>CM077465.1:8547780-9747780 GCA_039654755.1 Calcarius lapponicus | reverse complement strand
AGTCATGTGTTCTTCCCCTGATGCCATGAGTGAGCTGATCTTCACTGCTTCCTCAGTGACTGAGGATTATTACTGAATGCACAAGCCAACCTCCTTTGAGGAAGGGCAGCTTCAAATTGAAGTTTAAAGGCTTTCTGACCAGGCTCACAGAAACTGCCTCTGAGTTTGCCTGTCCACCTGTCTTCAATACATGGATAAAACTTTTTCTGCAAGGGTGCTAAGGTACACTTGATTTGAATACAATTGCTCTGTGTTTTGTCTACAGCTTGGCTTTGAGATGCAAGGTAATAGGGAGAGCAAGAGCAGGCCTGGCACTAAACCAAGTAGCTTGCATCTTCAGGTCTAGGAGGGCAGGAAAGACCAGGGGTTAAGGTGTCATGGTGGTGTAGCTCTTGCAGGGATGTTCAGCCTTGGGGTGGGAGTACAGGATGTCTGGATTAATTGGTATTTCTAGATAATACCTCAGGTTGCAGAAAGGTTTAATCTAAGAAGCCTTCTGCAGAAGTTCCAGGGTTGTCCAGACACACAGAGGCCCGGAATTACATGAGTCTTTATGCTGATGTTTTGCTTTCACAGGTCCCAATTATCATCCCCATCATTGTGCTGATGGCAGCTGTGTACCTGGTGTTAGCTCCCATCATTGATCAACCCCAAATGGAGATCCTCTACATCGTCCTGTTCATTTTCAGTGGCATCATTTTTTATTTCCCACTGGTTCACTTCAAGTACCACCCTCACTTCTTACAGAGAGTCACCTTACACCTCCAGTTGTTGCTGGAAGTTGCTCCAACTACCAGGGATGCAAACTGAGATAACATCCTTCCTTCACATGGCTGCCTGCACCTCATGGTTTATCCCTTGGTTTTCAAGACTCAGAAAATATTCTTCTGTAAAGAGCAATGAGTGGAATGCAAGTGACACTAAGTGTCCAGGTGAGATGGACTGCAGCTATCATTCCTCATGTTTCCCTAAAATTCTGGGGACATGTTTTTCTCCTTTTCAGCTTTGCCTTGGCGTTACATATAGATTCCAAAGGAATATGTGCTTTTGTAGTTTTCATCCCAAAAAGGGCTGTTTCTCAGGATCTTACCTCCTATTTCAAGATAAAATGCAGAAGAAGATAGACAATGAAACATTATTCATATAGCAGGCTAAGTCCCATAGCCATTCCTGGCAATGCCTTTAATTATTTACACCTAGTTCTGCCCACTGTGACTGCAGAGCTTCTCAAATCAGTAAAGCAAGGGCTCACCATGGCCACAAGAAATAAACCCTTTTTCACTCAGGTATTCACTCTGGGAAGTTTATGCTTCTTCCAATTCCAAGTGCACAGTCACAACAGTCCTTTCTCTGTCTCAGAAGTCATCCCACATCTCCCACAGAAAACCCCCTGACATGAGACAAGAAGTGCTTTAAAGCTCTGTCAGTTTACTCAGTTGAGAGTGCACTTGTCATCTGGGATCCATCCATTCATGATGAGGACACAAGCAGCATCGCTCAAGTACCGACATTCACCCATGTGCTTCCTGTGATCCCCCTGAAGAAAAAAAAAAAACTTATTTTGTGACAAAATGAGAGGGGAAAAACCAACCAAAAAAACCCTTGAGCATATGTACCAGCAAAATACTCTGACTAGGAATTAAAGAAACCACATACTGGGCTACATTAGGAGAAGTGTGACCAGTAGAGCAAGGAAACAGTCTTTCTCTTTGGACTCAACCCCTGAAATCATATGTTGGGCCCTGCTGCTCAAGGTGGAGTTGTGAAGACCACCTGGGCCCTTCTTTATAATGGCAGCTCAGAGCAGGAGTCACAAGATGTGGCTTGAGATGTTCAGGCTGGATTTAGGGGAATTGTGCCCCATGAGGGCAGTGCAGTGTTGGAGCAGTGTGCAGAAAGGTGGGGAGATCTCAGTTCCCTTGTGTTTTCTACCACAGCCATTTCCACCAATTTCTGTGATTCTAAAGGCACAGCAGAAGTCACAGGCTGTGCTCTCACCCACACCTTACACACTGAAGTAACTCTTTTTTCCCATTTTCCTGAGGCACAGCTGGTTTTTTCCTGCTCTCAGGGAAGGAGAGATATTATAAGCTGTTTTCTTCACATTCTTCCAGATGGTTCCAGGATGATACCTGTCATAGACTAAAAAGGTCTAGGAGCTAGTCCCTAAAATGCCTCGTTAAAATACTGAAAGTTAGCTTTCTGTCTGCATTCTTCTATAGAACCTGCTACAATCCTGCTACCTTTTACCTATGCTGCTATGATCCTAGAACAAAGGTTACTTGATCCTCCAGTCCTTTTCCAGCCCATCTCAGAGTTGTGTATCTGATTACAATCTCATTCTGCAATGTCACCCCTCCTGCTCCTCTGAGTGGTGATACCAGAGCAGCTACAGGGATGCACCCACAGTCTGTTTTTTCAAGTGTTAGGTGTGATAATGGATAGGCCAGATGTCACTCATCCAAATCCTTAGCTTAAACAGTGTTTGGGAGGATTTCCCTCCACTGATTTTTACTGGAGTTCCCAACAAAGGCCAATGAGGGAACAATTTTTCCTCCTGAATCCCTTGACAATATAAAATTATTGGGATGTGTCTCTTAAAGGAGGGGATGTTCTCAGAAGGACTGATGAGGTTAGAAGCTCTAGGTTACCTTCCTCCCACTGCCCCAGGCTCTTCATCTGATGTCAGGGAAACTTCTTAAAGGAGCTGCATCTCAGCTACTTACCTAAAAATTAGAATAATACAATTTCTCTGATCATAATTTTTTTGAAACAATCTTTTTCTTACCTATTTATGAAGCCTATCACAGAGCTGTGTTCTAATAAAGAACATGAAAAGACTTAGCACTTTGAATAAATAGCCTGTATATGTTATTGGTTTGTGTATGGATATAGGGGAACTAGAAAGCTGCAATTATCATACTCTGCACCAATCTAATTTTCTATAGATATTATTGTAACAAGACGTTCTTTTTTATTTATGTTGCCTAGGATTTGCAGGTGTTTATAATGCCAAAACAAGATGCTGAAAGCTCAGAGAATTGAAAGATAATTACAATAAAATGGGCATTACAATGAAGTGAGTTAATGTGTCTGTTTCTGTTTTTCACCCAAGAAAAACAATTCCATAGAAATTTTACTGCATGATCATAAACAATCAGCATCAGGCTTATCTCTCCTTGGTCAGAAGGTTTAACAACGTGCGTGGGTGTTTATATGTGCATACACTCATTTTTCAAAATGATTGCTTATCTATTCAACCCCAGGATATGTACATTGGAATCTCTTTTTCCTTTATGAGACATTTACAATAGAAGTGCCAGGAAGAGGTAACACATCCTTACCATTTATTCCTGCAGCACAGTGACAATGTGACAGTGGACTGAGCTCTGTACAGGTTATCCTACAAGATCTTATTGGTCCTGTCTGTTTCCAAAGCTCCAGATCCCTGTGACCTGTGCTTAGACCCTTTCTTCACAGGCTCAGAGGAAAAATGGACAATCAGCATTGACCCCAAGATAATCATAAGATCTACTTCACCTCTAGACCCTGAGTATAATTAAGCCCCATCCTTCAGCTGGCAACCTGCAACAACCTGTTGGGAGCTTTACTTTGGTGCACAAAGCTGAATGTATTCTGGGCTTTCTCCTGACTTCCTCAGAAGCATCAGAGATGGACTACACCTAGGCACAGTAAAGGACAGTCCAGTGTGTGAGAGAGCACAGAAAATCCTCCTTTGGTGGTGATCTAGTCAGGCATGCTCATATGCCCAAGTTCAAGTGATTGCCATAATTCATGGTTGAGGACAAATTTCTGATTGGGTGGGACAGAGCAGAATTCAAGATATCTTTAATTTTCCTCTGTTCAAGAAACACAGTTCACCCACTTAGACTGAGTGGGTTTATCTGAACAGTTCTCAGGCAGAGGATTTGGTGTTTAGTCTCTCCTGCTCTTTGCTTGGACATAGGAAATAAAACAGACCTCACTGAACTCTCTCAGCAGTGTTAACTCGCTCTCCAGGTCATCACACTTAGGGGATGAAAAAAATACAGTCAGCTCTGGGAATCACAGACCATTCCAGTGTAGATTGGAACTGATCTCTGGAGGTCTCTTGTCCGACTTCCTTCTTGAAGCAGGACTATTATCATGTAAGGTCATTTACCTGTGCCTCTGTCTCTTCGTGTTTTGGAAAACACTGAGGATGGAGAGCTCACCATCTCTCTGGATAAAGAAATTTTGCTGAAATTCAATCTGAACGTCTCAATCTGCAGCTTGTAGCTGTTGCCCTTCCCTGTAACTCTCTTTTGTGGAGCTGTAGGTCGCTGTTATGTTGCCTCTTTCTTTATGCCAGACTCAACAAGCCCGACTCAAGAAGCTTTTTCATGTAGGCAAAGTGCTCTGGACCTCTGTCTTGGGAGCTCTTTGCTGAACTCTGTCCAGCTCCTCTGCTTTCCTTTTGAACTGGGAAGGGGTCAGAAAATGGAATGCAACATTCCAAGTGTGCCTTCAAAGGTGTCAAGTCTACAGAGATACTGACATCCCTTGGTCTGCTTAGGCACCTTTCCTAATGCAGACCACCATGTGTAACCCTTTCAGTCAGTCACTTCTGAGAGCTTCAGCTGACCGAGTTGAAGGCAATGGAAAACCCTTACTTTGTACAGTTGGTGCTCTTATTAGAAACTTTGTCAAGGCTGTGATAAATCCAGCATCAGGATGACTCAGTCTAGCAGTGCAGGGGGACCTACATCTTGCACTTTACCATTTATTGATGAGTTAGTTGGATACTGTCAGGGTCTTTATGTGTGTGACTCATTCCTCATGAAGGAGTGCTTTTGCTAAAAAAGGATGCACACCCACAGTCATACAATAAATGGGTGGTCTTAGGTTTGTGAACTAGCAGTGAGATTAATGGCTAGTGAAATAGCCCATCTGTTTCTAGAATCAAGCTACCATGTCATGTTTGTCCTCAGAGACAGTGAACCCTATGGCTTGAGCGTCTGGCAGATAAATTATCATCTTTTCCTTCTAAAGCTTGGTCATCAGTTGTTATTGTTTAATTTAATGGACTGTGCCCTGGTTTCCATGCAGTGACATGAAAAGCAACAGGGGAGCTGAGAACAGGGAAAATGAGAAGTAGCTTGAAAAGAATTACTGTACATACAAATCTTGGCTTGTCTGTCTGAATTACCTATGTAAATCCAGACATGGACAACACCCAAACACCAAAGACACGTGCCCAGAACTTTGGAAATTATAGAATATTGGTTTTTTGCCTAGCAGTAATTTATTTCCTTTCTGTTTGTACATTCTAGGCCTGTTCTTCAGTTCACAACGTGTTTTTCCCTCAGCATAACTGTGTCATTAACAAAGTAGAGCAACGGGCCAGCCTTTTTTCATTGCTCAGGCTATGGTTGCCAAACATCATCAACAGGTCATGATTCCTTTGAAGAGAGGGCGCACAGATTTCCAGTAGAAGGTACAGACCCTGGCACAAGGAGCACCACCAGTTCCTGAATTAGGAGTCCAGAGCTGTCCCCAGGATCTCTCAGGGTATTGAATCTGCTGTCCTTCTCCCTGTGGCCTTACTCCAGGGCTCTGAGTGCTCTGATTTCCACTCACATCCCACCCTGTTTAAAATTGGGTTAATGAGACTTCAGCCTGGCTGAGCTGTTATGAGTTTTAGTTCATTCATATTTGTAAATAAAAGGAAATAATCTCATCTCACTGAAGAGGAAGCAGGAGGATCAAAGGATGCCAATAATCTTCTTTCTTCCTGGGCCAAGTAGTCCCTCTTACCTATACTTTTACAATCTATATCAAGTGTGCAGCAGCTACAGAAAATACAGAGGGTTTTATTCTGGCAGAAGGGCCTCTCTGTAAGTTGTTCCAGCTGAGCCACCCTTTTGGTGTCCCTGGGTGGCTCCCAGTCCCCTGCCTCATGCCCAGCAAGAAAGGACAGAGGAGTGTGGATGTATTTGAGCACACCCAGATGATGCTGCAAACTATCCCAAGTACCAGGGCCCCTGGGATCCCCAAAACCTGCAGAGCTGCATCCCTTGGAGCAAGACAAAAAGCTTGGACCAGATCCTGCCGCAGGTTCCCACCAGAATTCTCACGTACCAGGCACAAGCATGACCATGGGTAAAGAAGCACATAGTGCATCCCCTAGGAGCTGCCTGGGCTCCAGGCCACTGTGGAAGCAGAAATGGTCCTTAAAAATCCCCTGTGGTCTTCATCAGCTTCCCAAAGGGTCCTCTCACCCTATGTCCTCTTGGATCAAGCTTTCCTGCTCCTCCTGCCCTGAGGGCTGTGCTGCCAACCTGCCCAGCAAACCCCTGCCTGTTTTTCCACTCTTGTTTAGTTTACTTTCTGCTAAAAGTTGCATTCCTCAGATTTACAATGCAAAATACCCCTCAGACAGCACGAAAATACTTTACTTAGGAGTCCTGAATTTGGGCAAAGGACAAGGATGGGGGGATTTAGAATAGACATTGGCACATATAGGAATGGTGGGGAAGCCACTGCAATAATTTTTGGCTGAAACCTCAGTTTAAGGTTGGCTTCTTTAAAATCACAGAATCATTTAGGTAGGAAAAGACCTCTATGATCATTATCATCAGTCCAACCATTAACACAGCGTGGCCAAGCCACCACTAAACCACGTCCCTAAGTACCACATCTACACTTCTAAAAATCCCCTCCAGGGATGGCAATTCTGCCACATCGGTGGGCAACCTGTTTCAATGCTTGATTGTTGTCATTGTATTGCAAGGGTTCCATATTGCTAGAGCTTCATGCCTCCTTGATGTTTCTTGTAGGCAGCTCCTCTAGGCACTGACTCTCCCTTGTCCTCGCAGCAGCCAACTGACTCCAAGTCCCTCAACCAACCAATCCACTTTTTTATAACACTCTTCTGATGGCTACAGGTGCAGCCTGTTAACATCAGGCCTGCTCCTAATCCTTAATAATTGGCTCAGCTGCAACTTTTTAGGGGGTAAGATTACTTTCTATACTACCTTTTTTTTTTTTTTTTTACTTATGTCCTATTCCCCTACACTAGATAACCCTTTCAGTGAGGAAATGCATCCTAATATCTGATTTAAACCTTCTCTGGAACAATTTGAGGCTATTTCCTTTCATCCTGTGCTTGTTACTTGAAAGAAGAGACTCACACCTCATTATAACTCCTCTCAGGTAATTGTAGAGAGCAGTAGAGAGCAGGAAGGTCTCCCCTAAGCTCAGGCAAGTTCCTATGTCTGCTGTGCCCAAGGCAGGTGAGAGGGCTCTGGGAGCTGGGGGGCAGGGAGGTGACATGGCAGGGGACCACGGGGCTGGCAATTGGCAGTGGCAGTGGCAGTCAGGTATGAAGAGCTCAGCAGCATCAGCCTCTCCCCAGCTGTGGCTGGGCAGGACAAAGAGCTGAGACAGGAATAGGCTCAGTGGTGCCCAGGGAGTGGTTTCACTGTACTGCAATAGACAGCTGCGTGCAGCCCCTGCCCACCAGAGCCAGCTTCTCTACTGGCAACAGAAAAGCTCCTTTTGGGGCAGGAGAGTGAGATCAAACAGCTCTGACAGATGCCAGCTCTGGAGCAAGGGAGATAGCAGTCCTGGAGCTGGAAGTGAAATGATAAAAGGGAACAAGTCCTGCCCTCTGCAGTAGTGGCTTCCTGGTTCCTGTGTCCATCTGTCCCTGTGTCTCTACCCCAGACATCCACAATGCAGCACCCACCAGAGCCACCTGCTGAACAGCACTGGGGACACTTCTCTTGGGCTGCAGCAACTGCCCTGGCACAGGGATTGTCCCCAGGGCCATGGCTTTTTTTCTTGAAGCAGTAGTGAATTAGAAGGGAAGGCAGCTTCCAGGCTGAAATCAGAATGAGTCCTTGTGAAGTCAGGCAAATACATGGAAACTGAATTATTCATCACTGTATTCGAAACATGTCCATCACCCTGCCATTTTGGAAATCCAATGAAATGCTTTTGTGCTGGAGTTGGATACCCCTAGAGGTATTTTTATAGTGCATTTTAAGAACCTGGCTCTTTTTCTTGTCTTGAGATCAAAGCTGTTTGGGAAGCAGGAGCCACCTCCTGGAGCAGGCAGGACCTTGCCCTGCTGAGCACAGGGCTTGCTGGAAGCCCACAGAGTCAAACTCAAGGCTCAAGTTGTGTAACTGAGCACAAAGTGAATTTGAGTTTTTCATTATTCAAGGTGAGTGCAAACAGATAAACACAGAAGATAATGGGGAAGGGTTAATTGCATATATTTTTTATGCAGATGGAGTATGGGTGGAGGAATGTTATCATTTATTTAAGATGTGTTGGTTCCTAACACAAAGAAGCTGTAGCTGTGGGTTAGGACCTGCATTTTGCTGTACATATGCAGAAGTCCCCTCTAAAATTAAACCATTTGCCAGAGACCATCTCAGCATAACTCTGCTATACAATGCCTGAACTGTGCAGAAGAAGCACATTTGTGTTTTCAGTAAATGCAGTTTACACCCTGGAGCCCCAATTACTGTGCAGTTGAATTGGCTTTGCAAAGTGTGACCCGTGGAAATGCTTTGTGGGATAGTGCTCCCTCCAGGAGTGTTTTCTCAGAAGAGGTGGGACTGGCAAACAAACTCAGTTTTCCTTTTCCAGCATTCCCTCAGGTAGGGAAGCAGGGGAGCACATTCCTCCTGGGGCAGAAGAAAAACAGAGCTATCAGTCCACCAGCTGGGCTTGTCCACAAGGATGTATCTCCTTGTCCTGCATCCCCTGTAGGGAATACCTGGATTCATGCTCATGGTGTGTGAGCAGCCACAGAGATGTTTGCTATGTCTTTAAGCAGAAATGAAGATATCTAGCCCATATCATAAATCTTTCAAATGAAATGATACATGTAAAGCACTGTACCTGCTCCAGCATATAAGAGGTTGTAGAAAATAAAGTTCAGAAGGGCAAAAACTTTGGCTGATAGCTCTGACAATGTCCCAGGCAGATGTAGTCAGTCACGAATGGCATCAACAATGGCTAATTAATTACTAAAACACTTTGAATATTAGCAGGTCACTTCAACAGTTGTCTCTTTGTTACTACACAGAGGAGCAATTTCTCCAGGGTTATTTTCAGTTCCGTTATCTGGATTTTCTCAAGCAGTGTCCTGGGACCCATGTTGCCCCTGAGATGATGACCACCCTTTCCAAGGGAGGATCCACACTGTCCATAACATTAGCATTTTGTGGCAGTGGCTTTGGCTGGGGGGTGTAAGGGAGGACCAGCCACAGCCACCAGTAAAGCAAGAAAATCAACCTATCATAAAACCTGCATCATTAAGCAGAAAGCCTTAAAATCACCCCCACCCCCCGCTGTCACAGAAGTGCCATACTGGGGGTAGATGTGGCCAGACTGCCCCTCACTTCTGCTGAGGTTCTCCCAAAGCCCAGTGCAAGACAACAGGTCTCTCTGAACTCCTTCCCCCAAGTGAATTTCAGCCCTGGTCACATCCCAGACTTTAGCCTATGAAAAAACACAGCCAGACCCAGCTCTTGTGTCTCACAGGCTGGGCGGGTCACAGAGACCTTTCAAACAATCTGATGCATCTCCAGAGACAATGGACAACAAATGGGATCCAGATGTGTTCTCCAGCACAAGGCCTTGCTTTTGGAAGGAATTTCCCCAGATCTTTCCCCAGATTTTGCTCTCAGGGTTTCTTTCATATAATGTACAGCAGCTTCCCTTCAGTTCCCAGTCATCAGCACTGGCTTCCCAGGGTGAAGGCATGGTCAAAATTTTGCCTGCTCCTTTCCATTGCCACAGTCTGCTGCCTGTCATCCCCTACACCCAGGGAGTGGAGCACCCTGAGCTGTCCTGAACACCCCAAACCACTTCAGAATGCCCAACCACAGCCTGGTGGTGTCCAAAGCTGAGTGGACAGCAGGGCCAGGGAGGGGATTCTGCCTCTTTGCTCTGCTCTGGTGAGACCTCACCCACACTCCTGCATCCAGCTCTGGGGGCTCCAGCACAGGAAGGCAATCAACCTGTTGGAGTGAGGCCAGAAGAGGCCACAAAAATAATCAGAGGGTTCAAACACCTCTCCAGACTTAGAGAGTTGGGGTTGTTCAGCCTGGAGGAAAGAAGGTTCCAGGGAGACCTTATAACAACCTCCAGTACCTAAAGGGTACTGCAAGATGAGGACAGACTTCTTAGTAGGGGTTTGTTGCAATGGGATAAGAGGCAATGTTTTTAAACTGAAAGAGGATTAATTCAGCTATAAAGAAGAAAGCTTTTACAATAAGGTGTTGAGAAACACTGGCACAAGTTGCCCAGAGAGATGGAGTCTCGGGATCTCTGCTGCTGAGAGTGACCCCAAGATGCATTAGAAAGTCTCTTTTCCCAGCCTGGCACTCGAAGAACGAGTCAGAACTCTTCAGTTCTCATTCTCAAGGTTGTTTATTGTGTATCTGATCTATAAAATTCTTTTTCCTGACCTGCCAAGGTCTGCTCAGTAAGACAGTCCGAGGCATTCTGCTTACCTTTGGGTGGTGTTAACTTTTTATACTAAAAACTACGTGTACAGTACTTACAATTACTTTCCAATACCTATCACCTATGTTAGACAGTGAGCTTCTACTCTAAACCAATCTAAAAGTGCCAACATCCCAACAGAAGATGGAGGCCAAGAAGAAGAAGGAGAAAGGCTGGACATGCCCAGATCCCTCCATCTTGCCCCCTGAACCCCCATTCTAAAAACCCAAAAAAATCTATTTTTCACCCTGTGATAAATTCACTATCATTCTACTTAAACTTTCATGGCTCATAATTCTTCATATAAGGTTGGTAATTCCAAGGGCTAAATCAAAGGTACAGGGGTCTTGGGCTCTGTGCCAGGGTCTCTGAGCCCCCTGGGCAGGGGCTCAAGTCCTCCAGGGCAGCCAGAGGAATTTCCTGGGTTCTGACAGTGGTGGGTGCCCTACCCCTGGAAACATCCAAGGTCAAGCTGAGCAGCAACAGTTGCTCTGAGCACCCTGATCTAGCTGCAGGTGTCCCTGCTCGTGGCAGGAGGGTTGGACTAGATGGCTTTTAAAGGTTCCTTCCAGGCCAAACTGCTCTGATTCTGATTCTGATTCTTCCTTGGGAGTCCCCAGCACACAGCCTGCATTTCATGAACTAAACAGGGCACTGAGTCCTGCTGAACTGACATGAAACGAAGCTCAAAGCTCACAGTGAGCAGACAGTGGAGCCAAGAATGGAGCCTGGGCTCCTTAAAGCCTCTCTGCACCAGAAATGATGATGAAACATTTATTGATTGCAATGAAGCATTGCTGCACTGAGAGAGCTAAGGCAGGAGTCCATATGGCTCAGTGTTTCAAATCCTTTGCCTCTATATTTTTCCAGCTACAAAAATGTATGTGTTTTTTTTCCTCTCAGGCAGACATTTGGCAGCAGAGTTAAGTGAACTCTAAGGTTGTTATAACTTAGTCCTATCTTTGGGAGCCCAGTGATGCATGAGAAAGAGCTCTGTCTTTACAAACTCCTAAAAGCGCATATGACTACTGCATACTGCTTTTCCATTGAGACTTAGAGACAACTCCCAGCAGGATCGTGGGTTAGGCTGTGGGCAGCCTAACATCAGTGCTGTGTCATCTTGTCTGTTTATTTGGTGAATTCTGATTTTCATAATTAATGCAGTAGAGAAATTCAACAAAGAATTCACTTGGGGGAAGGAAATATGTCTGAGACTCCAAGGTTGAGGAATTTTAAACAAACTCTCTCAATAAAAGCAATGCATTAAGAGCATCTTGATTACCTATTTGAATATTTCAATTTAAAATGCTAGTTTAAAAAAGTAAATAAAATATGCTTCAGTTCTGCAAGTTAAATTTGTCCTCAGTTAAAGTCTATTGAGAGATACCCCCAGGGTGAATTTTCCCTACATCTCATTTCTGCCCTGGGGTGTTTTCATAGCAGTCTGAGTCATCCAAAGCTCCCAAGCTGAATTAATTTCTGAATCTCATAGTTGATATCCCGCAGCCAAAGCACGTCTGTGATTCAGAAAAGTGCTGATTAATACAGAGCAGGAGGAAGTTGGGCACTGCCCCTGCCTGTGTCCCCAGCCCCTGTCCCCTGCCCATGTCCCCAGCCCCTGTCCCCTGCCCATGTCCCCAGCCTGTGTCCCCTGCTCATGTCCCCAGCCTGTGTCCCCTGCCCATGTCCCCAGCCTGGCTCTCTGCAGGTCCCACGTGCTGATTCCCCACTGGGGGAATGCAGAGGCTGGGCAGACAGGATGGGAAGCCACAGCAGCAGGGTCCTGCCCCATCCCTTCCCCATGCCAGCAGCCGGGCAGCAGCTGCACTTGGAGCACCTCTCCAGAGGCAGCAGCCAGTACCTGTGCTGCAGCAGTGCCCTGTGAGCCTGGCCAGAGCTCTTTGCTTGTGCTACAGACTGTCTGTCATCTGCTCCATCCTTTCCTGGAGCTCGGTCCAGCCTCTCCAGCCTGCCCTGGCCCTGCACAGAAGGTTTTCCCACAGATTGTTGCTCCTGTCTGTTCGAGCAGCACTGAGCTGGGTTAGGAGGATGAGGAGGAGGAGGCCCTTCCTCGCAGGGCAGGTGGGGCACTCAGACCAGAGCCTCATACAGTGACAAGTGACAGTCCATAGCCAGCGAGCTCTGCCACGGATTTCTCCATCCTCTGCATGTTGATGAGGCACTGAGGAGCTGCACACACCAGCAGTGATGCCTCAGGCATCTGGAATTTTCAGCATTTTTGATTCCTCTGTTTTTCCTGTGAACATTCAGCTGGTTTTGGGCACTAGGCAGAGCCCTGCCCCCAGACATGGAACAGAAATACAGAGGAGACATGACAGAGTTCTCTATGAGCTCTGCACTCCCAGTCCCCAGATCCTCCTGTACCTTCAGCTGGGCTTGTTTCAAATGCACTGAGAGGTGCAAACCCAGCTGTGCCAGGGCTCTGCAGCCACTGAGAGGGTCCTCAGGCAGGGTGGTTCTCCTGCTGCAGTTTGGTAGATGGGCAGATGGTGCCATCAGGATGATTAACAGCACTGAGGCCAGTTTGCCAAGAGCCTATTGATTTTCCAGAAGGGTGACAAATCTTCTCCTTATGTACCAACACTGAGACTGAAGTAATCTGCTTACAGCAGGAGGGAAGTCAGCTTTCAGTGTGATTTAGGGAGGGCTGGGTTTCATCCAGACACACACCAATATGATCTTTCCTGAGTGCTGTTACACATTGCCTTAATAATTAATTAGAGATAAATAACATTTATGTTTAACACTAATTTGTAGCTGAGATAGGGCAGCAGACTAGGTGCCAAGACCAGATCCTGCACTGGTGGATGGCTTCCCAATGAGTCAAAGTGAGTAAAGATTGTCCCAGGGCTCTCTCCCCAGGGGTCTTGGTGGATGACCACATAGGGAAGCTCTGTGGTAATGGCAATGTATTCATGTCTTTTCTTGACAGACTGAGAATCTGGGGAGATCTCTGGTTAACAGAGTTTATCAGATGTGATGATTTGCCATGGTCTTAAAGCAACTAGGTTGTGGCCAGACAAGCAAGGGACATCACAAAACACTGTCACCATCAGGGGCACCTCCCTCTGCTCTGGGATGGTCCAACCCCTCATGTTTGGCACTGTATGAACACAAAACAAAAAGGCAGTGCTGAGTTTGCCATCTCATCTCTTGATCTTTATGACAGTCATCACAGAAGTGTGTCCAAAAAGGCTGGTAGGGGTTACCATGAGGCTTTTCCATATCTGTCTAATTATAATGGGAATCCAGCTGTCTGGGTTGTAGTGGAAGAAAATAACAAGCTTGTTTTTGTAATGTTGGATCCTGCTCATCCCCAATCCCTCACCTCTTCCTCTGTGGTCCCTGAATGAGGCTGAAGTGCTGGTTTCGTGAGGGGGACCATGGTGATGCTCTGAAAACCACGGCGGAGACAGACTAAATCCTGTGGGTCTTGATCTCCAGCTGCTGGGAAAGAAGCCAGTGTTCTCTTTCCAATGAGACTGGGATGAAGAGAAGAAAAAGTCTGAGCTGCCTCCCTCATATTTTCAGAGCATCATAATCTGTTGGCAATTTACTACTGATGCAGCATGCGCCAGGTTTACAGCAGGTCACTGGAAATGTACCCGGGCCCATTCATTGTTTTTAAAAGCAAAGCAATGCTTAAGTGCAACATTAATTTAAATTTACCTTCCTGCAGAAAACTGGTGGACAGGGAGCCTTCCAAAAGATGTATTTTTATTATCTCTCTCTTCTACCTCTGGCCATTGATAAATATTTATTTAAGCTTTAACCTGCCAAAGGCTTTAAGCACAGCTACATTTCACTTCCCTCCAGGGTAAGTGTTGGCAGGCAGCTGTCTTTGATGGGCAGAGCCTGTGTGCACACCCAAAAGTCTCTTCCCATGGTGGCTGGGGAGTGTGACACAGGAACGTGTGGATCAGAGGCAGTGGGGGGCCTCAGGTTTCTGTGGTTGAGATAACCCCGAGGTGTTAGAAAGTCTCTTTCCCAGCCCCATCACCAAAGAAGAAGTTGAGATTCCTTGGTTCTGCTTTTCAAGGTTGTTTATTTTCTCTTATCTGTTCCATTCTTTCTCTGACCTGCTGAGATCTGTCCAGCAGGTCAGGTTGTGGCACCACAACTGCTCTTGGGGTGGTGTTAACTTTTTATATTACAAACTACGTGTACTTAATTTACAATAATTTTCCAATACCTATCACCTATGTTAGACGGTCTGCATCTACTCTAAACCAATTAAAAAGTGTCACCATCACAGCAGAAGATGGAGGACAAGAAGAAGGAGAAGAAGGACAGGACATGCCCAGATTCCTCCTTCTTGCTTCTTGAACCCCCATTCTAAAACCCCAAAATTCTACTTTTTCACCCTGTGACAAATTAACTGTCATTCTACTCAAACCCTTGTGCCTTGTAAATGTTCACACAAAGTTGGTAATTGTTACCATGGACTAAAATCGAAGGCACAGGTGTCTTTGTGCCAAGGTCTCTGAGCCCCCTGCCAGGGTCTCGAATCACCCAGGGCAGCCAGAGCAATGTCCTGGGTCCCGACAGGGGAACCCCAGAAGCCCCAGCAGGGGACATGAGCCCCAGTGCAGCCCCTCTCAGGGCTGTCCTGGGGGTCTCAGCCTGGGGCATTCCTGAGCTAAAGGGAAAGGCTGTGGGGACTGAGAGGGGTAAGGGCTACAGGACACAGTATGGGACACAGAGCAGGAGCATCTTGGAATTGCGTAAGACTTACTGTGGGATCTTTAGAGGAGGAACAATGCAGGGGGAAAGGGAGGGATCTTGGTGGTTTGGAAAGGAATAAGGGTGGAAAACCACAATGATAATGGGATAAAAGGGGTCATTGGCATGTCAAGGGTTGGCTGGTTGCTTTGTCTGGCTGGCCATGCCCTGCACCTGGTCAGAAGGGCTTGTCTTCTCCTTGAACTCCACTTCAGAGGCTTTTCATGGGTGAGGGTCTCTGCTCTGTGTGCACATGTGTGTTGGGAGTCTAGGTGAACCACTGGTGAATGTCCAGCTGGAGTAACAGGTGAGCAGGATAAAAAGCTTTAGCAGACAGGTACCAAAGCAACCATAAGCCTGGTCTGGATGTTGGAGGCACCAGAGATCTCTGTATTGGCTACTGGAGGGACCAGGGGGTCCTGGCCAGCTACTGGGGGTATTGTGCAGCCTGGAAGTCAGCTGAGAGACCTGACTGTGTGTCTGTGCAAGAGCCAGGTGGAGATGAGAGGATTCAGGGACCAGCTACTGTGTAGACTTGAGTGTTTCAGGATAGTGGCTGGAGGGATCCACACTGTATAGATGTCCATATAAATATAAATAAATATATCTGTATATATATACATATCTATTAATGGGCTTTCATCATGATGTGCCAAAGAGCAGAACAGGATGAGGCCCTTGGAGCTGGTTGTGTTTGTGTGTTGAGCATTTCTGTGGAAGGGATCAAGTGTGTACCCAGATATGAGTGTGTGTTTGTGCTCCTGTGCCTACTGGGAACACACCTTGAGCTCCACCGACAGCTGGCCCTGGGGCCAGGGACCTGCAGCCGCCTTGCCTCTACTGGGCCACTGGACTTGTCAGCCTGTGATGGTGGCCTGTTCACTTGGGCCTGCAGTCAGGTGGGAGCCAAGGAAAGTCTCTGCCAAGACTGTCCTACTGCCTGAGCAAAAGGGTTGAAAGAGAAAAAATGCTCCTTTTAATGTCTTCAAGCTTACAAGCTCCCTCTCAGTCAAGGCTGGATGATGAGAGGCAGCTAAATCCCCCATTCCCAGCACCCAGGCATATACACCTTGCAACACTGCTTGGCACAGCCACACCTGAGCTGGCAAAGTTGCTCCCAATGGCATCAAACTGCTCAGAAACCAGTCATGGGTGTGATTCATGAGCTGAAAGTTTGTCTACCAATCTGTCCCCTCAACAGGCACAGCCTGAGGGATGTGCTGAGACAAGTCCTCTCAAAAGCTGTGTCACCCTGACACAGGATGTAGCTGTCATGAAACATGTCTTGGGCACCTGAGCAGATTGAAATGTGAACACATCAACAGTGCAGCGATGAATCTTTCAAGGCCTTAGAGACACACAGAATTTAGTTTTGGCAAAAACTTGCAGTCTTTCCTCCTTTTTATTGTCATTATAGTGCAAGAGTTCTATTGTCAGTACATTGCAAGGGTTCCATACTGCCAGAGTTTCTTACTCCTTGATGTTTCTTGTAGGCAGCTCCTCCAGGCACTGACTCTTCCTTGTCCTCACAGCAGCCGAGTCCAGAGCCCCCTCAACCCACCAATCCACTCTTTTATAATTCTTATTATTGCCTACAGCTGTGGCCTGTTATCATCAGGCCTGCTCCTAACCCTTAGTAACTGGCTCAGCTGCAGGCTCAGCTGAAACTCTTTAGGGAGTAAGATTACTTTCCATACGACCTTTATTTACTTATGTTCTATCCCCCTACACCTTTTCATACGCTACTCTGAGTTGCTGTGGAGGAATACCATGATCCAGCCCTGTATCTCCCTCAAAATATAATAACAAATTCCAGGCTCTTGTATCACTTTGACATTCTCCAAGTGATTGCAGAGGTACAAGATGATGAATTATTTAAAACAGATGCAGTACATTTCACAAAATGAATTTGATTGAGTGGCAAGATATTATGAAGAAAACTGAGACAAAAGCCTAAGAGAATCTATTTTCATAGAAGAGAGCATACTTCCTGTCTGAAGATAATTTTGAGTAAACAGATGAATTTGTAGGTAGACTGATAGATTGTTCACTAGGAAGACCTATTTACATAAGAAACTAATGCAAAATGGAGATTGGTCTTGCTAAGCAAGATATATTGTCCTCTCTCCACTGCATCTACAAAGCAGGCAATGAAAAGGAGAGAACACATTTTTTAGTTCCAAACTGCTCCTCCTTCCAAAGCCCTGCACTGGTGCTGTGCAGGGAGGTTTTTGCTAAAGCACCACTGATATATCACTTTGTAGATGTCTCTGAAGCCTACAGGTTCTTCCTACATCTCTGCACAAAACACATTCTAGATTGTCATGGCTTTTGTGGCTTATAGGGCTCTATGGGGGGAAGTCAGATTCTTTATCAAACGGTATCTGGAGGAGGTGTTTGAAGACTTGAGTGTCCCAGAGCTTGTCTGTTCTTTTCCCAAGAAAGTCAGCTTGTCTACAAACCTTGCCTTGATGACATTCTTAAGCATGCAGGCTACTACAACACCATTTCATGGAATGAATAAAGTATCTTTGCAATGAAAATGGAAAAGTGCTCTCACATACGCTTTTCTTATTGTTATGTACTTTATTTATTTATTTAGTCTTATTTCTACTGAATACATCAATATCATTTATATGCATATTTGCTTCACTGAAATCCCAAATTGTACTGTATAACATCATATTCACCTAATATAGTATGAATTCCCCTGCTGTTTCAATTGGACAGCTGTGGAGATGGGGAGAAAATAGTGGTTTTCATCTTAGAAATGGCCCTGTTGAATGATCTATGAGCTTCATTTAATTTCCATCTTCTGTTCCATAGTACTTTCCTTTGTTTTTTATTTTCCTAATGAATACTTATGGTTAATAATTAAATACACAAAAATAAGAAAAAAAAAAAAGGTTAACAAAACAGTTTCCTCTCCCTCTCTTTCTTCTCCTTTCCCCTCCAACACTGGCAGCATGACTCACATTAGAGAAGAGCACTTTGGCTCAGGCTTAGCCTGGGTATTGACTGCTGGCAGTTTGCTTCTGTATGGATTCATCACTATTAATTTTTGTTCCAAGCTTAAGACACGGGCATGTATCACTTTCCAAATATCCATCTCCTACAGACTTTCCAGCTCTTCAATGGCTAACGTCTGAGCTCATCCACAGGTAAAGTCTGAGTTCCTCCCATGAGTGAGTACAATGCCCATGCCAGCAGGGCTGTGGGTGGGAGCCCAGTGTCACCTGGCAGGGGTCCCTGCACTGGGGGCTGCACAGGGTCCTGGGGATGTGGAAACCCCCCAGGAATATTTCTCTGTCTGCTCTGGGGTGCCCTGGCCCCCAGGGGAGCACTGACTTTGACCCTCATCCATGGAGAAAATTTCCTGGACTTCAAGATAGACCAGAATCCACAAAAGTGTGAAATAGATTATAGAGAGCAGTGTAGGTCTATCACTTGGTGAGACATTTAGGTTTTGGGATTTTTAGTGGGTTGTGGATGGAAGCAAGATGGAGGGCACAGGGTGTCATCCTGGGTTTTTTCTTCGTGCTTCTTCTTCCTTCTTCTTTGTGGGTTTGGTTGGCATTTTGTAATTGGGCAGAAAAGTCCCCATTGTGGGCTCTTTGGGATCAGTTATTGGGTTAAAAGGGAAAATAATCTAGGTGTCACCTCTTAATTGGATAGTTTAGTCTTAAAAAACCTTGTAACAAGAGATTGTTACTCATTTTGTGCCTGAACTCACAGGAGTGAGACTGTTTTATTGATAAGAAATAATAAACACCTGAGTCCAAACATGAATTTCTGTCTCAAGTGCCTTCAATCCAGACCCAGAGAAACTGACAACTGGGACCCTCACAGGGGACACATTCCTAAGTGGGAAAGGTGAGCTAGCACCCCCTGCCATGGGGCTCTGCTTCTTTCCAGCTACTTGGCAGGGCAGACATGCACATCCTCTTGTGTACAGCCACGCAGACATAGCCTGAGGTGGAATAGAGAAGCAACCCCAGATACAGATGCCTTAGGATAATAGACTGACTGCTGGATCACAGAACAATGCTAAAATACAGAACAGGAAGCTATCCAGCCTGGATTTCTCTTGGGAGACAGATGCCCTAAAATATGGACTTCAGCCAAATCAATTTCTTAGCCACATAGTAAACATCTTTTGAAGAAGTGCTCTGAGACAGATACAGAGGAAGACTGATTTTTTTCATGGAAGTGGCAAAAAAGGGAATTTATACAGGTTAAGAAAAGATGATGAAAAACCTACCCTGAGTTTCTCTTTTCCAGTTGCAGAGGAGTATACAGTGGAAACAGATTGCCAACTTTATATTTCCCATTCAAAAAAAAAAAAAAAAAAAAACCAAACAGTAAAAAGATTAATATTAAGAAACAGAAACTAAGGTCAGTGTAACAACAGTTTAATTCAGAGATATGTACAGTGAATACTGGGAGTGAAACCAGTCACCCTTATCTTGAACAAAACACCCTTCTGGAGGAAAGCACGTGTTTATTTGACTGAAAACAGACACCAGCCAACATGCTGCTCAGTGTCCTACTAAGCATCAGGTAGTGCGAGCTCTGATTCACCTAAGTGGTCTGAACTTTCCAAGCAGGGGGAGCGGTAAGTGCCGAGAATCTTTGCAAAACTGCCTCTCTCCAGTTCAGGGCTCCACATCAGAGGCACCTGAGACACTTGTGCTCTTTAACTTATCTGCAGACTAATCCTCCCCACCCACACATGCACATACAGGATGGAAATAACAATTTAAACCTATCTACATAAATACAGCTATTTGAAAGGCTCAGTTGATGCTACTACCTGAATGAGGAGAGCACTTACCACAGTACACACATGCCCAGGTTGCACGCGGGAGGCAGGGGGGGAGAGTTTTAAAGTTTGGGTACGACATCAGGTTTTACCGAGGGGATTATTATAGACAGAGGGGGGAGGAAATTGAGGTTAAGAATGGCCCAGGAGACAAAAGGGAAAGGGTATGGAAAACAAGAAAAAGAAAGCTCCAGGAAGTAGATGATTCACAGTTACTTTAGGCAGCAGTTTAAGTTTCTCAGTTTGAAGATGGAAATAACACCTACTTATCACCAAGAGATGGGCTGGTAATTCATGTTGAAAAGCACTCAGAGATTCTTGGAAGAAAGGTACTTTAGGAAATGTCATCCTTGAAGCATTTGTTGTTACGGCACAGTGTGACTGTGGACTTCAAACTGCTACAAAAAAGTGATGTAGGAGGAAAGCAGCAATCCATCCAATACTGCATACTTGGCCAGCCCCAGCATTTCTACCCATGATATCATCAACAGACAAATAATGGTGGGAAAAGTGGGTAAGAAAAAAATCTTAATTGTGTATTTTGCTAGGTCTCTCACCTGGAAAAGCTCATTTGCAAAGTGTACAGCTCCAGGTGCACAATCAGTTTAGAAATTTCTCTTTGTTCTCATTTTGTTCCCTCCTGGGAAACTTTAACCAGGCTGCCAGAGTGATGACACCAGCATTAAGGAAGGCAGCAAAACAAAGGGACAGATTTCCATGTTTTCCTAGTTCATGACAGTTACACTCAATTAGTGCTGTACCTTTACTTCAGGATCAGAAGGGGTTTACATTAGAATATTTCTCCGTCCATTTATGTGTTTCAGCATGTGCCTTCAAACCCTGCATTCACTTTACTTGCCTGCTTCCAGCCTTGTGCCTTTAATTTCAGTTCATAACTCAGTTCTTTGTGCTGCCAGGACTCAGTGCTTCTCAGAAGGGAGGAATGGGGAGTTGCACCCAAAATCTTTTCATTTTTGTCCATCTCCGTGCCTCTGTGAGATGTTCTGCTTAGGTTGACAGTATGTCTCAGTCTCTTTCCAGACTGTTAATGACTTGCAAAGTTGACAGCATGGTTGCTGGCATTCCCTCTTCTTTATGTCCTCTGCCTGCAAGTGCTATGGAAAGACAAAAAAAAAAAAAAAAAAAAAATTAACATACATTCAGATTATAAGAACAAAGAGGTGTGGAAATTGAATTTAGTCTTTTTCTCTACTTTTAAGGTAGGTATTCTATAATGAACTGGACTATCCTACCCCAAATCCAGGCTGTTTTACCCCAGTTTATTCACCTGTGTCTGAAGAAGAGGTGGAGCTAGCACTGCCTCCATTGCACTCTATGCTATACATTGCATTCCTGATGCATATATGGAACCAAGCCTGGGCCAGCTCTGCAAATGAATCCTAGAGAAAGTCAGACCTGCTCTGCCAGCCAGAAACCTGCTGCTATTAGCACAGCAGACTATTGTGTGGTGACTATTGTGTGGTGACTCCCTTCCCTAAGGACACCCTTCAAGGAAGTCATGGAAGGAAACTGTGTCAGCACAGCTGTTTGCCACCGAGTCCCACTACCAGGAACCCGGGATTAGATTCACTCAAATGTTCTTGTGCTTGTCCCAGTAGTGCTGGTTTATGTTTCTGTCCTAGCCTCTGTGTAACTCCCTTGACTGAAAAACCTCCATGGAGAATGGTTGCTTGGTCATTTCCATTTCTCAGGACTGGTTTCACATCTCAAATCTAGAATTGTTCTCTTCAGCCTCTGTTGGAGGTGGAGAAAGAAACAAATCCAGCTTTGTGTGATGCTTTGCAGATAAGGGATGTTTTCCTCCTATAAGACATAAGCAGCCTTTATAGCACAAACACAACAGCAACAAAGATATCTGCTTACCTTTCCACATGATGAAATCCAACCACAAAATAATGTTCCCTTATCACAAAATTTGGCAGTGCCTGTAATGTTTTTTTTTTCCTCCTCCTTTCCTCATGTAATGCACTTGGTTAATGATCTCCAGGCCTCTATCATCACCTTCTTTTGTCTTGGCAGAACAGCCCAGGTAAGCATATGCCCCAGCCTGGCAGCCTAAGCTTTTCCTTCTGTAGTGTTAATTGTCTCCTTGCCTGGAGTAGTTTCTTCTTAATACCTTAGTTCTATCTTGGCAGCCACTGGAACAATAGGTCCTGTACGGCAGAACACTTCGATTTCTAGAGCCCAAAAACCAAGAATGTTTTGCTGTAAGCCAGTCCTGTCCATGAGGAAGCACATTAAAGTAACATCTGTAGATGTCTGCATCCTTGTGGAACACTGGGCAGAGGGCTCAGTGACCCTCTTTGTCCTTCCCTGGCACATCCAAGAGAATGAGTTTCATTTCTTCCCCTTCTATCTCTGCGTCAGTAGTGTCAGCATTGGCTCATAGAACTTGGGAAGGTGTTCATGGCACAGAGCAAAGAGGAAGCATATTTTACAGGGGTGATCTCCAGCTATAGCTAACTTTCTCCTAAAAGCAGCCACTCCTTGAAAATAAAGATGAAGTACAAAATTACATACTCCCAGGATGTGGGCTTTTCTTTTAAGCTTTTGTGAAGGGTAGAATGAGGAGAGAAATTCCATTAGTCTGGAATTTCCCTTATCTCATTTTTTCTCCCCATACTCCTCTCCTACCTTTCTTCCCTATTTTTTCCATCTTTTAATTTCTCTGACATCAGACTCTTCTGACATTGTGACTACTCTGTTATTGCCTAATATTATAAATCAAAAAACTAAGGTATAAGCCAAATCTGGATGTAACCAAGACTCCTGCAGTACCCTATATTTCTGTTTTTTCATCTCAGATACTGTTTATGGTCAGTGTCCAGTCCGTAACAGATTTAATTTTTCTTAGATTGAATGACTTAATTTTGTGAGTGAGATGGAATGCAAAACACTGCAGTGAATAGCTTTCCAAATTGGTTTTATTGACATTTTTCCTGCCATGATCTGTTAGTGGAATTCTACATTGGCAATAGCTCTTCTGTGTGCACCCGTGCTGCTTTTGCTCACAGATCAGTTATCAGGTGGGAATTAAGAAAGTGTTCTTAGTCTTCATAGAGTCATGGTTAATTTATATGAAATAAAAGTTTTTACTTACAGAATAGTAATTTCCACCATCAACTGCCTTCCCTCAGATCAGTTTTTTCCAATATTGTTGCTGCCTCCACTTCCACAGGTTCCCCTGCAGAGAGAACTGACCACCACACTTCAAAGACCACCATGAAGACCACAGTAATGAAAGGAATAGGTTAATGTATCTTAATATAGCAAATCAATCTACATGGAGAACCATATGACATCATTGTTTTTTAAAGAAATCTACTGCCAATGAAGTGGGAATTACACAAATCATTAACAAATCACAACATGTTTACTTCAGAAATTTCCTTGTTCCTATTGCGAAAGCCTCATCCTGTGCGAGCACTTCAGAGCTGAGTGTGCCAAACTCCCTGGTGGAATGTGGGCTGACAGTGCTGGAGCGTGAAACAGGAGCAGACCTGCCAGAGAGACCCTCCAAACATCACTTTTCAGATCTGCTGAAGCATCACAAATAAATGAGCTGCAGAATCAAAGAATGGATGAGGTGAGGAGGGGTTATCTACTCCACCCTGCCCTGCTCAGAGCACATCAACTACAGCAGGTTGCTCGGGACTCTGTCCAGCTGGGTTTTGAATATGCCCAAGGATGGAGACTCCACAGTCTCTGTGGGCAGTCTTTTCCAGTGTCTGACCATCCTGAAAGTAGTGGAAAAAAGTACATACACTGGAGAGTCTAAAGATAAAGAACTTCCCACTGTTGAGGATATTGAACTCCAGATAGAGAGACTGAATTCCCTGCTATCTTGTTGGCATTGGACAAGCAATTTTTATTCTCAGTTTTGGTAGACAAAGACTGCAAGGTGTCTGCAGTCAGTAAAATCTGAGAACAAAAGGAACCAGAGGGTGACAAGTTTGGTCTCTCTGCAGAGAGATCTGTTTCCAAAGGCATTATTGGTCATGTAGATAAGTAACATGATTAGTATCCATAATAGTTATGTGGTCAGCTCATTTATTTCATTCAGCTAAAGAAGGGATCCTCAACTGAGATGAGGTGTTGTAGGTCTAAAAATTCTAGCCTAAGAATGAGGCACTTGTTTTTATTTAATTTGAACTCAGCTGGAGACAAAAGGCCACTTTAATTTACTGTAGTGGTATAATTTTACTCTGCCAACCCATATTTCCTGAGTCCTATTAAAATATGAATTTTATAGTCTTGCTATAAGAACTGGAAAAAAATGAAAACAGCTTCTAACTGACCTCTCTTATTCCCTGGAAGAGCAATGCCAGTGGATCCCATACAGCTCTTTAGTAATGAAAGCATTCCTTTTTTGGGATGGTGTGCTTTCATGTGCACTGTACTTAGCATAAACCTCTGTATGAAAACACACAGGTCACTTCACCTTCTCCTGCTGTGCCTTGGCATTCCAGTTTCTAGGTAGATCAGTCTGGATTGTCTGCTGAGGGCACTGATCCCAAGGGGCTCTGAGAGTTAAACTCTGCTTTTCTCCAGGAATGCTGGAAAGCAAAGGACCTGCAGTGACACACAGCAAGGTCTGGTTCCTAAATGTGCCACAAACTCTTTATCTTAGGGAGACTGATACTCACCATTTCTGCCCATTCTCTCACATCTACCCAGAGCTTTTCTTGTGCTTTTTTACTAGCTGAGCTTTTTCACTAGCCTGTGAACTGCTCATATGTCACTGCCTCTTGCCTTCCTCACTTTGCTGAGAAGCTTTGTCTGCAGGAAGCCTGATGCCTGCATTACAAGCCAGCATGCAGGACTTTGTGTGCCCTTAGAGGACACATGGCTTCCCTCAGCATGTTATGCCACAGCAGGCAATGTTCTTACTTGCCTACTTATTGACAAAAAGGAGAAAGATTGCCTTCCCACTGAGCTTTCGTGCTTTTGGTACAGATTTATGCTTGAACACAAATTATCTGAGTTACAGACATGCCCTTTAGAAAATCTGCTTAGAAGAAGAGCAGGGAGGAATATAATCTGGAAATAATCTCCAGTAATTGACAGGAATTGTCTTCTCAACAAAAAGATGCAACTTGAATTAAATAATAAAAAAACCCAACAAAATCCGAGTTTTAATCTCAAAACCATCAGCACAAGCAATAAAAGCAAACAAGTGGTGTCTCCTAATTCATGTTTTCTTCATCAATCATACAGATGTATGTGGTGCAGCAAAACTAATGCTGTACTTAGAGAGTGCACATTTTGGGATAACTAGAAAAGAAGATTCAGGCTGCTTAAAGAACTATAGTTCAGCATATCATGGAGATTCATGCAGAAAATTTAAAAGCTACAACATAAGTTAAAATTCAGCCCTAAAATACACAAGCTGGATACATTCACTAATTACAGATGTGTAATAACCACGGTGCCTTAGATGCTCCCTACAGAGGCTGTTGCTGGAATGTACCCCACAACAGTGAAATGAGTGTGATCTCACCTGAGCTGGTCCCAGGGCTGAGTCTCATGATATAAAGCTTCTGGAAAAAAGACTTATAAAGCATTTGAAACCCTTGGTCAAGGAGTTACACAGCCTTTGCTGAAGTCTGTCTTGCAAGGTGAGAGATGAAACACCAGGCACTTTGCTTTCAGTGCAAATGTGGGGAAGACTAGAGATGTGAGACTTCACTTGAAAATGAAGCAGCTATGGCTCAGACCATAACTGGCTGCTGCAAATATATGTGTACTGCTCATTTACAAGAAAAAAAATCATGCTACAGATTTAACTTGGGTTAGCTGGACATTTGTGGATCAATTCCTTTGCACAATTTGGAAGCTGGAACCAGCAGACAATTTGGATGAGGTCACCCAGCTTTGAAGCCTTTAAAGAGTTAAGTAGCATGAATGTGGGACACTTGAGGCACACGGTAACTCTGGGCAACAACAGAGCCATGTGCTTTGAAATGAATAAGCTGCTTATTTACCTGCCTTCCGTGGCACTGCACAGACGAGTCGATCAAAGTAACTGGTCATTTGCATTATTCCTTTTTCCATTTAACAAAACGTTTTGCTCCTGAAAAGACAAAACCAAACACCCAGGCGTGATTCAAAAGTCAAATACAAGCGTAATCAGAAGTATATTTAAGCAGCACCTCTCACGCGGGATGAAGCAGTCGCAGCTTCTCCTGTTGCCCGCAGAGGAGGATTCTTGCAACTGTGGATTTTTACAGTTGTGGGTTTTTCCAGCTGTGGATTATTCCAGCTGTGGGTTTTTCCAGCTGTGGATTTTTGCAGTGATGGATTTTTGCAGCTGTGGATTTTTGCAGCGGTGGACTTTTGCAGCTGTGGGTTATTCCAGCTGTGTGTCGTTCCAGCCGTGGGTTATTCCAGCCGTGGGTTATTCCAGCCGTGGGTTATTCCAGCTGCGGAGCCGCACGGAGCAGGCGCAGGGCGGTGCAGGGCGCAGCGCGGCCGCCAGAGGGCGCTGTGGCCCCGCGGTGAGCGCGGCGCGGCCGAGGGCGGCGCGGGAGCGGCGGGGCCGTGGGGCGCCCATGGAACGGGAACGTTCGGCAAATTCCCTCTGCCCGGCTCCCCGAGCGGCATCAACCTGCCTGGGACTGGGGAGAAAATAGCTACAAGCTGCCAGTGCACCGCTGCCAGAGGACACGGCAGCACGGGGATGATTTCCACACAGTTTTGTAAAGAATTGGAGTCTGTGTGACAGGATTTAAAGGGATGATGCACGCCAGAAATTTGGCCCCCTCGAAGGCCACAGGTGCTGAAGAACATCCATGTCTATGTCTACACTTTATTGCTGGATTCTTTAAAAAGTCAGTTTGAATTTATTATGTTCACGTAAAATATGCTGTACAAACCGCTGTAAGATCAAGGTACAAATTCATCCGTCAGCATCTGGGGACATGCTCTCTTGACTGGGAGTAACGGGTATTACAAAAATCTAACAGAAAATGAATTTTATTTCAATTTCTAGGATCAAACGAACCGTTTTCCCTATTGACACACACCCCTCTATAACAGTCTGCTGCAAGTAACTTGTCAGGCAATTTGATGTACTCAGTGATGCATTCACTCTCCAAGTGGGTATTTTAAAACACAATTTTTAATAACAACAGTATTGTACAAACCATTCATTTTTGTTCTATTCACTAATGCCAGTGCTGGCTAGGAAAATGGGACACTTTGAATCCAGCCCCGAGAGGCAGAAGCCGCAGGACATGGTCGGCGTGGCAAAGCTCGCAGGGAAGAAGTTTGGGACACCCGGCTGAGCAGCGACAGCTGCACCAGGGACCGAGCGCGTCGCTGCCGGCGGGGTCCGTGTGTCCCCGGGCACTGCGACCGGCCCGGCCAGGCTCAGCCCAGCCCAGCCCAGCTCAGCTCAGCCCAGCTCAGCCCAGCCCAGCCCAGCTCAGCTCAGCTCAGCCCAGCCCAGCCCAGCCCAGCCCAGCCCAGCCCAGCTCAGCCCAGCTCAGCTCAGCTCAGCTCAGCTCAGCTCAGCCCAGCCCAGCTCAGCTCAGCTCAGCTCAGCTCAGCCCAGCCCAGCCCAGCCCAGCCCAGCCCAGCCCAGCCCAGCCCAGCTCAGCCCAGCTCAGCTCAGCTCAGCTCAGCTCAGCTCAGCTCAGCTCAGCTCAGCCCAGCCCAGCCCAGCCCAGCTCAGCTCAGCTCAGCTCAGCTCAGCTCAGCTCAGCTCAGCTCAGCTCAGCCCAGCCCAGCTCAGCCCAGCTCAGCCCAGCCCAGCTCAGCTCCTCCCGTAGGGGGACTCGCACCGTGCCCTCCCAGCAGCCTCGCACTGCAGCGCTTTGCGCCCCTTTATTTTCCACGTTCATTTTATCATTGCTGTGACTTCCGATATCCCTGTACACCGAGACCCAAAGGCCAGTTCATTTCAAGCTGAAGCGAAGCCTGCTTCTCTCGGTTTACAATTTCTCCGCTCCCTTTTGGCCAAGAGCTGGCGAGAGTCGAACATGATGATTTTTTTAAGGAAGGGAGTCGAGCGCTTTTCCAGTAGCACCCAGCGGACGCTTTCATTTCATTTCATTTCATTTTATTCAACCGCCTGCAATACTTTGTGTTCACTTTGCCCGGGCTTTCAAGCAGCACCAGGGACGCAGCGCGCCCCCCGTTCCTCTCGGGTGCCCGCCCAGCCTCTTCACACCGGCCATCCCGAGCGCCGAGACTGCGGCGGGGGCTGGCGCTGCCCTGCCCTGGCGCCGAGCCGGGATCCCCCGGGGCCAGGAGGGCTCAGCCCGGGGCCAGGAGCTCCCGCCCGCCCCCGGCGCGACCCCGGGCTCGCCGCCCCTGCCCGGCCCGGCTGCTCCCCGCCCGCCTCGGCCCCGCCTCCCGCCCGCGGCCGCCCGCCAATCGCAGCGCTCTCCGCCGGGGATGACCTCACTCCTTGCCTTCTCATTGGCTAGCTATATTAAGAAAGTCGCGAGCGCCTTTAAATAGCGGCGCCGGGCCGCAGCTTGCGGCAGTGGCTGCGTGGAGCCGGTTCTGTGCGGGTGTTTGCTGTGAGGGCGAGAACCGGCGGCTCCGCTTCCACCGCAGGCACTGGGGTCGGCGGCGCTGCCCTGCGGCCGTAGCGCTCCCGCGAGGCAGGGGACGGCGGCGCGGTGCCGGTGAGCAAAGAGAGCAGGGCGCGCCCGCCTGCCTGCGCGGGCCGGCTCGCCACGGTGCCCTGTGAGAAGCGAGAGGGAGCGGGAGGCGGCGGCCGCGGGGAGGAGGGCGCTGCCATCGTCCTGCTGCACGGCAAGGCCAGCTTGGCGAGCCTGGCCATGGCTGCCATCCGCAAGAAACTGGTGGTGGTGGGGGACGGTGCCTGTGGCAAGACCTGCCTCCTCATCGTCTTTAGCAAGGACGAGTTCCCCGAGGTCTACGTGCCCACCGTCTTCGAGAACTACGTGGCGGACATCGAGGTGGACGGCAAGCAGGTGGAGCTGGCCCTGTGGGACACGGCCGGCCAGGAGGACTACGACCGCCTGCGTCCCCTTTCCTACCCGGACACCGATGTCATCCTCATGTGCTTCTCTGTGGACAGCCCCGACTCGCTGGAGAACATCCCGGAGAAGTGGGTGCCCGAAGTCAAGCACTTCTGCCCCAACGTCCCCATCATCCTGGTGGCCAACAAGAAGGACCTGCGGAACGACGAGCACGTTCGGAACGAGCTGGCCCGCATGAAGCAGGAGCCCGTGCGCACCGAGGACGGCCGGGCCATGGCCATTCGCATCCAGGCCTACGACTACCTGGAGTGCTCGGCCAAGACCAAGGAGGGTGTCCGGGAGGTCTTCGAGACTGCCACCCGGGCAGCCCTGCAGAAGCGCTACGGCACCCAGAACGGCTGCATCAACTGCTGCAAAGTGCTATAGGGCGTGTCTGGAGGGCAGCGCCGGGCACAGCGCCCGGGTCACCTGTTGGCAGGTGCAGAGGAGCTGGGTTGTACGCGCACACGGCATCTGCCCGTCCCCTCCGCTAGGGACTGGCTGTGCACGGGGTCGGGGCTGAGGGAGGGAGCGCGCTCCCCGAGCCTTGGCCAAAAAGGGTTGTGCTTGCTCAGCCGTGGGGACGGAGGGAGGGGGGGATTGCATGCCCTGAGTCTTGGGAATAAAGTGGGGAGAAGCCTTCTCCTACCACTGGCCCCTGCGAGTTAGTCGTGGACTCAACAACAAAAAGCTGCTGAGACTGGACTGAGCGATCGTTGCACCCGGTTCTGCCCCTTTGCCAACACCTGCTGCTCCCTGCTCCCGGGCAGCCTCCTCTCTTTTGCAAGAGGAGGGCCGTGGAGCGGAGATGCTCGAAGGGACTTCTGCCTCCTGCCTGCATGTGCCTCCACCCAGGCGAGCTGGGGAAAGGGGCTGCCTCTCCCAGGCTGCCTGCAGCATCCTTGCTTCTCCCTCACATGTTTCAGCCTGAGCCTGACCTGCTGTGGAAATTAGTGCCCTGAAGACCGAGACTGGGAGGGGAGGGGAGGGTCATCCCAAGCAAAGCCTGTATATATGTTACCTTTTTTGTCTTGTGCAAACTGGGGTAGTGCAGGGGGTGCTTATTTAAAGTGAGGTGGGGAGGGGGTGCCCAGGTGGGACTTGCGTTGTGCAAAGGAACTTGCCCTGAGTGACTGATGCCTGCTGGTAACAGGAGACACGAACTGACTCCAGCTGCAGAAGCCACCAGGCCAGAAAGTAAAGCTGAACTGTCCTGCTTGCTGGATATCCACCTCCTGACAGATGAGGCAGGGTGAGCAAGGGGATGATATTGCCATATTATGATTTTGGTGCCTGCTCCTTACTTTTAATGTTGTCTCCTGCAAGTGTGTTGATTTGGGTTTATTTAAAAGTTTATTTTCAAAAGATGTTACTTTGCACAACTCGGTGGATTTTTTTTATGTTTAAATTAAACACTCAATGCACTCATCATCTGCATACAACACTGTAGCATTGGAAACATTCTTACTCAGTAACCTCATCTGGGTCTTGTTTAAAACTGATTTCAATACAAGACAAAATAAAACCACTGTATATTTTTGCCTTGGAAAAAATGGGTGAAAGTACTGTTACTTATGCAGTGAGTACATCAGACTTTAATACTAAAGGGCAGTTTAAAGAATCAAGGTTTATTTAAAACTTATTTTCACAAGGTGGCCAACCTGGGTGAAAATAATTTTCTGTTTCTCTGGTTCAGAGAACAAATGTATCCATTTATGTTTGTTTACTTTTCTCCCTCTTCCTTCAACAGTGGTACTGAGACTGTTTTTAATTAACTGACATGGCAAAAACTGAGATGTATATGATGTTTACATAAAACTATAGTGTATGCAGTTTTTTATGTAAAGTATTAAAAGATTCTATGCTGACACTTGTGAGAGCAGTGTTGTGATTCATAGAGACAGTCCTCTGGTTGCAGCAGTACCCCTGGATAGAGCTGAACTGGACCAGAGTTTGCCCCTTGCCTACACATGCTGTTTTTTGGCTTTTTTTTCCAGTGGCTGAAACACCTGTCTGGCGGCTTTTAGAGGATGGTGGTTTTAGTTCCCTTTGGGGGAGCTGCTTCCTTACTTTTTTTTTCCTGTGTGTGGCATATGGAAATGTACTCAAAAGTCAAGGTGGTGACTAATCCATCCTTGTTGCCTTGAGCATAGGCAGCCTCTGTGGCTTGTGCTCGGGCTCCCAGTGAGCTGGTTTTGCAGCAGAACAGGCACAAAACTGAAAAGCAGCACCAACTGTAGGGATTATTTTCAAGGAAGTATTTAGATAAAAGCAGTTTTTATTGGTGGTCTCCCCTTTGTTTGGAGTGCACAGCCCTGCTTGCTGCAGCAGGGCCTGGGGCAAACTCTCTGTTAACCGGGAGTCTCCAGAGCTGCCTGGATGGATTTCCAAACTGCTGGCCTCATTAATTCCCGTGGCAGCCTGAGAACTCTGGGCCTCTCCGTGTCAGGGATCCCCAGCAGGGCACTCTGCCTGTGCCTGTCCCCTCCCCTTGCCTGGGCAGGTGCCCAAGGCCCTGCGCTGCTGCTGCCTGTGGCTTTGGCTCCTGGCAGGGAGAGGTGGCCTCATGGGAAATGTGATTGATTGTTGCTGAACAATAGGACCTATGCCCAAAGGGCTGGTGTCTCCTATTTCTTTTTCCCCTGGAAAGGCTTCCTTGGATACCTTCAAGGGAAATCTCAGGACAGGTTTCTATTTTCATAAATCTTTTCTACTACTTTTGCAGAGATGGGAGAAGAGCGTTGAGCTTTTTCTGGTTTTGACCTATGAATATCTGCTAGGGTACACGCAGTTCAGAAATATTAACAAATGTTAACAAATACCAAGGCAAGCAAAACACATGGAGTGGCTTTTGCTCGTTTACTCCCAGAGGGCTGAAAGTGATGGGGCTTTTCAGGCAGACTGACATAGAAATAACAGGTTCCTTGTTCAACACCTGGGAAGTCAATCAGCCATAATGTGAAAATGCTGGAGTACATGCTCAGTCCATGCTGTGAGTTTATTACACTGTTTCCTATGATCCTTAACAAAAGACAGACTCATTTTCACACAGCAAGTTTAACCAGGATTTCTTGAAAGATACCAAAGTCCCAGGTTTTGCATATCCTTCTCAATTCTCCTCATATTCAAATTTAAATTTTAGTTCTCTGGATAGTCAAGAAACTAATGTGTGAGTTTCTTATCTTCAATTTGAGAACACCAAAATCAAACTTCCTTTGAAAGAGATCTCAGTTTTGGATGCTTAAAGGGCTACGGCCCTCATTCTTGCAGGGGCACTCAAACCCCAGCTCTGTGCAGAGTAACACTTACACGTGATGCCAGCCATTGATGTTAAACCTGCACTGGAAACCTTCTCATTAAAATGATTGCAATAGCTGCAAACCTTATCAATTCAGTTAGACTGCAGCAATAACTAATCTCAAAACCCTAAAGGAGAAAGCATTAATATTTGTATTTTAAACACTGGGAAATGGGTTAGCATTGCATCCCTGTATAATTAACTATACCAATATTTTCCACTGAGGTGCTTACAAGGTAATTACATTCATTATTTCCAATTGGATCTTTGCCCAAGTCAGGGATACAGCCTCTGGCCCAAGGGGGAAAAGCTGCAAGAAAGCACATTTTGGTTTTAGCCGAGCATGACCTTTCTCTGCTACTTGTGACGCTGAGTAAGGCGTGAGGGTGAGATCACTGTGGGAGTCCACCCATTGGGGTCAGATGGTGGGGTCAGAGCTCTAGCAGAACTCCTTTATTTGTGTCACATTGCTGGGCTTGCTTTGGTGGAGGGGAAACATAAGGTGTGGCACATCCCACCCTTCATGACTCAAACACCCAGACAAGGCCAGGGCAACACCCCACAAAGTGAGTGTGTCACACTGACCACCTCCATCTGACACCCCACAGTGTGAGAGTGTCACACTGACCAACTCCATCTGACACCCCACAAAGTGAGTGTGTCACACTGACCATCTCCATCTGACACCCCACAATGTGAGAGTGTCACACTGACCAACTCCATCTGACACCCCACAATGTGAGTGTCACACTGACCAACTCCATCTGACACCCCACAGTGTGAGAGTGTCACACTGACCAACTCCATCTGACACCCCACAGTGTGAGAGTGTCACACTGACCACCTCCATCTGACACTCCACAGTGTGAGAGTGTCACACTGACCAACTCCATCTGACACCCCACAATGTGAGAGTGTCACACTGACCACCTCCATCTGACACCCCATAATGTGAGAGTGTCACACTGACCACCTCCATCTGACACCAGACAGGGCCAGGCTGACACCCCACAGTGTGAGAGTGTCACACTGACCACCTCCATCTGACACCAGACAGGGCCAGGCTGTCACCCCACAGCGTGGGGACGTCACACTGACCAACTCCACCCCACAGCTGCATCCACCCAAGTGTACCCAGAGGATCTTGCACCATTGGGGCTGGGCAGGCACCTGAGCTCAGGGCAGGTGTCTGACAACCTACACCCTGTATTCAGACAGAGGATTGGTTTCATCTGGACCTCCCTTTGCTTATCTTCATCTGGTCCCCTAATTCATATTCATCTGATCCCCCTCTGCCTGCTGTAACCTTCTGGCAGGAGAAGCAGAGGTGCTGAGCACATCAGAGCATCAAAGAAGGTCAAGCATTGACTCACAGTCCCTATGCACACTGCTGGGCACAGAGGCTTTTGCCAGCTGTGTCCACACACTACACAGATGAGTAAGTTGATGAAGGTTTTACCTTCCCTGACTCTGTTCAAGATGAGTTCAGATTCTGCTAAAGTTTTTTCTTCTCATGGAAGCCAGAACCCTGTGATGGTGCTGTCACTTCCTTAGCAGCAAACTCTGGAAATGCAGAGGCACCTTGCTGAAAGGCCCACTCATCATCTCCATCAAGAGAGGAGACCACTTGTGCCCTCCCACGAGGTTCCCAGGCTGAGCCCTCTGGCAGTGTGAGGGTGTCTTGTCAGGGCAGACTGAAGATGAAGCCACCCAGGGAAGGTCAGAACCACCTTTTGCTCTTTTCACTTTTTACCCACAGCAGCTCTAAGTAGCCCTTGCATGATCGAATAGAGGATCTCTGCTTGAAAGCACACTGCATAGGGTATGTCAAACACAGAATAAGTCATCTTTGGTGGGAGAAAGAGGTAATTAAATCTCCTTGGTACTTCTGGCAGAATGTTTGTTGAAGTATTTGTTATGCATTGGAATTAGGCTCTTTATGCTTGCTAGTTTTTTTAACCCTTACATAATTCCACACATTCCAGGGGGGTTGCACAGGTGCAATTGCAGACTTTAAAGCAATGTCCTTTTCATGGCTTTCTGGGTGTTGTCTTACATATTGTGAGAGTTCTATTATCATTACAGTGCAAGGATTCCATATCACCAGTCTCATACCTCCTCAATCTTTCTCATAGGCAGTTCCTCTAAGCACTGACTGTTCCTGGTCCTTGCAGTAGTTGTCTGACTCCAGATCCCACCAATCCACTCTTTTATACCACTTGTTCTTATTGGCTACAGGTGTGGCCTGTTAACATCAGGCCTGCTCCTAATCTTTAGTAATTGGTCCAGCTGCAATTTGTTGGAGGATAAGATTGCATTCTATGCCACCTTCATTTACCCATACCATATCCCCCTACATCTGGGTTTGCAACAATAAATTAGTTTAGCTCCATTTGCCTTGCATTATGTTGGATGGGTTACAAATATTTTTTAGCAACTCAGTATGATGCCTTAAGTTTTAGCTTTCGTATTTTCCAGATTCTGTACTGCGTTAGTATATAACTCTGAACTTTATATAAGTGTTAGAAGTTCTCCTCACAGTTTAGTCAGACAAAACAATCATTTTCCAGCCAAAAACCAAGGACACCATTGCAGCTTCAGGCCCAAAAAGTATCAACAACAGCAAATTGAGAGCAAACTGGGAGAATGGGACTGCATAACCTGAAGCTGTAATGGGAAAATTGACCCCAATAAGTAAATGCACCAGAACTTATAAAAGTGTGAAAATGTGTGATCCATCGTCCATCTTGGGCAGAGCCACAGCCAGGCTCTTGTACTGCCCAAGGTGTATCCTTTGAAAGCCTTTTAATAAATAACTACTTTATTCCCCTAACACTGTCTAGCCTCTGTTCCAGGTAGCCGCTCAAGGCATCAAGTAAAGAATTGACACAAACGCCTGCAGTAAAATAAAAAAAAAAAAAAAACAAAAAACTTTAAGGGACTCCACAAGTGTTTTACACGAATCAGTGTCACTACCAGTATTTCAGTCACAGATTTTATTCCTTGGCTGCAGAACTAGATGATCTTTAAGGTCCTTTCCAACACAAACCACCCTATGTTTCCATGATTCTATGTTTTTAAGTGCTTGATTTGAGTAGTCTTATGTGATGGGTGGACATTTTCTTCAATGCTACTGGAGGAAAGAATGAGTTGCACTTCCCTCTTCCTCCCTTGAATTTGTCCAGTTTTTTGTTGAGAGCAAGTTTTCTTCAGGCTTGATCCCAGTGGCAGTGATAAGCCACAGTCTGTGAAAAGTAGCAGACAGGTAAATTCAATTTTGTGGCCATGAACACTGCACAGACAGACCTCTCCCCAGTTCTGTCATAGGGGGGCCATGAAGTGAGAGGCTTTGAAAGTCACCTGTGAGAGGTGTGTGTCCCAGCAGTGTATTATCCATCCATAACTCAGAAGTTTTTACCATTTGGTGTAATAACAGCTGCGGGCATGTCTGCATTCCTTCCATGACCATCAAACTGGTGCTAAAAGGTGGGGTGGTTAGAGGGGGTCAGAGCCGGGGGCACTGGTGTGATACTGATGTGATACCTTCCACTGAGCTGGAGCTGCAGAGCAAGAGCATTAGACCGTGCCTACAGCACCAGCTAACTCAGTGTGTACATTTCCCTCCTCACTTGCCAGTCTGTGTGGGTTTTGTCTGCGTTGCTAAATCTTGCTTTCCAGTAAAGGGGACCAGTGGGTGGGATTTTATGCTAAATGCTTAGTTCCGTTGTTTTTAGGTCATTCATCCCCTTCTGCATTCAAAGCTTGCTCTGACAGGGCTGTAAATATGGATTTGGAAACAAAGGGGGTTTCCTGGTGGGAAATCACCCTCATTTGCATGCCAATGTCCCCTTCCCTGCCGGCTGCAGGGACAGGAGGGCGGTGGGGCAGTGGGGAGCCCCCAGGGCCTGGAGAGTGCCCAGGGCATGGGGAAGTGGGAGGCTGGATCTGCCAGGGTTCTCTGGAAGAGCCTTTCCTCTGCTCCTAAGCTTTTATGCGGGGGGGGGGGGGGGGGGGGGGGGGGGGTTTATACCACAAAGTTTGACCCTACAGCCCTTGCTCTGTGGGGCTCTTCCCCCTGGGTGCAGCAGCACAAGTCGGGGCTGCAGGATCCGGTCCCGCTTTGGTGCCTTCTCTGGGGTCTGATGGCAGCAGTCTGACCCTTCCTGCTGACAGAAAACTTTCTCATCTGGGGAAAACAAAGTGAGTTTTAGACCAGGGGTTTTTCATAAGGTGTGTGCAAAGATAGATGTAGTCACACTACTTGTGTAAATGTATAAAAAGATATAGAAAAGGGAAAGAAAAGGTAAAGAAAGGAATAGAAAATCCAGGCTTTTGCTTTCAAGGTTCTTACAAGAGTATCTGGACTCTTGTTGTATTTTTGACAAATGATCAGCTTGGAGATTTTTGAGGAAAATCACTGCCTGGTGTGCAAGTCTAAGAACATGAGAAAGACAAAGATAAATACATATCTTTTTTGGGGGGGTTAAACCAATCAACCACGAGTGTCTGAAAGAAACTCCCAAGTTTCTAAATACTGCTTTCTAAAAGTACTCACAATTAATTTGCATTTTCTCTGACAGTCCCCTTGGAGGGACAGTCAAATGTTGGCATCTGGAGGCACAAGGAAACCGGATGGGAGAGAGCTCATGTCAAGACAGCTGTACCAGCACACCTTCCCACGGTGAGGCGATGGGCAGGAGGATGTCTCTCTCTATGGAAATGCTCCCAAACAAAGCCCTTCAGCTGGGGAGCTCATTCCTTCTTGATGGTGACAGAACACTTTGCATTGGCAGTGATTGCTGCATTTCACTCAAAACACTCCCAATGATTACTGAAATGAGAGGCTGGAAGAAGACACACAGACGCACACCAGTAAAGTGGTGACAAGGAAAGCAAATTGCAGTAATTATCTTGCAGCCAGGAATTTAGCGAAGGTGTGCCTAATGCCTGAGCTCTCTGCTAACAGCCCTGGCTCCCAGACACCGGTGGCCTCTCCTCTTGGGTGGGCTCAGATCTAACACCGTCCTGTGAGATGTGTGAAATTCAGAGCAAGTGTTCCCAGCCTGTATTCATCTGGGAAGATTTCAGACTGGAAGAAGGGCTTTGATTCCTGAGGGATTCTCTGTCTTTTCCAGCGGTACCTCTGGGTTTAATAAAAAGCCGTTCCTCTTCACATTTTTCATCTAGAAATGCTCTTAATTCTTCATCAATCCAGGGAAGCAGCTAAGTAAGGATGGCAGGATGTTTCACTTGCACCCTTAGACTGACATTACTGTACTCTAAGATATTGGTTCCAGCCACTTTTTACTCTCCTTAGCATAAGCATATATTTGAAACCTAAACTTCTGTAATTTTACATCTCACAAACTAGGCAAAGGAATCAGCCAGAGATATTTCTTCCATGTGATCACGAGAAACTAATGACCACAGTCATTTAAAGGAGTCTATGCTGGGCCCCTGAGCTGGGTGCAGGTGCCTGGCAGGTTTAGGGACCCCCATTTCTCTGCACACCCTGCAGAAATGCCCGAGGAAGGAAGGTTTCTTCCCTAGCTGACTGCTACCAACACCATGCTGAAGAGGTGCAAATGCTGTGTAGGGCCCAGGGCAGCTGCCCTCAGGTAGCTGAGGGTGGGTGTGTTTGGTGCCAGCCCCCTCCTGCCAGGGGACACTGTCTCTAAGGGCTGGGGGGCTGCTGCACAGTCACCTTGCAGGGAGATGGTCTCCCTAATACCACATAGCAGACAAATTGTAAATAATGCATTGATTCGCTCTGCTGGTGATGTTAATCTCCTGAACCCCTTGTTAAATGTTGGGATTATTCTGGTTTGTCTCAGAAGGTCAGTTTATCAGCAGAGTTGTTCCATGTCAGCACACTGGTAAAACTCCTCATGTGATTAGGGGCAAGGTTTCCCTTTTGCAGGTTACTTTTCTCCAAACAGGACAGTGCTGTGGCAAACTCTGCCGGCAGGATGAGGACACGAGGCTGGCCACAGCAGCACACTCCACAGGCAGCAGCCGGTGGTGGGGATTGAACTGGAGGCACAGCTCAAGCTGCCATGGCTGAAATTTCACTGCAAAAGTTTCTTGTTTCTCCTTTTGCTCCTTTGATCTGTGTAAAGATCAAGTTTCAGGGGAAAATCAGCCAAGCTGCAGAGGGCTAGAATTACAGCATGAGGAGCAGCAGGGCCAGGCGAGATCGCTTTCAGGCTGCAGCCAGTCCTTGCCCAACTAAAGCCAGAGCTGGGGCCAGGGAGGGCCACGTCAGCTGCTCCTATTGTTATAGATACAGATGTTTAAAATTAAAAGCAATTGTTTATTAGGCATTCCCAAATGACTGTTTCATAAAGCAGTCACACACTGGTCTTAGAACTTGCAGCTCTTCCACTAACAGACTGTGCTAAGTCTGAGCATGAATGGTTTTAAAGAACCCAAGAAAAATATGCGTTCTTACATGTTAATTCTGCAAGCCAATCCAGCGGCTGTGCTTTAAAAGGAAGAAAAGCAACCCAGATGGTGCTCCCATGCCAAAATTTGTTGCATTTTTGGATGAAATGAACAGGGGAGGCCGGTGGGCCCTTCCAGCCCTGGTTGGTGGGCTGGCCATGACTCAGCTCTTGGCATCACTGCTGGCTGGCACTGAGCAGCCCTGAGTGCTCTGCAGTGAGCTGGGGCCATACCCAGCCTTCAGCCAGCAGCTTCTCAAACCTACTGCCCTCCCACCAAAGCAACTTCACATAAAGGTTGAGTGTAGACTGCTTCCCTGCCCATTTGTTGGGCAGTGTATTCCTTTGAGGCTTTCTGGGTGAAGGAACTGTTGCAAATAGGGTTATCAAGGTGTCTCAGCAACACTGTGGATAGCACAGATGGGGGACATTTTTGTGGACAAAAGGTCTGCAAAACCATGTGCACATAGTTATGTTCATGGGATTTCATCCATAATACTGGCAGGATTTAAATTTTCCAGAAATTGTGGCTTTGATAAATGTCCTGCAGAATTTCCTGATGTCTCTCATGAAGCTCTTCAGCCTTTTTTAATAAAACAACTCCAATTAGACAATTCCTGTTGTGCTTGAAAATAATGCTATAAAAATAACTAATAGCAAGAAAAAAGCAAGGAAAAAACCCAACAAAACAATCCACCAAAAAACTCCAAGCCCAAAATCCAGGATTAGAAGTTCTCTCACAGTGTGACAGGCATCATGCCAGCACTCAGTCACACTGTCTGGGCTACTGTGGCACTCTGGGAACAATTCCCAGCAAGCTGAGCCCCTTGGCTGAAGGTTGTAGATCCTAGAAAGTAGCAGTCCAGCTTTTTCTAATGGTGCTTCATTTGCTGAGAGGTTTGTTAACCCCTTCTTTTCCCTGTGAGCCAAAGCCCTTTCACCCAGAGGTGGGGCTGTGTCCGAGGGGAGCACAGCACTGAATGCAAAGCTCAGCCCATGGTGGGAGCCAGGATTGTTGTTTGTCTTTTTCTTTGCTGTGCGTGTTATTTGTCACCAAGCAGAGGTTTGGTCAAACAGAAGCTGCCTGTGAATTCAGAAGAAATGAATGCCAGTGATTTACCTGGGCTAATGTCAATGTTAGCCCAGCACTAACCAGGGGACCTCCCAAGGTCCTTCCAACCTAAATTACACTGGTCCTATACATCAAAGTTTAGCTGTCACTCACAAAGTTGGGAGGAGGTCAAACTCACGTTTCACATGTTATTTCCTGGGTAGACCTATGTTTAGTGGTCTCCCTACTTTGAGGGACAGCTTGGATGTCTCAGTGACTGTCCTGCGCACCACGCTGCAGCTTGCACAGGTACTCACTAAGCCTGCGTGATCAAAACTGACCTCTTTCCATCCTGCTGGACTGTGAGGGCATTATTTAAATTGAGGGATGAGGAGTGAGTTTTACAGGTGTGACAAGAACCAGAGAATCCTGTCCTCACCCACACGGGACAGGAGATGAGTGAGCCGATGTGCTAGTGCGGAGGAGAGGACTTTCTCCAAGCTTGCTCTGTCCAGTGAAAGGGCTTCTCCGGTGCTGTGGCTGTGCCCTGCACTGGGAGGGTCCTCACTGACCTTTAGGGTTGGAGGCTCCATGGCTTGTGGTCTTGCACCTATTTCTGTGTAGCTTTGTGCAGCTCAGAAACTGAGGTGTGCTCACAATGCTTTTGTCTCACAGATGGCAGCCAAGCACCCAGGGGAACTTCACTTGATTTCTGCTTTGCTGTGTAATTCTGATTTCTGTACAGTGTGCTCCAGCTGTGGCTCCTGCTCCAGCCCTGCCCCTTTGGCGGGACAGGATCAGAGGGGATATCAGCCATGCAGCAGACACAGGGGTCAGGACTCTCCCCAGCCCACCCACGGAGCCACTGGCACATCAGCCTGGAGGCTCCTCCCCAGCCACAGTGCTGTCCCTGGCACTGCCCCTTTGCTTGGGCATTTGCACTGCACTGAGAGCCCTGCTCCTTGCTGCCGACCCCACCTGGACCCAGACAGAGGTGCCTGTGAGCTCTCTCCACCCAGGGCATGCTAATTCCCTGTGATTGTCCCTTATTACCCAAATCTCTCTCGAAGTCCATTAGATTTTGGGTTTTTTTTCTCTCCTGACCTCTACGTCTGGCATCAGAGAGCTGCTCTGAGCATCACCTCCTTGCACTTGGAATCTGATCTCCAGCCTATTTGTTGCTAATAGATGCTCATTTATTAATATGCCAAGATTAATGGACCTTTTCCCTGGTATAGGAAAACCATATTGCTGCATTACTGAATACAGATCTTTCCTGTCTGTACAAACTGTGAGGAGCTGTTGGATCAAATCAGTTCCTCAATGGGAAGCATTTAAGCCTCTGTGCTGACAAGGTTGTGTTTGTTGCTAGGATTCACATCTTGCTTGTGCACTTCCCAGTCATTCCTGTGTGCCCATGGTTGTTGTTCCCCATTCCACTCTTCATACATGAGTCTGACATTTTTAGAAAGAAGGCAGACGTCCTCTGTCCTGGCAAGCACCAGTTTTGGTCCTTTCCTAAATGTTCTTAGAAGAACTGGAGTCTGGTGAATGCTCCCACCTTTACAGATGGAAAATTTTCATCTGAACTTCTCCTCTGGAGATATTTCTGTCCCTGTTTTTCTCTTGTGTAGGGGGATACAGTATGGGTAAATGAAGGTGGCATAGAATGTTATCTTATCCCCTAAAGAGTTGCAGCTGAACCAATTACTAAAGATTAGGAGCAGGCCTGATGTTAACAGGTCACCTGTAGCTGATCAGAAGAGTGTTATAACAGAGTGGATGAGGGCAACTGGAGTCAGTTGGCTGCTGTGAGGATGAGTCAGTGCCTAGAGTAAGTGCCTAGAGAAGCTGCCTACAAGAAAACATCAAGGAGGTATGAAACTCTAGCAATATGGAACCCTTGCACTATAATGACAACACTCTTGGGCATCACTATGGGAGATTCATGGTTCCTGTGATGCAGCAGCACGTGCCCAACATTTCCCTGTGTATTCATGAGCAAGAACTATTAATTTTGAGTATTACCTCCAGCCTTTCTTTTGGCTTCACGTGGAACCCTCCTGCCTGTGCCTGATGAATCTTTTGTCATGGGGAGCAGTGCAGACACAAATATAGCACACTCCACTCCCCCACCGCCCTCTGCTCAGGTGTGATGTTGGGGGACAGCTGAGGGAGCTGCAGGCTGCCCCCTGGCACACAGGGACACGTGCAGGGCAGGACACAGCCCTGGGGAGCACAGCTGCAGGGCTCCTGTGAGCAGCTCTGTGTCCATCTCAGGGTGCAGCACAGTCCTGAGCCCCCTGCAGCTCCTGGCCCTCTTGCCAGCAGCAGCACCAAACCTGCACTGGGGACGGTGACACGGAGCTGAGTCACTGACGGTGCTCACTCATTTTTGTGGCCAAAACAATTCACTTTATTTTCCACAGCTGTCACTTATGGAAAGCAGCTTTGTTTTTGTTCTGTTTTCAGTGAGGAAGGAAAAACAGGGGTGAGAGTCTGCAACCAAGTATTACTGATTAGAACTGATGGAGCTGGGCTGCTCCTGCAGAACATTTATTCCTCCTACACCCTCAGTAACTCAGCTTCATGCTTAGAGATCAACAAATTACTCCTACAAAACTGCACTGTCAAGGCCGAGGTGTGTCCTCTCCCTGCTCAGGCTGTAGTCACTGGCCTAACAAAGGGATTCTTCCTAGGTGAGCTCATAGATTAAATGTGTGTAGGGCAATACTTGTGCTTTTTGAAGCTTGCTCAACAGTTTAGTTAGCTTTGGAGGCAGTTTGTAGACAAGCTTTTTTTTATTTTTTGGTTTTGGCTATATGTGTTTTTTTAGCCCCTCCAAAGGCAGCAGTATTTCCCCCAGCCTGGGCAGATTATCAGCTAGAAGTGAGCAGCCAGAGTGGAGGAGACTGGGGAGTCCCCTCCTTTCATATCCAGCACATAGCATGGGTGTCAAACTCCCAGACTGCTCGATAACTGGATAAGAAATGTCACCTTTATCTGACTCTCTGCACAGCTTTTATCTGGCCACAGCCATTCCCTGCACCGTGCCTGCCCTTCACCCATGTGGTTTCTGGACAGCTGAGGAGACTCTCAGCTCTCCTTGCTTATGTTTTCACCCTTGCAGATAAGAAGTAAATGAGGCCAAGAGGTTCCAGGGACACCTGACCCTTCTCCCTCTCCTCGTGTTCCTTTATAGCTGAGTCACAAAATAATTTCTTCTCCTCTCTCAGTATTTCTTCTCCTTTTGAAAGCCAACTGCCTGCTGTGTACAGGACCCAGAAAATGTAAGGCAGAGGAGATATCACCATGTTCATCAAATGACCAGCCTGAAAGGTCTTGAAGTTCTGACGGTCCATCCATCTTACACTTACATGTATCTTTGTCCAAACTGCATTTCTTCCTTACAGGCTCTTTAAATCCTACCCTTGGTGTCCTTTACCAACAGAGGCACCTCTCTCCATAGTAACCCCAGCTGGCAGCTAAATATTAAACAGTCTGAAAACATCTTTTTTTAGTCACAGAGCTTGTATTTCTTGGAATTACCCAAAGCTAGTGTTTCTACACAGTCCCTTTAATCCAGCAGCTGATTTCAAAGTCTCTGGAGCTGTCACTGAGTCACAGGCTCTGACACTGCAGCACATGCTGAGGTGTTGGTGGGAGGGTTTGATGCTTCTGAAAGGGTTTGCTGGTGAAGACATTTTTCTCAGGAGAAATAAGTGGGGTGTGAAATCCCCCCTCAATCTCTTCACATCTCAAGGATGTAGGGCAAATGTTCCTTATAAAAGTTCCTCATTATTGGCTTGGTTGTGTCTAACAACCTCAGCCACCCTGAACATCTGCTCTGATCTGCATCCCTCTTGGCAGGCCTGGCTCATGGATACTCCTGGGATTAGCTTCATGTGAAAAGTGTTTGAAGCAAGGAGGTGATTTAGAAATCCCTGAAATAGCACTGCCAGTGTGTCTCAGAGTGTGGAGGTGTCATGCAGCAGTTAGCTGGTCTCTCTCCCCACTGGGACTGGCTACAATCACATATGTGCCTGCATCACTGTTTCTACAGTGTTAATATTGCTTATATATTTTAATAAGCCCCTTTCAGGCAAGAAAAGCGTGGTTGCACTGCTGCATAGTGTTAAGAGGCTTCTGCTGTGCTCCTGGGCTTGCTACTGATTCCCTGGGCAAGACACATGATCCCTTCAGGCCCCCTCTCCCCTTACCGGATTCTGAATGTTTCTATCACTTCAACTGGTTCTTAAGAAAACTGGAGTCTTATTTCTTGAAGGGTTCAATGTAAGGCACAGTTAAAAACACTGAGGTAATGCACTTTTCACAACCAAACCCTCCTCCTGTATGAGCTGATTTATTAAAGTGCATAGAATCATTAAGCTTGGAAAGGACCCTTCAGTTTATGGAGTCCCACCACTAACCTAACACTTCCAGGTCCAACACTGAACCATGCCCCTAACCAGGACATCCACGTGTCTTTTGACCACTTCCAGGGATGATGACTCTACCACTTTCTTGGGTATTGTTCCAATGTTTGACCACCTTTTCAGGAAAGAAAAGTTTCCTAATGTACAAATTAAACCTCTCCTGGTGCCACTTGAGGCTATTTCCTCTTGTTCCACTTGTTCCCTGGGAGAAGAAACAGAGCCCCATTTTGCCACAGCCTCTTTCCAGGGAGTTCTAGAGAGTGAGAAGGTTCCCCCCGAGCCTCCTTTTCTCCAGGCTGAACCCCCACCCAGGTCCCTCATCAGACTTGTTCCCCAGACCCTTCTGGACACGTTCCAACACCTCAGTGTGTCCCTTCTCTGGACATGCTCCAACACCTCAGCGTGTCCCTTCTCTGGACATGCTCCAACACCTCAATGTGTTCCTTCTCTGGACATGCTCCAACACCTCAGCGTGTCCCTTCTCTGGACATGCTCTAACACCTCAGTGTGTCCCTTCTCTGGACACGTTCCAACACCTCAATGTCTTTCTTGTCATAAGGGGCCCAGAACTGAACCCAGGACTCTTGGTGTGGCCTCACCAGTGCTGATTAAGTTTGAAGAGATTTTCCTAACTTTTGTCTTGCTGGATGGCTCGACCACCGTGGCTACAGCAATGCTACTGCTCCTGCCCATGTCTCCATTCCTAGTCTGCAGCCACAGCAGCACAAGGACATTAATAAAGGCACTGCAGAACCCAGCCAGGCTTGTTGCTTCTGCACAAGGAGCTGCACCCTTCTATGAGAAACATTAGGACTTAGAAAACCTGCGTGGAGATATTTATAGCATGGCTTCTTCCTGGGATGGAGAGAAACTTATTTTTGAATACCAGAGAGCAGAAATAGGCCAGCTCTGAAGGTGAAAAGGTATGAACTTCTATTTGGGGAACACTGCATGACCACAGTCACATGCAAAGGAAACTAGCAGTGGGTAGAGTCAGTTCAGGCTCTGCCTTGCCTTGCAGTACCTTTGAGACCCCAAGGCCAGATTCTGCTCCTTTATTCAGTGCTGAAACCTGACCTGAATATAAGGAAGGCAGAATACATACAAAACATTTGTTTTGTATTTCTCCCCATTTTTGCACTGTTAACCAGGTATGTGCCAGGCCCCAAAATGTTCCTTGGAAGGGAATCTGAGAGGTAATAGGTGCTGATGTGAAGTGACAGATCTGCAATTTGTGATCAGAATGAGTATCCAGGATTGTGGTGGAGTTTATCCCTGCATTTTTGAGAGAGGATGGAATGATGTATTGAATACAAACCGCTTTTCCATTAGATCTGCTATTATTGCCTTGGATCAAATTAGCCCTTTAAGCAAGGCCTGCTTGCCATTTTCACAATTCTGGCTTTTAATCATCTCCAGCTTGTAAATTCCTCCTTCATAGGCTAAGCCTGCTGGAAGGATTTCCATGGAGCTGACAGAAGTGCTTTGTAGAAGCTGCCCCTCTTTTGTCCTGGGGAATTACAACCCTATAAGTCTTCATTTTACTTGACATTCCAATTTGCAGCTTGGATGCCACAAGAAATGCCTTGGGTTTTGGTTTAGTGATGAAACTTGTGATATTGCAAGTGTAACAGAAAAATGAAGATCTGTAAAGGCCCGGGTAAGCTTTCCTTTTTACATAGCCAGCCTGACAGGAAGAAAAACCTCTCTTCAGCTGAGACATGTAGATATATGCTTACTGTCAAACCCAAAAGCCATGGAGATGAGGTGCTGGGTTGGTTTTATCATGACTGAGATTGGCTCAGCTGGTCAGAACATGGTGCTGATAACACCAAGCTCTATGGGCATTAATTTCAGAGTTGGACTCCTGATCCTTGTGCGTCCCTTCCAACTCAAAGTATTCTATGATTCCGTGACAACAGAGGGAAAAAGAAAAGTGTGGAAAGCCTTATCTACCCTCAGAAAGGATCTGCTTTGCTGCTCTGTTTTATATTCTCTGTGTATGGGGATGAGTGCCAGTTTACCAGCTGGAAGAGCTGAGGTTTTCTGGGGTAGTAGTAGATGCCAAATTCTTACACTCATAGAATCATAGAATTATTTAGGTTGGAATTATTTAGGTTGGAAAAGGTATCTAAGGTCATCAAGTCCAACCATGAACCTAACACTGACAAGAATAAAGAGCATTTCTTGCTTTCTCTCTAGAAGACCTTCCTCATACCCAAGTGAGTGCCAAGAAAGTTGCTGTCACACAACCATGGTTTGGCTTCCTCCCTGGCCTAAGGGATTCATTCTGTTTTCATCTTCCCTTCAGTCCTCTTAAATTCCCATAGAGGGAATGACACCTAAACTAAAAAGGCCATAAGTTTAATTGTGTGGGAAAATGAGCTCCTACAGGCAAAATTTTCTCAAGAAGCCAAAAAGTTGGACATCTGGAAGCTTTCCTCTCCATCACTCAGAGTAAGGATGGTTTGTTGCCTTGAGTAAGGAGAAGCAGGATTTGATTTGATCCATAAACCCCTCACCTCTTCTGCAATAGCCCTGGTCAGCCATAAACCAGCTGGGTGGCAGGGACATCCTACTGTGCCTCTATTATTTTGTTCTCAGACACTGACAAAGCAGAGGCCATAAGGGATGATTTTCTGGTCAAAGAGGGGGTGCCATGAGGTCGTTGTGCCATTATGGAGATTTGTCACCTTTTGCTCATGTAACAGGGAGAAATTGATGCATGGAAATAACCATTTTTCTCTCTCCTGAATAACTCAGTTCAAATCTGTAGAAGGCTTTTTGGGGATTTCCTGCTTTCAGCACTGGGCCTTTGGATTGTGCACAGAGACAGAACAATTTTCTCTTGGGACGGGTTTTGCACTTTGTTTCAAGGCTGTCCAATGTGGGAACAACACCAAAGCAGTTGGCCCTTGTAAAAAATATTCCTTTTAGCAGAGCTACATTTCCCTGCAGGCAAAGGGAGCTGCAAGGCTACTCTAGCTGATAAGTTCTGGGTGGGATGAGGGAAAGAGTTGTAATGCTGTAGTTCCACCTAACTCTGCCATCTCCACTCACATCTACCAAGGCTTTAAGTGTCAGAGATATCTGCTGCCCATCTGTGACCTTCATTTCTGCAGACCACCCTTATTTCTGCAGTGCAGAAGGCACAGTGGGAGTAACCTTATCAATTAAATGCCAAATAAGCAAGAACAGGCTGCCATTAAGGCACACGCACTGGGGATCTTGTCCTGAAGGTGCACCTTGCATTTTCCACGCTCTTTCCCTTAAGTCTGAGGCTTCCCCCAAGTATGGCTTGAAGCAATAGATCATTAAAACTGGGATAACACTTTGGTTTTCTTTTCTCTCTGCTTCCACAGGCTGAAGGAGAAAGCTGTGTTCAAGGTGGAGTCCTGGAGCTGAAGTTGGTAGCCAAGGATTAACTCAATGCCTGTACCAGCTGTTGCTTTCTATGCTTCTCTTATCAAAGGCTGGTGCTGCCTTTGCTGTGCACCAAGGAGGAGGGAAGGTGCTTTTTGAAACTCTCCTCATACTCTTTAACGTGGCTGCTGATTTATGTGCATGTGCTCAGGTGCTAAATGACTTTCCTGCAGTGTCTGAAGTTTGGTGAATGAATAACCACCTCTCACCTGGGCAGAGCAGCACAGACTTTGTGCTGTGCTGAGGGCAACAATAAAACCTTGTCAGGCTTCTCCAGCATTAAGCTGACATGAAGGCAGCCTTTCCCCCTCTGACAGCAATCCTAAAACTTGTCATGTTCTTCATACCTGCTTCTGAAAAGCCACAGAAATTATTTTCAGTGCTTTTGCTCCCTGCTAAGCTGTAAGACCTGGTGCAGTCTCAGTTCTGGCATTTCTAGGCTGGAGGTGAAACCTTACAGGTTACCCCGCTCAATTCTCCATAAGCCTTCAAGGAGGAGCACTCATTTGGGACAGAGCTGAGTCTCAGCTAAAAATGAGAGGAAGGTGCCCTCTGACAGGATAGTGCTGTCAGCTATGGCAAATTTCACATATTCCCTGAGAAGGGGGTAGATTGTTGCTTTATTTTCAAGGCAACATCTAGGTTTATGCATTCAGAGCTGAATCCTCACCTTTGGGTGGCCACAAAGCCCTTGACTCCAATGCTAGCTGCCTACTGCTGTGGTGGGCCTGGCATGCAGATAGGCCTGTCTTTCCAGGGAAAGGCAGCAGTCCTGTGGTCACAATTACATCAGATTGTCCCCATCTCTAGGCTCCCTGCAGACTCTGGAGGAGGGCTGGCTGCCCTAGCACACTGACCCTCCACTGTCTCAAGCAGCCTTTCCCAGCCAGGTCTCTGCTGTGCAATGTGCCACTTGAGCAGAGCAGCAGGCACCTCACCCACCCTGGGAGCTGCTGGATTTATGTTGCTGTTTGTGCTTGTGAGCCCTGTCTGAGAGCACTGCTAACACCCGAGGAGAGCTTGGCCTGAGGGTGCAGGGTGCTTGGTGCAGCAGTGAGGGAGGGCACCTGCCTTCCCCAGGCAGGTCACAGCCAGCTGCAGGTTGTCTGTGCTGCCTGGCTGGAGACTGGGCTGCTGCCACTGAACTGGTGCCACCCACGCCCCAGCTGAGCTCCCAGAGGCTCCTGAGTGGATGTGCCTGTGAGAGGAACAGGTTGCCCAGAGAGGCTGTGGATACCCCATCCTTGGAAGTGTTCAAGGCCAGGTTGGATGGAGCCCTGAGCAATCTGATGCACTGGAAAGTGTCCCTGCCTATGGTGGGGGGATTGGAATGGGATGCTCTTCAAGGTTCCTTCCAATCCAAATGATTCTGTGATTCTACAATTCTATAATGCTGTGATTCCGTTATTCTATGGCAAATAGTTGCATGTGTTCTTATGCCTGAGATCAGTTGCCTTTCTCTCACCACAGGCACAAAAATGCTACACAATCTTTTTGCAAACAGAAATTGCCAGTCTCAAACAAAACACGCCCCTTAGTGATTTAGCACTTACAGAAAAGTTTGAGCTCAGACGAAATTGACTTTCCTGCTTCTATGGGTCAGATGGCTGTGTGTGTATTAGATTAGTCCTCTGTTGCCATTTGGGAATGTTGTAAAAGAGATGTTCCCCATGGAAGATGGGAAATGTTTACTTCTGACATGGCAGAAGCCAGTTGCTTGCCCTGAGGAGCCCAGGGAAGCCCTGTACCATAGGAAAACCTCTCAGGCAGAATTTAGGATTGCAAAATCTCTACCTGCCTTAATTAACAAGTTGCATAATGCTTAATTGGGCAAAGAATGCCTGAATTGTGACTTTGTACAGAAAAAAAGCAAGTAGGTGGGTTAAAAAGTGACACTTCCATAATTAACTTCAATATCTGACATGGCAATTTGAACACATGTGCCTAATTTCACTGTGCTTTTTTCGGTCTCTCCTACTCAGTCATGTATAACATTAATACTGGGCAGGTCTGTGTTGCACAGATGTTGTGGAAGTGCCTGTGAGGAAATGCCTGTGTGTCAGAGAGCTCCATGACAGACATCATATGTGCCACGGGCTGCTTGGAGCGCCTTTGGTGCCAGGCTGATGCTGGGAAAGGAGCCCTGGAGCTCAGTCATACCCACAATTCCTCCTCATCAGGGATCACCTTTGACTTTCTTCCTCCTGATCCACACAATTGTGCCCTTCTCCTCATTCTGGGTGTACTTGATAGGAAATCCAGTCTGAAAAAAAGAAAAGCAAACCACAGGAAGCTTCTTTGCTCAGCCCTTCCAAGTGCTGCTATTTTTTGGCATGCATCTATATACCAACATAACAGCTTGACCTTCAATGCTTTTGAAGTTTAGAAGTGGTCAGATAACATTTGCCTTTCAGTTTTGTTTGCTTTCCTGGCTAAGACTGCACGAAGAGCCGCCCTGTTCACACAGGAGAGGTTTCTCTTGTGGCATGTCTAGCCAGGAACACACACAGCAGAGCCAGGGGACTCAACAGGAAAACCCAGTTGTGTGAGGCTGCCAGCCTGCATTTGCAAAGAGAAGGTTCAGAGGGTTCAGACACATCTCCAGGTCTCTTATGCTTTTCCAAACCATAATTCTAAATATTCTGACAATTATCCATGACTAGACAAATACTCTTGCAGGCACAGTAAGCCAATGAGGTTAGCCTGTTCTGTGAATAATCATAAATTTAATGGGTGTTTAGGACATCTGAATGCTCACCTTCCTTTGAAGCACTCTGAAACTCATACAGACACATCCCCTTTGTGTCAGGGATGAAAACTGTGATTATTTGCTATTGAGGTTGACCAAATCTCCTACTTTAGACATGAGCTCTCCTTTGCATGTTGGATTGCATTTAGACCTTATCACTAACTCTTTCCAGTCTTTAAAAAGTCTCTAAAATTAACTTACTTCTGCTTGTGGAGCTATCTATCAGCTGCCAGCTCTCTGCCTCCTCTGTCCAGAGCAGCTGCCACCAGAGACCTCCCCACTGTCCTGTCACCATGTAAAGGTGATCACAGCACCATCACCACCTTCCCAGGTGCTTCTGCCTTGGGGCTTCTCTGTGGCTGAGATGGTGCCAGGAAATTAACACAGAGCATGGCAGTGAGGAGACCTCTAGAACAGAGGCAGAGGATGAAACCTCCTGAGCAAGCTCAGCTGTGGGAGAAGGAAGGAGGTCTCTGGAAAGTACAGCAGCTGCTGCTTTGCCTGCTGCCCAGCCCTGCAGCCTTACACATCCTTGTTTGCAGTCTCACCTGAGCTGAGAAGAGGGAATGTGGGCTGTGCTTGTGTGTGCCTTGCTGTGGCAAAGGGAGAAAATTCTCCAGACCTTCTCTAAGATCTTTGGGACCTCCAGTCAGTGACAGGGAAAAATCTCTGTGCTGGCTGCAGTCCTCCAGGGGCTGCACCTGCAAACTGTGCAAACTGCTTTAGGAAAGGGCTGGAGCCAGGATGAGCTCCTCATTTCTGCCTTCCCAAGGCTGTGAAGTGACTCACCCTCCTGGGAGTGGGAGCGAGGTGTCAGAAACTGAACTAAAAACAAAAGTTAGGTTCGGGCCCAGGAAAATTTCCTGCTGCTGCTGTGGGTGGATAATGACACAGCCCCCACAGACACAAAGCAGAGCCTCTGAGAACTGAGGCAGAAGGGTGAACACAGGCCAGGACTATTTAAAACTGAAATCTGTGCTTCGGGTTTTTATATGGGAAAGACCTAATTATGGGGACTGAAATCCTGTCAGAGCAGCTACTTCAGATGACTGAGTGCAGGGTTGCTCACAGCATGGAGGAGCATTCCCAGGTTGTTTCAGACAAAATATTTCAGGGCTTGATCCTTTATCCCTTTTCACACAGTCAAACCTCTCTCGTGCCAACAGCTCATGGAGATCAAGGCTAGTCCGCCAGAAACAGCTCCTCTGCAGAAGCTGATCACTGAGTTGGTTGAAAGGTTTTGCTCTGAGTCTTTTGCTGTTACATGGGATGGGTCATGCAGGACAAAGAGAGCTCTCAGACAATGAGCAGCACAGCTGGATGCACCTCCAGCAAGGAGATGGAAGTTTTATCTGTTGCCTGTTAGGCTGGATTTGAGTCAAGCATTTTAATTCCCTTCAGCAATAGTAGGACTGTAGTAAGCCCTTACCCTGCCAGATTTCAAGCTCTTGGGGGTTATTAGAAAAGAAATTCACTAAATACTGCTCTGTGTCATGCTTTGCCTGTGACTGGACAGGAGGATACTGCTGGAAGTAGATTTGTGCTGCAGAAAAGTACCAGTGCTGCTAAGAACAGTCATGAACTTGTTCCAAATGGTTGCTTGTGTTATAAAACCGAGATTTGCCTACATTGCTGCAGCAATCTCCTTGGTTTAAAGAACCTCCCCTTTTCTAAACTTGCCCATTCCATGACAAAATGCTCTCCCTCCCCTAAAGCACAAGCAAGAAACCTTTCAGTGAGTCACCAGGACAGCTCCCACACGTGCTCCCTTTCCCCTGCTGTCAGATACAGGATCTAGGCAGGGCCACACGTGAGCTTTGCTTTTAGCAGAGCAGAAGATCCCATTCCCATCCAGGGCAGGTCATGGCAGATTTTCACTCTGGACCCCTCTCAGCTGTCCAGCACTAACTCCATCTGCTGAGGATGCTGTGCTCTGTGTGGGCTCAGATATGGATCTAGACAGGCATAGTCCCAGCAGGATAACTCCCTGGGAATGGCATTTAGCATAATTAATAGTGACATGGGATGAAGCATATCTAGTCTGTGTGAAATCTCCCATTTATGTCAAGGGCTCTTTCTGTACAGGTATGCAATAGCCTGCTCACATTTCTCTTGTTGCAAAGCTGATTTTATCTTTCTCTGCTTTACTGGTCAATAGCTCAGTATTGAGCTTTTTACACAAAGGAAAGCTGCAAGTTTTAACCCCTCAAGCTTCTCCCTTGTTAGAGAAAACAATTCCCTTTCAGCCTTTGCCTGTAGGTCACAGTTTTGAGTCCTTTCATCATTCTGGCTGCTGTCCTTTAATCTCCCCAGTTTGTCTCTGTTCTCTCTAATTGAGCCACAGTGGTCTAGTTGAGGATTTTCCAGAGTGGGCCAGAACAGAGTAATTATCTCCTGTCTCACAGAGAGTCTCATATTCTTGGTGCATCTTTGTTTTTTGATCCATTGTAACTCCAGGCCCTTTTTTGCTGCACTGCTGCCAACCTACATGTTCCTTGTTTGTGTCTGTGCCTCTGATTCATTCTTCTCAAGTTTAGTATTTTTCATGTGTGTGTAATCAATTAAATCTTGCAGAGTTGGGTTAATTTATGATTTTCTTTCAAGCTTTTTAATCTCTGAATTTATCTATTGGGGTATTCTTGTAGCTAGCAATTTTTTAAAGTATTCTATCTTGTTCATTGTCCAAACTGTTCATAGAAATGAACAGTAGCACTGGAGCAATACTAGATCTAAAGCAGAGTGCCACAGTACACATTTCAAGTGTCTTCTCAGTTTGGTATAGTAGCTGATTATAAGAGACCTTTGAGGACAGTTACATGACATACCCTGCCCCATAAATGAAACCCAAACAATTTTGTAGACGTGTGCTTTGTCAATGAAGACTTCCAGGTTTTCCTGTTCAGCTGTCAGCATTAGTGGCACTCACAGAAATGATAGCACTGGCTGATGGAACAAAATTTGTCATGTAGAGGTTTCTTCCTGTGAGTTTGAAATACCTCTCACTGTGTCTGTGGCACCCTCTGGACAAGTCTGGCTGGCACTTTTTGTCCTCAGCCAAGCCAGTTGTCAAAAGCCAAAACTTAGCAGGTTCATGGAAGGACCAGGGAAAAAGACGAGTTTTCCCCCAACACAGGTAATTATTTTTGGTTTTAATTTCTCAAACTGTCCTTTCCATATCCCTGGAAATGTTCAAGACCAGGTGGGATGGAGCTTTGAGCAACCTGGTCTAGTGGAAGGTGCTCCTGCCCATGAGAGGGGGGCTGGAACTAGATGATCTTTAAGGTGCCTTCCAATCCAAACCAAGCCATTCAATGAACTCACAAGCCAATCTGTTACCTTGCAAATGCTCAGAAAGGGTATTTGTGGCCTTTGCTTGTAAATGTTTGAAAACCATTCATGAATCGGACTGGCAGATGATGAAAAAAAATTACTGTATGTTGGCCCTGCTGTTGTGTTGATGTATGGAAGCAGGACAGCTGAGAAGAAAACTGCCTCTAAATTCTGTGCATTGGCTCAGGGGAAACATATTGGTGATAAAGGCAAACAGAACTTGAGCTGTGAGCAACTGAACATGCTCAGGGTGGAGAATTTCCTGTAGAGTGGGGTAGGGTGGGCAGAGCAGAGGACTGAGCCTGGAGCATCATTTATGGTTGTCCAGGGTCACTGTATTCCCCTAGGGACAGGTGGAGTGTGGCCCTTGCTGGGGCCTCTGAGGGGGTTTCTGGGACTGATTCCCTCTGTGGGTGCCATGAACTGTTTGTCATGGTTTGATGGAGGAGCACTTGTGCAAGGATCACTCTGGCTGCCATTTTCTGGTACTGCCATTTTCTGGCAATGTCATTTAGTTAAAGTTTTTAAATGTACCTTTATAACTCAAGTGCTTTTTGCTGCTCAGCTGGTCCAAGCAGGACTTGAAGTTCTGCTGATTTGCAACTCAGTTCTTGTTGAAAAACAAATTTGCAAGAGTGGTTTAGATCTTGCAGTGCTCAATGTCACCAATCCCTGTGGTCTGGATAAATGCCTTTCTGTCCCAAAGGTTGGGGCTCATCCCTTTGCCTCCATGTAGTAACTTTATATTTTTAAGTGGGTGTTAACTGTAATCACCACCCCTAGTTGAGTAAATTGGGTACTAAGAAGGACTGTGAAAGAAAAATAATAGGCATGAAAATGAAATCCAGGAGCCCAGGCCATCTTGTGAAACCTGGGTCCTACTCTGGTCTCAGAGCAAGGAGACCCTCAGGGACAGAACATGGGCAGTTCCTTAGTCAAGCTTCTCTTTCATCCCCTATTGCAGCTGGGTCTGGTGCATGGTTCCTTCCCTGGCACACCACCCCAGTGAGATTTCCTGAGGGGAAGCAGAGGAGGACAGGAGAGGTGTAAGCTGGTGTCCTGAAGGGAATGGAGAGCTGCAGAAGGACAGTGGTTTTTTGTTCATGCTTTGTGTAATGGGGTGAGATGCTGAGCTATGGTCAGGGGTCTCCAGCATCATTGCACATAACTTTTTCCTGGATTTATGGAAAACATCTTGTGTTACAAAATATCAGGGGATTTGTTTTTATTCATTTCTATCACGTGAAAGCAGACTGACTGAAAAGCTGGTTCAAAGCTGAGCAAATAACTTCTGTGAATGTTTACTCAAATAGAGACAAGTTGCAATTTCTTATAGTAGAGTTATACTGCTGATTCTGCTGCGTGCTGGCTTTTATACCAGGCTCATCTGCTCTGTTTTGAGCACCTTCTAGCAGTGAATTCAGTGGTACAACAAATTCTCAGTGACTCTGAACACAGATGTTTATGATACTACCTGAAATGGCAGAAATCTCCTGCACAGCATTTCTAAATGAAACCCAAAGTACTCAGTGTGAGTGGAGAAGAGGCTTGTGTATGCTTCCCACAATAAATAGCTTTTGGGCTGGTGTATTAAAGGCACATAGACAATAAAAATAAACCAGGAAATTACAGGAAAAGAAATAGTAGTTTCCAGTGAAGAATAGGACACATTTGGAGCATCTGATTCAGTAAAGTCTGTTAAAAATTGCAAAAGTGAGGATTCTTACCCAGGGTGATAATTCATCCTTTCTGCTCAGGATCTTCAGGCTCTTTCAAATGATGTTATGACTTTGAAATAGTTCTCTATCTCACTTTGATGGTAATAAGAAACACAGATTTATGGATAACTAGCCTGAAGTCAGTGGTGCCCTTCCTAGAAACTGAAACCTTTCTCCTTTGAAAGGGATCTAAGACATCATATCTGAGGCTTTAAATCCCGTCAGGTTAGATGGATCCAAATAAGGAAGGGTTTGATGAAATACACTCTGGAGTACCTAAGGGCCAACAAGATGAATTTCTAAACTATTAAGCTTTATTTTATAGAGCTTCTGAAGTGCACACACAACCTTTGCAGTTTGGGAAAGGACAGATGTAGCATCCATCTTCAAAAGCAGTACAAAAGAGACTCTGTGAATTGACTTCAGATCCTGGCAAGCCCCTTGACAGCCCACCAGCACGGGGCTCTGTCCTTGCTCTATCCCCAAGCCTCACCCACGCCAGAACAAGTCCAAAATAGACACCCATCCCCACGGGCTCCCATAGGGAAGTGTCTGGAAACTCTTGGCTGGCCTTCCTTTCCATTAGTGGCCCCTTCACAGCCCCCAGGATCATCCTGCTCTAGCTCCCCCATTTATTTCAAAACTATTCAGCTCTGGGGCAGAGAGTGGGTCATTCACAGAGTCAAAGAACATTTTGAGTTAGAAGGGACACAACAAAGATCATCAAGTCCAACCCTTAAGTAAATGGCCTGTACAGGGATTGAAACCACATCTTTGGTGTTATTTACATCCTTCTCTGACCAACTGAGCCAATCACAGGGTGAATTGACCAAAATCACAGAAAATCCAGGGCTTTTTGTTCCTGGGCTGCAGCAGAGTGTAGGCTTGGAGAGTTCAGTACACCTTGTATAGACATGGAAAGGATCATGGACTGAGGTAAGGGCTGCAGGCAGCACAGTCTCAACTGATCAGGAATAATTTCCATTCTGGAACATTTTTCTTCTTGGAAATAGTCATGGGATCCTAGAATATCCTGACCTGGAAGTGTCTCACAAGGATCATTGAGTCCAGCTCCTGGCTCTGCACAGGGCAATCCTAAGAATCTCACCATGTTCCTGAGAGTGTTGTCTGAGAGTTTCCTGAGCTCTGTCAGGCTGGTGCTGTGAGCACTGCCCTGGGGAGCTGCTCCAGTGCCTCTGGATGAAAAAGCCTTTTATAATATCCAACCTCCCCTGACACAGCCTCCTGTCACTGGTCACCAGAGAGAAGGGGTCAGTGCCTGCCCCTCTGCTTCTCCTTGTAAGGGAGCTCTAGACAGCAATGAGGTCTCCCCTCAGTTTCCTCCAGGCTGAGCAAGCCAAGTGACCTCAGATACTCCTCGTATGGTTTCCTCTGTAGACTCTTTACCATCCTAATGGCCTCCTCTGGACCTCCTTTCTGCTGCCCACAGTAGATCCTGATGCTGGCACTGCTTCAGCATTTTTTAGAATTCAGGGTGTAAATAAAAGGTATTTCTGAATTTCTAATAAAGAATGGAATATTAGTCCAAACTACACAACACCATGTCTCATCCTATACAAATCTAAGAAGCATGAATTCTCTGAGAAAATGCAGGTCAGCTTGTCCCTTGCCAGTTACCTGCCAGGGTTTAAAAACAAACAAACAAACAAAACAAAACAGAGAAGTAGACTACAGCATTTATTTCAAGTGCAAAGTGCTGCATCTTGAACAATGTACTAAAATATCTCACCACAATGAGCCACATGGAATGACCTATCACAACAAGTCCCAGCAAATGAGGCAGTGAAAATGGCTGGAAAGGAACGGGGAGCAAACTTAATGGACTGTTTTTACAAAAAGTTATTAACAGCTTTTACAGCCCAAACTAGTGCATGTATCAAATGCTCAACTATATTCCTCTCCAAAGCTGCTGCCCTGGGAAAGAGTTTGGGCTCCATGGGAAAGACCAGGAAAATGTGGGGCTTTGTCTTCTCTGTCACTGGCAAATTAACCACTACTGGTTTTTTTCCATCTTGTTTCTTATGATTTGGGGGAAGAAATGTGTTTGTCAATATTATAAAGGGGACTCTTCTCCCCTATTCCCATTGCTCTCAGGGAGCTGAATAGCAACAGGTGAGTTGAAGGTTCACGAACAGGACTTGACTGCACTGGAACCCATGGAGGCACCAGTGGGGTTTTGCATGATTGCAGGCTGAATGATTTTTAGTTAAGCATGCAAAATAAACATTTTAAAACCACCTTCTTATAACTATTCTAGATCTAGACAGCTGCTTTTAGAAACAAGAAACCTTCCAGCTTATTAGCCAACTCCCCTGCTAACACAGAAATCTCTTTTATAAGCTTTTGAAAGAATTCACCCTGAAAGTCTGTGTTCAAAGAAATGTTATGTTTTGCTTTTGGAAGAGATTCTGATCACTTTAGAGGCAAGAAGCCTTCTAATTTTCAGCCTAAGTATATTTGTGGACAGTGTGTACCTATTTGTTCTCCTGCCAAGACTGTGCTTTAGGTTAAATGGATCCTTTCCTCTCCTCTGTTTGCTTTCCCCTTCCTCCTTGCTGTATTTATAGAAAGCAATTAATACACCTTTTTAGCCTCTGGATTCCTAGGCTCAGAAAACCAAACTCTGGACACCACTCAGGAAGCCATCCTTCCTTGACAGAATTGTTCAGACATACTTGCTGTCAGACCCAGTTTCCTGCATGATATGTGTTTATCATGGCCTGTCTTGCTGTAACATTTGGGATAGAAGTAATTTAGTCCCTGGTTTAAGTGCACCAGGTTCCTTGACTTCTTTTCCCCTCAGACTTTTCCCCTTTTCAGCCCTCAGTGTGTGTCCCCATTTAGCCGCCTTGCCTTGTCCACACAATGAACCATGGCATCCTGGTTAAAACCTGATAAAGTATTATTTTTACTTCCAAAGTTTGCCTATATGATCTGTAGATGTTGTTCCACATTCTTTCTTTCACTTTCCTCCCTTTTTTGTTTATGTGGTCCCTTTTTTGCATTCCTGAGGTACTCCCTGCTTGTTCTTACTCTCCCTTGAAGCCAGTCCACTTCTCACAATTGTCAAAATGCTCTTCTAATATTTTTGCAAATAGCTAAAACCCTGAGCATCTGAAAGATGCCCTTGTTCATTCAATGGTGAGATTAAATCACCAGGAAAGGGTTGTGCTTTTGTTCCCCCCCTCTGAAGAGCCTCTTAGTGAACCACAAGCATGTGAGGATGGTGCCAGGTCACGATGAACTGTTCATCCCGTCCGTCACCGCCCTATCCCCATTTGGCATCGTGTTCCTCCTGTGCCAGCCCAAGGATATTTCTGGCCTGCCTTAGTTCCTCAGTCATGTCACTCTTCTAGAAGCAAGCTGTGTTTTCTGGTGCAGTGACATTTCTAGGGGGCAGGGGAGGATTCTGTGAGATAAGTCACATCTTTTGTAAGCGATCACAGCCAAGTTTTCCGAGCTGTAGGAGAACCTCATATTTACCACACAAGGCATGAGACCTCTCAGATCAGTGTGAAAGAGCTCTTACAGGGCTTTTTTTTATCCATGCCACTGGGGGGGTGAAAGCTGAAAGTCACCTTGTCCATCCAAGTTGGCATGGACATCCAACTCATGGACTTTGAGTTTTGTAGCAAATGATTAATTCTCCTTTGTTTTTTCTCTCTCCTTTATCTGGAGATTAAATCACAGAATCATAGAATGGTTTGGGTTGGATGGGACCATAAAGCTCATCCCGTTCCAACTCCCCTGCCAAAAGCAGGGACACCTTCCACAAGACCAGGTTTCTCAAAGCCCCATCCAACCTGTCCTTGAACACTTCCAGGGGTGGGGCATTCACAGCTTCTCTTGGGAACCTGTGCCATGGCCTCACCACTGTCACAGAAAAGAAACCTTCTCCTACTATCTAATCGAAACCTACTGGTTTTAATTTTAAATCCATTCCCCCTTATCCTGTTTCTACATGCTCTTGCAAAAAGCTCCTCTCCATCTTTCTTGTAGGCTCCCTCTGGGTACTGGAAGGTTGTAATTAGGTCATCCCTAAGCAATCTCTTTTCCAGTCTGAATGAGCCCAATTTTTACAGCCTTTCATTGTTGGAGAGGTGCTCCATGCCTCCAATCATCTTGCTGGCCCTCATCTGGACTTGCTCCACCAGATCAATGTCCTTCCAAATGCAGCATTTGTGTCTCTTTAGGGGGATCATTTCACTAAATTGCAATAAAGCAGCATCAAGTGAAGAAAAGCTGTTCTTGCCAACCCTCACTCTACTCTTCTGAGCTGATATCCCCGAAGAGGAGCAAGTGGTTGTTTTGTAAGATTTCTGGTGGGGTCCCAGAAGTATTTACCAAGATGAGGGGAGGATGAAGCCATGGCTTCTGGACAGCAGGATCAATCTTCATGAGCAGCCTCTATGATCTTTTGTCTGTGGAAAGGGTTGTCAGGTGTGAAAGAACATCCTCCCTCTCATATCATGGGGAAGGTGCCTGCACTGTGCTGGTGTTGTTCCCTGGGAACAGCATCAGCTTGAAGTGCCTGCCAGCTGTCTGAGCCACATTTAATCTTTAGAATAGCTGTGCAAATCTAGTCAGCATGCCTTGCTGCAATCCAGTCCTGTCAACACTGCTCAGAAATGACTGACCTTTGCAGTCCCTGTGCAGCAGGAGTGAAGGCTCACAAGGGGCCATGCTGAAAACTGCTGACTAACAAGGAGCAAATCCAGCATGGTGGTGTCCTTCTTCCTACAGCACTTCAGTCTCTTTATGTGAATTCAGCTGAATGAGGATGGCAAATCAGACTGAGGGGAGCAGAGCTGTGAAATGTTTCATTGATCTTTTCAGGGAAGATCAGCATGGTCAGGGTAATACTGAAACATGATTGGTTGGACATTGACACTTCTCCTCCTGTTGTGCAACACAAATCTATATCTTCCCTTGCTTTCCACACAAAGTGACAGCTCTATTCACCTCCTAATGACTGGCACAAGGTGTGATGCTGTCCCACTTCTGTGTCTAATATGAACTAGAATGTTATTTCTTCAAGAGTAAGGTATTTCTGGGAGATATATGTTGTCAAGCACAAGCTTGTAGCTCTTGTATAAATGTTTAAGTGTAAAAGTTTTGGATGTTCCAGAGGCAAAATCAAATGTTTAGATAGTCTCTTCTGGCATTAAATTTAGCATATAATCAGAAATTAATCTATTGAACATTATCTGCGAGCTCTGAGTTAATGATATAGGTGTGCAACAGCATGTAACAATGCAAGTCTTATGTTTGAAAAGTTCAGATTCATTTTCAGCATCTGATGATGAATTTGATGAAGTTGAAGTTTTTACGTTATCTGAGGTCTTATCCCCTTGTTCTTCCTCCTTATTTTAATTCTGTACAGGAAGAGGAAGGCAAACAGAAAAGAACCTTCAAGGAACAGATTGCTTGTAGGTGCCATAGCTTAGAATTTTTGGAAAGAAAACCTGAGTATTTAGATATGGCATGGCAAAATGTAAGAGATAACTTCCAGGGAGACAGGAGTGAATGGTATTATTCAAATAGTAAAGCAGTTGTATGCAGCTCTCAGTTCTGGTTGCATTTTCACAGGATCATTGGAATGCTGGTTGTAAGGGACTTTTGAAAGACTAGTACATCCTCAAGCTGAAGTCAGGACTACTGCCAGCATCAGACCAAACCATTGCTAGTCTGATTAACATTTTGTCTCTAAGGGGCAAGCTCTACTATCCCTCTGTATGGCAGAGATTTATTATTCCAGGACTATATTATTCTCCTGCTTAAGAAGTTCCTTAGGGCCAAATCTGACCCCGTCAAGGTGCAACTTGGGGTCATTGCCATCTTGAATGTAAAATAATCTTGATTCTTTTTTTTACACTTAACCATGGGGGATTTTGAGTTGAGTTATTCTTGCTTTCTTCAGCAGAGAAGATCAGTATGCACCTTGTTCTTGCAATGTTATTGGAAATGTTGCAAACTTCCAACATTAAATGATTCTGGATTTGAAATTCTAGCTGTTCTACCCTTGGCAAGGGACAAAATTAACCGATCATGTTAGGTCCCACTCAGCATCCCAACAGACTGACTGGGGAGGACCCACAGACACAACAGGGAATGAAAGCATGACCAGACCTGTGGCTGGAAGCATCCACTGGGTGGAATGAATTTGTCCAGTGTGTCACACACCACTGGTGGATGTGCAGGCCAGTTCATGGAAATGCAGTCCTGGGTGCAGGGGGACCTTTGACTTTTCTCTCCATGCACTCAGGTCTCCTTCTCTGCAGCTCTGTCCATGGAGGGTTTGAGAGTCCTGCCTTGGAGCACTGGATCCTCTGGACATGGTAAAAATTGATCTGTTTTGTGGATGTGGAGAAGGAAGAGAGGAAGGAGGTGACAAGAAACACCTACAGCCTTCTCTTTGTCAAAATTGTAATGAAATATAAATATACAAAGCTATTAGAAGCATCCAAAGGAGGGCTGGAAGCTGGACTCCTTCCTTGTGGGTCCCCTCCAACTCAGGACATTCTATGATTGTGGGATTCTGCTGCATTGGTTGAGACCCTTAAAGACCCTCATGGCCTATTGCTGGCTCCACCACAGTGTCATACTGGCCCAGGACAGAACTCTTTAACACCTTACTAGAATGTCACGGTTTGCCTTAGGCCACCAGTGTGTATTTGTAAGGGGTGAGGTTTGGAGTGGGGCTTCTTCAAATTTCTATTTCCAATTATATTTCTGAGTAATTTGAGGCTGGAAGCCAAGTTACTGCGTCTGGTAAGGTAGCACAGTGTGGGAGAAGAGCAAGGGAAAATGTGGGGGTGTATTTCTGAGAAACCAGTGGTAGGTGGATACCTTAATTTTGAGATTTGCATGCAGAGAAATAGAGGTGTTTTTGTCCAAAATTTCTGTACCAGCACACACTGAAAATTTTGGTCTTTAGAAGAGATGGGAGCAGCATACAAAGGTAAAATGACTTGTGCTGCAGACTGTAATAACTGAAACCATGGATAAATCTCATCATCTGAGTGACACCATGACTCAGGGTCAGGCTTGAAGGAGGAACATTTTCTTTAATAAAAATTATGTTTATATTTTTGAAGAAATTTAGTTCTTTTACCACAGTATATTGTTTAAGGTGAAAATTAGAGACATTATTTTTTTGGACTATTTTGCTGGGAGATGTGTGGGGGAAGGATGGGGTGACACGACTGAAAACCCTGCCTCTAGCTCTGCCTGGGAGAACTTGGCATGGAATTTTTCACTGGGCAAGAGTTAACCTGATTTATGCAGTTCTTAGGAAGATTAGACAGCTGCACAAATATTGGGGAAAGATAAAAATAAACACATGTGTGAAATTTTAAAAACATTTGCCCTGACTTACACTCATCTTCGTGCTTGTCGCCCACAAACATCTTGGCACAGAGTTTATTATCAGGAGGCCTTGCAGAAAGAGCAGCTCAGTTCTGTGCTGCAGAACAGCCAGGAGCTGTGCTTGCACTCAGGCTTGATAAAGAAATGGAGGCTGAGGGGAGATTTTCTCACTCTCTACCTGAAAGGAGGTTGGAGACAGGTGAGTCAGTTTCTTCTCCTAAATAACAAGTGGTAAGAGGAAGCAGCCTCAAATTGCACCAGATGAGGTTCAGATTGGCTATTGGGAACAACTTCTTCACTGAAACAGGGATCAGGCTTTCAAAGAGGCTGCCCAGGGAAGGGGCTGAGTCATCATCCCTGGAGGTATTTAAAAGACATGTAGATGTGGCACCTGGGGATGTGGTTTAATGCTGGGCTGGGCAGTGCTGGATCAATGATTAGACTTGATGACCTTAAAGAACTGATTTATGATTCTATGGAGCCAAGATTTATGATTCTATGGAGCCAGACATGTTGTGTAGTGTGGGGAGAGACCGAGATGCTGGGCCACAAGTAGAGAGTGTGTGTGTGTGGTCTGTCACAGGCAATAAGTTAAATAAGAAATGAATTAATGAAGACTATAACCTGATCTTTCTAAAGAGAATAAAAAAAAATAGAGCTGCTAATTACTCCCATCCAAATGGGAATGCAGATACATGGGCACACATCCCACTTTGCTGAGAAATTTCTGTGTGTTCGTGCATGTAAATGAAAGTCTGTACATCTTGAAAAAAAACTGGAAATCACAAGGCAGGCTTCACTAAGGAAGAGCTGTAGCAGAGAGCCTGTTACCCAGATCTTCCACCCCTGGACACAGGGAATTTTCTCCTTGTCTCATTCAGCAGCATTGCTGGTCCAAGCCTGGCCTGGGGTGGTTTAAGAGACACATGCAGAGCAAATGTACCCAGTGCACAGAGGAAATGCTGGGAATTGGCTGATTCTGTTCCAGTGCCTTGAGAACACATGGCAGAAACTCTGTAGAAAGCAAAAGCAAACTCCATGAAGAGTTCCATGGCCTCTGAACAAACTTCAGCAAAACACACTGCTCCACTCATCCTCCAAACAGGAATAAATGGTGTCTGCCTGTGGTCTCTGGCATCAGGTATGTCTGGCATACCTCTGTGCCTGCTTCTTTGAGGAGAGGCAGCTGATTTACCAAAGCTCCTTGATGAAAGCCTCAAACACACTAATTCCTATAGAGAGGGAACTTGGAGGCCAAACAGACTCAATGCAGTGATTTTTTACTTACTTTCATTACAAACAGCACAAATTTCTGATGCCTTATAAATATTGACCAAGGAAAAAAAGAGCACAAACAAGCACCTTCTGTCCTCCTTCCCCTAAAACAGTCACTATGTCCCCTTTCCTAGCCTCAACTTCCCTGACTTTCAGCCCATGTCACAGTTATCCTGTTCTGATTTCTCTGGTGACATCATCATTTCTCCTGAGGCTGTGCTTGGAACTGTATCTTGCTGATGCTTTTTGTTTGTTCATTTTTCTCTGCCACCATTTGTTTCTCTAGGATTCTCTCTGCTGCTCTTTGATTCTAGCTTGTCTTCAAAGGGGTTTTTTGGTGTCCCCACTATGGGGAGGGTCACCTCTGTCTGCAGTCCCTCAGGGTATCCCTGCACTGCTGCCTCCCCCATGGGCACAGCTCCCCCAGGGTGTGTGTGTGGGTCACCTGTAGCTGCAGTCCCTCAGGGGTGCACATCACACACAGCATGGGCCTCTCAGGGATGTCCCCACACTGACATGCACATGTATGTTCACAGCCTCAGCCCCTTAGGTTTTGGTACCAAAACCAGAGTTAAGGATGATCTCAGTGCAGGGAATTTGGTCCTCTTGACTGCTTCAAAGCAGACTTTTATATTTCCCTGTAGAAAATCTATTTGCTATTACCAAAATAAAAGAATGAAATGAAAGAATCTTCGTGTTACCTAGACTATTAAAAATAAAGTCTCTAAATATATTTTAAACCAACTGACATTCATAAACCACTTGCATTGATGCTTGCTAGAACATCTGCCATTGAAATGTGAATCAACTCCCCTTCTCCCCATGCCCCATTTTCCATTCAGACCCATTTCCATTCCCCAGGCATCCATCCCCAGCACCCAGCAGCCCCCAGTTTCATTTCTCACTGGGTTGGGTTGTGCTAGAGAGGAGCAAATTGCCTTTTGACAAATCTGTCTACCCATGGGGGTGCTCCTGGGCTTCTCAGACAGGTTTTTGTTTTTGCTTGTTTTCATTCTGCCCTGGGGATGCTGTGCTCCATCTGAGTGTGCCTTCTGTGTGTCCTTTGTTGTATTCCCTGTATTAAGGTATTTTTTCCTTTTCATATAAGTTTGAGCAGTGATAAATGAAATTTGAAAAAAACACAAATCAGGTACTTGGGAGACCTCACAAGCGACTTTATTCACTGCAAGGAATGACATGAAAGATGTATTTGATAGAAATATCTGCATAATGTTTTACCAAAACGCTTATGCGTGGCACATGACTTTTATAGCTGCAATAAACTGCTTAGGAACCTCTAGAGTATGTTCAGCCAGTAGCTGGAGCTGGGGTTAGGTGAGGTAACATGCAGATTTTAAATTCAACACCTTATCAGCCCTTAGAGAAGATAGCAAGTGCTGACAGCAGGTGTTTTCTGAGAGCTGTGAGGTCGCCCCAGCCAGTGGAGCATTGGGTGATGTAATGCTGCTGCCATTCCTGCTGCAATGGCCCTGGAGTGATACCTGACTCACAGCCACACATGATACACATCTCTAGAGGGTTGTACAGGCCCTGCTCACAAATGGCAACTGGAGAAATGGGATCATCTGAGAAAACAAATGTGATATTTGCAACACACTTATTTTTTAAAGAACTGGCTTTCCATGGAGACTTTGCACTGACATTTAGCACTTGTTGTGCACCTACCAGAGAGCAGACTGAGATTAACCAGAAACTGCCAGGGGTTTTGTTGTGATAAGATGTTTATTTGATCTTTGCATTACTGTTAAACTTTCATATACCCCCTGCCTAGTGTGCAAATGTGATGCTTCCTACAACTTTCATGAAAAGACATAAAAGGAGGCAATGAACTAAGAAAAACTTGATGTACTGTGACATCTCTATTGTGAGAATGCTCAGACACTGCAACATGTCACCCAGAAAAGCTGTGGATGTCCTATGTCTGGAAGTGTTCAGATTGGACAGGACTTTGAGCATCCTGGTCCAGTGGAAGGTGTCCCTGCCCGCAGCAGGGGGCTGGGATTGAGGTGATCCTGAAGGTTCCTTCAATTCAGCAATTCTATGATTTGATGATATTTAATTTTTTGAAGTTACTGTTGCAAGCAGTTTGGAGTGGGTGTGATGACCTTGAAAATGGGTTGAGCTCAGGGGTCTGTCCGAGGGAGAGGCTGTGGGCCATGGACAGCAGCAAGAAGCCCCCGAGGGGCCCTGGCTGAGCTGTTCTAGGGGGGTGGGTGGGGGCTGAGCTGCTCAGAACCAGCTTGCTGCTTTCTCTGGGGGTGTCTGTCCCATCTCCTGCGCTTCACTCACAGCCTTGCCCTTTGCCTGCCCTGAGGAGCTCATTTAACATCTCTCACAGATTCTGCAGGCTTGTTTCAAAGGCACTGAGTGCTCAGAAGCTCCCATAGGATCAGACTATAAACTTGAATCCTCAGGCCACATTTATTATTAAATCTCCAACTTCCTGAGTAGAAAATGATCTTTTTGCACTGAACATCTGCTGCATCTTACTCATTCTGCCCAAAATATGAGACACTTATTTAAAACAATGAAATCTGGGCTATGTTGCTAGTTTCAGTGACAGTATTTTTGCTTCAAAATAGGTTTTTTTCTGTTACGATTTTGGTAATATCTTAGCAGTCAGATAAAAAGCATCATCAAAAGTGCTGGTCATGTTTCTGGGGTATATGGTCCATGTATATTTTAGGTAAGGAATGTCTGAGGTCTGTGCATTCTTTGAAATACTCTCTGGAGATCTGGGTATGTTATACCCATCTATGAAACTGGTGGACATGTACCTCTGCTAAAACTACTACTAACAAATCCAGGGTTATTGTTAATAACTATGTCATGTGCATCCTGAACATGAATTCACTTTCAGCTGTCTTATAAATAAACACAAAAAGGATTTAACCTCATTAACCATTAACCTAATGCTGCCAGGTCCTAAACCTTGGACCTAAACCGGGTCCCTAAGCACCCCATGCACACACTTCTTGAACACTTCCAGGGACAGCAATTTTACCACTTCCCTGAGCAGAGCACGTTCCAATGCCTGACTATCCTACCTGTGAAGAAATTTTTCCTAATATCCAATGTAAACCTTCCCATAGATCTTTGTCTGTAATGCCTGTTTCCTGTCCCTGACAGAGCAGGGCTTGCATTGCTGGTGGGACACATCTCACAGTGTCTCTGAGCTCAGGCATCTCTCTCCAGGAACAGGGATCTTTGTCCTCCCAGGCTTGGTAAAAGTTACAGCGTGGTCAGTGTTACACACAACGCCAAAATTTAAGCTAGCAGAGAAACAGGAAGTTAAAGAGGAGCTCTCTGCTGTCTTCTGAACTTGAGGAACATTAGAATGCAGAAAGGCATAAATAAAGAGATGGAACCAACTGGAGAACACCAGGTTCTACTTCAGACACCTCCTAGCATGATGGGCCAGACTCCTCTTTGGTTAGGCTGCTTTCTCCATTATGAAAGCACTTGTTCCAAGGATCCCCTAGAATTTCTCCAGGGGTCTGTATGAGCAATATTTCCATAGAAAACTTCATCATTGAAGAAATTCTTGGCAATGCTATGCTAGGACCCAAGCAAGTGATTTGAAAACCCCCTTGCATTGGATGAAATGTTTAGACCATCCTCTGCTGGCACAGTAGTCTAAGCCCAATTGGAGTCAAGCAGCTCAATATCCACAATTTTCATGGAGTAAGAACTGCAGAAGCTGATCAATCTCATTATTCAAAGTGACTTTGGGGGAGTCCTGTCTTCTCTCTGTTTTTTCCTACCTATCTGCTCTGACCAGCATGAACAGCCCCTTCTCTGTTTTGTATGCACGTGGTCAGTTGCTTGGAGATGATGTGAGATCATCATGACTGGGAAGGCTTGTGGTGGACTTCTGAGGAAGCTGCTACAAAGTACATGAAAGGAGGCTAAAGGCAGCTTTTAAGATTAAGATCAATGATTTCTCAACATTTCTAAACATACTTATTAAAAGAATATGTATTTTGCTTGTCCAGGCTGGTTTCTGGGAATGGGATGTGATGCTTTCTCCCTTATCTGCCTGGATTTTTCTGCAGAGACAGTGTCTGTCTTCAGTCAGAAGAAAGTGTCAGATTATTTAACATGCATCTAAAAAGTGCAACACTCATCTGTGATTCAAACTGGAGAGTAGGCCCTAATATTCAGGGTTACAGAGAGGTCAAAAGGAGAGCAGTTACTCAAAAAGAGGAGGTTTAATGTAATTTTTAACCATTATGTTCACTGAAAGATAAGGAGTGTGCTAGTCTACAGGACAAACGATTAAAGACCTCCTGAATTGTTCCTCTGTTATAAAGGAGTTGAACTTTACCTGACCTTTCCACCAGGAGCTAAAGTCAGTCAAATTTGCTGACTTCAGGCTCCTTTTTGAAACTCTTACAGAGAAGAAACAGAATTAAGGATGATCTCAGTGTGGGTTGAATGCAGAATTTAATGCTCTCGACTGCTTCAAAGCAAATTTTATATTTTGCCTGAGAAAATCAAACTGATATTACTAAAATAGAAGAAGAAAGAGAAAGATACCTTCATGCTACTTAGCATTAAAAATAAAATCTCTGGCATATGTTTAAAGCAAGCTAACATTCAGAAACCACCAGGGTTGATATTTGCTAGAATATCTGCCATTGAAACGTGAAGAAGTTCTTTCAAGTACCTCCAGTTTGGTGCATTGTTGTGAATTTATATCCTTCTGAACTGTACTCCCTTCACATGCAAAGGAGCCCTGCAAGTGCACGTCACACACATCACACACACACACAGACAGCTGTGACATCTTGCAGCAAATTCTGGGCATGCAGCAAAGGTTCTGAGGCAGGGCAGGGTTAATCTGGCTGAAAGCACCACCGTTGTGGATGTTTATATCAGAGCCAATCACCCTGGTCTCCCTTTGGAGTCAGTGGAGGGAGCCAGGCATTGCAGGAGCGTGATTCATCTCTTGCTGCAGCAGATGTCTGAAATGGGTCAGACACCTATTTCTGTCATTATCTTCAAAGGCTGCCTAGCTCAGAGACAGCTCAGGGGGGTGAGATGAGCATGAGTCAGCAGTGTCCCTGCACAGTGAGGGCAGCTGGCTGCATCCTGGGCTCTGCTAGGAAGTCCAGAGGTGGTGACTGACCCAGCTTTCAGCAGGTGGCTGGACTAGATGACCTCCCCAAGTCCTTTCCAGCCTGAATTACCCTGTGAACCTGTTGTCTATTCATCATTTCTGGGATTGCACTTGGAGTACAATATCCTGGTTTGGGCTCTCTGTTACAGTTAGGTCTTTAGATGCCAATATTGGTTAGCCCTCCCATATTCAAATAGCCCTCCAAAGAAGCTGAACCCTGATTATCCCAGTGATTTTGTTACAGTGCAGTCTCTGTTTCAGTGGCACAGCCAAGGAGGCTGTGATATATGGGATGGGTGCAAGGGAAACAGGGAAGCAAGATGTGGCATTTTACCACTAACGCTGATATCTCATGGTGTTCAAACCTCTCTTCTGATCTCCCGGTCTGGAAACAGTGACTTATTTACCCTTGATTCTTCTGTCTAAAATGAAGCTACTAAAAGGAAGCAGCTGGATGCAAAGTCCCAGCTAGCTTGACCGTATCTGAGGTGGGAAGTTACAAAATCCCCACACTGCTGCATGCACAGGGCCCTCCCCAGCTGCTACTGTTGGACAAGCAGATCCCTGTTTCCTGCCTGCTACCTAAAAGTGCTGACTTGCCATGGCAACCAAAGTGTGTTAAAGCTGCTGAGGAAATGTCCCCATTTATGTGCTGTCACACACTCAGAAAAGGCAGAATGTAGTAATAAAGTGAACAGCCCCACTGCTTGCCCCAGCTGAACCTGACTGTGAGGTTCAGAGGCTTACAGCCAGGCTGATTGTGAAGAGGAGGTCAGTTTAAACATAGTTCTATACTAGAGGATAAGGCAGCAGTTCAAGTTCCATTTTTATCACTAGTTTCTATTATCAGTCCCATGTCTTTAATGTTTTGCTTAAAGTCTGGATTTCTGTAGACAAACAATGAGTTGGGAGCCATAGTTCAGTTGTTCTAAGGATAAAACCAAAATATGCTTTCCCAGATATTGCAGAGGATAACTTAAGGATGATCAAAGAGTTTAATTCTCACTAATTCCTTCTGTAGAGGACTTGCTCTCTCTTTCTCATCTTAATATTTTTGTTCCTTCTTTTGAAATCTTTATATACCATCAATGGCATGAGCAAACTCATAAGCCTCAAAAAACAAATGGCAAAATTCAAATAACCAAAAGGTATCTCAAAAAAGTAAAATTGCCAATGTTTTATTTAGACTATTATTTTCATGATTTTCATTATTTTAATCCTCAGTATTTAGAGTATCCTTTTTGCGATTTTTATGATTTTCATCCTCTTTAATGAGGATACACTACAGTATTTGAGAAGAACTGAGTCATGTGTGCTGGTTATTCAGAGTTAATCTCCAAACTCTGAAGCAGCAGAGCTCTGAGTAAATTGTGTGCCAGTGGCACTTTCATTAGTGAATTTCACATTACCAGGGTTTTGCAATCTTCATCTCATAAAGAGGACAGGAAAAACAAAACAAGTCCTCAAGCACCTGAAAGAAGATTAAACAAATGACCTTCTGCAAAAGTGTTATTTCCTTGTTCTCCCTGAATGCTGAGTTACTCATAGTTAGGAGAACACAGCAATAAGGACATTGCATGTACCTTAGTTTGTGACAAGCGAAGAACATGATGGGACTTGCAGCCATCTCTTATCCTGCAGGCACTCCCTGTTCCACAGACACAGTTTGCTTTAGAAGATGGCAAAGCAGAGAGCTAAAACCTTGCCTGGGGGCTCTGTGAGCATGAGGACTGGGGCAGGGCAGAGAAGCAAAACCTGCAGCCAACCTCTGAATAGAGTAACAGAGGGGCTGTGAGGTCAGGGCAAGAGAACCTGAGTTTGGGTGAGCTGCCATCCAAAACCACCCCATCAGGGCTGGGCAGGAGGAAGGTCACTTCTGCTGTTTCTGCTGTCACCAGAACATTTCCTGTCCATGTTAGTCACAACCATCACCCTCTCTCCTGCTGCTCAGTCCTACCCAGAGGCAGTGGCTCCTGTGCTGTGCCTGGGCACCCTCGGCTTTGGCCCGGAGTCTGCTGCACTGAGCTGTGCTACTGTGAGTTAGAACTTCCTCTTCTCATCAGTTCTCTTGAGTGTAGTGGAGAACCTGCACCATATCCTCCTTCTGTGAGAAGATGAGATCATCAAGGGGTTGTTCAAACAATGGCCTTGTCATTGCTGCAAGCTGAGCTGTCCCTGGAAGTGTTCAAGGCCAGATTGGATGTGGCTTTGAGCAACCTGCCCTAGTGGGAGGCATTCTGCCCACAGCAAGGATTTGGAAATTAGATGTTCTTTCAGGTCCCTTCCAACCCAAGCCATTCTGTGATTTTATGACTGATTCAAAGGCTGGAGCAGCCACTTCTTTGGTGGGTGGCACCTTCATAGCACTAACAGTGAAACAGGCAATATAATAAAAAATATCTGCTTGGAAAATTGTCCTTGTTGGGGAGTAGAAGAAGGTTTTTAAGGAGGTAGATATAATAGAAGAGATTAAACACAGAATTCCTGCTATTCACCCACTTTGTGCCATATTCTATTCAGGATCTGTTCAAGAGCCAGCCTGGATTGCAGCTGCTGATGCCTGCTGAGTTTGGGAGTTCTCATGCAATTTTCAGACTGCCACTGAGTGGTACAAATAGATGGAGAAAATTTTGCATACAGGTCCTGGTTATGTAAATTACAGAGATTTAATCAGTTGTTCAGACTCTCCTTCTATGATGGAAGAGAAATAAACAACACTTTCTGGAACAGTTGGAATAGTGGGTCAAATTTCATCTGATCTGATGATATTGCCTAGCTGGGATGAGATTTGAGTATCTTTTTTTAGAGGCTCCAAGGTTTAATGAGTCACTGGAAGGCTCCAGTGAGAGGCAAGAGCTGTAGCACTTGAAATATAGGCATAAAGAAGAGTAGGGAATAGTTTTTGGAACAAAAGAGTTTAATATTTTATTATAGCTTCTCCCACTCACTTGCTCTGTGACTGGATGAGAAGGTCTGCAAGGCAGAAATCATTAGCCAGCACATTACTGACTCCAAGGCTCACCCAGAGTCCAAACCAAATCTTACCTTCAGAACCAGGGCAGATGTCAAGGATATAATCAACAGGACCTTATCAACCTCTAAACAGAGGCTAAGCTCTCCACTGTGCAGGCCCAGGCAAAGGGCTGGCATCTAACCACATGGTTGTTTTCTAGGAGGAAGGGAATTACATATGCCATAATGTGCATGGCATAATTGGCTGCTGTTGCCAATGGTCTTGCAAGAGTCAACTCTGTTGCTGTCTTTATGTCCTCATAATAATGCAAATTAATTTGGCTAACAAAGTGCTCAATATATTAAAACAATCCTCTCTCTGAAAAAGTAAATGAGGAGTCATGATGGGTTCTTGCAGTGAGAAAGAAACACATCAGAGCCTGTAGAAAGCTGCTGCAGCTCTCCTGTTGGACAGATGAAGATAAGGAAACTTTGGAAATGCCTCTGGTTTGGCGGGGCACTGGTTTGTCAGGCTGCCCCAGTCACTGCTCATATAAAGAGCTGATTTTTCCTCCTATGCTACCAAAGACCAGGAAATTATCAGATGCATTTCAATCCAGGGCTAAAACTGGTACTGGATTCCAGAGACCTTGATGATAACAATCTGGTTTCTTACTTCTCAGCACAAACTTAGAAAATAAAAACCACAGTAGCAGCAGTGGCAGTGAAACTCCACATCTCCAGAGCAGACTGTGTTCATATAAACTGATATGGAATGTGACTTACAGGGATCTTGATGAAAGGAAAGAAGGAGAGCATCCATCCATCCATCTATCCATCCATCCATCCATCCATCCATCCATCCATCCATCCATCCTTCAGGATTTGTCCTTTTCTTCTTTCAGCCCCATTTCTCAAGCAGCATTTGAGGGAAGACCTATGTCACTGCCTAAGCTAAGGTCTGTCTGTAGCCTCCAGGCCTGAGTTCATGGGCATATTTCAATGATTGCTTTAGAAAACTGGATGTATTTTTCTGAGCTTGTTTTAGTCAGACACCAAGCAGCTATTTCTTACTTTGGAGAGATGTTGTACATTGTCCAGCTCTCAAGAAATATTTTATTTGGTTTTGGTTGCCACATACTAAAAAAAAAAAAAGAAGAGTTCTTTCCCTCAGCCAACTGTGAACACTTAAATGGAATAGTTCTGGATTTTGCAAGGGGAATGCTTGCTGGAGGAAAAGAACAGCCCTCTGGTTTCACTTAGCAAAGTATGAGTTTTGCACAATATTGAGACCTCTGCTGAAAACACAGTTGATTAATGACACTGCTCTGGAATGGTGTCTATGAATTTGCAGCTTACCCATGTACATAGGTATGGTGCTAACCAGTGCTTGGAGAGCACCAGGTGAGGGTGCATCACTGACTGAAGAAGTACAGCTCCTGGGAAAACAATGGGGCTCCTGAGCACTACAAATTTTACTGCCACCCGACAGCCAACTGCCTGTCCCAGTGCCTAAATCCCTAGGTAGGAGTCAGAGCTTTTTAGCCCAATGAGGATCCTGCTCCCATAAGATTTTAAGTGATTGGTAGATGCACTCCTTCTTCTGGGTCAATGGTTCTTTTACTTCTCCCTTTGTCCCTTCAATAGTCAGCCTGAAGAAGGATTTGCCCTAAAGTTGTGCTCCCCCCATTCCCTGTGAGTACACAGGGGTAGGACACAGAATGGGAAGACAGAAAACCCTCCCAAGCTGCTTCTCTTCTTGAGGAACACACACTGGGATGCAGAAATTATTCAGAACTGGAGTAAAATCAATTGCTAGGCAATGATTAGGCAGAATGCAGGGTGATGAAGACTTTTTTTTACTGCAGCCACTCCCTGCCTGGTTTGGGCAAAGTGGAGATGGGCTCTAGGTCAGTGCCTAGAGTTCTGATTGCTTAGTTCCAGGCCATCAAGGATATCTAAGCCACAGGGAACAGATATCTGGGTGTTTGGGCTGGTCCCCAGCTGAAGTGGGATGTGTCCTTTGATCTGTGTGATACCCACTCCTGACACTGACAGTTATACCTTAAGAAACCAACTTTGGGAATATCGTGATATTAATCTTTCAATGACTCTCTTTTTCTTAAGAAAATTGCTTTTATGTGAGTATGAACTCTTCAGAATTATGCCCTTCTTTGCATTTATATGGCTATCAGATACAGCTAGATCTTGTAAAGCCAAGGATTTAGACTGATGATGGTGTGAAGAGTTGGGTAGAAAAACATAAAGCAGCTGGTATTTTTTAGAAGTGGAAACATTAATGCTTAGAAATCTTGGAAAACACCCAAGATCTCCATAAAGTCAGAGAATATGAGAAAAAATACAAAACCTTTCTGCTAAAATGAAAGAGGAACAGACATTTCAGATGACAGATAATTCTGTAGGACTAACATTCACAAAAACATTTCCCTTATTGATTTGCACAAGGAGTCGTGCTATGAAACTTTCATTTCTCAAGACAATTAGGCAGTATGAATCCAAGTGAATCAATGAAGCTGAAATCCTACGTTTTCTTGAAACAGAATGAAATTTCTTTGAGATCAGGTGGGGCTAGGATTTCTGCCTGGGACTGCAGTTTATGGTGTCAACAACCAACAGACAAACAAACTGTAAGAAAATATGAGCAGTTAGGCTGTTATCTAAGCTTTGCTTAGTTAAACAAGTAACCAATCTCATCCTTATATTCATCCCAGTAATATATTTCCTTATATTACTGGGAAATTTTGCATTGAGAACTAAAAATATATACCCAGATGGGGCTGTTAGTTTAGAAGAAATGCAATGAGGATTCTGCTTGGATACAGCCTTGGATTTGCCTTGACTGAATTACAGCCACTTACATTTCCTCTATAAGACTATTTGGCAGAACGAGTTAAGTGTGGAATTGTTTGCTTTTAACCAATGATTATAAATCATGCACAAAAAGTAAATTTTTAGATCATAGTCATAAATCTCATGCAGGAAATATGAACCTGAGAACAACTATTGCACAGTCAGAGATCACAAATATGCCATTTGTTGTGGGTCCACAATTTGAGATTGTGTTTATTGAATACAAAAAAAACCCCACCTCTAAAAGAACAACTGGAAAGAGCTATTTGAAAATAAAATATGTGAAATATTATTATAACTACTGCTACTACTACTACTAGACCCAATTTTTAAAAGTCAAAAGAAGTTTTCTTTCTGCCCCCAAATTCCCAGAAGTACTTTACCAAATCTGCATCTTTTCACTATTATGCTTGTATGGAAAGTTGAACTATGATTTCCTGTATTCCAGAGCAAAGTCACACTGCTTGTTAGCTTCTGAAACCCAGTAATCTCTGATCTCTGCATGAACTGTTGATTTCCGTGATTTAGCATTTGCCTTAAATTGAACACTGATGTAATCAGCAAACTGCTGCAGCGGGGTTTATCTCTTTTTGCAGTGGCCATGCAATTTATCAGGCAGCTGTCAGGCACAAAGGGAATACACAGACCTACAGATAAACACAGCACCATAGAAAAGACCATATACATGCCCAGGCACACTCTTCCCTGCAGTGCAGTGTAGCTCTGCAGGTAACCCCATCCCTGTTTGATAAAGCGCATAGACTTTTATGTGTTACGGATTTCAGTGGAAATTTACAGAGCAGCTAAGTCCAGTTGCTGAATAAGGAATATTTAAGTGACTTGCAATCCTACAAAAGGACAAGGAAGCTGGTGAAGGATCTGGAGAACAAGTGAGGGAGCTCAGGAGTACATTATTACTCTCTTCATGCCCAGGGAAGCTGTTGAGTCACCATCCCTGGAAGTATTTAAATGACGTGTAGATGTGGCACTCGGGGACATGGTTTGGTGGTGAACTTGTCATGGCTCAGTTAACTGTTGGACTCGATGGTCTTAGAGGTCTTTTCCAATCAAAATGATTCTATGATTCTACAATTGAGATAGTATTGATTGCTTGGTTAGTTATATTTCAGTGCTAATGGACAGATAGGAGATAGTATTTTTGTTCTAATGTTTTCTCTTTCAGATGTGATTGTACAATATGCATGGAAATGCACCTCTCCAACAACTTTAAGTTTCTTAAAATAATTGCACTCCTAAAAATAGAAAAGGAAATTCTCAATTCATTTATAGATCACAAATACAGAATAAAACTACAGACTTAGAGTGGGTGGTTCCATCTTCCTGAAATATGTAAAAGTGTGACAGAGAATTTTGACTTGAAAACATTTAGATTAATAGTTATCAATTTCCCAAAACCCCACTTTTATGGTAACTTACACAGAATCCTAGAACCCTGATTCTGTCATGGAAGGGAGAAAGAGAGGAGATGAAACTTTGATCAGCAACACACAGACCATTGATAGCTCAGCCTAGATTTGGAGCCATATTTCCTCCTGGGGCAGTAAGTGGCCAACCCACCTCACCAGCCCATAGTCCTTGTATTGTGCTGTTGTTCCTTGTTGTCCCCAGCAGTAGGAAAGTAGGAGCAGCTGGATGTTTGGTGATTTTGGGGGCTACCCCTTGTTTGCACCTGCCTCTTCCATGCAGTGACCATAAGCAGAGCTTGGCAGCAGGATCCTTCTCTCCTGGCTGACAGAGGACAGAACAGACAAACCTGCCATTGTCAGACAGACTGTTATCTGTGAGGGACTTGCCCTTACTTGGGAGGTAATTTCTCAGCAGAAACTCTTGGTAGGCTGCTGACAGTAGCACGGTCCTTTGGGTAACACAGAAGGCTGGGAGAGGTTTGCTCTTGTTGAGTGCAGGAGGAGGAGCAAAGGACAAGCAGGCAAGGTGAGAGTGGAAATGACACACTTGCCCACTGCTAAACTCTGCCTGCCTGGGAGTGGCTGGTGCAGATCCCCTTTTCATCCTGCAAAAAGCTGTAATTGAGCCATAATAGAAGTTCTGCAATCTAAGTTGTAAGTACAGAAAATACTTTTTTTCATTCACTCTGTTAACATCAGTGTTTGTCCTACATAAATGACTGCAGTACAGTGGGACAGGAGCCTCTGGAAGAGTCTGTGCAGAACACAAGTAATTACTTACTGTGCATGTGGTAACTCACTGTTGTGCCACAATGGTATTTTAGGCAATTACAACACAGGACTGTATATTTTTGCACACATATGTTTGCTCGACAAAACAAGCCTTTATTTGCACGATGGGCAATTGCTTGTCCAAGCATCTCATACTCTGCACTCACACTGGGTGCAGGCAGAAGAGGCACAGGGGCCCTTGCATAAAAACAAGGGATCCCAGAAACATGCTGAATGAATTTTTACTTGAACACACTGTCCTATAATTGTACTCCCAGCAGCATGTGTGTGGGGTTCCTGAAAAAGCTCTTGGGAGGGAGGGTAAGAAGAACAAAACAAATTCAAAGAAGAGCCATGTGGTGTTGACGGGCTTGGAAAAACCATCTTGCTAATTGTTTGCAGGATGCATTCCAGGTTACTGCAAGCCAAGAGGCTGCAGGGTTTGTTGGGCTGAACTGCAAATTACAGTGCTCTCTCCTGTCCTTGTCTTACTTGACTGATGGGAGACTCACATCCCCTTGGGCACTCGCAGGAATTAGGATCTGCTGTGTCCCACTGTAGGGCGTGCTGCTGGTGGGGCTTTGATCAGAGTTCAGCCTTTGTTGTTGAAAGGATATATTTAATCTCAGCAGATTCAAAACGGAGATGGGCCCTTCAATGCCATTGCCACAGGACATGTCTCCCCTCCCTTTTCCCCAACAAAAGACGAACAAAAGCAAATGACCAGCCAAATTATGTTTTGTTTCCACCAAGTAGACTGTTATGAGTTGCTTGTATATTCATTATTACCAAGACTGAAAAACATCATCCTGGGCTGATTCCTATTCCTTATTCCCATCATGCTAGCTGTTCCCTATTAGCAGTAGTTTTTAATGTGAGTATCAAAGTCATCTTTCAATTACTGCCCATGACCTTAGAAAAATACTTAGCATCATACATCTGAAGTTCATGCCACTAAGCCTTGTAATTGAAGCAAGCCCAGTAAATATTCAGGAATGAATAGTGAGAACCTACCTATCCTTCTGTATAAATCACCCTGGTATATGTGCTCTGTGCTAAGTGCTTTCTTCTGTCACCAGTGCTGTAGCATTTGGGCCACAGCCTGCTCCTTGCTATCAGTATTTCAGATATTGCAGCATTTCAGACTCTTTCAACTCAGAGAAACCAGGTTCAAGGAGTAGATTACAGTGAAGGAAAAAAAGCAATAAAGGCAGTAGCTAGCCATGTTCTGCAGTGCTGGATGGAGATTAGGTGCAATGGCAGGTACCAGTCATCTGTGACTGACTGACTCCATTTGGTCAGTGCTGTCACAACTGGGATCCTGCAGGCTGTGGGGTGGAATTCTGGTGGGGCAAGCCTAAACACCAAAGTGATGGTACAGATCTGGGAGATCCCAGACATTTCAACAGGTGAGAGGCACGGCACTTCTGGGTACTGATGCTCATCATGAGATCTGAACACCCTTATCTTTGCCCTGAAAGCACCCTTCTTACCACATCTTTTCAGCTCTCTTAGACACTGGGAACTATTTGTGAAATGCTTCTTGTTGCCCCTTGAGTTGTTCCTGCCCTTTCTGCCTCCTGTCAAGGTTCATTTCTCTCAAATGAAGCAGTGTTCCAACACCAGTGTGGGAAGTGGAGGGAATTTATGCTTTCCTGGATGCCCCTGGCATGCCATATACACGTGGGATTTGTCAGTCCCGTTGCTGTTGTCTCTGATGTTCCTGGGAACTTTTCTGGCCATGTCTTCAGGTTGACAGGGCAGATACCACAGTTAGAATATAATGGATTAATCATATTGAATAAATGCTTTAGCTGTTGAGCTGGCACATAGTGACAGACCCAAGAAATAACTCTTCATTCCATCAGGTAGACAGACACTTTGATGGATGGGGACTGCAAGGTAATTCACTGAGGTTAATGGACTGGTATGGCAGAGGCTGACAAAAGGAAGGCTTCATTCACCATTTAAACAGGGTCCTGGGGATACCTGGATTTGGTGCCAAGAGCTGGAATTGGCTGGGAGCTGGAATTAGCTTTCTGCAGAGTAACTGGGGGATGTCTGCTATCTGAGAATGGTTGTGCATTACAGCTGACATGTCTTCCCACCAAGCTTGGTAGCTCCCAGCAGGTGAAGGTGTGAGCAGTCAGGAATTTAACAGGTTACTGCCAGGTCACACTTTCCTCCAGTTTCCTGGGTGCTGCTGAAAGCCCTTCTATGATTCTGGGTTGAGTGTCCCTAGCAGGTAGCACAGAACTACAGATGAGTAAAAGTTGAGAGCACAATACAGCCTTGCCTGTTATTTGGGGTACAACAGGCAAAGGCTGTTCTAGATCCATGAGGAAAGCAAGTGCTAGTCCAAACCAGGGGATTCTCAAGTGTTTAAATTTGAGGCTGCACCATAGAAAATTTTTAATATTTCTGTCAGGGCACTTACAGTAACTAAAGCACAGGGAGAGAGTGTTCAGCTGTTGATCCAACCCTTTCCTTGGAGACCCTGAGGGGAGCTCAGATGGCAATCAGCCTCAGTCAGCCCCACCAGATGGGTTTCTATTATGCAAAGAGGTGTCACAGCCTGACCCTCACAGCCCATCATTAAAATTCCTCTGGAGCTCCAGCCCAGTCAGGGGCAGATTCCAAGTCCTGAGGGTGAGGTCATGTCTGCAATGAGCCCATGACAATAATTGCCATTATATGGCCCTTTTTATTCCCTGGGGACACATTAATGTTGCTGCAGAATGAGGCCACTGGCAATAGAAAGTGCATCCATTTGTGACTTTATGGGTTTTTACCTTTAAGTTGTTAATCTGTTGTTTCCCATTGCCTTGGTCCCTCACACTGGTACTAGGTCATGGATTGCTGAGTTTTAATAATCATAGTAGAATATGATTCTATTATACTAATTATATATTATATATTATACATTATATATTATATATTACATATAACACATATATAATATATTATATAGAATACATTATATATAATATATTATATATAATATGTTAAATATTAATGTTATATGTTATATTAATATATTATATATATTTTATATTTTATATTATATTAATATAAAAAGTATGGTTTTAAATAAATATAAAGGAGAGCGGAAGAGAGTAAGTACTTGCATCCAGCTAGGGTGTGTGTTGATATAGTTTGCACTCAGCTTTTACAGTGTTGCTGTCCTTCCATATCTTGTTTCCAGAAGGCTTGTAAATGGTTATCTTCAGTACCACAAGGGCTTGAAAAGTACCTGACCAGGATTTTACAAAGGTCATCTGTGTATGAATGTTCTTGGGGTTGGAGGCAGAACAGGTTTTCAGCTCAGGCCTGGCTCTAGCCTAAGCTCTTTGTTTTTCTACTTCTGTTGTCTCCCAGGTGAATTTGCTTTTCTCCTTCATTATTGTTTATAAGAACTGTTATTTACAAGAACTGTTATTCTGCTGAAATAAACCTCTGTGCTCCTGTTTACCTTGAGTAATGTGAGTTTAACAGTGGGTCACACCCAGGAAATGCACAGACTTTTTAGCATTTTCTGTTGAAGTTTGTACTTCCTGCATCACCCGTGCGTGGACAGCAGGAGTGTTCTACCCCCTTAGCAGGGTTTCCCTTATTTATTACCTTCTGTGTCCTGCAGGGAAGGAATGAAATTTTAAAGATTACCCATTTACAGTTTCTGTAGGTTCAACATCCTTGTTCCTTTCCTGGGTGCTTCCTTTCTACTAGTAGACAACACTTTGCAGAGGGAGTGGGTAAGTTTTTTTATATTTGTCCCCATAGGCCTACTATCAGTAACAATCCTTCAGTTTTTTCCACTGAAATTTACAAAGGTCCATCAGCAGAATGCCTTTTCAATACACTACTGAAGTTCAGGGGGAAGAAATCTGGGAGAAGAGCGAATTAGTAAGAACTTATCACCAGGAGATGAGATCTAAACAGAAAATATAATTAAACCAGTATTATGCAGCCTAGTTTTTTATCCAGTAATTTTTGCCATTTTGTCTGTGTTATTCAGACAATTTTTTTTTAAAAAAAAGTTTCTTTCAGGACCTTTCTGTTGCCAGTAACCGCACTGGACATATAAAACAATTTGCCAAGTTTGATACCCTTTATGCCAGAAGAAAGCAGAAAAGCAGAATTAGCTCCCAGTATTCTGTGCAGTGAGTCTGGTCAAAGGGAGAGCATTTCTCTCTCCAGATCCTAACCTGCTTTTCTGTTTGTTTGGGGGTTGAGTGAGGAAGTGATTTAAAACAGTAGATTACTTAAAAATCTATATTCTTTCATGATATATGAACACCTGCTCCCCCCAGCAAGGAATTAGCAAGGAAGGCTAATGAGGAATGTAGAGAAGCTTTTTAACATAGATCACAGCATTCACACTAGTGTGTTCCACTCAGCTCTTGTCTCTGCATGGTTACTGAGTGTCCAGGTTTTTGTACTGGAAGAGAAATTTATGGCTTTCTTGCTTTATTCATTCCCCTTTCACATAATACTCCTTGAGGTGGCTCTGAAGATAAATCCTGCTTAAGCTTCAGACATAAATCAGAGTTGGGGTTGATGTGCACTCAGAAGATGTCAGCTGTCCATAGCTTGTGTTTGCAGCCTGAGCAGCACTGAACTGCTTGCTGCAAATTCAGAGAAAGCCTTTGCTTCCCGCTGCAAATTCTTTCCCCAGGCAATTACAGATCCATGGAAACACTGTGCATGATGCACCAAGAGTTAAAGTTTTTAATCTAATTTTATGTGAGCCTCTGCTTTGTTGCCATCCTTTGCTTGACAATTACTGTGCAATGCATGGGCAGAACTTCAGCGCCATTTGTGCCACTGTGCTCATCAGCATGGGCCATTCTGAGCTGATAAAGCACAGCTTGTGCAAAACATTCAGCAAGAGACCTGGCCCCAGCCTTGAGTCTCATGTGTCATCTGCACTTCAAATTCCTGAGGATTTGCTGCATTTATTTCAGGGCTTGTACTCACAGCACCTTTAGCAAAGAGGAAAGAAGAGGGTTCAGTTTGATGGGTCTCAGAGCTTGGGTGTGTGCTGGGCAGCAGCACCCACAGGAGCAAATGTGCCCAGGTGTCAGCAGGGTCGGCTCTGAGGGCAGCAGGGCACTGGGGCAAGGGGCATTTCAGACATCTGGGCAGCAGTGGCTGAGGAGCTCTGTAAGTGAGGTGTGAGCTGACCCCACACCACACAGACACGCTGAAATGCTTTATTAAAACAGCGAGTGTCCCATGGCTCTTGTGAGCAAACCCACACACACAAGACAGGAGTCAGGACACCATGAAGGGTTTGGATGCCTGTTCCTCACCATCACTACTGCCTGCTTCCACACTGCCAGAGGTTGTTATCCTGTGCTGGATTGTTCCCTGCATGGATTATTGCACCAAATTTTCCCATGGGAAATTTTCACACAGCAAGACACTTGAGGTGTTTGAACTTATTGGAATGGGGGCAAGGCTCCCTAAGAGTTTTCTGGAAATCACATCATGGAACACTTCTCAGGCTCTGCTCTTCCAAGCAGGTCTCCCCCTTCCACATCCTCATGAAATCTGAGAGTCACTTTTCAGCTCTGGAGGTCACTTTGCCCAGATCCAGTCAGAGCCATTTCTAGTTTATATTTATTTAAAACTGCTCTAACTAATCACTGCAGCTTTCTTTCCATTTGTTACTGAGTTTAAAAGTAGACATTTGGTGCATCTGGATTTGTTCCAAGACACATATTTCTGGCTTTTAGATAGAATAATTTTCTTCATTTGTATAATATTTTAGAGGAGTTGTATAATTATTTCTTATCTTGATCAATATATCATCAAAGTGGAAATCATAACCATCCTTCTGCTCATTCTAGTGAGATTTTTTTTTCCATCTAAGAATGTACAATAGCATATTTACTTTTTCAACTAAAATAAATATTGCCCAGATCAAATAATCTTCTAAGACCAAGATTATCTAAAGATTTTCCAGTATAGCTCTCCAGAGAAAAAGGCCTGAGCCTTTGCTGGTCAGAGGAATGGATGGTGTAACTGAGCCAGTAGCTCACTGATCTTTGTGTGGTTTGCATGAAAATCACAAATTTACCACTTGATTTATGTTCTGCTTTTGCAAATTGTGTTCCAACTGGCTTCAGCAATAGGCGCTGGACAAATTTCTAATGGATCAAAAAAGCTTGGCTCCATGAAACAATCAGCTGACCTGAAGTGCAGGAGTGGCTGGAGAAGAGAGTGGAAAGTTGATCAAAATATTTGAAGGATGTGAAACTGAAAAAGGAGACTGGGATCTGGTCACTCTGAAATTTTTATTGTTGTGAAAAAACTGTATTTCTCTTCTTGTCATCATTTGAACTGTGGTGGTAATCCAACTTCTCCATCAGCTGTTTGCCCAGTTAATAGGAGTATCACTTTGCAGATATTGGAGAAAGGCACCAAGAGTGTCTATAAACTTGGAGATAAATTTGAGAATTAGGCTGTTCAATCTGAATATTGATCATTTTAGGCACTTTGGAAATGACCACTCATGGTTACAAGAGAAAGAGGTATAGTACTGGCTGAAAAAATTATTTTCTTGAATTTAGTGAAGCTGGGAAGGACAGAAGCATGAGAGGCAGCAGAGTGAAACATTCTGCTTGGAAGGGGAAGTATAAAAATCTATAGAATATGAAGACATAAAAGGTAGGACTCCAACAGAAAATGTTCCCAAGCTGTTCTGGGTATGTGTCAGCCTGACCGCCTGCTGGGACTGGGGCTTACCGGGACTGGAGTTCTGTCTTTGGTGTCTGCTCCAAATCACAGACTCTGAGCTTCAGCTTTCACTACCTGCACAAGGCAGTTACCTGGGCAAGGGGGTTGGCTTCTCTTTGTACTGCTGTGCTTGGGAACTCCTTGCTGCAACACACCCTTGAGATACATCACTGGTCTAAACCTCTTAGCTTCAAATCTTTTGCAGATCTCTTTTCATTATGACATGTGAAGTATTGAAAATCACTCCGTGCACCACTGTGTCTGTGCTGTTGTGCAAGGGGGAGCTTTGGTGCACTGTGGCAATTCTTCTCTGCGGGACAGGAGCTGTGAAATAGTACAAAAAGGTCAGTGTGCAATGGAACAAGAAAGTAGGTACAGCTCCCTTGGCCACCTTCACCAGAAAAAAAATGAGAACATGAGCTGAGCATGCATCTGTGATGGATTAAGTGCAGCCACACACTGGAGAAGACCACAGGATCCAAAAAGCTCCACAGGATCCCCTGGGAACATCAGCAGCTCTAAGGGGACACCAGGACAGTGGGATGAGCTTGGGTTGGGCTGTCCTTGACTCAACCAGTGCATTTTCCATTGTCACTGAAAGTCTGCCCCAAGGGGCCAGTGGCTGTGGAGGTCTTTGCTGGAGTGGCCTTTGTGCAGCAGGGCCTTTCTGAGGCTGAGGGGCTGTGGTGGCAGAGCAAGGCTGACAGCCCAAGGCCCTTGGGCTGTGACACTCCACTTGAGCTGAGTTTTGAAAAGCCTCTGCCTTCCAGCAAGTCTTTGAACCCTGTGGTTAAAAGTGATGAATGGGTGGTCAGTGAAAAGACCTAGAAATAAACCACTGATTCAATTATGAATGAAATTGGCCTAGCCAGCACTATTAAAATAAATATTTTGCCTTATATTGACTAGGGAAGGGAGTGATTTTACAGCTGTGTCCACAGCCAGGGTGATGCAAGAGAATTTAGCTGAAGTTGAGCAAAAGCTGTTGCTGAATGTGGGAACATGGTCTGGGTGATGAAACACCCTTGGTCAGAAGAAGCCCTTTACTTTTGGGTAATTGAATAAACTACTGGATAACACATTGCAGAGAAATCTGCCATAATTTTTCAGATCTGAGTCAAATGCTGCCCTCCCTGATGCAATTCTTACATCTTCTTGTTGTTGTTATTATTATTATTATTACTACTACTACTACTACTATTATTATTAACACTGATTTATTATTATTATTACTACTACTACTACTACTACTACTACTACTACTACTACTACTACTACATATTTCCTACAGCTTTCTGCACTGCCATTGAGTGTGCCATTTGGGCAATGGTAGTTTCACTCAGCATAGCACATGCTTTGTTTCCTGGGACAGCATTTGAACAGCCTGGCTGATCTTCAGGTGAGCACCATGGTGTGAACAAGGTGTTTGTATCTCCTCAAATGAATGCTCCAGGGTCTTAGCAGAGCTGAGAATATGCAACTGCATAGATTCTGCTCACTCTGTGTTTGAAAGGAGCTCAGAGAGCTGAAGAGGTTTCAAACACCAAAGCAGTGCTGTTGGATACAGTGAAGATGTTTCCTGTCATCCCCAAAAGGGAGTAGGTTTTGTGAAGCCCTGGAAGGGAAGTGTCTGTCCTGTACCTTCAGGGAGACCCTGGAGGACATACTCAGCTCAAAGCTGAGCACTCAGCCATGTAAATCACTGGAGCTCCAGGGATACTGAATGTACCTCTGGATAAAGAGATGGTCACGGATGTCACCTGAGGGAGAAGCATGGTCTCACACTGCACATCCATGCAGCAGTTCCTGCAGAGTTATGGGACTGCTGCTGGTGAGCAAGGGTGTTCACTGCACTTGGACAGACATTAGAGTTCATAAGAGTGGGTAGGAACTGTCATGAAACCACACCTCAATATTGTCTGTGTGGATGGCTTTGGTGGCAGGTCTCAACCACGTCACGTTTCCAGGACCATTCACACCATCTCTGTTCTGGTCAGTGATATCCACCTTAGTAAAACTCTATAGAACAGATATGTAAAGTCAGACTTGCTGAAGAGGAAGGTATCAATGAATCAGAATTTACCACCTTTACATTACAAAAAAAAATCTCAAAATCATGCAAGAACCCAAAATGAGGGCAAAGAGAACTAAAATCCGTACTGAACTCTCAGAGTCATATTTCCTCCTCTGCAGTCTCCTCTCTGCCCTATATCATCAGTATGCATGGAAATCCAGGGAAGTAGTTTGTCTGTTTGTTTGTTTGTTTTTGTTTGTTTCTTTGAGCTCCATGCTGCTCTGAAGTTGAAGGAGTGCTGCAAGACTCATGAAGTGCTTGGTAATTGAAGGGCAAAGGATACAGCTAATAATGTTGTCTATTTGAAGAAAAGGCAGAGTGGATTTGGATGGATGACAGATATTATGAAAGCAAGTGCTTGTTTCTGTGTGTGTGTATTCGTGTGTGTGCAGTCTGTCCTCCATCTAGTGACTATGCTCAAGCCAAAAATGGGACTAAGAGCAAGGGTTAAAAAAAATCCCAAAGCATAAACCAAAAAAAGGTCATTCTACTTTTTGCTCATTATACTCCAGCTACAAGATCTTCTCTGAAAACATTTAAGAAAACTCTGTGTCAAGGCATACATAAAATATTAGAATTCCAACCTAAATAGCAGAATAATTTTACAGCTGCTGTTTCTCCCCTCCATTTTCAGGAGTTTCTTTTCAAAGCCGTCCTTTTCACCATGTGAAATGGATCTTTCTTATTCTCCTGCTGCCTGCAGAATGCCTGGGAGAAACAGAGCAGTTAATGGAATTAAAGAGTGAGGCTCACTTCATCCCCTAAAGAAATTAATTTTTCCCCACTTACCTTTTGCTCTGCAGTGACTGGCGTGGCACCACATGACCCTCCTTGCAGGAGCTCTGCTACCTCAGATGAAATGGAGGGGAGGCATAAGAGGGGAATTCCTGTTTTGTTTCTTTTTCTTATGTATTTTGAATGTTGTCTACTCATCTAACCTTATGCATCTCTAGGAAGTGTCTTGACCAGGATTTCCTGAAAAAGGTGAAAGTCCAAGACCAACCTATGTCTGAAGATTTCAGAACTAAACCAAACCAAACCAGCATTCTCAGCAGTTCCCATTAATATGGAGTTGCTTAGGGCTGTCATCATTGGGCTAAATTCTGGTTCCTCCATTTCATTTAGTGTCTACTCATCCCAGCATGTTAGCCACTAATGGAAACTACTTCTGAAAGCCCAAAAACCAAAGTCAAGCCCTTAAAGAAACACATTCCCAGATTAATCAGATGTGAGATGCAGGGGGTGAAAGTCAGAGCTGCAGCTGACCAGGCCAGAGATACCCAGAAGAGAGCACCTGTGCTCATGAACAGATCATTTCAGCCCCAGGAGGGGCAACTCTCATCCCCCTGCACACCGAGGGTATCTCCCTTTCTAGCCATCTTCTGGTTCTCTGAGATATAATTCACTTTTGCTTTAAACAGAACATCAATTTTGATCAACAGTGAGTTGGAAACCAGGCAATAGTGACTTTAAAGAGAAAATATGGTAAATAAGAAACTGGAAATTGTTTCACAATAAGCACCTGGGGCCACAATGGAGTCAAGGGGTGATGTGTGCAGGCTGTGTGTTGCAACTTTCTGTCTTGCTCTCTGTATGTTTGTAACTCATCCTAAAGATATTCCTGGAACACTCCACAGGAAACACTGACTTCTTTAGTGAAAGACATCAAAAACCATGCACTGTTAAATTTCACTCATTAATTGTCACCTCAAGAGCACTCAAGTGCAAGTGTATCCCTGGCCAGCCTGCCACCAGCCCCGCTCTAGAGCAGCTCCAGAAAAAGATGGGGAATATTTTAAGTCCTGATTTGGGTACCTGTTTGCGGTGTCTGGGTTACAGAATGCGGGAGGTTATGGGGGCTGAGCTCCCACAGCAGGGTTGGTCTCAGTAAGAGGGTTGTGTACAAATACAAAAGTGAAAAAGTAGAAAATATATTCTTTCACATTTTTTTCCCAGTGCCTTTCTCTTCTCCCCAGAGTAACAAGCTAAGCTAAGGAACTTTCAAGTAGTTTTCTATTCATATTTTACCTCTCTTGCACCCTCATTTCACTTTTTTTTTTTTCCAGCAAAGAAAAGAATAATCAGAGAAGAACAAAGAAGGATAAAAACCAAATGCTGAAATGTAGTATTTTGTTCCCCTGTGATGGGCTCATGCTATGGAATTTGTTAGAGAATTAATTTCTTGGAGACTGGGTGAGATTCTCTTCTGGGCTGGCTTCCCATGACACTGGAAATCTATGTAAAACTTAGGAAAGCTTTTAAATAAGGGAAGTTTCTGGAGCTGCAGAAACCCGAAAGCCTTCCTTTGGCCCAGCGAGCATAATATAGGTCAGTGAGCATGATACAGGTGTGAAAGGAGTAAGGAGGATTTTATTTGTGACCACTGGCAAGGGGTGTAGGTGCTGCTGCATGTGGGGAGAGAGCCACGGGGTCCTCCTTCTCAGACTACCTTGAACCCAGCTTGGGCCACCTTTCCTTCCACTCCTGTGAGTCCCACCACAGCAATGGCATGGTTTGTCTCTGAAGGACAGAAGCCATCTCTGTTTTAGCCCGGTTTCAGCAAGCACAGCTAATCTGATCCTAAATCCCTTTCTAGCCTGGAGGCTGGATCCTGTCCCTCAGACAGAGGGCTGGTTGTGAGGGTGAGGGCGCAGGGTTAAGATGCTGTGCAGAAGGACTCCCCCAGGTTCCTGAGGTTTCTGAGGTCCCGTGGGGCTGCTGGCCCCTCGGGGACGTGTGACACAGCCAGCAGCCATGCCCTGGGCTGGCTCTTGGTGCAGCCCCACTCCCAAAGCGCCGTTCCAGCAGCGCCTTGGCGGGCACACAGAGGCGGCTGCGGGCCTGGGCGGGGCAGCAGAGCCGGGGCTGTGCCCGGGGCCTGCGCTGGGGCTGCGGGAGCTGAGTCACTCCCGAGGCCTCGCCCCCTGACTGCTGCTTGCCGTGCCCAACCTGTTCAGGGGCCTAAAGCAGATGGGTTTGGCATCAGTCTCCCATGGAGATTAATTAGCTTCCAGTCCCTGACCTGGTGAACAGTTAATGATCTGTGCAAAACTGAAAATCTTCAGCTGAGAGAGCTGAAAAAGGCAGCGGCCTAATGAGCACTCGGTGCCTCTGAGAGCGCAGCAGCCCGGTCCCCTCTGCAAACCACAGCAAGCACAGCTAATCTGATCCTAGATCCCTTTCATCCTAGGTGAGAGCCCTAACCACAGCCCTTTGGGCTGTCTGCCTGTCTCTCTGCTCTTTCATTTCAATGAAAGCAGTAAAATAACTCTCTTTTTCCTACATATGGAAATGGGAGTAATTTCTGAAATCCCAGGAATATTTGCAAGTCAGGAAAAGCGTTTCCTGCCCAGCCACAGCCACAGGTCACAATACAGTCTCTCTATAATTGTACATTATGCTCAAATGTGTTCACTTTTATGAATGTATTGATTTTTTTTTTTTTAACTTCTACAGGGTTATTTCAGCATGAGAGCAGCCCCAGACCTGATGAATATACCTTTGTGTGCAGTTCTCTAACTACACTATTTCTAGGTTAATACTCATGGACTTAAAAGCCAGATGAGATCTTGGAGGAAAGTTTCATAAAAGTAGTCTATCTGTCTGGAATAAGAGCCCAGAGTTTGCAATGTAAAATAGTTGCTTATGAAAAATGCATTCTTCATAAGTGAAACAACATAATCCTCCTGGCAAAGAGCCAGAAGTTGGGTTTCTCTTCCAAAAGCTGTCAAAAAGCAGACAACAGAAAAAAATGCCTGACACATTTTTAATTTCATATTCTGTGTGACTTTGTGAGCAGATTAACTACAGATGAGGAGAAGAAAACTTCCAGCACAGTTCAAAGAAAGAAGTCAAAGTGGGACAAGAGGGAGAGCCACCTCCCAGGCTTTTCCTTGTGCTTCAGGCAGCCAAGGACTCAGACTGTGTCTGGGAGCCTTGTGTGCTCCCAGCTGCAGGCAGTGGAACCATGCACAGCAGTGGAGGCACTGTGCTGTGGGGACGTTCATGGAGGGCTGTCACCTGGAACTGGCTTTGTTGCCCTTACATTCATAGAGGGTTGTCACCTGGAACTGTCTTTATTGTCCTTTTCCTTGTCATAGAACATTGCTGGGAGTGAGCATCAAGAAGGTGGAGCCTGGTGGGAGGACCAGGCTTCGCCTGCAGGACCGCAGGCTGCCAGAGCATCTTTTTCAGCAGGAAATCCTCAGCCTCCCTGCTGTGCTCCTTGACACAGGGCTGCAGCACATGGTATTGCTGGGCCAGGCCCTTCAATAACTGTGTTTTCACCACAGACCATGGTTTTGGTGGTTGTTTCATCACCACTGTTTTTAGCAGAGGGTTGGCAGGGTATTGCTGGTTGTTTCTAATACAGCTCTAGCATTTTGCCCAAGAGGCAGAGGGATTTGGAGATGCATAAAGTTACTCCTTGAACAGCAAGAGCCACTGTGTAGCTTTCATGGGATAGAGGAAGGGAAAATTTCTTTTTCACTCAGAATAGATTTTTATTCTGGCCAAAAATTTGCTGGTTTTTTTCCCCATTTGTTGTCTTCCTTGTAAAAAAAATAAAACAAACTACCCAAACAAAACCCCAAAGCAATAACAAACAAACCCCTAAAATAAAAACAACAAACAAACAAACAAACAAAACAAAACAAAACAAAAAAACCCCAACAAAACCAGAACTGGAAAAGCTTTTCACAGGGGCAAGTTTTGCAGTTTAGATACTCTGCATCTTCCTTTTTCGCCCTGAAGGAAAAAATGCAATCCTGAAACCAGCTCTCTGATGTGCAGACACTTCCTCAGGCCAGGGAATGATGTGAGCTCCCATTTCCTGCATCCTAGGGTTGTGTATTATGGGAAAAAAGCATTCAAATGGGTGTGGGAATGGGGCTCTCCACCCCATGGGGCTGTGAATGCCATCCAAGTAGAGCACCCTTGGGTGGGTAAAGCTTGACACCACTTCAAGATTTCTTTGTGACTGGCTTATGTAGCTCCTTGCCCTCTGGGCTGGTTTGTGGCTTCTGTTTTCAGGAAACCCTGTTTAGGGAGCCCCAGTGCCTCACTCAGTCCTGTGCTGTAGACAGCGAGGACCTGGGAACCGCCTCAGTGCTGCGGAGCCCACGCCCTTTGTGTCCTGTCCCAGGTGCCTCTGTCTCCTTGGAAAAGTGGATTTAGGCTCCAGAAGTGCTTGATGCTGCTTGGCTCTTCACCAGAACTACAGGCAATGTCAATTCCCACCGCATATGGCCAGGCGCACGAGTTCTAGAAAATGGAGAGCTCAGTACAAAACCCCTTCATTCTCCGGCCATCCTCAGCCAAAGGCAGAACAGCTCATTTTGCCCTTGCTTGCAGGTACAGTGAAGGGTACATGAAGGATCTATTGCAGCTGCTTAGTTGTGAATAAGTCTTGAAAAAAAGATGTTAATTTCCAGCATCTTGTGTTTCCTGTGTAAGTTCTTCATCTGCAGTTTAATGTTCCCTCTTAGCCATTGCAATTGTATTGAATCCATTGGGTTATAATAGTGCTATTAATCCTGATTAGTATTTTCCTTTGTTTTATCAGAGTGAGCTGTACAGTACCTTAGGAAGTGAGAGTGGATAAATTACTAAAGATTGTAAATAAATAAGGGGATTGCAAAGTCAGGATGATGGATCACCAGAGGCAGAGAAATGCTTGCACAGCTGGACAGTGACCCTTGTGAGGAACAGCACAGCAAACCAGCTTCTCATCAGCCACAAAGTGTGTAGCAAAGATGTGTGACATTGAGGGGGCACCAAGGTATTGTGAAACCAGGGCCAGGGAGGGAGGAAGCCCTTAGAGATAAGTGTCATGACCTGGAGGAGCTCATTCTATGGAGACAGGATCACTTGTCCTTCAGGGAACAACAGCACAACAGCAGTTGCATGGGTTTAGGATGGTCTGGTGTTTAGGACATGAGTGTGATCTAGGATGACTGTGGTATTATAAAAAGCAAAGAAAAAATTTTTCTGTTAAGCAAAACTGCACAGTGTGCCAGAATCTTAAGTGTATGTTATTTTGCATCAGGATGACAGGTTAGACCTGAACCATAATGCCTCCAGACACCAGTCCTGCATTTCAGAAAGGCTGTTCTATAACAAGTGCTACATCTTCTTATTTACTCTGCTCAGAAGCACTTTGGTCCTTGGCAATGACAACTGTATCAAAAGGGTAGTAAGAAATCCTTAGATTGACTATATTTAGTATTTCCTAAAATCAAAGTCATGCATTGATTCACTTCCTTTTGTTTTGAGATATAATTACATGTGCTAAATTAGGCTCAGGAAAGTGATTAAAAGAAATTTGCCCTCCAGAGAAAAACATAAGAAAGATTGAAAAGCTGGCTTGCTTGCTTTCTCCTGTAAAACAATGTTCTTTTAAATTAAAGAGGATGACATCAAATCACAGTGCTGGAGACGAGAAGCAAAATTAAATAAAAAATATTTTAAAGGGAAGCTGAAACTGATGATGAGAAAAGTTGATGTGAATAAAACCAGAAGAGGTTAGTGGAATCATACTTCAGCCTGACTTGTTTGAGAGCTTAGAGCCCTTTCCCCTGAGATTAACTTGTGTCACTGTGGGGGAGAGGGTCTGCGAGGTGAGGGAAAACCTTATGATAATGAACTAAATTTCAAAAGAAGGTTTGAAATACACGAGTGTCTGTTTGGATGTTAATTGCAAAGCAAGAATAGTGCTATCAAAGTATTAGCAACATAGAAAATTCCCATAATAATGCTGTTCAGACAATCCTGAGGTACTTGAATTTTTTCTTTTTTTTTAGCTTTTGAGCCAATGCAACTGGCATGGTCTTGTGTTTTTTTGCAGTAAATATCAAAATGGATTTTAATCATATGTTAAATTTTAGTAAAGGAAGAGAGAATTAGCAAAATGGCAGTCTCTTTCCAGACTTGTACATCTACTGTGGTAGGAATTTAGTTTATCAGTCCTCCGAATCAAGTGACTGTCTGGTCAAATATGTAATATGTGAAATCTGGTGTGCCTCTGAAGAACGGGAATCATCTTGCTCATATTCAGGATTCAGGTTCAACCATAAAGATTGAAACTCAATTTTTTCTGAAGGTGAAAGCAGTGGTTTGCAGCAGGGCTCTGTTGAAAGCTGGTGCAATGCACAAGTGTGAGAGTTTTGTTTCTCTGAAGATCTCAGTTCCCAACAGAGAACACTACACAGATTTCTCATGTGCATTTGGATCTTCTGCTATGAACAGCTCCTTCTGAGCTTCAGATACCACACATTTTACTGGCACATTGTCTGAATCTGTGGAGGCATTCTGGAGGTTGAAAACATACTTTTACTTATGGAGTAATAATTCTCTGTGGTAATATTGCTCCTAGTTGTCTGTTTCGGAATATCCCCTCACCAGTTTTTGCTCAAAAGGCACTCATTCCTGCCTCAGTGGGGATTCTGGAAATGCTGTGTGTGGGAATGTTATTTACATCTCTGTGCAGGGAGTGCTTCGAGTATCAGCACCACAGAAAATGAAATCCCTGCAGAGTAAATTGAGTCACAAGATTTGGCAAGGTGGATGTGTAAAATGAAAGATTAGCATTTGAGAAGATGTATTCATTCCTACAGTATATGCCTGGAAGTCTAAGGAGTGGTATGAGCTTGAAAATCAAGATTGAAAGAGTGGTTAATTTTTCCAGTAGTGAACATCACTGTATAATCATTATGAAACAAATTTACTGCATGCCTATTTTTCAGTTTTCACCATTTCATTCAACCAGAAGATCACATTTCAACATCAGTCTTATACAAGAGAACAATATGGGGATGTGAGAAAAAATAGACCTGAAAATCAGAACTAACAAGAAACGCTAAGTATATCTACTACCAAATCAATAGAACTGTAATGATGTATTTTTTCTTCCTTTGGCAATACATATCTTGTAAGAAGATCCGCTGTTTCACATTTTATGGTGTGAAGTATAAAGATCACTCCTCATCTTCTAGCAAATCTCCAAGAAAATCAGTGGAATGAAGTTAATTATATGCATATGAACAAATTAGTGCCATTCTTGTGTTCAGGAAGAGCGTGTCTCCATGGAAGAATTTCCCAAAGAATATAGTGCTGAATAAGCTGTTTAAATTCCTTAGCACACTTTGAACTCAGGCTAACATTTTTGGACTGAAATCCACTTTTATTTTGGAGCAGAGTTTGCTCATAAGGGGATATTCTGGGATGCTAATTGTGAAATTGTTTATCTGACCTGGAGATAGGCCAAAGGTTTCTCTGTAACATTTTCATAATGTCAAAAACTAAAGAGATAGTAAATGTTATTTATTTCTGTCAAGGTGTGTTTTCTGCAGCCAAAAAGGGCTCCTTTATGAAAGGAAAGTCATGCCTCAACATATTTGGTGTAATTATTGGAGTTTTTAAAGCATGCCTCTTTAGGAGAGATTTCGGGAACTCAGCTGATTTATTACATAAAGGAGAAGGTTAAGGAGTGGTTTCATCACAGTTTACTCAGAGCAAGTATCTAGTAATATATTTCATTTTTACTAGCTAATGGACAAGGCATTAACAGGAACCAAGTAGCTGAAATTTGAAGCTAGGTATACTCAGACAGTAAGCCCAGCAAACCTTTCTAAGAGTTATTAAAACTATTACCCCCTGGAAGATTTCCCCAAGGCATGATAGATTTATTATCACTTACATTTAAGTATGGTATTAATAACACTGAAATGAGCTGTGGAAATGCTTGCCAAAGGATGTGAATGATGCTAAAGCTTTCCACGGATCTCACATGCATTTAGACAAATACATGGAATATAAAGTAATTGAGAACAGTCAAACTCCCAAAAAGATTCCAGCTCTGACTGAGGAAATCCCTGAACTCCAGGGACTGTTGGCCATGAGGGCAAGAAATGCATGGCCTGGTTTTGCATCCTTCTGGCTGGACTCCATTCCCTTTCCTTCCCAAAACAGGGAAGCCTTGTCCATAATCACCACCTGGGAATGTTCTCTGGCCTGACTGTCACCCCTGACAGTGCCTCAGCACTATTTGGAAGGGCTGCTCAGGGCCAAAACTCACTGCTAAAAGTCAAGTGGCGTGAGTGATTTTTGGGCAGCAATGGAGCTGGGTTCTCAGTTCTCAGCATCCACCTCACTGGTACTGGCACAGCCAAGGACACCCTGGCTGCTTCTGGTGGGGTTTGTGGAGGACAGCTGGGAAAAGCAACTGGGAAAAGCCTGGAAACTTAAATTCACTACAGAGGATCTGCAGTTCTGGACAACCAACTGGGTGAGACTCCAACCACAAGCTTGGTTCAGCCAGAGGCTGCCCTGGGCTGGGAGCCCTGGGCAACATTTCCATGGCCTTTGTGCCACTAACAGCCAGGAAAATGCTCCCACATATCCCTTCTCTTCTTAAAACCCCCTATCTATAGGGACTTAACGTGCTATTCCTGTTGTTGCTGTGATGATTTTGGAGGGGCTGCATTGGCTGGGTACATCAGGGAAAAAAGCTGCTTCCATGAGGACCTCACATAACCCAAAGCCACTAAGCACAGAAAGAACAGTGTAGTGGTAATATTGTGATTTTTCACATATAATGAAAAAATGGCCTAAACACCATGTAGACAATCACACAAGTAAGGACTTTGAAAACTTGGCCATCAGGTACCTTGTTTTTTATAAGCCCCATGCTATTATATACTTTAAAGGGTTTAAGTCCTTTTGTGTTATGTGAGGTATGTGCTTCAGGGATGGATAAAGAGAAAAAATTGAAAAGAAAGCATGAAAGACAGTAAAGAACATCAAAATGCTCTTTTAAAAAGAGCATTATAAAATTTTGCTCTTTGATAAATTTTGGGTTAAGAAATCATAATGAAAGGACAAGGCTGCATGATTACCTCACTGTTGGAGAAAGATCTAAAGAAGTTATCAGTCCCCTTTGAAATGACAATCATAATACTCTCTATTGCAGTTTAGGGGTCTCCCCAGTCAGCATTTTCCGACAAATAAATGCAGGAAAAAAGGGGTCCTTAAATGTAATCCTTTAAACAGAGAGTCTTTTGTTTTATGTCTGTGCAAAAAGACTTCAAACAAGCCGTTTCAAAGAGAAATCTTTTCTAATGCTTTGAAGAAATCATTGTTCTCAGATATTCTAGATTATCTGAATACCTCTTTGGATTAAATATTACTTAAGTGATATCCTTTATTATATGAATTTATAGGATTTCCATTTTTGCACATTGTGTTACACATCATAGAAGTTTACAGTTGTGAAAGGAATAAAAAAGTCAATGAATAATTTTTTATTATATTGTACACCAGCAGTCATGATGAATAAAACCTCATCTAATTTTGCTTTGAAATTTCCCAACTTTATTTTTAGGTCATGGATATTATACTGCCAATTTTGTTTCAACTTCACTGATAAGACTGTAGGATCCAGTGTGTAATAATTAGTCCTGTGAACACATATCAGCATCATTTCTCATCTTGGCATTAGTAGGAGAACAAGGAGAAATGGTGTGAAAATAAGAATATCTGTTGGCATTGACACTGGCTGCTAGGAACCAGATTCTTTCAGAGGAATTAATTTAAAATACCATTTACAGCAGTTGACGGAAAGATGTAAGTCCTTTTTCAATGTTTTTTGTATCACAAACTGATAAAATTCAGTACAATTAAAAGTCTCAATTAGAAGCCATCTACTTTCAGAAATAAAGACAGCAGTCTGGCCTTTACTCCAAATCTTTACCACTTTCATCATGACACATTACAAGGCTTACTGTAATCTTTTAAGAAGAGCCACCAACTGTTCAAGGTTCTCATGGGAACTACTGAAGACTAATAATGACTAATCTAATTTCTCTGACAGCTGACTTTGATCATTTTGAAATATATTGTCATCAAATATGCCCAACAGTCACATGTTTAGTTAAAAGGATGTTTTCCTGTAGATCTGTCATAGGTGACAGTCAAAAGACTGAGCACAAGTAATTCTGCTTCACTGACAATATGCATTCAAACAACGCTTTCTTTCACAAAGAATAAGAAAAGTATTTATAAACTATGCAGCCAGTCATTTGCCCATGGTTTATGTGCATCAGCCTGTGATGCAGGCAGAACATACCTGTGGATCTTGGAGTCAAATTGAAACTTAGCCATGACGTTCTGCTCACTTCACTAGCATAATCACTTTTTTTGACCAAAGCCTTACCCAGAAAGTCTTGAGTTTTTTCTGAACTTGTCCAGAGTTTCCAGATGTTAAGTGACCACTTTGGAGTTAAAAGGCAATAGATCTATCTGGGCTGCCACATGTCCAGAAACCTTCTTGCTGGCCATGGTGTGTGCACAAGTCTGGTGTTTTTGGAAAGCAGTGCACTTTACTGTGCCACTGCAGCCCTGTGGCAGTGGGCCTGAGCCACAGGTCCCACTGCCACTGTGCTGGATGGATTTACTGCAGATCTAGGCATTGGATGTACGCTGCAGATACAGTAAACTGGTAATTCTGGGGAGCAGTGGACTTGCATGATGTGCCTGTAACTGTTTGATGTGTAGAGTCATCATGAAGTGTGTTCAGGCCAGCTGGAAGGAGCAGGTTGGCGTTCCCACCATGGTAGCTGCAGACTTCCTGGACATGTGGGCATTTATCTTATCTTGAGAAATCTCAGATGTGAATGTGGCAACCTAGACTTAAGGGATGGCAGGGAGAATCACAAGCTTATTTGTTGCTGTACAACATGATCCAAGTGATGTGTGAATAGAGTAGAAATAGAGGACCTGAAAAAAAAAGGTACAAATACCTCGTAGGACTCTGGGATTCAGTTTTACAGTTATAAAAATTCAGAAAATCCTTGGTTGGGATCCTAATTCTGAGGTTCACCAGCCCCCAAAATTCATCACACATCAACAGAAGTCCCTTTCTGCCCACCTTCTGTCTTGGCATTCACTGAGAGCCAATTTGTGTTACTGCATTTCCTCCTGGAAGCATTTCATGGTCTTTATGTAAACTTCCTTAGTTATGGCTGCACAAATAAATAAACTGGGGAGACAGGCTGGCAAATGGAGCACAACTTTTCCTCTGAGAACTTTACCTGCAGCCCTAAAATCATGCTAGCACCTGCCTGTTTTGGTGAAGTTCTCTGTAATAACCAAAACGTGTTGTTCAGGCTCTTCAGGTCCAAGTGGTAAAATCAGTGTAGGTAGTCTGGGAAAACTCATGCTGTCTTTCAAGTTCTTATGACTTTTACCTTTATGATATGATTTGAAGTAGAGTTCTGGATATCTTCTAGACACTGGAAAGCATAAAGGCATTTTTTTCCCACCTGTTTTCTGATAAATTACCCACTCTGTTCCTTCCAGACACAGACTGAGTTAATGCCATTATGGTTCATGTCTGCAAGTTCCAATAGATTATCTAGTGATGATGAATATGTTCAAATTATGTATGTGTATATATATATATATATATATATATATATATATATATATATATATATATCTCCAGAGGATGATTTTTTTAAAAAAGCCATTTTTTTCCCATCTTTCAGCAAGAAAAGTAGGCATGGAACAGAACAGATATTATCTAGAAGCCAGCTCATATAGAGCTGTAGGAGAATCTCTTTGAGCAGAATCCATGAATGCAGGAAGGGAGGGTCAGGTTTTTCTGGGGAGAAGTCCTGTGAATGATCCTGGCTTAGCTAAGGGAGGGAATTATGTCAGGGAAGACAAGCATTTGTGTTTATTCCTGCAAGAAAATAAAATGGTTGTTCTATTCTGAAGGAGGAGGTGGGTGTCTCAGCATTGCATTAAGAATGTGCTTTTGTGCTGTGCTTTGGTAAAATAATCAATTGTGTGGCAATGAGCATGGAACACACCTTCTATTTCCCACCATTTATTAGATGTGGTGACTGTCAAGGTGTAATCTGGAGAGATCCCTCCCCTGGGGAGCTGCCCAGAGGGTCCTTGCAGGCTACCCAACGAGCTGGTGGGTTGCTGTGGGTACACAGATGGTTTGTTCATCATTCTCCATCTGTTTATCCATCCTTCTCCTGCCCTTTGGGAGAATAGAGTTGTCAGAGGCTTACAAGCCATGTCCAAAAGCCTTGGTTAAGATATGCTACAGAGATGTAAAAAACTCTTACTGTTCAATCATTCCTGAAACAACCAAGATTCTAAATTATTTGCTTGTCTGTACCAAAGATGGGAGGGTCACTGCTTTTGAATGGGAAGAGTATGCTTGGCACAGGTAGATCCCATGTCCAGCATGTGTTTTTACTCCTTCCCTCAAATTCCAGTAGTCACTAAAATCTGCCTTGGTGTCAAGTTTTAGGAAAAATTCTTATTTTTACATGTCCAGCAATGACTCACTTGAACTTTTTAATTTGCACTCCAAGTGGGGTGGCCGCACAGATCCAGTGCAGGGAGATTTGGGACCATCCTGGCAATGGCAGAATGCTGAGACCACAGGGCTTGGCCTCACCTTGTCCCTGAATCCCACTGAGCCCAGGCAGGAGGGATGCTGCTGCTAAACTATATTGAAAGAGAAACAGAGGGAGATGAATGGGGTGGTGAGACATGAGGGATGGAAAGGGTGGAAAATAAGGGAGAACTGGAAATGCATAGCAGAGTCTGGAATGGCTGAGCAATGAGATTCATGGGAAGGAGAGAAATAGGGATATGGCTGGCAGGATGGGGATCCTGGGACTTTAGTGAGTGAAAAAATTATGTGACAGGCCTGGAATGGGACATTTTGAGGGGAAGGACAGGACAACTCAAGTGTGGAATGGATGTGAAGGAGAGGATATAAGAGCTTATTCACCAAATGTGGCTGAAGTGTCTCCTCCTTCAGGCTGCTCTTAGATGGGGGTGGCAGCCTGAACCGCTGCCAGTTGACTCAGGTGGGGGAAGGACCCTGGCACAGGGTTCATCTTCCTTTTAGTAAAATGAATAGGGGAATCTCCCCTTGGAATTTAAATGCATTTAAATGTCTTTGGTAAAAAAACATCCCACAAGTCTGCAGAGTTAGTCATTCAAAAGCCAGGGCTGGCTGTGCATTTTTGGTTCACTTTATTTGGAGATGGACATGTGAGTAAATCAAAAGTGTCTCCAAGTTTGGGCAGCCCTAACTCTGACATTTCCTAATCTCAGTGTTTTTGCTTTTGCTTTTCCTGAGAAAACTCTCCAGAAACTTTTACAAATAAAGACTTGGATTTTGTTTCCTGTTTTTTCCCCCAAGACTTTGGATAGGAAAAAAAAGAAAAGAAGATATTTTTAATACAAGGCATGTACTTTCAGAACAAATAGAGCAGGAATTGTTAATGTAACACTGAGGACAATACTATTATTGCTTAACTTATTTCTTAGAACTGTATCAAAATGAATAGGCAGTCTTAATTCTGCCGTTCCCTATTCAGTGTACTTGACTGCTGCCTTTACAAAATATTTTTAGCATGGTTTTGTGTAGGTGACTGCGTGTGTGTAAGAGAAAGATGTCATCTCTTTTCATTAGCCCACTCATCCATACGCCGGGATGAAAACCCGGCGTGTTTGTCTGTGTACAAGTATGTCTGTCTGCATAAATTAGAGAGTTTGCATCTGAATCAAGTGATGTGTTCCTGCCGCAGACAGAGCTGCCTTTCTGCTCCAGGGCTGTTGAGCCTGCTCCTTGTTCTGAACTGTGCAGCCAAGAGGCAGCAGTGGTGCTTTTACCCATTACACACCAGGAAACATATTTGTTAATATCCCTGAATAAAGCTATGGAGCCAAAGCCAGCTTCAGCCCAGGCTACCTGGAATTTGTCCACTGACATTAATAGGACTGTGATTAGACCCAGCTATAAACAGTTCAAAAAGAGATAATGTAGATGCTTTTTTTGTTTTCCATTGGACCACTTCAAGTGTTGCACTTAGCCATGTTTTCTTAGCATCACATTCACCCTCCAGCTGGCAGGTACCTTTATTTAACTTGTACCTGCCAGCTTTGCAGTGACCCTGTCTTTGTGTTGGCCTGTGTTGGAAGGCTGAAACACGACTTGGTGCACTGGTGCTTGCTTTCCATCCTTCTTTCCCAGTCATCTGTGGTCTGAGCTGCCTGTGTGAGCTGAGCTTTGCTTTGGAGCTGCAGCTTTTCACAGATGTTGTAGGAGCATCCTCTTGTGAAGGGGATAAAACAAGGCACAGTAACTTAAGGATGAAAAGTACCTATTTCTAGGGCTTGAAATCTGAGAAAAAGCCCTCAAGGAGTCAGGATGGAGGAGTGTGTTTTCAACATATGATTTCTGGCAGCTGTGCAGCCTCAGGACACGTGTGTGAGTGAGAGAAAATGTCAGCATCAGAGCTGAGCTCTCTGGGGATGCCACTTTGGTGGCTTCAAAGACATCAGTCACCCCTTGCTGTCCCTGAAGGTGTGGGGGCAGCAGGGTCAGGCAGATACAACTTTAAGCCCCCAAGCCCAGCTCAGCCTCCAAACTGCTGGAGCTGCAGCTTGGTTTGGGCAAGGATGGGTTGAGCAAAGGAAGTTGGAAGCTCCTGTTAAAGGGACTTTTCCTTTCTTTTTTGCTCCCCAGCTGTAAAAAGGGTCCCAGACAGGCATCAGCAGCCTGTTTACCTGGGGTCTGGCCATGCCTTTTCCAGCAGCCCAGATTTTCAGGTGAGCTCCCATCCCAGTGCTCAGCAGCCTGCCTTAGGGGCAACCCCGGGAGCTGCCTTCAGGGGACTTGAATAGTACACTTCTTCCCCAGAAGTAAATGCACCCAAAGCACTTCTGCTTCCCTGTCCTTTTCACTGGGAAGGTGGTGAATTACTCTTGGTTTGGAAAAGTGAAGTTTTAAACTTCCTGGGCTGCAGCTGTTTCTGCAAGCTGTGTCAGTCAAGCTTCAGAGCATTAGACTTCTTGGCTTGGCATCACCCTTTATAAAATAGATATTTTCTTGATAGATCAAGCACCAGCAATTCCCTTAGTTCCATAAAGAACATGAAAGAATGGGTTTTGGATGCCCCAGGGAACTTGCAGTGTGCAGTGTTTAAAGGGAAAGACCCTCACTTCATGCAGTGCTTTGGATTATTGTTCTTGAATATCCCGTTTCACATTATTTATTGCTGCAGATTTTTTTTATTGTCTCTTTCCCAGGCAATAAAACACATTGCTGTAACACAGACGCTAATCAAAAGAAGAAGGATCACTTCAGGCATGTGTTGGCTCTGCTGATGGACTTCATGGTGGCCTCTGGCTCTGCCAGCATGGGGCAAACAGGGAGCCCAGACAGTGGGAGCACGGCCCTGGCCCCATGCACCACAGCTTGGTCCTGGTTTTGGTTAGGCTGTCATCAACCCCAAGGCAGGGGAAGGTGCACTGTTACTTTTTGAGCAAGATCTCAAGGAAGACATGTGTGAATTCATTGTAAGAAAGAGCTACTGACAATGGTGGGCTCTGCCTTTCTGGTGTGGCTGTATCGACTTGAGGGGCTTGTCCTGATCCTCGCCTCTGCACAAAAACATTCTGGCCCCATGTGCAGACTCTTGACTTGCACAATACTAGGAAAAGTGATGCCAGAACATAAATTAAGAAGCATGAATGGGTGAAACACAAAGGAACTTATTTTGTGCTAATAGTTTAGCAAAGGCATTCAGACACTTCTAAAGTTAGCACATTGTGCTGCCAAGAGAAACAGTGCAGCGGGGGAAAAATACCTCCCTGGATAGCTGTCTACCAGCAGATATGTCCTGTTTTTCATCCCAGACAAATACAGTGCGTCTCTGCCAAGTATACTCTTTGGTTTTCTTTGCCTTATGTGGGATAAATACTTCCCCCCCCCCCCCCCGCCCCCTTCCAAAGTTAGTATAGTAATTAACGAAAAATCAAAGCCGCACCTGATAAAAATGCAGTGCTTTATCTCTGTATAGACTTTCAATCACAGAAATTGCTTTGTCTCATCAATTAGCTGGGACCTTGCTCAGCCTGTAATAGGGGCTGACAAATCCACATATGGCTTCTGATGGCTCTTCCCAGCACTCCTAATAGCTTCGGTTACCATTATATCAGCAAAGGGGCTGCATAGCAGAGCTAGAGGAGGAGCACAACAGGCTTGCAAATGAGAATTTGATGACCAAAAATGCTGGTCTGAGTCAGACTAAGAACTGGGAAATTAGCAAAACCCTTGCTTGAGCTGTTGTACAGCTTGATTTGGGCTTCCTTGTGTTTGTTTTGTAACACAGCTGCAAACATGAGATCCTGTAATTAAAGACCTTATCAAGCACACATGCAAAAGTAGACTAAATAAAGGCCAGATTAGCAATCCTATTTCTGGCACTTCTCAGCTCACAAGTGCCTGATGCTGTAGTTTCACTGTTCAAATCAAATTTTGGTGTGTAATGGACAGTATTAAATGACCCCCAAGCCCCCCTGTCCCTGAAAGAGGAAGGGGTCTCAGCTGTGCACAGCATATCGGCTGTAACTACAGTAAGTAACAAGTCCCGCTGTGCTGCTATCCCAAGGGCCAAAGGTTCCCATGGAACCCTCCATAGCCATCCACAGGGTTCCCTGTTGTCTCTAGAGTGGAGCTCCTTGCTGCAGGAGCTGCTGGTGCAGGACCTTGCACGGCTGGCTCTGAGCCCCTTGGGAGAGGGGAGAGCCTGATTAGTGGCTGAAAGAGTCACAGCAGGGACGGGCTGGTAGCTGATCATGCTGTTCATGATTTCACTGCTAGTGAGCAGCACACTGCCCTGGATCAAGTCTGGGATGTGAGCAGGACCTCAGTCACTGCTCTGGGGCTGGGGCTGAGCCTCTCAGCTGAGACTTGCCAGTGCTGTGCTGGGGGTGCTGGGACCAAGGGGGCTCCAGGACAGCCCTCCCTGCCTGCAAAAGCCACCAGTGGCTGGGAGCAAGGCTGAGCTCGGGTCCAGGTCTGCTGGGTGAGGAGGAGATGCCATCACTCACTGAACTCCTCCTCGTAGCTCCCGAGCATCCAGCTGGGCAGCTCTTCCTTCCCTGGCTGCTGGGCTCAGTGGTACAGCAGCACCTCCAAGGTGCTGCTGGGGTAAGAAGCTCTTCCCCAAAGCAGCCTGGGAGCACACAGGGAGTTAGGCATGTGCGGAGCCCCTGCAGAAACAGGCTCTGTGCTGGCAATGTGCCCCTTTTACCTTTAGTCTAGGGTTGCCATTTTAGTGTATAAATCAGAGAAAGTTTTGGCAGTGGATTAACTTGATGTAAACCATATAGCATTCCTCCTCTGCCAACATGTCCAGCCTTTAATTTATATTCTTCTTTTTTTTGATAGATTTCTTTTCTGAGAACAATTTGCACCATCATTCATTTTAAAGATAGATTGTTTTGCAGTATTTGATAGATCAGCCCCAGTGCTTGGAAAGCTGGCATCCAGATGTACAGCTTGCAAAAAAATTACAGTCTTGTTAAAGGGAATGGTGGTGGTGTGAGATCACCTTATATGGCCCTTGCTATCTTCCCCTGCGAGCTGAGAATTGATTTCTTTTGCAATGAAAATTCCTCAGAGCTATCCTTTATCACTTGTAGAAGGAGCACAAAATGGGGTAGTACAAGCCAGTGTGTTCAGAGCAAGGAATTATTAACAGTAATGTAACTTAATGGCACGACAGCAGGGATAAATCTGGCTCGTGGACTCTGAAGTTAAGGTTTGGGAAACAGCAGTCTTTGCTTAAAGATACAGCCCAGAAATTAATCAGGATGAATAATATGATAATACATGAACAGCAGCATTTAGAAACTCCTAGGGGTTTCAAGGCTCTGTTGAAGCAAGCACACATTCTAACAGACTTCCCTGCCAGAGAGAATTTACAATCTTGTAAGTCAAGGCTGATAAACAGTGGGATAAAGGAAGGATTAATATGCTCATTTTGCAAACAGGGAATCAAGCCACAGCATGATTAGAACCTAAATTTACAAAAAGTGTGGAGGCTTTGCTCTCAGATGTTGCACTCACTGGAGGCCAGCACAGAGCCAGCAAACTCATGGCTCCTGAATGGCTGCATGGAAGAAGTGCCAAAGAATGGGATCTGCTGAAAAAAGAGACCATGGTGTATGGGTGGTGAAATTCATCCTCAGGGAAACAGGGAGAGGAGGGAAAAGGGGAAGGAGAGATGGAAGGACAGAGAGATGGAGGAATGTGGACACCTCAGTGCTTACAGCTGTGTTTCAGAGCTCTTATTCAATGTATTTGCTTTCAATAAGTTATTTTTTTCTTCACATTCAAGGTGTTTAATACTTGAGAATATTTGCTGTGAGGAACTGAACTAGTTGTTATGTTTCATGTTTATTGTCCTCCTAATTGAATCTCAGCAAACAGCAAAAATAGTTGAGGTAACAAATGGCCCATGGGTGTCACTGAGAGAGTTGAGAGATGGGCAAGCCACAGTTCCTGCCTGGTACATTTGCATCAGCAGACACAGGAGCAGGGGGTTCACATTCTCCAGTGCAATGCAGGAGGAAATGTTTCCCAGCTTTTGTGCCAGCATCTCATCCTCTCACATGTTCCTTTCCAAAATGTCACCTCTAGTGTTACAGGGGACTGCTGGGCACTAGTAATAAATAAATGCAGAGATGGGTTTGGCTGAGAAGGCTGGGGATGCCATGGGCCCCCTGCTCCCATCCCCTCGGAAGTGATGGGATCTGTTGTGTGACAGAGCCATGCCCACACTGCCACACTGGAAGCTGCACAGTGCCAGGTTTGTCACCTCCTCCACAGGAAATGGCTGGGGAGGTGCTGGTGCTGCTCCCAGCAGCTGATGATCAGATATCAACTATGAAGTTGCAATGCCACATGTAAATGGTAAAATCCTAGCCTAGAGCCATCTGTGAGCAGGTGAGCCCTGCAGGAGGACAGCTGCTCCAGCTTCATCCTTGTGAGCCCTGCAGAACGCCCCTTCCCAGGAAACCCCCTCCCCACCCCATGAGGCCACCACCTGCTTTGAAATTCAATCCTTACTGCATGTAAAATACATGAAAATCAGACAGGGAAAGATGACTAAATGTCACAAGGAAGTGAAAATTCATCTCAGCTGTTTTCAGATGGTGAAGGGGATCTCTGTTTTTCCTGGTGCTACACAGTACTGCAGGGAAAGGCAGCAAAAACTGAGGTCTCCTGGAAGGCTGAAGTTACTCAGAGCAGAACCCATATGCTGGGTCTTCTTTAAGGATGATGCCTTGATGTCAGTCGTATATTTTTTTCTGATATCAAAAACCAAGAAGAATTCTCTTCCTGGCAAATGAATCCAGCAGCCCAAATTCCTCTCTCCTCTTTGGGCTGAATTGCTTAAGCACATTACACAGCAAAACCCTCCCAAAACTCACTTTTAGGTGTAAAGAATTCTTAATATTGTGTTGTGTTGCTGTCAGACCTTCCTCTACACTTCTGCATAGCTCTTAATTTTCTTAGATGCTGCCTTGCTTTATTTATGTTTATTAGGGTCACAAATAAAACACATCTTCTTGGGAGTTTGCAGACTTCTGCCTTCACCTTTTAATGTGGTTTTCTGTTCAGAAAAGATGACATACTTGAAAAATGTAAATTGGACATCTTTTATGCTTTAAATTGGACATCTTTTATGCTTACACAAGGAAATGTATTTTCAAAATAGATTTGTGTCTCTTTCAAAACCTTTGAGGTGAGTTATTCAGCTGAGATTGAAATGCATTATGTCTTACCACCAATAAATATGTCTGTTTAAATGAGTAGCAGGGCCATGTTTTCTCAAAGCTGTGTTTCCGCATTGCTTTGTTTTATAGTTGGAAGTTACTTCTGAGACTGCTCCAGGTTTACAATTTGCTTGTTTTTTAAGCAGATTTGAATAACATCATTTTGGTTTTTCAGCTTGTAGAGAAAGCATTTATATACAGGTTGCATATTTTCACTGATCTGGAAACAGAGGGGCTTTAATTAGGCTCTGTATAGCAGACACTCATGAATGAAAATGAAAGTTAAAAAACCCTTGTTTTACATGTTGAGTTCTGATACCAAAAGGAAGAAAAACAAAGCCCCTCTGTGCTCTTCCCCAAAGGTCACTTCTTACTGTCTGCTGTCCTTTTGTCTGTGCACACACATGTTTGTGTGTGACCAGCTCTTCCCTTCTCCCCACCATCCTTTTTCTCAGCTCAGGTGCCAGCTGTGACAAGCAGAGATGCCCCCATTGTCCACCCCAAGTCAGTGCCCGGGGAAGTGCAGCAGACAGGATGATATCTGAATGCATCTCTCTTCTCTCTGATTAGAGCAGCTAATCAGGCAAATGGAGGGAATTCAGATGAAGAAAGCATATGAATCCCAGTTGCTCCAAGCATGTAAGCATGTTTTTCAAACCTTGGAGGATCTCAGCACTTCTCTGCTCACAGCAAAGGGAATGGGAAGGATTGTGACTGCAGGTGCATCCAAGGATGATGGTCCCTTGCTGATGCACTCCCTTTGATCCCTGCAGGCACTGATTTATGGTTGGTGTGCCAGCAGTGTCTGTAATCCACTGGAGGTGTCTGCAAGGTGTTTTGAATGTTCAAGGAGGGCATGATTTTTCTGCAAGCAAACACAAATGCTACAGCAGTGCAGACCACTGGGCTGTTGCAGATGGCACTGGCAGTGAGCAGAGAGGCTGGATGAAGTGACAGAGAAAAACATTTTCCCTTCTCAGCCTTCTATCTCTAAAAGTAAACCCAAGAGAAACCAGATTCTGGTATCCAGGGGACTTTGGCCTCATCATCACTAGTCAAGCCCTGCCAGAACCTGGCCCCTGCCCTGAATCAGGCTGGCTTGGCTGCCCTGATCTAAGCTATGGACCTCTCCTCACCTCCAGAGCTGTGTGGCTCTAACCAGGCTGCTTATGGGAATGATTCCTGTTTTTTGCTGTCTCCTGAGCACTCTATGGGAGACAGTAGTAGATGCAGACAAAAGAAAATTGAAAGAAAATTCTGCCAAGAGAAAATTGAATTCCCAGTCTGGTGCCCTGGCATTTTTACTTTACTAGAATTCTGCACCTCATACTTCCAAGTGCTCACACTGGGCCTATCACATCCTTTACAAATAACATGGTTTGTTTTGAATGTGCCTCAAACCAGTGTGTTGAGTGTGGCAAGCAACCTTTCCAAAGCACACCCTGAGATTTAGAATTGAGGATGCATGTTTGGCTCCTAGAACACACATTTCAGAGAAGAATTTCAGAGAAGGTGCCTGCCAAAGTATCCATGATTACTACATACAGTATATTTATTTGCATGTATGGAGTGCTTGGGCTGTGAGCAGTATGTCTGTTACAAGACACAAATCTTTTATTTCAGCTTGGCCCTTAATTTCCAGTAGAAGGAACCAAAGGTACCAAGCCAGGCTGATTGATTTGTCCCAGCCTGAACTCTTAAGATTTGTCACTGTTGTGGGCACCTTGATAACAGCACAGATACTCACCAGTGTCCTACAACACTCATGCCTCCTCCCCCTGGAGCCTGAATCACTGAGAGGGAGCAGAGGAGCTTTGTGGGCTTTTATGGTGTTAGGAGCTGTAATCCCACGATGTGACTGCCAGCTCTCTATGCAGGCAGTACCGTAAACTGAGCTCTTCCCTCTCTCTCCACCACAAGTAGATTGATGGACTTGGTAGCCAATAGAAGGAACTCGTGGTGTGAGGCTGGACCATGAGCTGAGGGTGGAGTCCCACTGGTATGAGAGTTCCGTGTTGCTGCCTGTCCCTGATGTGGAGCCTGTGCTCTTGGCATCACCTCCATTGGACTATTTTAGTAAGAGGCTTTAGCCATCTTCCATAATTCCCCTGGTCTCTGGGTGGTTTGGCTCTCTGACTCAGCTAGGTGATCTAGCAGGGGCTGTGTTCCACAGAGTGCAGGGCCATTACTTAAGAAGGAAAAGAGAAGGAGACTGGATGTAGCAGCTCCTCTTTAACAGAAAAAAAAAAAAAGAAGAAGAAGAAAGGGATAACTGGCAGATTTCTGGTTTTATTTTGTGTGTGGACAGTACTATTTAAACATAATTGAGCTGACTGAAAATTATAGAAGTGATTTTTTTTTTTATATTCCTGAAACTTTATTACTGTCTAGGATGTTCTTTGTGAGAGATTTCTGAGATCAGTTCCTAGTGACAGACAGTGTTTGTGCACTGACAGGCTGATGGAGAAAATGAATGTTATCTCTGGCTAACAGGAGGGATATTTACTCCCTGCCAGTGACTTGATACTCTGTCAAAGGCTGGGTTAATATTATGGGGTTTCTTTTGAGTTCCCACAGGTGGATGGCTCTTGAAATATAACAATACAAAGTGTTAGACAGCCTCACATGGGATGGACCAGCCAGGATAGGGTGTGATGAACAGACTGGGAAATCACAGTCTCCTAAATAATTTTGTCAGTTCTGCCTTTTTTTTTTTTTTTTTTTTTAGTAACAAACCCGAACAAACTGTGCTCCTTGCCCCAGAGAAAATGTGGACTTTTAAAGTGAGAGTTTATCCTCCCATATGGCATCCAGTTCCCTGTTAGAGCCAGGCAGTAGCCTGTACAGTCCTTATTTTTTTTCCCAGGAATCTGCCTCATAGTAACCAGTGCTGGGCAAAGGTTCCTTGGCAGCATCTCAGGGACTTCAAGTTTGGGTCAGAGGCCACTCCCCTGGGCTTGCCTGGAAGTAGCCACATGGTTGGGGAGGTCAGGAGAGTTTAGTAACATGGTGGAGGCCATGCTATGCCTGTTGTTCTCAGGATGGGGCACAGGTGCACCTGGGCCTCCGAGTGTGTGTGGGTACACAGAGGCACAGGACAGGATATATCAGACAAAATGATTGAGAAAGAAACAGATTAGTCAAAACTGTGCTTGGAGTCCAGATGGTTAGGAGCCATGCATTTACAATGTTATTCACTTATTTATAGTGAAACCAGAACAGGAAAAATTCCCCTGAGGAATCCTGAGCCATGGCTTTGGCTGACATCACTTAATGAGCATCAGCAGAACGTGTCCAGATCCAGCCTCTCTGGGAGGACTGAAATACCCTGGAGAAATGGAAACCCAGTGACCCAGTGACAGTGAGGAACTTTGTGAAATGGTGATGCAGGCTCAATTCTGGCTCTGCTCCAGGAAAAGCCTCTCTCACCTTTCTAATTAGAGGGGGGTCTCATCGGGGAGTGGGGAAGATTCATGGCCATTTTACTTTGCATGCTTTCCTGTAATTTACTGTTCTCATTACAGAACATGAGATTATTTTTCACAGCAGGCCTGGAAGGAGTTTGAACTGTGGAAGCATTGTCCAGGCTCTTGTGTCAGGGCCTATTTAATGCCTAGGTTGATTAAATGCCTACCTTCTCGCAAATCACATCCCATAAAGGATATGTGGGTGCTATGAAGAAGAGAGGGAAAATTTCATAAAGGTGGTGAATCTAAAGGACAAAATCTGGTGGTTGATTTCTAAAGGTTTGAAATGTATACAAAACAGGATCTGGAAAAGATCCTCAGCTCCCCACACATAAAAAAGCTTCAAAATTTCTTGGTGTTGCAAAACCCTGGGTATCAAAAATGAGGAAATGTGTTGTTGAATGCATTGACATCCAGAACATTTAGGTGTTGAAATGGGAAGGGGACTTCTTGTTGCCTTTTTGAGTTTTCTCTCCTATATTACCTGATACAAACTCTGAGTGCTTTGAGAAGACTAAGCTGGAAGGTGATGGTTCTCTCTGATCTCTCCATCTCTTTCCAAGTGCTGCCCCTTACTCCTAGCAAAGCCACAGCTGCCAGCCCTCCTCCTTCCTTGGTCCTTTGCAAATGGGAATTGCCTTCATCTTCCCCTGCAGCCACAGCTGAAGCCACAGAGCAGGGTTAGCTCCTGAAACAGGCCTCCAGAAATGTCTTCTTGCAATAGAGCCTGCAATCCACACCATGACCTGGCTGCCCTCCCCACCCCGGAGCGCTGGGGTAGGTGTTGCTGCTGCAGACAGTCCTGTACCAAAACAAACTGATGAGGCTGTGTGTATAAACTGTGCACCCAGCTTGTTTCCACCCATCCCAGCCAGGAGCAGAAATACACCATGCAAGCTGTGTCCTTAGACCATGAGAGAACAAGACACTCATATTCCGAATTTCAAATGCAAACACTTGTGAGGAATTGACCTTGCAAGACTTGGCAATGCCCTAAAACAAAAGGGTTTCTATTGCTTTTAAAATCGTTTTCTCAGATCCGTTATTTCCATTATCCATATAAATGTCTAATCCTCCTTTGAATTGTGCTAAGCTCTTGGCACTGGTGCTGTCTTGTGAAGTAGATTCCAACGTAATTTTTTGAGGTTTTTCTGGTTTTGTTTGGGGGGTTTTTCCCTTTTTTTAAATCTTTTTGACATTGTGTAGTTTCTGGCTTGCAATTTCATTGAATACTCTCTTATGTTATGAGAGGAAAAATAATTACCTTTTTCAGCATTTTACCCTTGTATTATTTTGTTTGCTTCAACCACTTGTCTCCTAATCACCCTTTCTCTGAGACAAGGGGTCCCCATCCTTATGCCTTTTTTTCTCTGGTGATTGCTGCGTGCCCCTGAACACATCCTGAGTCTTGCTCCAGTGGGATCCAGGCAGGGCTACAAGCAGTTAATAAAGTGATGAGCTTATTTGATGAAGACATTCAAGGAGGGAATGAATGTGAGAATATTACAATCTCCTCATGAAAAAAAAGAGAGCAGAAAAATGGCTGGATTAATGAGGAAATTATTCCTTATGAATTACTCATCCAGTTCTGTCACTAGCACTTTAATGTTAAAAAACTTAGAACCAAATTCATCATCATGAGTAGAAAGAAACAGTGTGCTCAGGCTATTTGAAGGCTCAGCTTGGACATTTATTTTGGTTTGTCCATACTGATGTGATGTATTTGATCACCGATACTTGTAAAAAAGGCTTCAATAAAAAACAGTCAGTTTAAAAGCCTTGCTGACTTTACCCTAAATGTTCTTTGCTTGATGTATTTTGTGTAAGGACAAAAAATGGACAATTCCTGAAAGGGGGGGTTTCTCTGTTTTTTGTCTTAAAGTTTTAAAGAACATTTCAAATCCCAGAATTATTTATGTAATACTTCTGGAAATGAAAATCTTTGAAACGCTTGCAATCACTTAAAGCATAGCATGGGAGGGTGGCAGTGACAGGGGCTGCCCTGGTGATTGGATTTGGAACCATAACAGACAGGGTTATTGATCCCACATTTTCCTGGGGAATGCTCTGTCCTGTGCACAGCTCTCTCACTCAGCCTCTCTTTTGCTTTGATGACCTTTCATGGGATTTTTCCTTGGCAAAGAACGTGCAGCCAGTGACGCTGCTGGCAAGTGGCCCAGACATCAACTTTTACCTCATGGCCACCTGAAACCTCTTGTGTTGTGCTTGGGTAACTGCAGTAACCCCTCTGACATCTTTCCTCCTTGCTTCCTTTCCAGGACTATCCTGAATGGGTTTATTAAACACACAAGCTTCTTACATCTTAGAAAAATATAAGTATATAAGTAATCTTCCATGCACAATAAAAGCTGATGGCTTTTTATACCAAGAATGTTTCATGGGCTGAAATTTCCTGTGTCTTCACAGAAATTTAATTAAATTAAACTCTGGTGATTAATTTATAACTCTGAAAAAAGTAAGAGAGAGCCTTTGTAAGGCTCACATAACACTGTAGCTTGTGTCTGCATAAAGAATCCCATCAGCTGGGACTACTCTAGTTTGTAGGTCAGCTAACAAACCTCAGGGGGCTTTGGCAGAGTGGGAAGGTCAAGGACAAGGAAGGTCAAGGAAGGTTGTCATGAGTCAATACAGCATCCTCCTCTCCTCTCCAAAACCGCATCTGCAGAGTGAGAGGGTCAGCAAGTTTGTAGGGACAGCTTGTCATGGGTGGTGGGGTCTGGCAGCAGCAGTGATTCTGCACAGCACCCAGAGTTTGCTTCCTCACTCAGCTCCACACAGAGTCTGTACAGAATAAACACTAACTGCATTTTCACATGCAGAAAAAGAAATGGCAGTCTGCAGTCAGTGCCTGAAAGCTGCATTGTCTCCATTTGTAATACATTTTGACCAATTCAAAAGGAAAAAGCCTCCCGGTTAGGGCTGGGTCTCTTTGTGAGACAAATTCATGATGCAAAAAGGGTACCAAATTTTTAGGTGAAATTTGGTCTAGGCTGCCCCAGCCTGAGAACAATGGCTAATACAAGGACTCAGCAATTTTATTAGTAGCAGATTAACATTTCAGACCAAGTATTATAATAAGTCTATAAACTGACAAGCTGATATCTCACAGTATTCAATAATTCAATTCCTGGTTTCATCCCATAATGCCCAAGAGGAAGAGTAATAACCCATTTAAGGCAAATGTCAATGAACAAGACTGGATTTGTGCTGGATTTGTAGCTTCACTCCTCTGCAGCTCTGGCTCTTGCTATCACCCAGAGCTGATTACAAAACACATAAAATCTGAAAACAGGAAAACACAAACCTGTAAATCATCTCTCAGAAAAGTCCTCAAGGTGGATATATTTTACAAAAGAAATTATACCTTACTAGTATGAGACAAGAGTAAGCCAAAAACCTCAAAATTAGCAGCCTGAACAAGCATTTGAGGGCTGGGAATCTGGCTGGGACCATGGCATGGTCTGTAAGGGGTACAACAAGGGGGTCTTTGCTGAGAGACAGTGACAATCCTGAGCAGGCACAGGGCCAGAGCTAGAGGGACTGAGCAAGGCAGGATGTGAAACACGTGAAACATATTGCCTGCAGTGTATATTATAAGTGGAAAAGTGGAATGTATACATAAACCATGGAAAATTATTAATTTACAGAGTTACAGGCACAGAGGTTGCATCACTGTTAGCCCATCCAAATCCCCTGATCTTATCCAAGCTCTTAAGTTATTTCCTAATAATCCATATAATTAGAATTTTCAAAGAGCTGCAATTATGCCCATTAAAGTTTTAGCAATAGCATGTTTATATGTTATGAAAGAGCATCAGCTCTGTATGAAGTGAATAAACATTTTTTCACAAGCTGAAACTCAGGAACTTTTCTCTTCCGGTTGTCTGCTGAGCGCCAGCTTGCCAGGACTTTGCTCAACACAGCTGTGAACAAGGAGCAGCAGAAGGGAAATTCAGGGGGCAGCCTGAAGATGCTTACAACGTCCATCTGGAAAGCAAAGTCAGGGATGCCATTAATCTTCTGACAAATAATAGTGCCAGAAGAGCCCAAATGCCAAAGTATTTTCCTTGTAAGGCTGCTTTAGTTATCATAATCAATAAGAATCTAATTCTGGGGAGGAAGCCATGCCACCAGTGAGCATAATTGCTCTGTGCTGTGCATATGCTGAGGGGTGCTGGCTGGCAGAGGAGCTGCATGTTGCAAGGGCAGGCACAGACACGACCCCGTGGGCAGAGCTGGCCACGGCCGTGCCCTGATGTCCATGCACACCAAGCTGAGCAGGGCAGCAGGCAGTGCCTGGGAGTGGGATGTGGCAATGTCACAATCTTCATTTCTCCCCAGAAATGATGGATTTAGGGCTTCATGAAAGACTGAGTCATGCATGGAGTTGTGGGGTTTGGGAAGCTGCTCTTCCCTTTCCCTATTGCCTCCCTGTTGTTTCCTCTCTGTCAGCTCTGTGTCTCCCGTCGTGTCACAGCAGGGGTGGGGTTGAATGTAGTTATCATGATGCACACAATCAGCATTAAATTTTAAATTTTCTTGGGTTCTTTTACTGCAGTGGCTCCTCCTGGTTGTGTCTATGGTGTTTCACAGTCTGCTTTCCCCACAATCATGCCTGTTTTATTCTTAGAACAATCTCACTGCTGATAGTATATTTGTTCCTTTTTGTCACTGTTTGAGTGTCTGCTCAGAAACTTTCCATGAAGATAAAGCTTGGTCTGCCTGAATAACTTGACTGGATAGCTAGGGAGAGACCAAATAGCCTAGGCACAAGCCCAGCCTCTTCTAATATGCCGCTTTTTTAGCTCTACCTGTAGGTTCCATTTCTTGCCTGTGCTTCAGTATAAAATCACTGCTTATTTAATAGCACTTAAAAAATTCTGTGTGATCTTGCAACTGTTAAATTGCATTATAATTCATATAAAAGTGGTGCCTGTGTGTGTAAAAGCCATCAGACTGCTCCCTGCAGCTTCCTTTCTCCCTACTTCCACAATTTTATCACAGTAGCACAGAGGGCTCTCGAGCAAAAGCAGAGCAACCATTTTGCAAAACCATTGTGAAATATAGATTCTTCCACCAAGGGTGAGCTATCTGAATGAACAAGAGGGTAAAGGAAGTGTGATTATTTCACATTGACAAAAAATATCATGTGGAGAAAATAAGTGATATATAGGTCTGACAGTGCTAGGAAGTTATTTCTGAAGCTCAGGGGAAGGAAGTGTTACCCACAGTGTTCAGGGAGGACAGCACTTGATTTCTTCTTAGCAGATGACAAGGAAAATATTCAAACACTTTAAATATATAGTCCTATCAAGGTAGTTAGCTTGTGTGATCAGCAAGGACTGAAATGTGCTTAGTACAATCAATTAAATGTACACTCTATAAAATGTACAGTCTGCCCATGGGAATGAGGTGGAGCACAGCAGGTGAAGGCTCTGTCAGGGTGACACAGAGCACATTTGGAGCCTCACCACACCCTGTATGGGAGATGCACTCACCAGTGTGATGGCACAGAACCAGAGCTGCTGTATCCTCAGAAAACCATTTTCATGTACATCGTATGGAGATATTTATCAGATTCCCCATTTGCTTAATTCCCCATGCTGCCTGGGGAGGACGATTCACACCATATGCAGGGGACACCAAAATTCACAGGGCTGAGACGTTCCTGTAAAAATAGAAGCAAGGACCTGCTTTAAAACAGTTTGAAACTGCTACATTGCTCAAGCTGTGTGGTGCCACAGGGAGAAGCACAAAGAGGGAAGCAGTCTTTTATCATAAATCCCAGGTTCTCCTCGAGCCTGGCTGGGAGGGGATGGCTCACAGGCCAGAGCATGGCCTCCACTGCTGAGGATGAAAAGACATTTCTGTTCAATGACTCTTCATTGATCTGTGTGAAAAGAGTTGGTGGAGACCAGGCTGCTTGCTCCCTCCCAAGGCCCTTCCTTTGGAGCTGTGTGGGTGGATGCTCGGAGCACATCTGCTCGTGGGAAGCCTGTTTGTGGCCAAACAACAGGGCTCTGGCTTCCGCCAGCAGTGGAAACACAAGAGGTTCTTTTAAAAAAAAGGTCAGGGACTGCTTTGCTTTGTAGGACACATTTCAGCCTCTCAGTTGCAGAAGCAAGAGACTTGACTCCTTGCTGGTTCAGAGGGGGCAGATGGGCAGACTGGGAGCTGAGGAGGTGGCCTTGGTCTCTGGAGAGCAGCAGCCAGGCTGTGGCTGTGCTAGATGCCCTGACATATGGGGCACCTCTTCATTAGAGGTTGCGCTTGCCATCATCAGCCCCAGCCTCTCAGGACACAAAAAATACTGTCACTGTCAGCTCTGCTCCTTGGGTAGCTGGTTTATTTGCTTGCAGCCCTTTGTGTTGTCCCCTCTACCCTCTGCCCTGGGCTCCATCTGCTGGGAATTGCCCTGGCCACTGGCAAGGTAGGGATATCCACAGTGAATCCACAATCCCCATAGGAATCTTGCATCTATAAGTCTGTAAACACTGCCCTTCTCTCTCCCTGTGCACTCCTGGGATTTAGTTGCACCAGGGTAAATTATATTTAGAAAACCAAATAAGAGCCTGTGGGGTACCCAGCCACTGTGGCAGTGTGGGAACGCTGGGAACAAAGCATCCCAGTTGTTTTCAGACCTTTCACTTTTATTTGCTCTTAGTTTTCCACACCACTTTTATCTTTGATCTATGGGTCTCTGTTTGTCTCAAAAGCTGTAGTCCAGTTTTAAATTATCCAAATTAAAATGCAGATTGTCTAAACGCTACAAAGGTTCTCCAGTTGAACTACTGGGATTCAAGTAACCCAGAGTACTGAGTAATAATTAATTTCCAAACCCTTTTTGTCACATCTCTTACTCTTCTCCTCATCACGGTCCCTCATGCTGGGACAAAAAGCAGATTTTCTTGCTTGCTTCTGGAATCATTAGAGCCTTTGCTATTTTAACAGTTGCGAACTGCAAGGCTTTGCAGTCCATATGAATTCAGATGGTTCGTAGGAAACCAATTTTAGCTGTGACAAAATGTTCTGAACTTGCTACAACATTTTTATTGCTCTTTGGCTCTGGATTGATTTTCTCTTATTAGCTGGAGCTGACTGTGGCTTTTTTTATCAGACAGTTCTGGAAAGCAGCAAATCAGTCTGGAGCTCAGCTGCACAAAGTGAAGTTGCTTGCTTATTGATGCATGCTTTTAGATCACTTAGAGTGTAACAAGAGCCAGCAATTTAGCTGAGTTGGTTTGGTTTTCAGCTTTGATTGAAATTCACAGTTTAGAACATTAGCAGAATTAATTTGCTGGAGATTCTTATCTTTGCCACTTAATTTGAATGAAGTGAGGTATGTAAATGTATGTACTTTGCAAGCTGTTATCATTACTATTTCAAAACAAGATTGATTCAGGCAAAACTCTTAAAAATCCAAACACAAAATGATTGCTGGGGGCCTTGACTTGGAAAGAGGGTTGTTATTTTGCCTAAAGTCTGTAGAGAAAGCTTGATATGTTTTAGCAGATCCGAGGAAGGAGATAAAGGCAGTTTTGACAGCAGTGAAAGTCCTTTAAAAGCAGAGAGAGCAAAGATGCCTGGCTGTGGGAGGCAGATTATCCTGGGTAATATTTATAATGGAAACTCTAGTTGGGAAATAGCCTCTGAGGAACCTGTGGGAGACAAGACACAACTGGGAGACAAAGCTGAAGAAGATCCTGGAGCTGAAACTGGGCTTTGAGGAGGCTATGGAGGGGATGTTAGACAACTGAATATTTTGAGGTGTATGTTGAATTAGATGATTGGTCCACAGGAATAAAAATTACCAGGGAAGGAGCTGTTGATCATGGAGGCAGGGGAAGCAGCTGAATCAGACATGAAGCACTGACTGAGACAGAGAAGGGAAAAGAGAAATGGAGGGACGAGAAGGCATCAGGAGAGCAGCCAGCTACACAGAGAGAGGTGATGAACAAGAGGCAGCTGTGGGGTACAAAAGGCAGATGAGAATAAGATTCCTCATCATGGAGGCAGAGCTGAAGTACCTTTACCCTCCCCGTGGTGTTCCCAGAGTCCCACTCCCTGCTGGATCTTGGTTTCATATCAATAGGAGTGCAAGTCTTTGGGTCCAGGCAGGCAACAAACAGAGAGCTCAGGTGTGAACTTGGGAGCTGTGAAAGGAGTGAAGCCCATGGGGGAAGCTGAGCTTTGCTCACAGATCAGCCAGTGAACAGGAGACTACAGGTGACCCTCTGGAGAAGAGGGATCACCAGACATCACCAAGCTGCTGCTTCTACTGACTGTCCTTAAATTAATACAAATTTGGTGTGCTGTTTCAGAGACCCTGGTGAGCAAGAGTCTACATGGACTGAGGGGTGATGGCCCACATAGAACAATGTTTTACACAGATGCCATTTGCCATATTAGCCTTCTAGAATCACATGATGGTTTGGGTTAGAAGGGATTTTAGAAGATCATCTTGTTCCAACCCCCCTGCCATAGGCAGGGACAGCTTCCACTGGACCAGGCTGCTCAGGGCCCCATCCAATCTGGTCTTGAATACTTCCAGGGATGAGACATCCACAGCTTCTCTGGCAACCTATTCCTGTGCCTCACCACCTTTACAGTAAAATATTTCTTGCTTATATCCAATTTAATCTACCCTCTTTCACCTTAAAACTCTTGTTTTTTGTCTTGTCACCACATAGCCTTGTAAAAATCCTCTCCATCTCTCTCCTTGCCCCTTTTCTCTCCTATAGAGCTCCCAGTGGTTTTGTTTGGTTTTTATCATCCCCTACAGGAAATGCGATTGTTGTTTATTGCTAGACTCTGATTTATTTTCAGTGTTGTAGTATATATATTTATTTCTTGGGATGAAAATGATAATGTGACACAGTTTGCTTTTACAGTGGAGGTTCATATCAGCATGATTAATTTTTGGCATTGCATAGCCCTGCACTCAAGCCATGTGCTTTTGAGATAGTTTGTCCATATTTTCATATTAGGAAGTATTTCCTTGCACAGCATTTATGCTTGTGAAAACAACTTTCCTACAACACAGTCACATTTTCCAGCAAGAAGGAAATAAGCATCTAAATGCGCCCTCTTTCAAATGCAATTTCAAATCTTTCCTGCCTGAAAAGAGGGAATCTCTAAATAAGACATGGCAGTGATCCCAGTAGGGAAAGGGCTATGGCAAGAGGCGTTGGGAAAAGCTTTGCTTTCTCATGCTCATGGACCTGAGACACTGTCAGCAGTATTTGATTTGTCCCCAGTGATGGCAGGGCTGGCTGGGCAGCCTGCCAGCAGATCCAGTGAGATGATCAATTCTGTTCTACAGGGAAAATGCTGAGGAAGAGCCATAGAGAGCTACAGGACAGAGCACAGCCCCTGGCTCTCAGTGCCCTGGCAATGCCTGTCCCCTGGCTGTATCTCCTCTAACCGGGGAAACTCAGCACAGGTCATCATTGCCTGGTCCACAGCACCAGCTTCCCTCCCATCTGGTAAGATTTAAGGGTGAAAGCAGGATGCCTCCCTCAGCTCGTCCTTAAAAGGAAACATTGCTGAGAGCTTCAGTGGCCTTCGGGGTCTCCCCTCAGCAGAAACAAAGAGCGCTTTGCCGCCCGCTCCAGAACAGCCTGCAACAGCCGTGCCTCTCAGGGCTGTGAAACACCAAAGATAATAAAACTTTCAAAGAAAGCTTTAAAGTCCAATGTGTGGGAGTAGCACAAAGGGCACTAAGCAAGACAAATAAATACACGGCTGCAAAGCCTTTTTTTGTTGTACCACAAATTGCATAGGATGCCGTGGGCACGGGGAGAAGCCTTGCGGCTTCCCTCTTGGTGGGGTTTTTCCGCTGCAGGTGACAAGTGTGTCACATCAATTGTCATCTGGATCCTGTTTCCTCAAAGCATATAAAAAATATGTTCCAAGTTGCATTTCCAATTTATTCCACTGAACACCTTCAAAACCACACCAGAATAAGGGAATTAACAGCAGCACTTCACATTTAGAAGCTCTAAGGATTACAGATTGATTATGCAGTATGAGCAAATCCTCCTTTTCTGAACATTAAAATATGTCTTTTATCCAAAGTTGAGCACAAGAGAAAATGAGACTCATTTTTAAAGCACTGAGCACTCCACAGCTCTGATTCCTGAAAGAGCCATAGGCTGTTGAATACATTTGAAGATCAAGTCATTTATTGCAGTGCTTACTTTTTCACTTAGAAGACCATTTCCAAAAGCACTCATTTCCAAAAACCTTACCATAAATGATTTGCCAGGAACATGAAATACCATATGATAGATGTAAACCAGGAGAAAGCCGAAAGAGATGATTTCTGACTTTGATGCCAATCATAATTTATCCCTGCTCTCCCAGTACTATTGTGAGTCTTAAAACTTCCACCACTGTTATTGTGCCATCAGGCAGGAATCCCAGTTTTTTGGGGACCATCAGGTTGTTCCCCAGTGACATCATATCCAGAAGGGTCATAAAGAGGTTCTGTATTGGAAATTTGTCTGGAATAGTTGATTTCTTGATTGCACAGCCAGACAGAAAAGTAGGGAGAAAAATTAGCTGTCAGTCAAACCCAATGTATTCTGCAGCTCTGTGGGCATTTCCCTCTGGATCCAAAAACCTTTTGAAAATTGCTGTTTGATTTCAGCCAAACTTAGGCCTGCTATGCATTGTCTCATTTTTACTATCTATGGGAAAAAGAAAGTACAGACTAGAAGTGTAGGGGTAAATAGTGGGGCTGTGTTTGTCCTTTTTAAGGGGTAGTTTATGTTTTCCAGGCTTTGCCCAAGGTAGAGGGAAACCAAGTCAAAAATGCTGAACTGGTAACCCAGTGGGGAGAAAAAAAGAAACAAAGCTCCCACGTCATACATGGCACCGGAGGGATCGTGCGCAGGAACCAAAGCTTTGGAAGGCACATTTGCTCTGTTTTTGAGATATATTTTCACTGCCTTTTGAAGTCTGGACATCTATCTCGCATACAAACCCCATTCTCTTTAAAGAATCTTGGTCTGGAGAGAGAAGATGATATTAGGAAATGGCTAAAACAATTTCTCATGTGGAAGACAGCCTCAAATGAATTTCAGTTTCCTTGCTCCAGAAGGCTGGTGTTGACCCTTTGTTCCAGCTAACAACCTGTGTTAAAACAATGTCTGTACATCTAATACAGCTGCTGAGAGACCACATCAACTGCAAATGTTGCCCAAATATAACTTGAAAAAGGTCATTAATATATTTTTACACACTTAATAGAAAGTATGAAAGTAAAGTGCAGTCTTCCACAAACAACTAATTTTACAGAACAGATTTTCTGAGAGCTAGGCCATTACTATGTAAGTGGCTTTTTTCCCCAAGAGTTTTCTAATTTGCATGCATACACTGTTGATTCTGGGCAGCTTAATGAGCAGCCGTCCCTGGGCAAAACACTACAGTCACACTCCTATTCTTTCAGGCATCACCCATTCAACACTAAATCTTTACTAAGCAGATCCATCCAGAGATTACACATCCCTTCCAGTAAAATGGATGTGACTCTGCTGAATATGGTGGAGATAGCTAAGGCTGAAGCAATGGATGTTGGAACTTTCTTTCTCTCCTCCCTCTTTAGAACATCTTTTTTATTTGGTTGGGGGTTTTTGTTAGATATTTATTTTTAAGCCTGAAAATCTAAAATTGGAATCATATGCAGAGAAGGAGGCTTTATGAAGTAACCTTGTGGGCTAAAGTAATTCCAGTTTTATGGGGAGAGAGGCAAAAAAGGAGTGGAACAATCCTAAAATAGCAGGCTTCAAAGAGGGGGGTGGTAAGAGGCTATGAACAACTTCCTCTCTAAGAACAAATTCAGGATAGAATTTTCTGGGAAAAAGCACATAACTGTTTGTCTGATGATTCTTTTAGTGTAAATACAGCAGCATGTTTTACAACTGAGTGGGAGACTTGCATTAGAATTTATACTCCTTTATTCTCTTGAAGTAATGACATCAGGATTCCTACAAACCAGCTGTTTATGTATTAAATATTTCTGCCTTCTTTTTGCATTTGGTTTATTTTTTGTAGTGCCCAGGTTTTGCTAGGGATATTTAAACACTGCAGAGTGATGAAAATGGAATAAGGTTGAAGGGACAAACTAGAGAGAAAAGCAGAAAGAGGAAGAGAGAAGAAGAAAGTAGAGATTTGGAGGAGGTAGGAGTAGTGTGTGGGGTTTGCTCACACTCATTAACCCAGAAAAACATCCAGATGCAGAGTGTGAGCTGAGGATGCATTGGGCAGTGTGCACTCACAGGTAACTTAGCAAGATCACAGTGCAGACCCACTCTGCAATGGTTGTAACATCTGCAGATGTGAGGGAGCCCTGGAGAGTGTGGCAGCTGTGGGGAGCAGCTGCAGGGTGATGAGTTCTGCAGCTTCCACCACACCTCAGGCTGCAGTGGTTTCTTTTTGTGGTGCCTGGTACATTGGTGGGCTCCAGGCACCTTGCTCATGTATGACAAGACACACAAGACCATGAAAGCATTGAAAAATCCAGATGTGCTTGAATTCCCAGATGAGGTTGTGTGCACTATGCAGCTGACTTGGAAAAGAGACATATTTAGATGTTCATACAGAAGTGATCTTGGCTACAAACAGGACCATGATGGGCCTGTCAGAACTGAGGGAACTCTATCACTTTAATGGTGCAAAGTAACAGTCTCCCAACAGTTTCACTTGTAAATCCCATGTTTTCCCTAATTTTCTCACCAAGTAGAGGCCTTGGTTCTTGCCCTGGGTGTTGTTTGGATAAGAGTTCTTTTCCCAGTCTGTTCTCGGTTCGGTGTTTGTGTTTCCTAATCTGCTTATGGAGGACTGCATACTTTGCCCTGTGAAATGCAGCTTGGTGCCAGCAAGGAGCATTAGTACCCAAACCACATGGTCCCAGGAGCAGCCAGGGGGAAGGAAAACACTACAGATCCCATGAAAGCACGTGGAGGAGGACAGTTAATCTCTGAATGAACTTTTGAGGGCATGCACGGGCTCCTTGCTACCTGAAACATTCAGAGCAGGACTAGACAGCTTCCTGAGGGATGTCTCTGAGACCAGTCACCTTCCACCCATGATGAGCAGCCATCTTTGTCATGCAAAACACGGCACTGCTTGTATTGTCCTTGTAAATAAAAACACAGCCCTGAGGCTGTGAAGGGTGAGGGATGTGTTGTTCCCCCAGCTGACTTGCTGTGGTGTGGCCCAGGGACAGGGGGAGCTGGGGACCACTGCTGTGGGTCAGGAGCAGATTTGGGGGGATGAGTTGAACTGTGGTTGCCCATGGGAGTTTTAGGCAAGATGTTCAGTAGTCTCAGCCTTGAAATCTAAGGATAAATAACGGAGTTCATTGAAACCAGTGTGAGTTTTCCTCTGGATTTGGCAGAAGTCAGCATTTTGCCATTTTACATCTGCCCCTCTGTCTCTCCTGTGGACTTCTGAGGAGCATGAAGAGTCTGTGCTCTCTTTTACTAAGTGAAATGACCACTGAGTGCTGGTACCCATGAGACACACTGGTTCTGCTTGGCTTGAAGCCCTTCCTGCTGGGTGGACAGCTTCACACTGTGCCAGTGAGCACAGGCTAGCTGAGGGGCAGACCCTCCCTGTGGAGCAGAATTCAGTAGGTCACTGCTGGCCTGGTTCCACATTTTGCAGAGCAAAAGTGCTTGCACAGTGTCAGACTTTCCACAGGCATGAAATACTCACTAGTTTTTTTACTCAGCATAATGGCAGGAAGGTATATATGTGCTTGTTATCCTCTTATCCAGACATTGTCACGCCTCAGACCTTCCTGTTTGGTAGACTTGTTCCCTTTAAAGAGGGCTTGGTGGCTCTGCTCCATCACTTCTCAGATAGGGAATTGCCTTCCATAACAATGAGTGGTGTTGCTTTCTGTTTACAAATAAGGCCCTTTTTTCCTGGAATCTGTGTACCCACAGCCTGGGGCCATGCTTCCTGGCAAGTCATCTGGATTGTCCATTACTCACTCACAATAAAATCGACTCAGCTTTAGTTCATGTTTCTCAGAGCCAGGACACAGCCCTCGTAAGGAGACAGAAATTAAACAAAGCTTACATTTTCCCCTTTGCAGACTGTGACATTTATTTCCCAGTGCAGTCTTACCCTTCCCTGGAATATGTGCAAGACATTGCAGTTACTTATCTGGTAGGACAGACAGGAATGAAATAGTCCAGGGCACATGATGTGACTCTGGGAGCTGTCCTGTGCTGGGCCAGGAATTGGACTCCATGATCCTTGTGGGTCCCTTCCACAGCAGCAGATTCCATGATTCTGCTATTCTGTGATTCTGTGTGGGCAAATGGGTTACTGTTAAAGATGTGGAAGAGAAAGTTTGCAGGTTAGGTGGGATTGGTGGAAGTACAATGCCAACACATATTAATCCCAAGTAAAATGCAATTATTGCGAAAACAAACAAAGTAAGCCAAGAATCTGGCATACAAACATTTGCCAAGAGAGGATGATGGAGTAGACTCCTCAAACTGATTCCACTTGTCTAATCAGGTCTTAATTTTTACATGTCCCAGTTCTCTTGTCTGAAAAACAAGACTTATTTGGGGGTAGATTTGAAGCTAAATCCTGTTTCAGAAAACTGAGGGATGTAAATTCTGGGGTTCTTGTTCAGTCTAACAGCACAGCCTGGGGGCAGAGTAACCTCTGTCTGAATAGGAGGGAAAGCGATCTGTATGTCCTTGTCACCTGGGGGGGTGGCTGGCATCCCTCCCTGGCTGTTGAGAGGTCAGCACCCTCTGTCCTGCTGAACCCACATTTATAAGAATATAAATTTATGACCATTTATTGTGTTATTAATGGAGATTGCTAATAATTAATAATAATATTAGTAATGTTAATAATAAAAATCTGTGAAAATATTAAAAAGCACTCAAGTTGACAAATAAACTTAAAGAATTGACCCTTAAGTGAGGAGCTGTGAAGAGGTACCTTGCAGGGATATTCCCCTGTGGGAATGAGGGAGGGAGAGGGCACAGCTTTGTGCATGTCTGTGAGCTGATGTTTGGCTGTACTTGCAGGGCTTGTGAGAGTTCTCTGTTGAGATCAAAGATTCAGCTCATGCAAAGGTCAAGACATGGGCCTTGGGAGTATTTTCAGCTGTGCCCCCCTCCCACAGGCACAGCCTCTCCTTCCCTCTCCCTTTCCTGATGTGTTTACAGCAGCTAGGATTTTCTAAGTGTTGTCTACCCTTGGTGACTCCTCAAGCCTCCTCATTTTCACGTGATCCATACTATCTGTGCATCTTATCTGAGTTGAAGATTATATTACTGTAAAAAAAAAACAAAAAACAAAAAAACAAACAAAAAAACCCCAACAACCTCACGGCCAGCAGAGTCCTGGGTCTGCCTCAGGGACACATACTTGAGTCCTTCAGTCATGGCCCAGTCAGAGATGCCATGCAGTTCAGTGTAGCAGCTTCACTCTGTCTGGACTGAATTCCTCAGTACATGAAGCAAGGGGTTCATATTACTATTTTAGCTGGTAGTATATCATATGAAAGTGATCCTGTGTCCCTGTGCAGTGATGTAATGGGACAGTAATGCTGCTACAGCTCTTTTGGACTTCTTTGGGATGTGCACAGCACAAAGATAGCTGCTTGCCTCAACCTGGGTGACACTGAGTCTGGTCTAAGGGGAATGAGGTCTCCTGGGCACGGTGAAGTGTGAGGCCAACAGTGCCAGGGTCAGGAAGTGCCAAATGCCAACAAGTGCCTACAGGATTAGGGACAGGGTCATTGTCTGGGGATGAAGGCAGGTCTCTCAGGCAGCCCTTGAGAACATCCCAGCTATCAGACTGTCTGATGCTGGAGTGGGGCTTTCTAAATTGTGGGGTTCTGTGGATCTTTCACTTTCTATGAAACAATTTATTCTTCTTTGGGCCAGTAATAGCTATAATGTAAAAGATGCTATGAGTCTAAGGGTTGGTGATTTTCAGTGTCTGCTTCAATAAATGTGTACTGCTTTTGTAAGACTAGAACTCCTTCAGGAGCAAAGTGTGTCCTATCTCTCCACATCATATAGTTTGCACCCTCCATAGTGATGGAAGATGTGAATCTAGAGGAACCTAAACCAGATCTCCAGTGTCTGATGCTGTAGCTGTACTGATGAGTAAATAAACCAGCAAGCTCCCTGCTTGCTTATTGTGATGTGTGCATCATGGCCCAGCTTACCCCTATGAGGATGACATCTCTTCCTTTCCAAATGAGGAGACTGCTCTTTGGGGAGACTCTTCTCTGGATTAAGCAATTCTGGAGTCTGTGCTGAGTCCTGCAGGGGTGACCCAGGGGTGTGTGAGGCACCAGGGCCAAGGCCCAGACCTCTCCCTGCTCACATTATTGGAACAGTCTGGCTGCACAATGCTCATCTGTGCATCTTTCTTCTGCAAGAAAATGGGACTGACCAGGATAAGGTGTTTAATTCTGGCTGGAGAGAAATGACTGCTTAGCCTTAGTGGATAATTGGGGCAGTTCTCTCATATCTTCTGTAAATCTCTTTTTAATGGCCTCTCTCACAATGAATCACAACCTGGGGCAGTGAACTGTAAAATCTGAGCCTTACCACAAAGACTACAGGCAGTACCTAGATAAATCCTAGCTGTGAATCAAAGTCCCTGCTGTTTTACTTTTGCTCTGAAATGCCAGACTGTGCGCTTTCCACGGGAGGCAGCTGGAATATAAACACAGAGATGTCTGACTGCCAGCAGCCACCCTCAGCCCCAGCTGGGGATCACAGCTTCTCCCTTGCATCTTTTCTGGCAGTTTGAGGGCTGGGCCAGACTTTTTGCTCTCCTGCTCCCCAGTCCTGGTGGTCCACAGAAGAGCCCTCACTGCTTTCCCTTTCATTCCACGCCCTCATGCACTGACTCTGTGGCTCTTCAGTGTCCAATGACAGGCTGCTGGCAGTGGTATGTACACTTGATACATAACAGCACCCCTGCACTCCTTCCCCCTTCCTAGCTCCTTAAACAGATGATGTGCTAAGATTGGAGTTATGACAGCAATCCCAGCAGACCAGAGCTAAGCTCCTGAGTTCATAGCCCCCATCATTTTGCATGATTTCTAGCTTCTCTGAGTGGCTTCCCATACTTGTATCAAGAGATTTAAGATCTTGTTGCTTTGCTTATGGCATCAATCCTTGTCACCTGTCCCTGAGCAGCACCATATTTGCACTTGGACTTCATCTATTCAGAGGTGGAAAGCTGTTCTGAGGGATGGAGCATCCTCAGTTTCTACTGAGGCCTTTTTTCTGTTTTCTTCATGCCCCTGCTTCCTCTTTTCACTTGGGAGTGGGCCAGAAAAACCTGCCCTTGTTCTTTCGCTGGTGGCATTTGTGGACCTGTTGGATCTGTGACACTCCATCTGACCAGACTCACACAGGACACAACCTTCCCAGATTTGGGCTGTAGCCTGCCCCATCCACTGCCTTTGCACAGGGCTGTGGGCATGAAAGAACAGTGGCAAACAGCCTGGAGCACAGAGACCTGGGCTGGGGTAGTTCATTTTCTTCACAGTAGCTGGTATGGGGCTGTGTTTTGGATTTGTGCTGAAACAGTGCTGATAACTCAGGGATGTTTTAGTTGTTGCTGAGTAGGGTTTATACAGCCTCAAGGACTCTTCTGCTCCTCATCTCCCCCCACCAGCAAGGGGTGCACAATGAGCTGGGAGGGGACATAGCCAGGACATCTGACCCAGGGATATTCCACAGCATGTGCATCAGGCTCAGGATGTAGAGTGGGGTGAGCAGGAGGAAGGATGGACATTGGAATGATGGTGTTCACCTTCACAAATCACAGTCAGGTGTGATGGAGCCCTGCTCTCCTGGTGATGGCTGAACACCAGCCTGCCCATGGGATGGGGTGAACTGATCCTTGCTTTGCTTTACTTGTGTGTGTAGCTTTTGCTTTCCTTACCACACTGTCTTTATCTCAATTTTACCCTCCCCCAGCACGCTGGCAGGGGGAGTGAGCGAGTGGCTGTGTGGGGCTGAGTTACAGCTGGGGTTAAACCATGGCAAGACTACAACAGCACTTTGGGGCACATCCAGCCTAGTCCACAAGTGTGCCAGCATTGTCAAGACAGGTGGCAGGGACAGGGAGGATGCACTGAGGACACAGGAGAGCAGAGATTGCACAGCTCTCCCCCTGCGGATAAATGGAGCAGGGACACCATCTTCCTGCAAAAGTGGTTACCACCCACTGGCAAACACACAGGGATGAGCTTGGCACCTGTCCTGCCATCACCTCATCTCTCTGCTCCAGCAGGACCAGTGGCTGAGCTGGGGGAGGTGTCTGAATGCTCCATTGGTTCAGGGTCCAAATTAATGTGTACAGTGGTAAGGAGGGGTGCACCGGTTAAGTGAAGACAAACTGGAGGTGCAAAAGGTTGGTTATTTATTTCCAGATGTGGGTATCATGAACAGCATGGCCTCAAAGGACTGTTCACAGCCTTTCCCTGCTGTCTGCAGGGAGTTTCACCAGCGCTGCCTGCTGCAGGGTCCTGCTGACTGATGTGCCAGCTGCACCCTCACAGGGCTGCTGCTGCTGTGGGAGGGGTCATCAACAGCACTGTGTGACTAAACTTCTTCACTGAATGGTGACTATTAACCCAGCTGTACTGTGCCCCCACAGTCAGCCAGTTGAGGTCTGGTAGCCAGGCCAAAGAATTTGGACCTCCTGGAGTCTGCTTCTTGATCTGGAAATGATACAGAGAGTGCTTCTGCTCCAATGGAAGCAAAGCCACAGTCCTCTTGGTTTTAGTGGGTGACTCAGATTGCTGATTTGTAACTTGTTTGTTTTGGGACCATGCCTGGGAACATCATGGATGAACCAGAGTGCTGCTGTGCTAGGTATTGTAGAAATACAGGAAAAAATATAGAGACCTGGGTACATCTAAATTTCAAAATGTTAATTCAGTGGCTAAGTCAAAGCACTGCTTTAACTCTGGAGACTATTTGGATTGCAGCATGCCCTGAGATCACTTCAATATTTGCTGTAGGAGCCCAGGTTAGGTAGACTGGATTGCCCTGGTGGTGCTGACCTGGAGCAGGCATGGTGGGAATGACCACAGAGGAGATTTTGCTCTTGCTGCTACTTCTGAACAGATTTTCTACCTGTTGTAGTAGGAAGCTGGATGAGAGTGCATTTGAGACCATCCTGGGGCTGGGGAGAGAAAGGGAGGAGATACCAAAATGGAATGTTACCACTTCATCTCAACCCAAAAAACTTCTGTGAGAGGTTCAATCAGCAGAGAACATATAAGTGAATGAAATAGGGCTGTTTCTAAAAACATCTTGTTTGCATTCAATGAGCATTCATTTGCTTAGATCTTTATTGGTATTTGCAACCCTTGAAGCTGCAGATGTAAGCACAGAGCATGCCCAAGGCAGGGACAGGGGAAAGAGAGGAAGAAAGACTGCATTGATCCATATTCATGTTTCCCAGGTGCCGGAAACCACCCAGTGCCAGATGGTGATTCAGAGCTAGCATAAGGGAAGGCTGCAGCTGATGCATGAACCCCCCTGGTCTCAAAAGTCTTTGGGTGAGCAGGACAGACTGGAGGATGCAGATGTCTCAGATCTCTGTCTCTTTTCACCACAGAAATACCTGAAAGTAGTGCAGAATGAGTGCCACCTCTGTGGCAGGAATTTCCTCCCAACTGGGGACATTTTCTTGTGATAAGTATTGCTCAAGTGTGGCCCTTGCAGGTGACATGGGAGCAGGATGGAGATATAAGCCAGCATTTGTGATGTATTTTCCCATTATTTAAGCAGCAATGACGTCAGGGACAGCAATCATGCCACCCTGACCTGCTGTTTCGGGAACCATTGAAGTTGTTCCTGCAGTGTTTAGTTTTCAGTACAGAATATATTTACAGAAAAAGCAGCTGAGAAAAATCTAGGCTTTTTTTTTCCTTATTTTTTTGTTTCTGGGTTTTTTTTTTTTTTTTGAGATGAAACTGCCCCATGCTCACCAGTCATGGTGAGTGCAGATCCTCTGGTGGCACAGAAAGCACTCGGTGCAGCTGGAGGCTGCTCCTCCATGTGAGCTGGGGCAAAGCAGAGAAGAGCAGCTGCAGCTTTTGGGTGCCCATCCCAGTGAGTGCCCAGGATGCTCTCTGTTAGCCATGTGTGTGACTGCTTGGGCTGGGGAAAATAGCTGAGGGACAGTCCCCATCCTCGTGGGAAGAGCCACCTGCCCTTGGGAGAGTGACACAAGAAGGGGCAGTGCTGATCCTGGCTCTTTTGTTAGGGCTGCAGGTTTTTTTGCCTGAAGCCTGAGGACCTAGTTCTAAAAACCACCTTCTACTTTGTGGGTGTGTGGGAGACTTTTTATTCTGAAATTTCCAGAATCACAGGATGGTTTGGGCTGGAAGGGGCTTTGAAGATGACCTAACTCCAATCCCCCTGCCATGGGCATGGACATCTTCCACCAGATCAGGTTGCTCAGGGCCACATCCAGCCTTGCTTTGAACTTCCAGAGGTGGGGCATTCACAGCTCCTCTGCCAACCTCTTCCAGTGCCCTCACCACCTCCTTTAATTTAAGTAAATGGAAGTCTATCTGCATGATAAAAAGGAATATTTGAAGTCCAGCAAATGTCTCCTCTCTCCTTCTCTCTCTTGTGGTCCTGCTTAAAAAGGAATAAATCTTTGCACCTCCTCCCTGGGGCTGTCTCTGTGGGGCATCCACCTTCCTGGCAGGTGAGACACCTCCTGAGGCCCAGGAGTTCATACATATGGAGCATAGGACTGGTGCTGTGGGGGTGGGATGGTCTGTCTGGCACAGGTCCTTCCTCAGCAGACTGAGGGCTGGTGGATCCACTTTACCTCAGTGGGGCTTGAATAGCCCCCATCAGCCTGGAGGAATGACTGGAATTTGCCATGCAATGCAGGCAGACCCCATGGGTCTTGAAATGCCCTATCTGTACGTGGTTTTGAACAATTGGTAGAAAACGAGTCAAAATAAATAGTGCTGCTCAACCTCTGACCTCTCCCCTTTTGTACTCAGGAGTTCAAGAAATTCCAGGGATTGGGAGCCAAACATCTGTGTTTCCCCTTGGGAGGTGCCAAACCGTGTTCCTCCCGTGAACTGGGCAAGGTATATTTAGAAAATGAGATTCAGAAACCACTGGTGAGAGCTGCTGCTCTCCTGGTCAAATGTCTGCATAAGCTTGGGCATGTATTTATATCTTCATCCACATGCACTGGATCCTGCATACAGAAACATGAACTGACAGGCAATCTACCTTGGAAGTTTGAGCTTGTGTTGTGGATGACAATATTTTTTAAAAAGTGAAGATTTGAGTATTGTCAGCCTGCTTTCTGAGCAGAAACAGACATTCTGTGCCATGTGGGATGCCCTTTATCAGCCAGAATGTCTGCCATGGTTGTGAGATGGGCACAGTTTGCAGCAGTAAGGAAGCAAAGGCCGAAGGGTGCCTTAATAGCCCTGGGCACTGCTGGTTAGGGAACTAAATTGACCCTAATGCCACTTTTAAGGAGAGCAGCTGGGACACCATTCAGGCTTTAGGGCCAGTTCTGCACACAGGGGCTTCCCAGCCCACTGGCATCCAAACTTCCCAGGGACATAAGGGATGGCCTGAACCCCCCCTGTGGGCTGGGAATAGCTAACCCACCTGGTGTGTTCAAGCAGGGCACTTTCCTCCAGGCTTGCTGCCTGCAGAGACAGCTGATCCAACCTTCCAAGCAGTCTTTAGGGGACTGCAGAGGATAATCTGGGTGGATTTCATGTTTTTTCCATCTAACCCGTACCTGGAGCCTCTCTCTGCAGCAGCTGCCCTATGAGCTTGGATAGAGCTCTTCCAGCACCAGTGCTCAGAGCAGGGCCATGAGGTGAGTGCTGTGACAGTGGCACTTTGTGCTTCCACTCTCAAATATGTGAAATGGTTGCATATCACAAGAAACACTTCTCTTACCTCCAACCTCAATGCCTAAACTGCTAACGGAATTGGAGAAGTACCACTGTGCAGTTTGAGGCTGAAAACATTTAATTTTGACTTGTCCAAGGTGCAGAGACATGATAGATTTCTGCCTGGTTCTGAAGAACAAGGTTGTGGTTTAATTTCATTAACCACCAACACCATCTGTCACATTTTCAGCTTAGGACCTTGTTTCCCCAGGCAGCAAGGAAAGAACTGTGCAAGTCCCACAACATGGCTTGTTCCTTATGGAAGTGCTGAGACCAAGTGCCTGGAGTCAGACACCTCTTGGGTTCACAGCTTGGACTTGTATGGTGTGATAACTGGAGAAAGGAGCAGCTTGGGGTTAAATAAAAATATCAGAGGAGTTCTACCTTCTCATTCTTCATTTTGCAAGTTGAAAAAATGGGAAACCTCCCAGTTTTACTATGGTACAAGTTTTTTAGTGTCTGAGAGGGGCTACTCGGAGAAATGGTTAATGGATAAACTAAAAATGATAAAATAAGGAGATGAGCTACAGTACTTTGTTGTTTAGACATATTCAGTTTGTCCTCCTGCTCTTTGGAGGGCAGATGAGAAAAACAGAGAAATTTAGGTCTCCTGATGGCTTATTGGGAACAGTTTGTGTTCAAGACATTGCCAAATTCAAATCAGAATTTCTCCTAAGGACCCAAGGAACAACTTGTGACTACCAAGATCCCTACCAGTTTGTCTTGCGTCCACGCTGCATGTGTTTTGGATCCTGGTGATACATGTGGGATGACTGGAAGGTGGTTGTTACAAACTGTTCCCTGAGAGGTTTCACCACGGCTCTCAGGACAGGATATACAATGCCATTAAAGTAACTTGCTACCAAGTTGCTCACGCTGATCCATTGCCAACTCCTTTAGCAATACTTCCCCCTTCACTCTCCCTTTGCCATAAACAGGAGCTCCTGCAGCCAAGTGCAGCTGGAATCTCCGGGATATTTTTGCAAGCCATAAAGAAAAGCAGTGTGTCTCCACAGCAGATTATAATATTTTGATATTTCCCAGGTCGCTTGTGCTCTCAAGCTTTATCGCTGCCCAGCGTCTTTCAGAAGAGCCCTCATCACACACGTGCCCTAAATAATGTAAGCTCTGTGATGCTGATATGAAAACCTGCCCATTTCTGCCTGTGCTGTTTCAAAAGAATTCTTGAGTGATGGCATTTTTCATCTTTAGTGTATTTTTCTTTAGTTCTGAACACCGAACACGTTTGTAATTACTGCTATTATTGATGCTGGATGCCCTATTAAGCCTACAAATTGCACTCAGGTTTAAAGGTAGAATTCTAATTACAGCTCAGGCTTAGGGAGAAAGGACAGCATTTGGAGGTAAATGTACTTAAACACCAAGAGAATGGCAGCACACACTGCAGTCACTTCCATTTCATAGAAATGTTGTTTCATTTTTAAGTTCTTGCATTTGAGCATCCCTCTCTGAAGCTCAGGAAAGGATGTGTGACATCCCGTGCCATTGTTTTTATGGGATCACAATGGCCATTCATAGCAGGGAATTGTTTTGGGGTCATCGAGCTCCCCTTGAATGGCTGCAATTAGTCAAAGTTCTGCATCCAGGAGATAATCATACAAAAGAATTCAAAATTGTCTTATCTCCAAAATACAGAGAGAAAATAAGAGCATGTGACTGTCATTGTAAGAGGTTTGCTGGAAAAACAGAAGTGTGCAAACTCCTTACAATGTTGTGTAACATTGCTCTGCACATGTTCTCTTCCTTCTGCTTCTGCAAAACATCCTTTTAATGTAATTATAGCTGCTATTGGCAAAAGGCACTGAGAGCACTAGCTGGCTTCTGGAGAAAACTGCTGCTGAGATGGGAACACTTTCAGCTCACAGGAATTTAAAGAGATTGAGAGGACACCTCTTTCAGCTTTATGCAGTCCACTGAAAAATTATCTTATTGCCCCCCTTGATGGTATTTGCCTCTAGATTATAAATAATAAATCAGACCTCTTTCCATCCCTTTGTAAGGAACTGTGCTATCACTGTCTCTGCTCACCATTTGTCAACTTTTGGAATCCCAGATGCTGAATCCAGAGCATTACTCACAGGGCTGTGAAAATTAGACTCACATGGATTCTTGTTTAGATGGGAGATTCCTTAGGACAGGTGTTCAACCACTGTGAGAACTCTGATCCAGCCAAAAGATGTGAGTATACACCTGTGTCTGCATTCCCTGGTCATGAGCATGGATCTGACTGCTCTGCAAAGATCTGGTGGGCCAGGCTGGAGCGGACCCTGAGCAACCTGATCTAGTGGCTGATGTCCCTGCTCATGGCAAGGGGTTTGGAGCTAGAGGATCTTTAAAGCCCCTTCCAACTCAAAACTTTCTTGAAGTGTCCTAGAAAGATCTAGAATTTCCAGTAAAATTGTTGCTCCGGTTGGCTTTTATCTCCTTCTGTGTGCAAGAGGGACAGCACTGCTGGCTGGGTTTAGGTGGCTTTCAAGGAAATTTAACTTGGATATTGAAACTGCTTGCCTCAAAAGACTCTGCAGGGAGATGAGGGCTGGCAGTCCTGGGCAGCAGATGGTTTTAATTCTCTTGAATTAACTGCTTGATGCCTCTGGCTCCCTCCTGCCATGGTATCAGTGACAACACAAGTGTTGGGTTTAGGGTTTGGCACAAACCTTTGGATTCTCTAAATCACAACAAACTAACCCCTGTCTCTGGTGGAAGAAGAGTTTTGCACTTTGCCTGGCACAGGCACTCTGTGCTGAGTGAGGGCAGCTGAGTTGTGCCAGAGGATTTATTATCTCATGTCCCATCCTCAGTACACCCTGCACTGTCAGTAGGCCAGGCAGGAGGATGTGATTGACATTATGCACCTGCAAAGAGGAAACTGCTGCCTGACTTGTGTGCTAGCTCTCTTTGCAAAACCATCTTTAAAACCAAAGAGAAGTAAAAACAAGTTTCTCAATTGCATAAAAAAAATAAAAAAAGAGCAAGCAGTCTTTGAATTTATCCTCCAGGGTTTGCTCTTCAGTGACAGATTAAGTGACAGAAGGCACTGTTTTCATGGTGCTGTGCCTGTGGGCAATCAGAGGAGAGAGGAGTTTGCAGCTGAGTGCAACAAGGGCTTGGTGAGACTTGGGTCTTGTGCTGGATCACTTAAAAACACAGAGACAAAACAGGGCTCAGCTCCAGAGACAGGCAAAGAGCAGAAGGAAGAGAGTGTTGCTCTCATCCCTGAACATTTGGGCACTAACAGTGCAGCACAGGGATTAGTGGTTCAGCAGTTTACCCAGCACCTGTTTTGGCTCCTGGCAAAGAAAGGATGCTGTGTTCCTGGGACACCTAGTCCGACTGTTTTTATTTTCAGGATCACCCAGAAAGTCTGAGGCAGTGCCAGCAACTGAACTGAGATATTTTCAGCCTCAGCAAAGGACACTCACCAGAAGACACAGTAAACATTCATTTCTTAACCCATCAGTTTCTCAACTTTAGAAACTTTAGGAAGTTCTTCTGCACATTAAGAACATGTTCATGGACCCAGGGAATAATTCAGGTTGGAAAGGACACATGGAGAGGACGTGGTCCAGCCTCCCATCCTTGCCTAAAGAAGACCTGAAAGCTTTAAGCATCAGGGTCTAAACCTGGAGAGTCCCCTCAAACCCTGCTGTTGCAGGGCTCTCCCTTGCACCCATTCAAATCAGCAATTCTTTGCACATGGCTTAAATCTACCAGCATCAGACCTTTTATTAATATTGCTTCTGTCTAATCTGATCACTTAAAAAGGCTTGACCCTCCCTACTTAAGCTCTTACATCTTTCTGAACATGTGGTTTTATCTTTCTTTCCTAAGAGCAGGTGGCTTTTGTTGCCACCCCCATGAGGGGTCACAGGGCCCCTGGCTGGCACAGCACATGCCAGGCTTGGGGCTCAGCCTTGGGATGGGCCAAGCCATTTTGCTGAAGCAAAGGGTGTTCAGAAACCCTGGCAGGCACTTTGGTGGCTGAGCAGGCCAAGCAGCCCCCCAGCACCATGCAGGAATGGCCCTGCTTCATGGGGTTTATGCACAGATAATCTGATCTGTTGTCCCCTTGGGCTCACCAACAACTGGCACTGTTTGGATAAAGCAGGAAGGAGCTTTCTTCTTCATTGCTTTGCTGCTTTGTGCTTGTTTGGAGTTTCCCATTTCAGTTTCTGAGTAGCAGTGAGCTGACAGCTCTTTGTACCCCAGGAGCCAGCCTGGTGCAGGCAGCACCCTGGCAGGTCCCTTCAGGTGCCACCAGGACATTTTTGTGCCTTTCCTGCTGGCTCTGCTTGGGACCAGCCCCCTGTGGGAGTTATTTTTTTGTTGCAGTTCCTGGAGAAGGGCTATTTTGACACACTTAAAGCTCATGATTTGCTTATTTGAAATGCTGTCTGGGAGTGCCTCACACTGGGCTTGACTTTGAAGGAATTTTGAGAAATGTTACATTCTTCCAAGCCTCATATCCTAAATTATGGCCCACAAAGAGCGAAGAGGAGACTCTGTGGTAGTTCTTACAGTTTGGGCTGGGATCTAAGAAAGCCAACTGCCCCTGGGAGAACCCATGGTGAGACATTAGGATGCTTCCAAAGGAGTCCATAGCACCATCAGCTCCCAGTCATTCCAGAGGGTAAGCCACTGCATGGCATTAATGAGAGCAGCAAAAATCTGGCATAAATCAAAGTGCTTTGACACTCTTTTCCACTGTGTACACAAACACCATGTTCTAGCAAATCAGTGAAATCAAAGCAGCACTGAGGGGTCAATTGAGCATTTATGGACATGTCACTTGCAGCAGACCCTGCCTATTGAATATTAAAATCCTAAATAAAAAGGAATTTACAACATTTCTGAAATATGGAATTAGGCCTTTGATGAATAGCTCCCTCAAGATCATCCAGATGTGCTTTTCCTGCAGCACCATATGCATTTAAAAAACCAGATTGTGTGAGAGTATCTGTCTTCAGTGGAGGATGAACATAGCTGCACATTGGGGCAAGAACACATAAGAAGTCTGGTGGAAATCCTGCACAGGAAGTGTTCAGCAGTAAAAAATGTGGCTGGAAAACAGCAGCAACATGAAGAAAAACAAAATCTATACTCACCATTGGTGTTCAGGGGCTTAATTTTTTTAACTTCCTCCTGATAAGAAACAAAAATCAAACCAAACAGTCTAATTAAGGAAACTTTGTTGACTTGGATAGTTGGTGAAAAAGAGGAGCCTTAGTTCATTTTTGTCATTGTTTTGCAATGTGCAGTGGGACAATGGCCTGTGCATTCCTCAGATCTTTGCATAACTGAGGTAAAAGTCATTTATCACTTAAGAAGGGCATGATCATATTGGTGTCATTAATCATTCCTCCTGTTGGGACAAGGTAAGAAGGATAGCTGTGAAAGAACTGGAAATTCATACATGAATTTATCGGTGAAGACACTGACGTGCAGAATCATGTTCAAATGAGAAACCTAAAGGGTTAACTTTGCAAAGTCAAATGCAGTGCTTTAGCACAAGAAAGCAGACAAACAAAGATGAGGATCCAGGCAGAAGTGGTGGGTTCTGGCTTCCCACAAAATCATCAAGGGCGGACTTCTGGCCCATGCAGGACCTGGCCAGGGAGGACAGATCAGACTTTCAAATGACACCCCAGGAATTGTGATGGCAAAGGCCACAGCATCTTAAACCTCTCTAGACCAGGGCTGCCTGTGTGCTCCTGCAGGGAGTGAGGTGAGGGAGCTGAGCAGACTGGAAACTCGTCACCTTTTTGGCCACAGCTGACTGACCCATCACCCCTGCAGGTGCAGGAGAGCCATTACCAGCTCCAGATGCTGTTGGGGTGTGGGAAGGTCGTGCACTGTCACTCCCCAGGTCAGAAGCTGGTCCTACCCTGTGCACAGCTTTGGGCCCAGGGACATCCTTCCTCCTGCAGCCCAGGACTGGGCATGGAGCCACACTCCAGCAGCTGGTCTGGCACAGAGGCAGCAGCTCCCAGCTGGAGATGACAAAACCAGCTTGGCTGGGGGTGCTGCTCACCACTCCCAGCTCATCCCAGCTCCCATCAGGGCTGTGATACACGAGATGCTCACGTGGGCTCTCAGTGGCTGGTTTGACTGGCCACATCTTCACTGGAGTTCAAGTTCCCTTAGGAGGTAATAATGAAAATGTGCAGTGACAAGGATTTCTCATCTGCCATGCTAATTTAATGACTTGCTACAGAGCTAGTTAGTTGATTTGAAGGGCCAGTTGAAATAGTTTATCCAATTTATAGACTTAGCTGCCAAGAGGGCACAGGGAGGCTGGGCTGTGCAGCAACATTCAGCATGAGCCATACAGAGCTTTGGGATATTTTCCCTGTGACTTTCTGACTTTCTGACAACAGGGTCAGCATGTAAACACAGTACTTCCTCCAGAAGGTTTTGTTAAGAGAGGTGCTATTAATAAATATGAAGGTTATTTAAATTTAAACATGTTTTCAAAGGTTGGGCCTGGACAACCTAAAAACCTTTTGTCTCTTGTGAAAGCCAGATTTGGGTTCCCTCCCCTCTGGGGAAGGAAGCAGAGTTCAAAGTCTGAGGTCCTGTTAAGAGTTTCAGGGTTTATTCTTATCTCTGCACTGGACAAATCACAGAAGCAAACCCTCCTGATCCAGGGGGTGGGCAAGAGCTGGGGGCTGGTGTCAGGTGCATCTGCAAGGTGGGGCAGCTCCAGGGCTCAGCCTTTCCCCAGGGCAAGGATGCAGTGGCAATGACCAGGGAAAACAAGGAGGAGAGGCAGGTGCCTGTGAGAGGGACACCCCCAGTCCCTGCTCAGTTTCAGCTCCTGGACTCCCTGTTCCAGTGCCTGTGGAACAGCACAGCAGTCCTGGCTCTGAAAGCTCCTGGGGCCCATTGCAGTGAAACACTGATAGAAATCTGTGTGCAGTGATGTTGTGTGTGGTATGAAACCTGCTGCAGGGGAGGTTCGGGGAGAGAGGGAGGGAGAGGAATGCTTAGGATTATTTCTGGTTTGTACCCAAGGGTGACATTTGTTCATATAAGTATCCATAGCAGAATAAAATACTTTTTATTGAAACATTTTTTTTTCTCTTGCTGGCAGCCACTCCAGTCCAATTATCTCTTCCATCGTATCCCTTGAAGCCAGGCTCCAAGGTAAACAAGTGAAAACCTGACAGCTGGAATGCAAAGCCTCAGCTGAGACTGAAAGCTTTTACCAGATCACATTCTGCACATTTATATTGTCTGGGGTATTAGCAGTGGAAACAAAAATAGAGATTTCCTAATCTCACCAGAGACAACACCTTGCTGCCCCACCTTTGAGAAATCTCCAGTCCACAGCAAAGACTTAATCCATCTTAATTAACAAAGAACACAAGCAGGCACACTCTCAGCTTGCTCCTGATCTGGATTTCCCACATTCCTGAGTTTTGGTGTGTAACTTGCTAAGAAATTATTTTGCATTTGTAGAGTCCCTTGCTATGAAAATGCACTGTAAATCCATGTTGATTTAGCCTGAAATTTTACTTCAAAAGAGAAGATTCACATTATGTAGATATGTCTGGCTTCAACATAATTTCAGAATAAAACTTTTTTTTTTTGAAGTGGGATTTTTGATTTGTTTTTCACTGCAGTGTTGGATATCACAGTTAAGAATTTAAAAATTACATCTTAGCAAAACAGTATTTTTGAGAGAATATTACTTTTGTGAAGACATGAAATTTCAGGACAATTTAAATCACCGTGCTCTTTGCAACACAAAATTCTGATCCTGGGTGTGTTTTCTCTCCTCTCCTTGAAGACCTGTTGGGCAGGTGGAAGAGGAGAGAAAACCATTGTTGATTTTTTTCCATGATAAGGACAACATTTGAACAACAGCTCACTCTGAAGATGTGCTAGTGCAGCCTTCTGCTTAACCACAGAGACTTTTTGAATTTCTTCTACTGGTTTTTGGACAGAGGGAAAAAATCTTGATGTGTCTGGGATCATTTGCAAGAAATCCAGGTGATCTTCTCATCCCCTTCAGAGCAATTAAGATTTTACATTTCTCCAGAGAAAGAACAAAGTCCAAGCCAAGAACTGTCTTGCCTGCAAGATGGTTCTCCAAGAGAAAGTCTTCTCCTGTGGAGTGAACCTCTGCTGCAGCAGCAGCACCACCAGCAGACTGACACACTGTGAGGCACTGCATGGAAAAAGCAGCTGTGCCAGGTCGTAACCATGAGATCTTGTCTGCTCCTTGACCTTGTTTGCACAGATATGTTCTCTTTTCAGGTGTTTTAAACTCCATTCCTTGGATCAGCTCAGTGCCCTTGTGCCTGGTCAGGTCAGTGATCAGGCTTGAAAATCAGCCCAGCCAAATAAACCTAAAACCTGACCTAAACCTATTTTCTAGCCAGATCAGAAAAGCCATTCCACAAAACTTCCAGTGTCCCTCAGCAAAACTGATGGGGAGGGAGAAGACTGCGGGAATGGGACAGTGGGAGAGCAGGACTGTTTGTTGGCAGCTCAGCCACTGGGGTTAAGCCAGTAATGAGCCACATCCTTGGAAGAGCACAGTTTGTATTTGCAGAGTCCCCTGGGACTCTTTAGTTCCAAGTGGTAAAAATTTCTTACACTGATGCCATCATCTGTGCTCAATGCCCATCCACAAATGCCATGAACACATCTGGATACCAGAGCACATCCACCTCGGTGACCTCCCCTGGGCTGCCCCACACGGAAAGAGGAGCAGCCCTGTGCACAAAACTGCTTCCCATGTCATCAGCCCTTCCCCAGGCAGGGTCATCTTCTGTTTGTGTTATAAAAAGCCTCCATTTTTCATGGATGACAGTCAGGGAGCTTCACATTTGGCCTGTCCAGCTCAGCAGCTGGTTCCCTGCTCCCACTGCAGATCCAGGACACCCGAGGGTTGCTGCTATTCTGTTCCTCCCAGCCTGACGTGCTTCCCACCAGAGGGTGGGAGCTGGCCTGGGTGGAACCACAAGCAGCTGTTCAAAGTCTGTGCAGAGACAAAAATCCCCAGCTGGAGCTGTCTGTTCAAATAAAGGCTCCAAGGCCAAGGCACTGCAATATGAGAAACACATTCCTGGAGGACGTGCATTCACATGGGGTGGCATGTGAAAGGATCAGGGGAGACCAGCACCATGGCTGTTGACAAGATACCACACAGAAATCAAGTGCTGAGCTATGGTCACCTGCAGGATGCAGCAGGTGACCCAAACTTGATTTTCAAAGTGAAATATTTATCAAATTGCATGGAAAATTCTGGTATTAAAAAAAATCCTATTTTTTCCTGGTGAAAATCTAAAGCTTAGGATTCAGCTGGGTCTCATGAACAACCTAGGGAGCTGGAAAATGAGGAGGGTGGCTCAAAAGTATCTTCCTCATCTCCTCTCCCAATCCCAAGGCCATGGAGTGCTAAACAAGCACTTGGTAATTTAGACAGCCTTTTGACTTTTCTGAACAGGGCATTGAGTCCACCTCTGAAGGAAGCCTCCCATTCAGAGCACTGTCCCTTCTCCTTGTCCCTCTGTGGTGCAGAAGCAGAAGAAGCAAGGGAAAAGCAGCTGTGGAGGACTTAGCACAGAGCTGGAGACCAGTCCTGGATGCTTCCTTTCAGGAGAAAAGCTTCAGTGTTCTCTTTCAGGCAGGCCTAGTAATGCTGAAGGGATGGGAAGGAACAGGGATTTGCTTCTCACCAGCAGCTGGCCCAGAGCAGGGAAGCCAAATGTCTGAGCATGGACATCTGCAGAGCTGCTGTCTGTGTTAGAGCCAGCTGTCTGGGAACCCCAGTGAAGCGAACAGAGAGGAGCTGTCTGAGGATGTGATTCATCTCTGATGCTGTGGGAGCCTGAGTCAGGGCAGAGGAGATGCTCTGCTGCAGTCTAGAGGAATGACTCCCACTAAGGGCTCAGAGTGAACTCGTGGGCTTGTCAAGAGTTGGGTTTCTTGTTCATTTTCTGCCACAGGGTCAGTGCACTGGGCTCATGACCTGCTGAGGAGCCTTCTCTAGGATCACTCACAAAGTCTCGAGGATGTTGGGTGATGTGCCTGGGCAAAGGCAGTGGCAAGAGGCAGGAGTCTGCTGCACATTGTTCACTCTCACCCTGAAGCCCTCACTGGAAGCCTCCACTGCATGGTCCCCAGGGAGAAGATAATTTTCTTCATGATTCCCAGGGAGAGGATGAGTTTCCTGCAACGTTCCTTTGGTTTCTGGGCGCAGGTGAATGATGGTGGCTGCTTGGTTGTGTCAAAGGGCTGCAGTTGGCACATGGATTGTTAGCACAGAGAGATCACAGTGCCACAGAGCTGCCCTCATGGATCTGCCTGTGGGGCTTGGCCATGTGTGGGACATGGTTTGGACACTCTGCAGTGCTGCAGCTCCTGGGGCCCAGCAGATGTGGCACTGCAGAGGATTGGCTAAGCTGGGGCATGGGAGGGTGAGGCAGTCGGTACTACAAGTCTCCAGGTCTTGAATCCACTGCAGAAAATCTGTGGGAGCCAGGGGTGCAGCTGTGGCACAGCTGGGCTCTGCAATGGCTGTGGCTGTGGCAGCCAGGAAGGCTGGGATGTGACAAGGCTGGGGAGGCAGGAGCTTGCACAGGACTGTGGTGTCAGCTGTTCTGGAGGTGTGAGAGCAACCCTCAGAGAATGAAACATTTCTGAATGTGACTTCTGATGGCAGAAATTTTGGCCATGCCCCAAAGAAGGCATGGTGATTAAAACAGGTACAAGGCCATGGTTCTACTCTGAGGGTTGTCAGTTCAGTATGAGAGCTACACAATTTATTGTTCCTATAGCATGGTGTGTCCAGACTCAGAAAAAGGAACAGATAATATTGTAAGACATTTGGAAGGTGAATTTTGAGAAGGAATGGGGGGGGGGGGGGGTGGGGGGGGGGTGGGGGGGGGTGGGTTCTGTTTTGATCCAAAAGGAGCATGGCAGTGAAAGGGTTGCAGCCTCCAGTTCAAATGTGGAAAGAAAGTGCTGAAACTCTTGCCAGATCTGTACAAGGTTATGATCTTGGTCTTGCATTCCTGTCTTGGGCAAGGTTGAGGAACACCACATGCTTTAACAGCCTCTGCTCCTTCTTTCAGGACAACTTCCTTGCCATGGGGACCTCACCTGAAGAAGAGTTTGTTGAGCAATTTGTGCTGCTTCTCACAACTTTTGGCCAGCACAACCTCTCTGGCACTTACCCTGCTGCAGGGGAAGCTGAGCTGCACACCCAAGCTGTGAGATCCTCCAGAGAGAAGCTGCTATGCACAAATAAAGGATGTTAGAGAAAGTATAAGGGGATGAGGCAGGTGTGTGTGGGCTGAAATGGAAAGCCAGGGGCTGGTGTGATAGATTTATGACAAGACTGGAGGAGAGGCTGAGGAGATCTACTTATTATAGTTTAAAAAATGGTCCCATCAGAAGACTGCCAAGAGTGCTCCACTGTGCAAATTTATGACATGCAGTGGGAGTGATCATGTGTTCTGTACAAGCTAGCTAGAAAAACCTCCACCTTTTTGTCATGAATATTATTCACAGAAGTGCATTAGAATTTTTTTCCCCCAAGGAAGTTGTTTGCCTATTAGTGGGGGACAAAATGTTCCTACATTATTGATAATTGAAAACTGACTTGGTTTTTGCAGTTGCAAATTTGAGTTAACAATATTTGTTTGAAATTCTTTTTAATTCCAATTTTTAATTTTAAAACAAATATATTTTGTTTTTCAGAAATACATATAAGTCTGGAAAACCTAATTTTTCCTGCTCAAACATATTTTGCACTGGGATATGTCAGCTTTTCTTCTTAACCATTATTGATACCTACCAACAAAAATAGCTTGCATACGCTGCCATATAACCTGAATATTATATGATTTAGTCATAAAAAATAAATATTTCAGGGTCCTGAATTTAAACAGTTCTTCATTGTAAGCAAATTTGGGATTTGAAGCTCTCTGGAATATTCTTTAGGAGCATGGCCATGGGGCATTTTGCACCAAGTGTCCCCAGTGCCTGTGAGACACTAAGGGTTGTGGGGGTTTTCAGCCTGGGAAAAAAAAAAAAACCAAAACCCTTTTTAGGAAGCATAATGCCAACCTGGAGGAGGAGGCAGAGCTATCCTCTTTTTGAGGGTGTGCAGCAGCAAGAAGAGAGACAGTGGTCACAAAATGTTCCTGAGAGGCTCAAACACATGGAGAAGAGGTTTCCCCCCTGAGGACAGTGGAGCCCTGGAGCAGATTATCCAGAGAGGCTGCACAGACTGCTGGGCTGGCCTGTGTGCAAGTGAGAAGGGCAGCCCTTTCCACCAAGGGTTATTTACTGAGAGGAAGCTGAGCTGTAGGCTCTGCATTAATGAGTTTTTGGGAGAGAAATGGCAAAAGGCAGTAGTAAGAGTCCCACAGAAATGTCAGAAGTTTTGAACCTGGGCATTTCTCTGTCCATGTCCCACCAGGAAGGAAAAGGATTTGTATATATGACAGCAAGATAAATATGTCTACAACTGAATAAAACCCAGACAAAATTCAAGCAGATAAATGTTATCTCATGTATCTTACGATGAATGCACTGAAATGACTGAAACTTCACATTAAGGGGAAAATCTACTGTTTCACAAAATGTCTTACATCTCTGTTTTCCCCTTTTCATCAGGTAACAAGATTGGATGGTGACTTTCCTTTCTTTGGATTAAAAATAGCCATTTTCTCATAAGGGCTAATGATGAATTCTAAGTCTGTGTATAGAGTGATACAACATTAAATAAGAGAAGAGTTCATCCCTAAGAAGTTTTATTGTTGGTGGGGGTTCACAGGTTGAAAGCCAGCTTCAGCCCCTGAGTAGAATTGCTCCTCTAAAGGCAGCACATTTTGTGTAAGCCAAACAAACATCTTATATGCATGATAAGTTGATCATTTTGCAGTAGTGGCAATTATGGGATGTCTTTTTCAAGGCTGGATTTTATATGTGAGGGGCACACATATAGCATTTCACAAAAACTGCCCTCCCTTGACTCTTTGGGAAATCAGATAAATTTAAAATTATACTTTATACACGCCTTTCTTAGTGAATTTTTAATTATAATTTTGTGAGCATCCATCACCTTAAATGTTTCTTCAAATCCTCAAGCACAAAACTGGAAAACAATGACCAGGTCTTTGCAGAAATCAGTGATTTTCACTGATTTATTGTAAGAAATAAGTTCCCCTACACTGCCAAACTGAAAAATCTCTACAAGATTTCAAAGAACCCTCTAATGCCAAGAAATGTGCAGTAATAAATTGTCTTGGGGTTTTTTTCTACATCCCATGAGGACAGAATAAGTTCAAGGACCCGATTGCATAATTAGTTTTGAGATTTGAAGAACTCCTCTATTTTAGAGGCACCTGACATTTGAGGCCAATGGGGGGTAACAGGGTCAAGTAGCAAATAATATAATAAACTCACTGAAATTTATAAATCTGCAAGTTAGACTGAAGAATTTGCTTTCATCTTCAGAGCATCTGCTGCTTCTCAGGAGGACAGGCAGGAATTTTTCCCTTTCCCATTTTTTTTCTATTTTTTTTTTAAATTTCAATCACAGGGACTACATTAGGACTTAAGAAGCTGCACAATTTCTTGGTGCCTGTTTTTGATTTAATTGACTAATGACCAGACTGGAGACACTGACTCTTCTGATTTTCAGTATCTAATGTTGGTCATGCTGTGGCTGAGAAAAAAAGTAGCTTTAGGAAATGGCCTCAGCTTGCATGACTGTGAGGGGGTCTAATTTGTGCTGCATGAAGAATAAACCTAAGTGTATCCTTTGCCAGGGCTGCCAGTATGCAAAGGGGTGGATTTTGAAGAATAAATGTGACTAACAAAGTCACCTGATCTGAGGAGCTCAGAGCCTGGAGGGTGGAAAAGATGGATTTCTTTAAGCACAGATACTAAAACTACCCAGAAATGGCATTCCAAAGATGAAAATACACAGGAAAGGGCAATGCTAAGGTAAGCAGACAGCAAATGAGGTTCAGTGAAAGAAAGAAAATAAAAGATGACAAATAGATAGAGCTGTGTCAGAGGTAGGGAAGAAGAGATGTAAAATGAGAACTGCTGAGTGGAGAAATTAGTTAGACCTGACAGATATAAAGTAGGAAAATGTTCTTTGCCCATATGAATAGAACAAGAAGAATGGGAAAAGCACCAAGTACGGACCAAGGATGCTCTAGATACAGATCCCAGAATAAAGAATTCAACACTCAAGCACCTAATATGAGACTTAAGCATAATATAGACCCCCAAGCCAGCCCCCTCCCTCCCTGGCTGCAGGTCAGGGGAGGGCTCTTCTATTTGCATGTGCCCATGCTGCCTTCCTTGCATGCTCTTACCTGCTGTGCAAATCCCCATTTGGGAAGGGTTCACAATGTACAGATGTGGCAGGCAGGTTTGCTCAAGATGGCATTTGACAGCACAATAACAACAGCAAGTGATGCACCTCTGCCCCAGCAGTGGAAAAACAAGGGGTGAGTGAGCAGACAAGGCAGTGAAAGCACAGAGTAATGAATCAGATAATACCAGCATAACCACACAGGCTGCACACAAGGTCAAGACCACAGAAATGAGGGTGGGGAGAGCTGCTATTTAGACTAAGAGGAGTTGAGTTTTTAGCAAATGCAGTACAGCCAGGAGTTAAAGGTCTTCTCAAAGGTTGCTCTAGGAAAACTCCATTACTGTGGTTGGCTAAATCTGCCTGATTCTCTTGTTTCCAGAAGTTACAGCATAAACCTCACTCTGGTATCACTTTAGGAGATTTACCAAAAAGCTTTCCTGCTGTGATGTGCAGATAAAATGTCTTGCTTCAGCTGCCCCTGCTGGTTCTGTCCCCTTCTATTCTGGTAGTCAGTGGTCAGGAGATGAATCAGTACCTGGGGAGATCCTGTTCCCTGTGTTTAACTTCATAACAAGATAGAGGCAGTCAGGTATATTGATCCAGAGCCACTTGTGACACCACATCTGCTCTGCTGCTCCCAAGGACTTGGGCATAAGTACAGCTCATGCTCTTGTTGGGGTTGATCTCTTGGGGAGAACAGTGGTCAAAAAACCAAGACTGAATTTGCATTGAGATGATCTGAAATGAATTCTCAGCTTGACTGAGACTTTATTTATCCCTGTCTAAATGAAAAAAAACCCAACAAAATAAAACACTTCCAGGCCACTCATTTGTTTCTTACTGCATAGCATCCGGAGAGAGGAAATGTATAAAATATCTTGTGAACGAGCAAGACCTGCTAGGAAACCCTATTATGTTCCTCTCTCTTCAACAGGCTGGAAACTCTTAATGTTTCCTGTCATCTTAAACTTCCTCTTTGCTTTATAAATAATTCCTGGATGCAAAACGTTTTCTAGTGCCTTGGCCCTGCATGGAGGAATGCATGCTGAGACAAGCTCCCTGAGACAAAAACCACTCCAACAATTGTCCTCTTGATGCACTGCCAAGCAATGGAGATTTTCAAGCAGGCCCTGCAAATTGAAATGCAGCTATGCAGACCATCATCAGTTGGAAAAAGGGAAAATTGCTTTACAGGATGAAGGGTCTGTAGAACTGGTGAAAATAACTTTCTGTATCTCATGCTGATTTGAATGGAGAAACTGAGCCAAATTGCCATTTGATCCTGCTTAGGGCAGAAAATCTGGAAAAGCACAAGCCAGTATCTTTTCTCATACACCCAGAGTTAGGGAAAGGTCAGCCCTGGATCTTCCCTGAGAGCATCCAGGACCCAGAGCTGGGAACAAAGAAGGAAAGACACCTCAACTCCTTTCTCATTCTGCTCTCTGCTCCTTGAGGAAATCCCAAGAGGTGGGTGAATCTGACAGCTGTGTGAGCTGCCAGATCAGCAGGACTCCCAGGAGCTTTCTTCTGGGGTCTGCTCCAGGGTATTTCACCTCTGCTCACTGAGTGTGGGCAGAGCTGGGACACTACAGCTGAATCCATCAAAACCAACCTAAAGCTGCTCACTGCAGCAATCCTGCTGCTAATTCATCAGGTCGATATGTAATTGTTTCTGTTGCTGGAAGGCTCCATCACCCCCTTCATTAAAATGCAAATTTTACATTAATTAAAAATGCTGGGAGCGCTTGCACAATTTATGACCAAATCTTAGAGTCCAGAAACCCCCACACTGGGGAGAGGCAGCAAGACAGTTTTGAAACTGCTGGAATAAATCCTTATCTCGAACACTGAGGATGTTTTAGCTGATAAAGGTTCTTTGTGGACTTCTAAAATTATTCTGTTCCACTTAGATTAGGAAACAGACCAAGCAGAAGGCATTCAAGCAGAATTATATTCCTACAGATAAACACATCTAAAACTTTTCACACACAAGAGAAAGGAACAGGAAAGATCCCATTTTATGCTCTGATGCAGCAGTAAGTGATCTTATTTCTTCTCAACCTTCCTTTCCCAACCAGAAATTTTGCATATTCCCCTGTATATCTGACCTACTGTTACAGCGCTGGGAACTTGTCTACTGAGATTCCTCAGTTTGATTGGTGTGAATCCCATCTGCTCCTAATTATTCAGTAATGGTGGAATTTCTCCTGAGATGTGCTGGGGTGAATGGGGAGCTGCTCCTCAGTGACACAGGACAGGCAGCAAGGGGACACCCTGGGGCTGTGGCTGCCTGGTCTGCACGCACTGAGCTGGGGCCTTTCTAGCAGGGTTCTGCTCTGGGGTGGGACCTGGAGAGGTGCTGGGGGAGCCTGGGCTCACTGCTGCTCCTCACTTGCTCCCTCTCGGGTGTGGCTGCAGTGGGGTCGCGTCTGGCAGGAGGGAAGGTGGGAGTGCTTGGAGTGGGAAACCCTCCACGAGACCCCATGACACATCATGGCATGTGAAGCCACCTGGGACATCTTGGCATGACTGGAGCCTTTCACTCTGCCCTAGGGGAGGAAGCTGTGTCATCTCCCTGCTGGGAAGTGCCTGGGGTGAAGGATCAGGCTGCGGGAAATCTTTGCTCTTCCTTCACAGGATACCTCAAGGCTATGGCCAGAGGCTCTGCCTCCTCATTCAGCTAGCCCTATTTCAATTTCCAGTGCCTTCACCTTTCCTGAAAAGCAGGCAGACACAGCCTGAGGCTCTCATCTTGCTGGCCTGGTACGTGCCACTGAGATGAAGCCTTTTCCCCTATTTTCTTTAAGCCATCAGCTCTTCCCACCTGGTTTACACCCTTCTGCCTGAGGAAAACCTGTGGCAAACCTGGTCCTTTCTTCTTCTGGGAATGAGCAAACCACAGTGTGTCACTGGGAGAAAAATATCTCTACAGCTGCAAAAATAACCCTGAAGTGAAGAAAACTTTCTGCCCTGGAAGTGAAATAAATGGCAATGGAGGGTGGCAGGTCTGGGCACACTCTGGGCCCTTGCAGGAACAGGAGAAGCAGGATGTGACCAGCATCCAACAGTGTATGGGAAGAGCTAGGCAGGCTGGCGCAGGGATCTCTCCCAGTGTGCCACTGGAAGTGACTGCCCCCAGTGTCTCCATGCCTGTGTTTGAGGTTCCTGTTTCTGTTCTTCATCTCCTGGAAAGAATAAACACACACACCTAACTCCAGCAGTGCCTGTGCAGAGCCTGTTTCTGGCACATGTATAAATCAGCAGCAATTTCTACCAAGGTAAATTTTGTTAGTCATTATAAAATTGTTGTAAGTTAGGTCAGAATCCAGCCTCCTGAGGGCTGCTAATGGGCCCTGGGGAGTCTGGGCATGTGTGTACGTGCATGGATCCATCAGCAGGCAGAAGGGAGGCCAGGACTCAAACCACTGCTGTTATTCTCAGTGCAGTGCCTGGCCTTGGAGAGATGGGCTCCTCTGGTGCCAAGCTCTCTGCAAGCCAGCAATAAAGCAAAGCTTCCTTCTGCAAAGAGCCTACTCTGGTTTAGTGACAGATGAATGATAACAGGTGAATGATATGGAAGTGTGTGGATGTGGAAGAACAGGGTGATTATGGACATTTGCCTCTGCTCAGTCTCACTGTGGGCACAGTGGCACTGCCAGCCCCAGAGCACATGTGCCTTCCTGCAGATGAGATTAGTGACTGCGCATGGGTGAATTTCTGCAAATTCAGGGCGTTGACAGGTCTGGTCTGTTATTTATGCAGAGTGATCGAACACAGACATTAATTTCTGTGAGGCAAGGCTTTTTATGGCTCCCTATGGGTCACACAGTGGATACTGGATTGCTGTCCTTCTGGTCATAGATAAATCATCTACGAGAATCCAGGATGATCTGAGACTACATTATTAGGATAGTTTCCACATTCTCAGCCCTGGTACTTAAACACAGTAAATAAAGAAATGAAAGATGATTTGTTTTTCACTTGGTTGAACTATTCTGAGATTTCAGAGGGGAAAAAAACATCAAAAATCATCCTGATAGGTCCAGAGTTAAAAATAGCAACACTGCATGTACTGGGGAAAATGCTGCATTCCTCTGGGTTCTTGTAAGAAAAAGGATTAAGAGAATGTGAAACTCATAAAATTTATGGTGGCCCTTGGCCGGATGTGATGTGTCAGTGGATGCAAGGCACATACCAAACGTGAAGTCAGGCAGGCACTGAGGATTTATATCTGCTGCATCTCTGTCCCAATAGCACCATATGTTTGTATGGACTGTGCATTTATTACTGGAAATTGAAGGACTGCCTCATCACTTCTCACTGGAATCTCACAGATTTGTTTTCTGAAGGACATTGAGGGCAATCCATGTTCCCACTTATATCCTGGGTCTATTTTAGTTTAAAGCAAATTCTAAAATATGTGTTCCTTCTTCTCAGCAAGGAACAGGATTCTTGAAATTAGAGAATGGGAGCAGGCAGCAGCCGGCCGCCTCATTTCCATGCTTCTTGTTGTGAAACCTTGTCTTCATATGTGGGCTTTTATAAAAAATTTACATTTTCCTGGTACTGTACACATATCCCATCATTCGAGCCGGGTGTGAAACAACTCCCCCGGCTGAAAAGCTGCCAAAAATCCAGGAGCATCCCCGGTCTGCACCAGGAATAGTCCTGGAAATGTGTCAAAGCAGAAGAAGTGAGAGGTGGGGGCTGGGGTGTGTGTGCTTCCCCACACACACCCAGGCTGAGGCTTGGCCCCAGTGCCCTGGTTTGCCCCATGGGTGGCAGGGACAGAGCGATGGGGCAGAGCTGCTGCTGACAGAACTCCCACATGGCTGCTGGAATGGTGACAGTGCTGCTGGTGACAGGGACAAACATGGGAAGGGGAATGGGCAAGAGAAAGTCCTAATGTGCTGTGGGACATGATAGGCAGGGCGGCTCAGTGAGAGCCGTCCAGGAGGCGCTGCCCAGCTCAGAGCCCTCCCTGAGCAGGCAGGCAGCCAAAAACACATGCTGCTGTTTGGGCTACCTGTCCTGTGCAGCTGGAGGGATGAGAGCCATAACATGCCAGAGGAAGCCAAGTTGTTTTCCCAGGACTCATTCCTGGAGCTGGTGGCAGGTGGGGATGGCCCCGGGGTGGGGGCTCCCCCAGCCAGGGAAGGGAGGGTCCCTCACACCCTCTGCTGAGGCTGAACTTGTGCCAGCAGCAGGAAATGAGATCTCAAACAGGCACAGCCATGGGTACTTATGCTAGCTAAAACAATATTCCATACTCCATGGAGGTGGGATTGTTGTGGTTAACCAAAGTGTAACTCACCCTGTTAAGCAGTTCCTGCTCACGATGAGGGTTGCTTTATACTTAATATAATTTACTTACCTACAGTCTAAGATGTTGCCTTTTTTCTAGTCTAACTCAGGCCTATGTGAATTTGTCACTTCTACCCTGCAGAGCTGCTGTTAGGTCACGCTTATCCCAAGGATTCACACACACACTTTTAGGGTCTATCTTCACTGGGGAATTTAAACAGCCAGGAGGTGTTCCCCAGCCTTAGGCAGGTTATCTGCCCATTAATGGCATCTCCACATCTCCAGTCAGGTTGACCACATTCCCACAGCCAATTGGGAAGAGCCTCTGGTCCCTGTTAAATCCTAAACTGTTCCCAGGGATTGTAAGGGCCATGCTGGGGGCCCAGCCCTGAGCTATGCCAGTGCTGCCACTTTAGCAGCACCTGTGATCAAGTTTCAGGGCTCAAACCTGCACACCTGGACCTTCAGGATGAGTTTGCTGCTATGGAGGAAACCTCTGCTTTCTTCATGGGGAAGGAGAATAAACAGGAAAAACCTCTCACTTATTTACATAAACTATTATGCTGCTAACCCAAAATTCTGCCTACTAACACATTGCCTCACCTGGAATCTGTTTAGCTTTTGATTTCACAAGTGATAAGAGGCTCTGCACGTCACCACTGCTGTGAAAGGAAAGGGCAGCAGAAGCAATGGGTATCACCCCATAGCTCAGACCTGGGCTTTCAAGGAGGGCAGCACTACCTGCAGCATGGTCTGGGCCAAAAACAATGTGCCCTCAGTTAAATGCTGTGCAAAATCCAGCTGAAATAGAGACAGGGGTTCCCAGCTTTGAACTAACTGGTCACATGCTTAAAAGTTATCTGTCTGACCCCACACACAACAGTGTCACTAAGGCTGAGGAGATCTTGCCTCTTGTTGGGTCTGGCCATCAGAAACACATCTGAAATCACATATGAGATGTTTGGAAGAAGCAGGGGTGGAAGCAGGGCCCACCCCAACCTTGTGCAAATAAATCCAATCTCTGTCCCACCTTCCTAAGTTTGATTTTGTGCTGCAAAGACCCCAAACACCTCCTCGTACAAAGTGAAAAGGAACAGAGGGTGATGTTTATTCTCCAGACTGGCAGCGTTTCAAGCCTTGGACCAGTCTTCTAAGCTAAAAATTGCCGAACTAGCTGAATACCTCCTTCTGTTCCTGGATTAATGTGTTTGGCTTCTGCTGATTTATGGGAGCTGTCACTCCCTGACCTCAACACGTGCTCTGAAGAAAGTGAGTTTGTGCTGGAAACCAGGAGCTACCCACTGGAAAACAAAGCAAAGAGAGAAGGATCTGGTCTGTAACTGAGCCCTGGGCCTGGGGCTCAGGTGTCCTGTGCTGTCACCATCACAGAACATCTGTGGCTGCTCGGCTGGGAGGAGGGAGACAGCGAGAGATGCCATTGCCATTCCCTTCCTGAGGTGCTCAGTGCCTTCATCCCCCCATAACCCAGCCTGCACATCCTCAGCTGTTCCCAGCATCCCTGGGGCTTTCCTGGAGTGTCTGATCAAGGGGCCAGAAGAATGCCACTTGATTAGAGCATGATCTGATCTCAGACACTCTGATGTGTTTTCCATATCTGAGTGGAAGAAGCTGCCCCAGTGTAAAGGTAAAAGACTGACCTGGTGGGTCTGCAGAAGGAAAGGCCTCACAGGCTTTCAGCAATGGAAAAAAGCAGAAAGACAGACCAGTGATAACCAAGGAACAGCTTTCTATACACACTGAGCTGGCAAGGACACAAAGGACACACACAGAGGATTCAATTTTTTTTTTTCTAATTCCATCTGACATTTAGCAATCGTAACTTTTCATCTGAGTAATAAATGGATTTGTCCTTTCCAGCAAAACTGCTGTGGACTTATTATTCCCTTTATGGTGTGTTTTGCTGAATTCCAGATGTTGCTGTTTATTCAAGTCAAAGTTCAACCAAAGAAGAGTCAAAAACAAAAAAAGAAGTTTTGCTCAAAATGAAAAAGAAAATAAAAGATTTTGAAAGCAGTTAGCTTCTGCAGGTATTGCTGTTATATGAAACTTTACACTGAACTGAATTGCAGCAATGCAGCGTCTCATTCCAGGGGAGTGAAAATGACTGTCACTGCTTGCTTCTCCCATTAACCTTTCATAATGTGAGCTTGTAAAATAATATGTGGTCTAGGAGATGAGGGAGAAAGAGTACTCATTGAGACAGCCTCCACAGAGAAATTGTCATCTTTTCTGATGTAATGATGAAGGAAATAACCCTTTGCTTATCCAGCCTACCCCTATATCAAGTGCCTCTCTCTACAGGCAGATGGAGTAACCAGAGGAAACACATGATTAAAGATGGGGCTTGTTCAGGTTATGCCCAGCTGTTGCTTTCTCAGGTGAGATCTGTGGGCTCAGTGCTGCACAAAGAAAACCTGATCCTCACTGGAACACTGATAGGCACCTCAAGTCCTTGCTCAGAGATAAGAATATGAAACATCCTTCAGATGCTTCCTCAATAATAGAAACGTAATTGCTTGCATTTTAACTAGATTTTAATCTTGGGAACCAGTCCCTCTGGAACCAGCCCAGGTGGCTGCAGAGCAGCCTTGGGGTAGCTCTGAGTAGCAAACCTCTGACTGTACTTGTGTCTTGGTTCTGGAGTGAGAAGATGACATAAAGCTGAATTTTTTTCTCTCTGCATAACTAAGCTAAGGTTGTGCATTTGCCTCCAGTTTTGGTAGATTTCCTCCATATTGCAAAGGAAAATAAGCAGAGCAAAAGCAAGAGATTTGTTTTAATCACATGGAAAATGTTCAAAAGAGTGTCTTGCTACCTGCTGTTGCTAGCTGGAGGCTGCTGAGATATTTAGCAGCCTATTTGAACTAATTGCATTCCCTGGGACTTCATTTTTAGATCCTAAATTGGCCTTTCATCCCTGTCAAGTGGGATGAAATCACCCCTGGTGGGTAACCCACTCCTGCCTGAGGAAGTTTTGATGTGTGCCTGCCCGTCCTTCACTGGGCTGCTGTGATGAGGGACAGAGGTGGAGAGACAGTGTTCCCTGTGGCATGTGGACATGATGGAGAGGTTTCCTGAAGCCATTGGGAACTGGGAACCACCTCCAAGAGGCCAAGAGGCTGGTACCTCCCCAGTCCAATGGAGGTGAAAATAAAGGTGTGTGGAATGTGAAGAAACCTTATGCTGGAAATGAGCAGCAGTGCAAAACCAGCACAAAGCACAAATAATAGGGAGCTTTTCCCTGGCCAGTTTTAATGTTTGGCCAGCTCCTGAGCAGCCTTTCCCTTCAGCAACCCTTGGAGCTCTCCAAGAGCTCGTCAGGTCATGGTGAGCTGCTCTTGCCCTGTGCAGACACGAGGGATTAGGCACAGCTGTGCCCTCCAGCAGCTCACAGCTCTCCCTCCATCTGCAGCAACCATGGGATCATGGAACCAGTCAGGCTGGAAAAGACCTCTGAGACCACCAAGTCCCACCATTAACCAGCACTGACAAGTCCCCCAATAAACCATGTCCCTTAATGCCACATCTACACAGTTTTTAAATGCCTCCAGGGATGGTGACTCCACCACTGCCCTGGACAGCCTGTTCCAGGGCTTGACTACCCTTTCCATGAAGAAATTTTTCCTAATAACAGATCTAAGCCTCCCCTGGTACCTCTTGAGGCCCTTGTAACCCATCTTGTGACAGATTTGAGGTGGCCTTGGTGTGGGTGTCTGGGTGCTGGCAGGAGACTGCCCCACAGACAGAAATGCTGGTGATGACAAATGAAGGGTTCCTTGTCCTCTGGTTCTGTGTCTTCATTCCAGGTGAGACATGACAGGGGGGCCAGGAGGACATGTCAGTGCTGGGAGTGGTCACCTTGAGGCAGCAGAGCTAAAGTGCAAACTGAAGATTAAAATGTGAAATGCTTGTGCTCAGACAGATATTTTGAGTACCTTTGCCCCTGCTCATGGGAGGTTTTGTCTTATTTCTCTCAGGAGCACTTTCTCCCCATTCAGAAGGAGCAGAGGCACTAATGGGTGGCTGCCCTTGAGAACCTTTGTGGTTTCCTGCCACAAAAGCTACCAGAAGTCATTTGACAGCTCCCTAGGGCTTCTGTTTCCCTTAGGTTTGGTTTCTCCTTAATTAAAAACTCACTAGGTATCAAACAGATTTTTGTTTTCATTTGATTTGGCTGCCTTTGGGAGGGGGGAAGGGGAAACAACCTTTCCTCTACTTCCTAGCAGGAATATTTGCCTGTGGACAGAGCCTAATCTGATTTTCAAGCAAACAGATCAATATTTGTTTTTCACCACATCGAAACTTGCTGTTAGCATTCCTGGTACAGAAATTAATACATGATGATGTTAGTTAGGGGGCATTGATCTGTCTGGTTGTATGTAGGTATAGTCTGCTTCAATTCAGCAGTCAGTATATTCTATCAGAGAAGTTGCCCTCATACATTTCACAGTTGTATCAAGCTTGGTGTCCTAAATGAAGTTGCAATTGAGATAGAAAAGAAATGATGAATGGAAAATTAACTGCATGAGATCAAACAGGAATCAGCATGGGCAGCTGGGGGTGTGGGGGAGAGCCTCATTTTAAGGAGGGGAGTGCTGCTGCAGGCTGGGTTACTGCTGTCCCCTGCCTGACTGCCTAAACCTGCCTAGCTCAAATTTCCCAGGTCACAAGGTTATTCATATTTGCTTCCATTATAGCCTCTGCTGGGGCACTGATGCATCACTCCTTTGGTGTTTGCCATGAGGAAATACAGAGAATTAGTCTGCCTGCAGCCTACACAGACAAGGTAAGTAGAAAGTGATAATGCTATTGTTATTTATGAGCTGGGAAGGTTCAGGGAAGGAGATTAAGGGACATTACTGTGGCATTCTGTGGCAGATGGAACAGACTGATCTCCCAAGATCCCTGTTAGTGTCCTTCTTGTATGGCCACCTCTCCCAGGACAGCACCCTAGTCTCATTGGGATAAATGAAATTTGAGCTGTGCCAACTATCCCTGTAAAATGACCTTTCCAAAACATGGATGGGTTTTACAAATAGATAGATATACCTTTTCTTTACAAATTAGTAATAGAAACCCATTAGACCTACTACAGACATCTTTGGCCTAGTACTGGTATCACCAATGATGCTTTGAAGGCAGATGCTACTGAATGTTGCCATGGGCAAGACTTTCTTCCCTGGGCTTGTAAACACCCCAGGCATAATACAGTGGCTGGTGAGGAGTGGTAGCTTGGTGAGACATGGGTTCAATCCCCAAAGAGAGCACTCAGGACCTGGAACACGTGCACTGCACTGTGGTATGATCTAAGAAGCTATTTAAGGTCTCAGCTGGAAAACAAACACGGAAAAGATAACCATGGATTACAAGGCTGTTTGAGATCTACGTAGATACACTGTTTTGACAGCAGAAATTATAAACAGCTCATTTTTGTTGACCTGTGCCCTACAATCTGTTTGAAAGCAATCCTGCTTTTTATCTGAGAAACCCATGGTGGAAAACATTGCTTGCATGGAAAAATATTGTCTGGGTCATCTCTTGCCCAATGGTTTGTTTCGAAATTCTGATTAACGAAGCTCACTCTTCCTTGGCAGTACCTGAGTGTGAGTCCCCAAGGCTGAGGGCGACTGATGGGTCTGTGCTGATGAGTCACAGCCAACATGTCTGTGATGGACTGATAAAAGGAGGATGACACTTCAGACAAAACAAACCATGAGAGACCCACACACATCAGCCTGTTCCACAGTACTTTCACCAGTGGTGGAGGAGGAAAGTGGAAAAGGGAGATGGGGTAAGGAGAAAGGCAATAGGAGGAAAATCAGGGCACGGATAAGGCAGGACACATTGAAAAACATTTCCAAAGCAGAGAAAAGTGGCTCCCACACAGAAATCTGCTCTGCTTTGTCCTGCTTACTTAACAGAAGTGCTGCAAGCTTCCCACACCTCTCTTTTTGTTACTGGTGACAGCATGAGAGCACCAAGCTGTTTTAGCATGTTTCTCTTCCTCACTATTAGACATGACCTGCTGCTTGCTCTTCCCTTCTTAGGAGAGTGACAAGGTGGAGGCAGGGGACTGGGGTTCAGAGCATCCTTCCTGCAGCTGAGGTAAGGCCAGCAAGACACTAAACATGTAGTTTTGGGCAGGTTTGACCAAACAGTTGTTGCTGTGTTATTGCCAGGTGCTATGAGCAAGGCAGAAACTGTAAGGGGAGGAAGGAAAGTTTCTCAGACTGCTAGAAGCAGTTTAGGCTGGTTTCACTGTCCTCTGAAGTGTGCAGGCAGGGCTCAGTGGTACTGTGGGAGCAAGAGCATTGCTGCACCTGTGACAGGTAGAAGATTCTGCTCAATTAGTCTAAAGAGATTAGACCTCTCTATACAAACCTGGCTGGAAAAGGAGAATAGCAGCTCATTTTACACACTCTAAGTGTGTTTCTGTGGGGATGAGGTCCAGCAGGCTCCAAGAAACTCCTACCCAGTGAGAGAGCCATTGCTAGACCTGTGTTGACCCAGTCATGGGTCTGCCCACTTAGCTCTGAGAAACCTTCTTGTGGAACTATCATTGCAGGCCATTTGCTGGCGTGGATCAGTTCCTGCTTTTTGCACATGTGTTTGTCCTTTGGCCTTTCCCCAGCAGCATTGCTGCCAGGGCCAAAACTGAGCAGTCGTTGTTGCAGTTATAGGAGCCATTCAACCTGCACAGGATGTAAAGCTGAAGCCAGGCCAGTCTGTTTCTCTCCAGAAACTGGTTTTCATCTGCATATTATTATGTCAGAAATCTGCATTTATGGAAGATACTCTTAATACAAGAGCAATTGAGACCTCTTGTCTGGCTGTGTTCTGCCTACCCGCTGCTGGCCAGACAAATTGCTCCCAGGACATGAGAGCCATGGATGCCAATTCCAATCTGCTTCTGTCATTTCTAAAGCACTGCTGTTGATCATCTGTGACATAAGTCAGTTGTCACCAGAACCTCCCTAGGTTCATGCCATAACTGCTCTCTGTGCAGGTTCCCAAGCCCTGATCCTCTCTCCAGCCAGGTGTGCTCTCCCCTCTGTGGTACAGAGTGGGACATCCTGAGGCCACCTCAGGTAGGGTAGACACAGAGAACCTGCCAGGTGGGCATAGTCCATATTTCATACCCTGTGCAGCAGTTGCTTGTGAGAGTGTTTGATGGTCTGAGGACAAAAGCCATGCTGGCAACAGAGCTAAAATTCTATTGATATGGAAGCCTCCAGGCTTGTGCCCTGGTCCTATCTATTCTCTAAATCAGACATGGCCCAAATGACCTAGCTTCAGTAAGCTATGTAGGGAAAATATCAGTCTAATGCACCATAGAAGAGAGACCCTCACTCTGGGAGTGTAGCAAATCCTTACCAAGGCTTGATAAAATCCCTGGGGGCTCTTGGTGCTGCAGGGAACACAACAGCTCTGTGCCCACACCAGTGGTGTTCGCACCCACGGGCAGCGCTTGTGCTGCAACCTCTATGGCCTTTTGCTGCCAGACACAACTCAAAATTAAGCAATCCCATTTTTAACTCAGTATCTTCTACTCTCATGAGCTCTTACAGAGCAGGATCTGGGCAGGAAACATCTGCTTCAGTGACTGCAGCAACCGGAGCCTCAAGTGGGCTCTGGCAAAATGGGGAGTAAACAAAGCTCGTGCATAACAAAGTGGTGTCCTGCAGAAAATTCTTCCTATCAGAAGGAAAACTGAATCTCACCCTTGTTTCCCTGAATCCTGGCTGTTTCCCGGTTAAGCCCCAACGATTTCAAGCATTCCAGGCATGCAAGGAAACACTGTTGATGTCAGGCAGTCGGGAAGAGGGGATGGAGCTCAGGAAGTCTGGGCCCCTGGCAATGAAACAAATACTGTGTGGAGAGCATATTCTGGGTCATAAAAGGGTTTCCCCAGTGTTCAATCTGTCTGAGACAATTTTCTATTTAAACTCCCCAGCTGTAGCCTGAGGAAGGGGCAGTGGAGCACAAAGTGAATCACCCATCCTGTCCAAGAGAATCCTGAGGTGGGAGATTTCCTGCCTTTGGAAAGAAAACAAGACACACAGAGTCACTGCTGGTGCCAGAGGGGATTCCAACCCATCTAACTGGAACCTCAGTGAGGCCATCCATGAGGCCAGACATTTATTCCATCTGCCATTGATGCCCCATGCTCAGAAGAACGTGAGCTGGGGGCTCTCTCACTGACGGGTCTGCTGTGCTGGAGAAGGCCCACAAACCAGGGCAGGCTGTCCCAGCACAGAGCCCAGCTGAGCCAGGTTGTGCCAGAGGAGGAGGTGCTCACAGTCACCAACACCACGCTCCTCCTGGCCACTGGAAGCAAGGGGGGCCTCCCTTCCCAGTTCCTTTCCTCATGGAGGCACACTGCTGTCGGGGCAATCAAGTCATGGTGGTTCACGAGCTGCATAGTGTGGGACTCCCTGCTCACCTCACTGAAGGACTCCTACAGAAAATTATTCATCAGAGAAAGGTTCAAGTTACAAAACACAGTTATTCACTGAATCAGCACTGAATCATGTCCACACTCAGCACGTAAAGCAGACTTTAGCCACAGGAATGCTTAAACTGCTGACTGTGATAGAGAAAGTTGTGAAGGTGATAAAATGTAGGGCAGCATTAGCTGAGCTACACCTATTGAAACCCAGTTATCTACAGCACTCAAGTTTTAAATTTGTACTTCAGGCTAAATTTTGTGTCATTTTGTATATTTTAAATGTGATTAAGGAAGGTACTTTGAAAGTGTTTTGGGTCTATTTTCCCCCTCATTGAACCATTGAGAGTTTCAATGGGAGCATCCCAGGGAATACAGAAAAGTTGTAGGTATGTGTTTGAAGAATCACTGCAGTCAGACATGCAAAATGCTGATCTGCTAAAAATGCAGTGAACTGAATCAATCATGTTCATATCATTTTAATAAGTTACCTTTTTACAGGAAGGTTTCATATTGGATCAGACAGTTTTTATTGTGTCACTCCAGCTTCACATCAAATGGAAAAGCTGCAGGTGATGCAGGTCACCTGTCTGTCACACAGAGACTGTCCTACAAATACCATTTTTGGGAACTTGCTCTATTTAATAGTGAGTAATATTTGCAACCATTTTCTGTACCATGTTATGCTAACAAAAAAAAAAATATTTCCATTTATTTGATTAGCTTTGCATTAGCTCTAATTAAGCATTGTATTTAAATATGCACTTTCATAATATGCCTTTATTTTATTCATTAGAGAAGTAAATTTCTACCTGAAATATTTAATAAACAAATGAGGGGAAGTATCTTTGTCTGCAAGTGCACTAGAGGTGTAGTCCTCAGTCATGGTGTCTTTATGGAAAAAGTTTTTGAATGTTTGACAGGAAAGGTGGGATTTGCCCAACCAACTCCAGATGTTCACACTGTAAATTTCTGCCTGTGAGCTAAGAGTCTAGTGTGTTTTTATAGTCAATGGAAAAATACAGGCACTTCAGGATGCATTTCCCCTAATCTTAATGTCTGCAACAGCTCTGATATCACACCCTGAAAGTGCCTGCTTCTTTCTCCTGGCTGTAAAGGGAACCCTTAAAGTGATGCAGATGTTCAGGCTATGTCTGCACTAGAAAACTAAAATGCCAGGGATCATCCCTTGGCACTGAAGATGAGGGGCAAAGAATGGCACAAAATGCTCTTGCCCTCAGAAGCAGTGAGGCAGCCCTCAAGTGGCTGCTACTGCCCTGCCCTGAGCCCACCAGCCTTTGGGAGAGCCCTGGATGGCCCAGGTTGGAATATGGGAATATAATGCTGAGGAGAAGCAGCTGGGATGGTGTAGAAGCACTCTGGATGGCCACAGGAGGCAGCTGCAGTAGCTGGCCCAGGAAGAGAATTTTGTGTTGCAGACATGCCAAAGAATAGAAGTGAATCCTACCAAATGTCTTGGGGATGTTCAGGTGCTCCTCTTCTGCCTTCTCTGCCTGTAATTGTGAATTATTTGGTTGCTGCTCGGAGGCTGTTGGTGTTTCTTCTGCAACAGAACTACCTAACTACTAACTGGTTTCTGGTTAATATTTGGCTGCTATGACCTTTCCTCTTATCCTTAGCAGAAAGGCATTTCTGCTAAAGTATTTTCCTTAAGCAGAAAGGTATTTTTTGTCAGTGCCTCCAGCTCTTTTCACAAACTATGCAGGAAGAGAATGGCTCATTTACCTCCATAGAGATTTCTCTAAATTGATTTGCCTCTAGTGGATTTGTTCTGCTGGAAGGATTAAGGTTTTCACTTCTTATTTGGTGATTATGAAAATCACTGGGGACAGAATTGCAAGATCAAGCAATGCTAAACCCAAAGGGCTTCCTGAGTGAACTTTTGTGTTCCTTTGATATCAGCACATGACTCTCCTCATCCATACCACAGTCAGTTGCCAACTGCACCCACAAAAAGCATGAGCATCCTTTTGTAAATTCTCAGTGTGGTTGGAACACTAGTTGTTAATATAATGGAAAAATCTAATCCTTCATTTTCTCTAGATTTCATAGTGGAAGCACACTGGTTTAGGCTTACTTTTTGCCCTGTAAAAACTGTTTGTAAACTGTTTCATTATTTTGAAACAAAACTTCTCATTTTTCATCTTTCAATAGCCCTCTCTTGTGTCTGCAAGACAGAAATATCACTGTCACTATGATCTATTGCTGTGGGTATGAACTATGTATGCTAAATCTATCAGACTCTGACCACAGTTTTAGTGGTGCAAGTCTAGCATGGCCATGATCAGAGTCTGTCTGCTGGCGAAATAACACCTGAGTTAGTTTCATGCAGCTGGGACACCTGATTCTTCACAGTTTTTTGCTTTGTCTCAGCAGTTTCAGAGAGACTTCTCCATACTGCAGCATAAATGAGAAGCAAGTCTGACCCCAGACACTGAGGACAGACAGAAATTAAAAATAAAACTCAAACCCAAGGAACTGATGTTTCAGTTCAATTGCAACATAAAAAGTAGCAGAAATGGGATGTGAGAATCTGAGGGGAATCTAGAAATCCTGACATGTCATTAAAACTGCTTCTTTTTAGTATGAAGTCTTGTTCTTTGATAATACATTACTGAGTGATTTTATCTATACGCCTTCTCTTCCATGTAAAAATATTGGGTTTTTTTTCAATTAAGGAAGCTTACTTTTGTTTTGAATGGTTAGATTTTATTCCTGAAGCTTTAAAACAGAATAAAAAATATTGATAGGAAGAGTGCTCATATATATCACAGGCAAAATTCCTAAAGACAAGGAGTTCTTGAAAATTGGTCTCTAGACCAAGTATTGCACAAATCAGAAGTGCTGTGAAAAATGATAATCCATATTAATTAAATCTTTTGGTGTTAGAGAACAAATTGAGGCACATCTGAAAGCTGAAGGGATTTGTAATGTGACTCAGTCTTCTTGCCTCTAGGTCACCACTTCAGAGTTGGTGTAGGCTAGCAGCAACTGAAAGTCATTATTCTCTGACAGCTGTTTGGAGACCTCTGGGAAATGAGTTTGTGCTATCCTGCTAGCAGTGCTAGTGACTGATGCAGCATCAAGTAATCTATCCTCCCTGCAGGGGGTAATTGGTATTTTCCTCCATGATGGCAAACAGAGCTAAAACAGGCATAAACCAAAATGATCATCCTCTCATTGGATCACCAGCATCAGCCACATATTTTAATGTTCAGCCCCCAAAGTGCTGATGCTGTGTGCAAATTATCACCACAGGGACACGGGCACTGCCAGCAGGAGGGACAGCAGGACTGGCACTGTGCTCTGGGAAGGGAAGGGAAGGGAAGGGAAGGGAAGGGAAGGGAAGGGAAGGGAAGGGAAGGGAAGGGAAGGGAAGGGAAGGGAAGCTCTCCAACCACTCCCTAGGATGTGTTGTTACTCCACACCACACGTGCTGCCTGCAATGGCACAGCTCCTGTTTGCTTCTGTTATGGAACTTGGGCTCCAAGCAGTGTAAATGGGCTGTTGGTCAGGTTCCTCCTGCTCACTGCCTGACTCCCCCACCATTCACTCCTGTCCTCCTGAAATTTGGGGTTGGTTTCCTGACTGGTGGCACCAGCATGTGTGCAGCTGATGTACCTCTGAGCACAGCATCATGTTAACCAGAGGGCCCAAAGCAGCTTTAGGTGGGCACCTGAAGTTAAACACCAACAAACTTTGAGTGAGAAAAAGCTGCCAGAATGCATTAGGGCCTTGTTGGCATTTTACATTCTTGTAAATATTTTTCAATCTTTTTGCAAAAAAATTGCAAAGAATGGGTCTCCATCACATGTTTTTATCTAGTACTAACACTCCCTAAAATCCAGGTTTATTGTCCTTTGTCACTTTTAGAGACTGACTCACATCTCAGTCAAAGCTCTCTCAGTTTAACCTGACCATGTATGAAAATTGGGGTCCAATCTCCACTGGAATTTCCTGCTATTTCCCCAGTGGGGTCTGACTGATGGAGGGATCTCATCTAGAGGCACTTTCCTGGCAGACTTTTCTTGCCATGTTTTTCCCATCTACCTCCCTGTGCTCTCAGGCTCGCTGTGTTTGTGACTGATATCTGCAGCCTCCTACAGACATTGGCAGTTCATTTAATGCAAAACCAATTCAAACCAGAAGTGTTGCCCTCCAGAGAGGCCTGTCTCACCCCACTGGCTGAGAACTGCTTGGAATGATGCACTCACACTTATGTAGTAGAAGGAAACCTGGTGGAAGGAAACCTGCATCTTAACTTGTGCATTTCTGGAAAGAGTTAATAAAATGGAGCCAATATTCAGCAGAAATTTTAAAAAGTACTTCGTAGACCTGGAAAAATATGTTAAAAGATTTAAAGTGATCAGTTTGATTTATAAAGGAAAAGAAGATTCAGTGGCAACTCAATTTACAGTCAATAAAAAAGCTGCAATGTTAAAGAGCTTTTTAAATCTAATGGAGAAGGACATGACAAGAAACAGTGGCTGGAAGCTGAAGCCAGACAAATTCAAGTGCAATCTCATAAACTCCCATAAAGCACTGTGCAACCAAGGGGAAATGAAATTTAATTATGGTCCTAACTCAAAGCAGGTCATTGCTGGGAGGTGACAGTTGTGTCTACAACAAATTTTTAAGCACTGGGACTATCTGGATGTTGTCATCAGACTCAACTGGCCAATGTGTGATCTGAGCGACCACAGTTGAAACCTGGGATCCTCATGCCATTTGAGAAGTTCTGGGAAGTCTGAGATATCCAGACAGGACTGGCCAGACATGCCACAAGACCTACAGAAGACCCTTTTGGAGTAGAAGCTAGAAACTGGGAAGGATACGTGAATGAATCTGCAAGGATGCTGGACTATGGCAAGGAGATGGCTGAGTCTAGTCCAGGAATCCTCTTACAGACAGTGGAGAGCTTTGAGTAGGCTACTCAAAAATAGGATTCTGAAATAAATCTGATGAACCATGACATGAAGACAACTATTTGTTTTCGTGAATTGTACAATGAGAGCAGGAATTTGGCTAAGATATTGATACCTTGCTTAGGCATCTAATGCGTGTGAGATGAATACAGCATTCAGTGATTAAATAAAATGCTCTGATACCATAGCAATGGTTTTAGATATGCTGGATTCTAAATTGCAAGATTTTTAATTCATCTGAATTTTGGATAGTAATAAAAAAATGGCTGGCAATTCAATGTTTTACCTTAGGCCAAACTAAAAAAAGATAGAGTACAAGTTATTCCAGTGCTCTCGATGAAAAAAAAAACAAAACAAAAACAAAAACAAACAAACCAAACAAAACAACAAAACCCAAAACAAACATTAACCCTTTGAAATCAGAAATTCTCATTTCTCTCCCAGAAACATCCCAGGCCAGCTTGTGAAGTTTGATGAATGTATAATTACTGATGTGATATGTATTGCTACAGCCCAGAAATCCCTTTGCCTGAGTACAGAATCCCAGCAGTTCTGTGACAACCCTATGCCACGTGTGTGTTGTTGTGCAATGTCCAAACATAAGACTGAATGTTGCCCAGCAATGCACAGTGAAGCAATCAGGGAAGAAAAGGAGAGGAGGAAATAACCCAACCCACAGTAAGGGAAAGATCAGAAGATCCTTTGGTCCAGTGGCCTTTGACATCCAGTTGCTGCTCTAGCTCAGGCAACATAAACTTTCTGCTTGGGCTCTCCAGCTGGAACAGACCATTGTTCCCTTTGGATGACTGCATTTCTACCACTCCTGTACGAGATTAGTTGTGTAGTCCAGGTCTGAATAGTGAAGGGAAATGCAGGGAAGTGTCAGCAAAGACAAAAGCTGTGACCAAGGCTGGCAAGGACACTGAAGCCAGCTGGGTGCAGAGGAGCAGCACTTTGCCCTGTGCACACCCAGTGCTGTTGGAGAGGCACAGGGTGGTTCCACACCCTGCAAACACAGAGCTGCCAGTGAGCACAAGCACACAGGGGTCAGGATTATTTTTAGAGACATGAAATCAATGGCCTTCTTTCCTGAGTCATTGGAAAAACATTGTTTGGGGGCAGTTTCTGCTAGGAAATGCACACCACCTTTAAAGGTGTGTTTACCTTTTCAACACCTTTAAATGTTTGTTTACCCACTGTACACATAGGTTGGGCTTCAGAGGACAGACATACTGGAAGGCAATCTCTCAATCACTCACAAACAGGTCTTTTAGGACAAGCAGATTATCACATTAAATTGTTCAAGTGCTGGAGTCACGGGTCAAGATGTCCCTGTGGTGCCTAAAGGAAAGTGGGTTGTGGTTTGAGCCATGCCATGGCATCTCCTCTTGAAGAAGTGTTTTGTTTTTTAAGGTGTCAGCAAGGCTTGTCATTGTTTTAGCAGGTGTTGTCTACAACTCCCCTCTCCTTCACTGGCTTCTCCTAAACTGACTATTTAAAAAAATCTTGTCTGCAGTAGTATTTTAGTGCTATTCATTATTACTCCAGGAGCATCTCTAGAAATGGAAATGGTTCCCATTTAGCAAATGGGTCCTGGTCCTGGCCTCACAGGGGATAGAGGGATAGGTGACAGTGAGAGGTGACTCAGGACACACCCTTGGAGTGATGCAGTGTGGGCAACAACAGACAGAACAAGAGGACACAGTCTCAAGCTGCGCCAAGGGAGATGCAAGCTAGAATTAAGGAGGAAGTATTTTACAGAAAGAGTGGTCAAATACTGGAATCATCTACCCAGGGAGGTGGTAGAGTCACCATCCCTCGAAGAGTTTAAAAAAAGACTGGATGTGGCACTTGGTGCCATGATCTAGTTGAGGTGTTAGAACATAGGTTGGACTCGATGATCTTAAAGGTCTCTTCCAACCTAGAATTTCTGTGATTCTTTGATTCTGTGATTCTGTGACTTTTAGTCCTTGGAGCACAAGTGCTTCTGAATGTGCTGTTACCTGAGCTGGTCCAGAGCAGAGCTCTCCCAGCTCTCTGTGGAGGGAGTGCAGCTGCTCTTGGGTTTGATCGCTGAGTGCTCAGGGTGCTTGAGAAATCTCATGGCAACCATGTCTTGAGAGAGCCAAGCAGATGTGTAACTCCTGCCTTAGCCCCAGGGTCCTGGAGCTCCAGGAGGGCTCCCAGACTTTGTGGCTAAAGAGGAGTTACTCATCCATCTGCTCAACTCCACCAAGAGCACAGCATTGGGCCAGCTCCCGCTTAGATGCTGCAGAAGGTAAAACACAAGGCCCTGGCGGGATTTTGATGCCCTAGGGGAAGGCAGCATTGCAGGCTGAAGTTCTGAGTCTAAAAATTCCTCACTTTCAGGGAAGTTTGGGTTGCATCTGCCCTTCTTAGGGTCAGTGCACTGCAGAGTGTCCCTCAGGTAATGCCACAACACATCATCATGCCAAAGTCCTCCAATGAGCCAGGTGGCTGAGTATTCATCCTTTGCCCTGTGATGATGGGAAGGTTGATGGCTGGATCCTGTCCAGATAAGGATGGAGATCCTGGATGGAGCACATGCCAAAGCACTGGGAGAAGAAACATCTCTCACTGGCTCTCATCCAGACTTTCAAAGCAGCAGAGCCAAGGGAATCATGTGAAACCTAAGCACAGTCAGCACTTCAAGGGCTTCAGAACTTAAATCATTGGCAGTCACAGTTTAAAGTAAAAACTTAATTGACCTCTCTGATAGCTACCTGATGCACTCCACCAAAAGTATGCTGCTTTTTTTCTTTTTTTTTTTTTTTTTTTTTTGTTGAGCTACATTACCTTCTTAGGTAAAAATTTAGGAAGAAAATGTCCGTTAACAGTCAAATGAAATGGCAATTACTGTATAGTCAGACAGCATGGAGCCTGTACTTTTAATGCAATTAATTCTCTCATGGCTTAATAAATTAATTACACTAGTGTAGTCAAGACTGAAGTTCAAGAAACCCAATTGTGAGGGTTCTTTTGTTTTTAAATACATAAGCATTGAGACCCTTAAAAGGGAATTTTGCCTACTCTGAGGCCTTGACTGCTGCATTATTGAAATATGGCACCTACAAAAATATGTGCTTTTTTGACATGGTATTTTTATTTTTTCACTTTACATATGCTTTACAAAATTGGACTGATTTTTTTTTTAATGTAAATGAAATTACCAGCATTTTTGTATCCAAAAATCCTTTGAAAACAAAAAGGAATTCTGCTTTGCTATGCACCTGTGTGTCAGAAGAGCAGGGCTTTTGCAGGTGTTCACCACTCCTTAAAGGAATGCAGGAGACACTTATATCCCTTGTAGAAACGTGCTCCCCATTTTTCTATACAGGATGACATGGCAAGAGGTCCAGAGGAGATAGCAGGAGGTTTAGGTGGGAATCACCCAAATCTCAAAAACGTAGTCAGCATTAAGTTACAGTCAGTGGCAGGCAATTTCCACCTTCCTTGCCCAGGCTCCACCCCTTATTCCCATCAGGCTTCCTGTGATTTTAGGGCTCGTGCAGTTGTACAAGGAACAGATCTGGTCTCATGGGAAAAGAAACAAAAGTTTTCTTCTGGTGGATCTATTCACTGAATGGACTTGGCGCACATTTTTTTGCTTTTATATTCCACTGGCATGAACCATCTTCTGATGGCATCAGTCAATGCTACATGGGCTTCTCTTCATTAGGCAGTGCTAGTAAATAGTTCCTTTTGCTCTGAGGCTCTTGGGAGTAGTGAGGCAGAGAGGCAGGGTGACTTTTCAGGGCCCACATGGACCAGTCTGTGTTTCTCAGCCTGGTGCTGGGTGTGAGAGCATGGCTCACTCTTAAGGGACCTGAAAGAACTTAGCAGACTGAGCTGTTTAGATTCTTCCATGCCCACACAGCCACAGACCAATGTAATTTCTGCAAAAATGATAAAAGCTTCTTAAATCCTGGCTTGTAATGGCTTAGGCACAATCTCAGATGCCTCAGTGCTCATTTTAATTTGCTGGCTCTGAACAGCCAAGGAGCAAGGTGAGGGCTGTGCCACAGCCAGCGGTGCTCACAGGCACTGTGCTTGTGGCTCACGTGCTGAGGGTGTTTACTCACACCTGCAGCACTGGTGGGTGTGCAGGATGTCTGCTGCTTCATGGTGGTGGTGACAGCTCTGCACAGTCCCATCCCTTGGTCACCTTGCTCTTCAAGGGCTGATCCCCATGACAGGTGGAAGGAGCATTGCCATTTGTCAGGACCCAGCTGGGGCCTAATATGCAGTGTGGTCACTGCACTTGCAGCAGGAGAAGCTGGAAGAGCTTCAGAGGGGAGCAGCATGAATGATTTCAGGTCCAGAAGATAAAATTTGTGGATTGTGAGAACTGCTCGTTTTGAAAATTTAAAAAGGTTTATTAAACCTTGACAAAAATACAACAAAAGGACTACATAAGGAAAAAGCTGCAGTGCTGGGAACTGCCCCTCATAGATGCCACGTGGCCAGTTCATCTTCAAGATGGACACTCAGTCTTTTATACCCCTGGGGGTTGCATCAGCCAGCCCTGGTCCCTTCCAAAGTCTGTCAGTCAGCTCTTCTTTGCCATTTATCCATGGAAACTGCTTTCTTGTAACTGGATTGGAGGTCAGGTGTTGCCATGCCTCATCCCCTAAGCACCAAGATTTTCCATTCCCAACTGCCCCATGCAAAGGACGCATGTGCAGCCTTCTTTGTACCTGTCCTAGACAACCCAGGCTGTCTGATGGTCACAATACAGAGGGGAAAAGGGAACTGTGGGGAGAACAGAGGACATCTAAACTACAATATAACTATACATCACTGAAGCTTTTCTTAACATTCACACAATAGTTATCCCTTAATTGCAAGAGCCAATCATCTCATTATCCATCTATAACAGATTCAAAGGACTTGGGGAACATCAGTCTGGGCAACAGGTGACTGCCAGGGAAAGATAAATGTTTGAAACAAGGCAAAAGTGCCCTTAGAAAGGAAGGGAATAATCCATCTGTGCCTGGAAAGGGGTCAGGGATTATGGATTTTGACTACAGCAAAGACTTCAGTTAGAAATTATGAAAAACTTTCTCGACCTAAAATATTGAAGCAAGGAGTTGGACACCCAAGGGAAGCTGTGAAATCTTCACACCAGTCTTTTTTTTTTTTTTTTTTTTTCTTTTGAGGACAGATTAGAGAAGCACCTGTCAGGATTAGTTTCAGTACTGTCAAACTTGTCTTGGGGCAAGGGATCTGCATAGTGACCTCTCAAATTCTCTTTCAGGCTGGTTTTCTGTGATGATATTAACCTGTAAAACTTTGTCACAGAAAGTCATTTCTCTGCAAGGATGAGATGCAGCCAGGTGGTGTTTCTGGGTGTGCTGTGGCACCTTTACAAGGCATGGTTGTAAAGGTGCCACAGAGCTGCTCCAAGCTGGAGTGCAGAGCCCAGGGACACAGCACAGGAATGGAAAGCTGAAATGGGAATGAGACTTTAATTAATGGTGCAGCTCTTGAGAGGGGCGTCCTGCAATACTTAAGGACTGCAAATGGTCAAGACCTCAGTCAAAGATCTGAAAGGGACTGGGCATTGATTTCTCTAGGGAATCAGGTTACATTTCCCCTAAAATTCAAGGCAATTGCAGACTCCCAAAGGACCATAAACTGTCTGCCTTGATGATTCATTTCTGTACAGAGGAGACTTCCTTCCCTAACAAGCCAGTGAAAATTTGTCTCCTTCCCATGTACCTGAGCAATCACCAGTAAATCTAGTTTTGCTCAGTAAACTTTGACCCATGATGTCTGCAGGATTTTGGAACTCTAAAGCCAAATGTATCATTTGCAAAAGAGCTTTTCTTATTCAGATGCCACAGAAATGCATACTCTTTATTGAGATCCTGCATTTCATTTGCCAGCTCTAGAATGGTAGATCCTGCCTAGGTAGTTGGAAAATAGCATGTCATGAGTTTTCTCATTGTAAACACATTATGAGCTGAGATAAATCCTGGGCAAGCCAAGCTCACAGCAGATGAAAATAGAAATGATAAAAAGTTTTCTAGTCCCACAGAGGGGGTGGAGCTGTCTCTTCTATTCAAATGGGGGGATATATACCTTTACAGGCATACACAGGAAATGAGAGGTGTTCCTGGTCATCCCTTTTCCAGCTGTGAAGCAGTCACAGCTCACAAGCACTGCAGCCAGGCTGGAACTGCACCTCTTGCACTCGGTTTGTCTGCACAGGGGAAGCTGCAATCAGCAGAGCACCTGACAAGAGAGGGAGGCTCTGAAGGAGGGATGCAGACCCAGAGCAGGAGGTGGAGAAGAGGAGGCTGTGCTGCACCCTCGTGCCTCAGCACAGGATCCACCATGGGACATGCAGCCCATGGGTAATTTACTGCAGCATCTCAAAGCATCTTGAGGCTGTGAGGAGCACCAGCCAGGCGTGTTGTGGTTGTGTGGGCATTTTGGCACAAAAACCTGAATGATTGTATATAGATCATTTTAGTTTGGGATCATCCCAGTGCAAACATGATCGGGGTTTATATGCACATTTTTCAAGGGGCATTGACATGGCAGACAAAAAAAAGGGATGTATCGCAATTCTTGACTCTCAAAATCTCACCAGCTGCCTGTTCTCAGTGATGCACTGATCAGTGATGCCAGCTTCCCTCCATTCCCACCTTGAGAACCACAGCTGCTCCTGCACACACAGCTGCTGCTACAGGCTCTGTTTCAACCAGCCCTTGCTTCCCATTGCAGCTTGAAAGAGGCCTTGGGTGAGCCTGGGTGTTTTGGGCCACCTCTGAGAATCAAAGGTAATGAAAGTTCCTTTTACATCATCTGTCAAACTGCTTGAGTTAATGTTAGCACTGGTGTGAGCATTTGCCACAAAAAGTTCCTAGAGAGTAACAGAACCAGCCAACCCCTGTGGCATTATCAGCAAATGATATTCACTAATATTCCTCCGGTTGTGAGACAGTAAAAAAAGATGTGATCTGGCAAAAAGCTGTGGAAAGAAAGACCACATTTCTGACCAGCCAAGGCTTACATCATCATCTCCAGGAATTTCTTCTCTGCAGGGAGCACAGAGCAGCCCTTCTCTAGAAGGTCAGCAGGGTTACTTAAACTTGTGTCATTTTACACAGCTGGGCAAATGAATCTGGTGGAACTGAGGTGGCAGAAGCCTCTGTCAGTGAGACTGGAAGGGATGAGAGACCAGGATGAGTGTCTGGAGCTACAAACCACTGGTAACAGACTGTTCCCAGTTGAAATAGCTGGTCTGATGGTATCTTTTCCAACAAAGATATCTGCAGCCTTCATCACCCATCACTTGTTCTGGGATGGGAGTATGAACCTGACCAAGAGGCCACCCAAACCCAGTGTCTCTTTTATTTGCTCCCCACATTAGGGAATAACATTGGGAAAGCCTTAGGAACCATTTCTGGACTGCAGCATGCCCCGGGAGCTGCTCCAGTTAGCCAAGGTGAGAGCAGAGTGCTCACCCTGCAGGAGATGGGTGGATGCTGAGCAGAGAGTGGTGTGTGGGAGGACTGTGCCCACTGCAGGAGCAGGGTCTGGTTGCACATTCCACAGCCCTGAGTCATGTGGGGCTGCCTGCTGACCCCTAACCCCACTCCAGCTCCAGGCACAATTTTCCTGCCTTACTTCTGTGGGAGAGAGTGTCTTCTCAAAGAGGAGTGATGAAAAGCAACCACTGAGGTCTATAAAACACCACTCCTCAGAGGCAACACTGTGCCAGCAGGGCTCAGTTGGAGATGACTCACAAAGGGTTTTCTCCTTTCACTCCTGGCCTAGGGGGGTGGAGAGGGGTCCAAAAAGCTTGTTAATTTTGCAAAACATGTGAATGGTATTATGCAACAATGGCAGACGTCTGCAGAGCATGCATATGAGAGGTTTCAGTCTTTGTATTTGGCAGAGGTTAATGAATGATCAATAGATGATCATTAGCCAGATGCACTGTTAGCTACTGGTCACAAACAGGTAGCTTTGGGGGTTGCTACAAGCACAAAAAGGCCTCATTAAAATGTTTCAAGAAAAAGCTTCTATAGGTAGAAACTGAGGCACAATGCTAACATTGCTCAATCCGTGACTGATGTGATCATGACTTGCTGGTTGCAGACACAGAGTTCCCATCACAGGAGTTTCCAATCTCAACAAGGTCACAGAGAAAAGGCCAAGACCCAAGTTCTGGCTGCAAATCCTGGGGCTAATATTTTTCCATCTTCCATCTGAGTTTAGTGCTGTGACTGCCCTGCCAAGTGGAGCCCATCAGGGGGCTGGTCCAAGCAGTTGTGCCCATTGAGCTGTGTGGGATCTGCCTGACAGGCAGCAGACAGAGCTGCATTTCCCAGGGATGACAGAGGGGTTGGAGCACTTGGAGCCTTGTCCCACCACCCCATTAATCACTGCAGATGCTACAGCACAGCAACACTTAAGGCCAGGAGGGGAGGGTGCATTTCATCTAAATCTTGATTAAATCTGGACTAGGAACTGTAAAATCCCTCTCTGATTATTACATAGAAAAAGACACTTCTAGAATTTGGTTCATTTTGAAAAAGAAATTAAAAAATGAGAGAAACTAAATTGCTCTCCCATATCCCTGCACCTGACCCCCATGAGCAGAACAGACCCATGAAACCTTTCCTGCATTTTTCTAGCTGTCATCTGAAGAACTTCTTGTGTTGGCTATTTTTCTTTAAAACAAATAATTAAAAAAAAAAATCTGGATTCTTCTTTAAACAAATATTAAACGAAGTAAAAAGAGCTGAAAATTACCAGGTTTGCTACCCTGCTGCAGGTGTGTGAGTAGTTAGTCTTGTATAAAAGGAGCAGATGTTGCTTTTTTCCAAATGGCTCTGCCTGCGCTCAGGGTGCAAATATGACATTGTGCAGTGATGGTGACGGGGAGGTGATACCAGTGGGTCTGTACATGTGCATGGCAGTTAAATACCTGCTTAAATGCTCCAGCAGGCTGCAATCCCAGCTGACAAGTGAATGAATTGGAGTAGAAGAGAAGAAAATGTAGATTCTGTTTTTCCAAAGAAGGAGCTTTAGTCTTCACCCTTCCCTTACCAGCCTAAAAGGATATCATTGTCTCAGAAGACAAGCAAACCATATTCCAGATGTCCAGAGTATTTGAAAAAGGATGTTTATTAATGACCTGGGGACTGAAGATAAACAGGCTGCACAAAAACAACCCCTGAGATACAATGGTGGACTTAACCTCTGCATGCCAGAGGTCTGGGCAGCCCCGGGAGGGGGCAGACAGGGCTGCACGGGCTGTGGAGGCAGCTCAGGCACAGCTCAGAGCTTCTACTCACAGGTAGTAACAAATGCAGCGCTGCAGAGGGTGAATACAGATCTGCTGGAGAAGTGTCTTCTCCTATTGTCTGCTTACATGATCAATTATAAGCAGAGAAAATCCTGCCCTCATCGCTCATGTCAGAAAGAGCAGCCAATCCATCTTCCTGTAGCAAACACTGCCACCAGAACAAAGGGAGGTTTTACCAGCCCTTCCTTTTGGACACACATAATTTATAAACCCACAGCAATATTTTTGCCAGAACAACATCCATGCAAAAGCAACAACCACAATAAAAGAAATCCTCTTTACTTAGCTTTGCATGCCCCCACCTAGCACAGAAAACCTGCCTCTCAGGATCAATAATTCATGTTCTGAGCAGGGTGAGATCCACCTTCCCCCTTCTGCACATGCATATTCCCACAGGGAAAGGCCCAGGGACTCAGATTCCTCTTCTGAACTGCATTGCACACCCTGAAACTCAGTGAGCCTGGGCTCTGTGATAACTGTAGAGGAGAGATACTGATGTCAAGGACGCGCTGCTAAATGGCCTTCCTGCCAGCCCAGATTAGGCAGTGTCAGCTCCAGCTGATTACACTTATCACAGGTCTGTGCAGGAAAAGCTCAGCTCCATCCACCTGCCCTTTGGGTGGATTTACCCCACCTGTTCTATGGCTCAGTTGGTCCCAGTGTGAAGGGACAGAGCAGAAAATTGCCTCTATTAAAAAAATTCCTTCTGCCTTAAGCAAGTTTATGTAAATAAATACATAAACTTACATATGATCTATAAACCAAATAATGAAATAAAAACTTAGTAATATATAACTTTAAGATAAAAACACTTGCATACATAAATAAACAGCTTAAAGAAACTCACAACCACAAAGATATGGGTTTATATTGGCTGGGGCTCCCTGCCTTGAGATGTGCCTGGCTTTAGTCAAAGTCTGCACTGCTCTGGAGTTTGTGCAAGGCACTCTGATGGATGCAGGCTCAGGACTGGAGACAAACCCCTTCTACCAGTCCTGAGGAGCTCCCATCCTATCCAAGCTACTCCCTGTATCTCCCTCATCCCAGCCCATTTCTCCTTTCACCTCAGTCTCAACAGCTCTGATCCTCCTTTGTTCTGTTTTCCTACACTGGCCTCTGACATCTCCCTTCCCTGGCCATTACTCACACTCAGCAACTGATATTTTGGATTTCTGGATCAGGGCTGGGGAGACTTCTTCATTGACCTTGCCTAAGCCATTGAATTTCTTTGTATCAGCTTGTAAGCTGCAAAACTGAGCCATAATTCCCATGTCAAACTGTGCATCATCTACTGAGGCTTCAGGGAAGATCCTTAAATCTCTCTGGTATGTAACTGAAGAACGGAGTGTCCAAATAATGTGGAAGACTTGGGACAAAGTTCTTTTGAGACTGTGTGTTTTCTTACTACGTATAGGTGTACGAAGCTTTGAGGTATGCATAAATCTTTGTAAGACTTGGTCTTAGCTGGGACCTATGCTGAGCACTGATAATGTTTGTGCAAACCAGGAATCCCATGATGATGTGTCAAACATCCATCCTGCCCACCCACAAGGGGCTTCTCTGGCTTATTCACAGGTTTTCCTGGTAGAAAATGGTTAACATGACCTTTATGTTCCAGACACAATGAGACCAAGATTTAAGACTTTTCAATATATAAAAGAAAACAAAGGTCAGGTAAAAATAAACTGATGAAAATTCCTGGTACATGGCAAAGTACAATGGAATGCCCCCCTTGTGAAAACTGCATATTTGACCTCTTCAAAAAGGTAGGAAGAATACTTCCCTGACTCATCAACTCTTTACCTCATTTACCTGCTGTGTGCAGTCTTCCCAGGCTAACTGGAGTCAGCTGGAATGCAGCTGCATTTGCAAAGCTGCTGCTGACAACTAACTAATAACTCATCATTTCTGCCAGTGCCTTTATCTCATCCAGGAGAAACAATTCCACATTTGGCTGGAGTGAGGGCCTGTTGATTCAGGAGAGCCCAGTCTCCCCGGGCTGTTTGTGCACTGCTGGCTGAAGGTCCCCTCAGCAAACATGCCACAGTGTCTGCAGTCTGTGTGCTGTTTACCCAGCCCATTTCTGGGGCTCTCCCCAGAGGAAGCCCCAGGCATTATCATCAGTTGACACTAGTTAACTCTTCTGCTTAATGCATTCCCACAAGAGATATGGCAAACACACATATATCAGCTGGAAAATAACTCAGGCCTCCATTACAAGCCATGGCCAGTTGTATTCATGCTTTACTGCAGTTGCTACCTTGAGGTCAAAAGTTGAAATAAAAATGTCTCGTCGGTATTGTATTTATAATGTTCTTATTGGCAATGAACTGAGCTGGCTGGATCATACTAATCCTTGTATTCACTGAGTGGAAACTCCAAAATATTGACAAAGTGCTGCTATTTAATCTCCAGGAATGCTTTTTGTTCTAAACCAGAGGTGTCTAAGGCATTACAAATGATACCAAGAGGCCTCAAGTTTATCACAGTATCCCAATGTTTGGAAGAGAGAAGATCCAAAATGGAACTGCTTGAGAATTTTTCAACTCCCATTTTTCAACCATTGCATATCAGCTATCTGAAATTAAGGTTTTTAGTGGAAAGACAGTACTTCTGGTGAAACACAGAGTTGTGGCTTCACAGTTGGCTTTGTGTTTGTCGCTCCTGAATGAATATACTTCACTCAGAAAATTAGAGATTGGCTTTAGGTCTCTGCTTCTGTTATTCAGAGCAAAAATTACTCTGGAAATACCATGGTTTAAGCAACTATTTAACTATTGCTGCAGGCTCTTTTGATTAGCCTTTTTCTTTTAAAATGTCAAAAAAAATATCACAAAACTGAAAATGATAATTTTCTTTATTCACCTTCTCTCCAAATGGACATCAGATGAGGGAAGGGATTCCCCTTTCTGTCTGGGGTGTTCCATGTTCACAGGTTCCCACTGCCCTGCGAGGTGGCCTGGCAGGCTCCTCTCACAGGGCTGTCTCCTGCCTGGCAGAGCTGAGAGGATGGCTGAGGAGGAAGGCCTAAATACTGAATCAGCAGAGGAGCAGTCTGGAGTGAGTCCATCCTGTCAGCAGGGAAATATTATGCTTGGTTTTTCAGTGGCTACCCACATCACTCCCACTTTGAGCCACCAAGCAATCAGCGAGGTGAGAGTCACCCTTTCCTTGCTGTCAGCACTTGGGTGAGGTACCACTGCATGGAAGAGGTTGAGCCACCACCATCTTTCCCAACTTCACCAGCAACTTCCTACTGATGGGATACACTGTCCTAACAATACTGTGGCAAAAACTGTGTTTTGGGGGATGCTGGTCAAGGGCTGAGGTGTCAAGAGGGAGCAGTGCTGGGACAGATCTTGCTGTGCCATCTTAAAAAACACTCAAGCACCTGGCTGAGAGCCCAAATTCCACCTGGCTGAGGGAAGGCCCAGATCCATGACTATGCTGTCCCTGCCTCTGTTGAAAAAAGACAGAGAAATTAAAATTTGGGGATTTTAGGTTCCTTATGGGCTTCCATTTTCCTCTCTCATACTCAGTGTTTTGTGAAACCGAGTATTGTTGTTTTGAGGAGCCTGTAAATCTGCTGGGGAGCTGGTTGTCCTTGGAAACAGATTGCAATCTCAACATGTTTCCAAATGAACAAGAAATATCTGGAGATTGAACTGAATTTGTGGGACAGAAAGAAAAGCTACTAGCCTTGTACTTTAAAGCTGCCAGGGAAGATTCAGTTTCATGAGGACGTTAACAAAAAAAACCCAAAAAAACAAACCCAGCCAAGAACACTTTCAACATCCCCAAAAGAATATGAGCTTCTTTGTAATTAAGTCCTTCCTGGATGCTTATATATGTGCAAAGTGAGAGGGTCCCTGGCATGACAGTAGCAATGCATTTTGTTTGGCAAAATGCCACTTTCAGTGTATTTCAGCTCATAAGTGATTGTTTTCCCTGCAGGCAGCTTTGAGCCTTGATATAGCAACCTCCAGCACACAGGGGAAAAAAGCACCTTTCCTCTGAGCAGATTAGCAGCAGCTAGGAAGGGAACACAATGAGTTGGTTGAACAAATTCCTTCAGCTCGTGGCTGGTTTCTGAAACCTAAACAGTCTTTTGGAAGGGAAGCACAGCAAGGCTGGTTGTGTTTATACTCCAGATTTAAATATACTGACATACTGCCAGGTTTGGAGCTGTGTATCAGGCGAAGGTCAGTGAAAACTCAAACTCCTTGTGACAGGTTATTTTGTGCTTAAATAAATTCAGATAAAACATACAATGAGTTTATCTGTAGCTTTCAAAAGACTGACGTGCACCATAGCAAGGCTGCAGGCTGTTGGCCAGCTGGTGAAGGCAGTGGCCAGCATGGTCCTGGACACAGCTGTTTTATTGGGGTACAAATACCTGGAATGAGTATCTTTCCCAAAAAAAGGAAGCCTCACAATAATGAAAAATTGGAATATTGATATTATTTACGTTTGTAACATTAAGGCCTGCTAGTGCTTCCAAGTTATGTCCCAGGTAGCCCAAATATGACCATATTTTCTCAGATTGTTTTCTGTCAGTGGTTGGTGGAGCCTGGAGAGGAACCAGTGTTCTACTCAGCCTCTGTGGATGGAGATCAGACCTGTTCAGCCCCAGCATCCTATCCCTGCTCCTTCTGGCCTCCAAGGCACTCTTTCTTTTCAAAGCCCATGCACAGATCTTGGCTGCACAGCTCAGTCATTTTCATGCTTTTTGTTCAAAAACTGGAAGGACTTGATATGTCAAACCTGCTCCTGATAGCATTGTCCACTTTCAATAGCACTAAATTGGCAAGTGTTCAGTCTAGAGCTGTTCATGCTTTGGCCAACAAGCAGAGCCTCTCTCCCCCAAAACCAGACAGGCAAGGAGCACAGCAGGTTTACAAGGAATTTGTTAAATGATGGTTCTGCATTATCTGTTTTATTAATTGAGATGACTACTCCAGTGTAGCAAATTCTAACATTAATTATTCATCCTTTAATTCTCTCCTCCCTGCTTTTTTCATTTCAGTCTGTTTCTTTCTTTGTCTCCTCAATTGCTTCAAGACCAGCAACATAATCTTCTTCATGTTTTGCAATCCTTTGTAATTACAGTTTGGCCAGCGTGACCCCATGAAAATCCTTGCACTGTGAGCAAAAGGAGTCAGGGTTGCATATTAAGCAGAGAGAAAATCTTCATTTACTTGTGTTTTAAGAAAGACGCTCATCAGAATATAGGCAGATATCAAAACTGTTATTTATCAGACCTGAACTTCTATTTAAGGGAAGCAATGATAAAGCAGTAGGAGTAAAGTGGAGAAAAGTCTTGCAGGATTCACACAGCATTTGTCTCAGTAGAAGACAATGAGTTGCGTCAATGATGTTCAGCTTGCTCATCTTTAATTTCTCCTCGCTGATTTATCAGAACTCATTTATACTGCCATTAATCAGGAATAAGCTGCTGCTCTACAATTACATGGCAGGATGATTATTTCTCCTGGGAATCAAAGACTGTATCTGCCTGTGCTGCAGGATAGGCCTTGGTAAAATACCTGGGAAGCTGGGCTGGAAGATGAGGTGCAATGTCCAGCTGCACTAAGTCTGCATTTTGGGTCATAGAATCACAGAATTGCTAAGTTTGGAAAAGGTCTCTAAGACCATCGAGTCTGACCATTAGCCCAGCATTGCCATCTTCACCAAACCATATCCCCATGTGCCTCATCCACACACACACACACACACCCATTTCGAACACTTTCAGGGATGATTTCACCACTATCCTGGACAGCCTGTTCCAAGACTCAGCCATTCCTTCAGTGATGAAATTTTTCCTAATATCTAAGCTTTTTCTGGTGCAACTTGAGTTTGTTTCCACCCATCCTGTCAAACTTGTGCCTTTGGTTGGGGTACAAGTTTTCCCATGTGGAGAGGGAAGCTGAGCTAGGAAATCAGCCCACACATCTCCTTGGGCACTGGTGCCTCCTGGGGAGTATGTCCCACTCTTCTGCAAACGCCAACGTTGGCAAAGCAACTGCATTCCTCAAATCCACCTGCTTTTCCAGGCACTGGCAGGGTTAGTTGCAATAAAAGCTGTCTCTCTTTGGAGGACCTACTTTAGTGTGGGTGGGTGTAGTGTGGATTTTCTCCATCCCATGTAGTTCTCACCTGGTTAATCCAGGTTAAGGTGTGTGCTACTCAACACCAGGAAATGAGCTGGGGAAGGGAGGGCCCGACCTCCTGGGAAAGGTGTGACAAAACACATCCTTCTCCTCTGACTGACACAGAAAAAGGTCCCCAAGTTAGCTGTGGGATTGAAGAGGGTTGACCAGACAGTCCTGATCTTACCCATGAGCAATCAGGTTTGCTCAGAGGCAGACAGCCTTCCAGAGGGGAAAACAGCCATCTGTTGGCTGTTGCCATCTGTTGGCCCGTAAATCTGAGATCCATGTCCACTGGCATTTTCCACTGGGACAAAGAAACCATTCCAGAACAGTTCTGACAATTAGGGCTATCTACACATGTTGACATTTTGTATCACTAGAGTCAGAAAGCTGGGAGGGAATGTCCTTCTGAGGACACACTAAGCCCTATCGTGGGGTTTTTATTGACATAGCACTGTCCCTTTAAGTCAAGCCTGTTTCAGTTCACAGGGCTAATAACAAATTACATTTATGTTTAAAACCATACCAGTGTGTAATTACTCCATCATCCCTTGTGGATAAGTCCTCCTCACAACTTTTTATGAGCCATCCATAAATACTAAATGATTTATCCAAGTACAAGCATGCTGTAAACTTGGTCACATGGAACTGTTGATGAGGGACAGCCATAAATTTTAATTATGCCATTGATTCTTGCTAAAATATTAACTTGAAGCTGGCTATAGGATACTCCAGCCACTTGAGATCAAATTAAATTATAAAATATCCTGTACTTTACAGATGTGCAGCATGTACTTTTCAGGTAGTGACCTACAGGAAAAACCTTTCATTGCCTGCTATAAAGATAACCTCTTGTATTAGGATTTAATGCAAGCAGTTATAAAAATAAGAGCCAAAAAGGATCTATTAATTCACCTCCTGATTCTTTGCCAGCATAAGTTTGTTCCAAAAAATGTATTATTGAGTGTTATTGGTACAGCAAAGCTTTCAAAAGGGACAGCTAATGGGAATTCCGTAACTCTCTTTGGACCTTGTCCCCCAGGCTAATAGACTTTGGCTTTGGAAAAAGCAGCTCTGACATTTAATCTGCAGCTTCTCTTTTTCAGTTTCACCTCACTGCTTCCAGTTGTACCTGCTTGAATCAGCTTGAATTTTGGCTCTCTGGCCCTGGTGTTGCACAACCTCTAGCACAGAGCCTTTCTGCTGTTCTCTGAAGAGCCTGGGTGCTTGGATCAATTTTTCAAAGTGGGCTCAAGGGTCCAGATACAGCTGTAAAGGAGAAAAACAGGAACAGACTAGAAGATTCAGCCATATAACTTTTCACTTATTTTGTTGTGGGATTCATGTAGCTGCTGCCCAAAATTAGCTTTGAAAACCTCACCTGTCTGGTTCTTTCTGTCATGCCAAAGTGGACATCCCTCCCAGCCTCCAACTTGATTTTCCTAAGGTTTTAAAATTTTAATAATTCTAATGTTTAAATATTTCTTTAACATCACTATCAATGAAATTACTAGGCCAACTTCCACATTACTGAATTTTGGCTTCTAATGTAGTGTGCAAAAGTACTCATATGCACAGACATATATATGCACAAATCCATAGTGGCACAAACCCATGGGGTTGGTCTTATCTGCATCTAGAAGCATGTTAAATTTCTTTGGACTAACATTTTAGGGGGCTGGGGTCTGTTCAATTCTACAAAATGACTGGGTTTTTTCATCTGCAGAGTGTAGCAGGCTGAAAAGCCAACAGCACTGGAGTGGTGATGTATCTGCCTCATTTGCTTCTGGCAAATTCCTACAAAGCCAGACTGGCCTGGAAGCAGATCATCTTCACTTCTTGTGTCATTACTCCCCATTTAATGCCAGTCTCTCCTCATCTGTAGGCTGGTTTGGAAGAGCCATGGATCTTCCTTCCTGTTAGTGAAGGAAACAGATTGCTTGGAGGAACCCACAGAGCTGATGAGCAGCGCCCAAATGCTGACTCAGGTCTCACCTGGTCCACATGAAAGAGCCTTGTGTTTCAGCACAGATGACTCAGTTACTTTGGAAAGCAGCAGCATAGCTATCAAGAGCTAAGAAATCTCTAACAAATGAGGATTTTTTTATGGCTTGTGGCTCCCTGTATCTAAACAGTAATACTTAAAATTGCAGATTAGTGTTCCTCTACCAACTGTGAGAGGAGTCATGTGGATCATGGAAAGTAATCTCCAGAGGTAGTTCAAAGCAACCTGAACTCAGAATTGAACTGACTCATCTGAACACAAAGTAATTTATGAGGTAGTAAAAACAAGGTCATAAACTGTCATTTCTACTTTCTCTCTCATAGGACCATCTGAGTTTGGTCACTGAGGAACCTGGTGCATCCCAGGCAGCCGTGGCTCAGAGGTGATGGGCACCTCTTCACTCTGATACAGAGCCACAGTGAGCAACTAGGCAGAAAATGGAACTGGGTGCTCCTGAAGATTTATTGTGTGTGACATGTCCATGAAATGCAGTTATATTAATCTTGCTATGAACTACAACAGCACATCCCTGCTCTTGGGAGATTCCAGCACGGCAGTAAAACATCACAGATGTAATTCTGATCTGTTTAGGGTTGAATTCCTGGGTTTCGCCTCAAGGCCTTGGTATTGCACCTGCAATGATTTCCAGGAAGCAGGGGAGATGCACTGCAAACATGAGCTGTTTGAATAAGTCCTCAGCAGCTCCAGCTTTAATGACTTATTCATGATAATAAATTGGCAGATGACAGGCCACCATCTCTGGAACAGAAAGGTTGCAGCTTTAATTAAACTCTTTAATTGGCATGGCCATCTCCTCCCACCCAGAGCAGACACTGAATAAACATAGAATGTCACTGCATCCTTCTTATGAACAGACATGGAGCCATTTCAGAAAATCAATGACAATGATTAAGAGAGCTTTCATCCCTTGCTCCTACCTACATTTTGCTTTCCACACCAAGTGTATTGACTAAATGTCTCCTCCTAGAAGGTTATGTGTACAGGCTTTCAGCAGACAGCACCAGCCAAATTTCTTGTTAGAGGCAGGCAATATTGCTCAAATTCCTAGCTAGCGCCTTCCTTTTCTTTTGCAGTACAGATTCTGTGGGGTCTGGGCACTGTATAAGCCTGGCAAGAGATGTGCTGTCCTCAGAGATCTTCTGGTCTCTAGGGCAGACTAAAAGTGGTCAGGGATGAAGTGAATTTTGCCTGCATGGGGAGCCAAGCAGTAGGAGAGGGCATATGGCTCCTGGTTGAGGACAAAGCCCCATCTTAGAGTCTCCTTTCACTATCCTGTAAGCAGAAAACTTCCTCCTGTGAGAAGTCAGGCCAGCCACTGTACCATCCCACAGCTCAGCCAATTCAGGAGAGTTGCTGTGGTGTCTGAAATGCAGCTGTAAGAATACCACATCCAAATGTGTAAAACTCGAGAACTGATGGGCTTGTTGGCCCAGCCTTACCCATCCACTCCAGAACTCTGCAGTTCTGGTGATGCTCAGGTCTGGGCTTGAGTCTCAGTGTGATACAAAGCAGATGGAGCTCAGTGACAGGTCTGGCTCCCAGATAATCACACTGCTGCAGAGCAACCTTCTTGAAGAGCTGTTTCTTGTTTTGCTTAAAATCAGCAGCCAATCCAGATTAGGAGCTTTTACCATAAGCAACAGTATTTTGTACATACTGCAATATTTCTCAAACTTTTAAAAAATATCTTAAAAAGTTTTATTTATTCATCAGAGTTTTATAGCTAATTTGCCACACAAAGGCCTAGGGAGAAGCATGACAAGAAGTAGTGGTGAAATATGCTCCAGCAGCTCCAGCAAGGGGCAGAACAGCCTATATCTTGTTTCCTTACATGGGTTTGAATCTGTATCAGGTCACGTTAAACAGCCTTCACCTTCTCACAGCTCCTATGAACACAGATTGCTGTAGTTGAATCTATACATGCAAGGCTCAGAGCCTGGGCAGTAGCGACAGCCCAGCCTCTCACTGGGTTCCTGCTGGCCAGGTTTGCCCTTCCAGCCCATCTCTGGAGCAGAGAGTGCTGGAGTACCTTTCACCCCATCAGCTGAGAAGTGACTGATCTTAGACCTCAATAAAAGAGGTTTACACTGTGTTGCACATGAAGATTCTGCAGATGAGTGCATGAGCTTCACTGGCATCAGCTGATGGATGGTAATTCATTGAGCTTCCGCAACTCAGCTACGTGTCCTAGCACTGAGGGGTTGCATATATGTGTATATATATATATTATGTAAATATATGTGCCTGTCACAAAGTCACCATTGGAAGGGATGTCTGGAGATCATCTAGTCCAAACTCCTGCTCAAAACAAAGCCAGCTACAGCAGGTGATTCAGGGCCATCTCCTGCGAGGTTTAGAATGTCTCCTAAGGCTGAAGCTCCACAACTTCTCTGGGCATCCAGCTGTGGTGGCAAAGCATGAAGCCAGGGCTTTAGTGCAAGCTTCATAGCCTCTGCAATCCATTCCAGCACTGTGGATGGCAAGGACAATGTGCTGCCTCTCTGCTGTCCTCCAGTGAAGGGAGCAACTTTTGTGGTGCAAATACACTGCTGAAGAAATCTGCTCATATATGAACATAAATGCAAGTTCTGACCTCCAAAGCTATCAAAGTATTTAGGAGTCTGTATGCTTTTGAGATCCATCATGCCTAAAAGACCTTGTGGGGACTGTTTGTAAGGCTCCAATCATTGTAACCTAAATGTCCTGTGTTCTTAAGAGCATTTTTCCTTATAGTGGCCCAGGATATAAAAAGAAGGATTTAAACTATTTGTCCCTGTCAGAGACACATCAGTGACAAGGACAGCAACTTGCTTCACCTGAGCCCCAGACCTGGGACCTCAGTTTGTCTTCCCTCAGCTCATCCATTTCAGTAGCACACAACAAATTGGCAGCTTTAGAGAAAGGGAAGTTGGCACATGCACAGGGCTTCAAACTGCAAATATTAGAAATGGATTCAAGTTCTTGGATCTAAATAACCCTGGATCTGTATGCACACTTTGCAGCTGATGCCTAAGAAGCGGGAAGGATTTGTAAATTGTGTCTCAGGAGACATCTCAGAGCTACTGATACTCTTAGTGGAGGATTTGAATTGTGCTGCTGATTTTGTCATCAGGTCATGACTAAATAACAGATAAAAACTAAACTATGCAAAGTTATGACTATTGCATGTGGGGGCTGAATGACTTGGCCGAAAGGCAAGTGTCCCTCCTCCTCCTCCTCCTCCTCCTCCTCCTCCTCCTCCTCCTCCTCCTCCTCCTCCTCCTCTTCGTGCTTCTCTGCAACAGTTGGAGCTTCTCATCTGCTCCCCAAATCCATGAAAAGCTGTGAGAGCACAGGAGGTACTGCAAGACACAATAATTCAGTTTTTCTGCCTTTTGACATGCAAAGGCCCTTCTCCAAGTCCTCTCACATGGATATGTATTTTGTATCCATCTGCAGGCTTTGTGTGCTGCATATAAATGGAATCACAGAATCAGAGAATAGTTTGGGTTGAAAGGGACCTTTTAACCCCTCTGCAATGAGCAGGGAGTTGTTATTTTGGGGTGGGCCCTACACCTCTGGGCTGCCTTAGAGAGGATATACCCATGGATGTATCTACAGAGGCTGGATGAGTGACAGTCTGATTGTGCTGGACAAAGTGTAAATGTTCAGACAAGGTTTGGGGACAGCTGAGCTCGGGGGTTTGGGATCTGGACTGCTCTGCGACAGTGACTTTCTGTCTAACAATTTTAGGGCTCCCACCACAGATTTCCTTTTCTAATTAATTTTTGCATAACTACTTCCAAGTAGCCCAGAAACCTTCCAGGACCTGCAGACCACAGTTGAAAAGCACTGGTTTAATCAACAAAACACTACTAATAGTTGAGACAAGGAAGCATGGAAAAAGCAGAAATAAGCAAATTGGCTCTGCACAATTATTAGCCAGAGCAATTACCACAACTTCTTGCCTTTCTAAACCATCCTCAGGCTGCAGTTCATAACACATGCTGTGGAACCCCTTATTTTAATTTACATTTTTTTCCCCATGTTTTAATTTCTAACAATGTGTATGAGGCCAAGTCTCTCAGGAAGCCACATGCTTACACAGCAATCCAGGGAAAAGCTCAGCAACTGGCGCTTGTTTCCCTGAGCAGCTGTGCCTCATCTGGTGTGCACAGGGCTGTGGTCAGTGTGGTCAATGAAAGAACTCAGTGGAAGGTAGGAACTGTCAGGCTCAGCATCACTTCTGGTGGTCATTATTGCCACACTTTCCTGTGAATTATTTAGGAAGAGAAGAAGCTGGACAGGAGGTCCTTGTGGGTCAGTGAGGGCAGTCTCTCAGAAGGCACCAGCCTCTGCAGGTGCCCTGTCACTCATATCCCCAGATGTGCAGCCATCACCTCCCAAGAGGTGATGAAACCAAGATTCACTCCTGCTTGCAGTGCTCTTCCTGCTTCTCCTGTTGTATCTGAAGCACTCTCCTCCAGGGATTGGAACTACTTTTAATTTCAAGTCTAAAGTTATCTGTGGCTGGCTGATACTCATTTGTACTGGTGCCAACAGTGGCTTTAGCTTACATGGGTTTTTTCATCCTCTGGTGTGTATCTCCTTGATGTATTAATAGACAGCACAACTTAATTGCTTCTTAGCTTTTGTTTTGTCAGACTAAACTGGCCAAATTCACTCAATTTCTTCTCACTGGACATGTTTGCTGTTCCCTCCAATATTTCTTCCTTGCATGCCATCCATTTGGGATGACTCTGGGCTAGAGGAGGCCATGATTAAACACTTTTTTTTCATAAAACATTGTAAAGGAGCAAAAGGATGCTTTCAGAAGCCTCTCTCCTGATGCAAGCTGTGACTGTATTTGCTGTCTGGAGCACATTTCGTGTTTGATCAGCACACTCTACAGTAAAACACTGTAATTTCTTAGGCCACATTTATGGCAAGCCAGTACAGTGAGCCAGGGCCTGATGGTGAGGCATGGCTCACATCCATGACTCTCTTAATCTCCAAACCAGAGTGACCTCATCCCTACAGCCCCTTGGAAGCTGTCCCTGGCCGCTGCTAATCCCCAAACCATGCCTGGGCATTGTCGAGCAGGGAATTGCTCAGCCCCGTCAAACAGTGCCAGGAAGCACATAAACATTTATCCTCACTGGTGATCACGGGGCAGTTCATAAACCTGCCCTGGCTCAGTTTAATTAATTAGTGTGGAGGGAGCCTCAGTGCATGCCAGGCACTTTGAACTCTTCACTCCAGGTCTGCTGATCCAGCTCTCCAACACAATGTGTTTTTCCTTTCTGCTATTCCCGATTCACCCATGCCTCCCAACCGTGTATTGTCTGCAAATATCATTAGCTCTTTCTTAGTTTTTGTTCCAGAGAAGAACTATCTAAAACTGACTCCAAGTAATTTCACCCATTATGTCCCCCTGGTCCTATCATTTTCCTTTCAGAAGAACCTGTTGTCTTTGTTCTTGGCTGTTTCCTGACAGACCTTCAGCTCAAACACCAGTCCCTGCTTCTTCCAACACAAACAATGATTTCCCATGTGGCTCTTTTATCAGAAGTGTTGCCGAAGTCCAGACAGATTAGATCTAAAGCATTTCCCTTGTCTAAAAAAGCCCATGGAGAACTTTGTTTGCTCTTTTTTTTTTTTTTTCTTTTCTTATCAAGTCAGTCTGACTCAAGTGACCTTGGTAAATCCTGGATTTATTTTTATCATATTTTGTCTTTTACTACCATGCCTTTAGGTGTTCCTTCAAAATTTGTTTGCATATTATCCAAACATCCAAACATCCAAACAACCCTTTTCAGGGGGTTCAGCCCCTTTTCTCTGAATTCATGTAAATTCAGTCCCTAAGTAGTCTGTGTCACTTAGATATCACAGTCTCAGGAGGTCTGAAATTCTCCCTGCTGTCTGAGCAGCTTCAAGCAATGGGGCTATTTTAAGATGATGGGCAGAAAGTAAACTCAGAGCTAGAGCTACCTCAGTTCAGTGTGGGAACACTCAGCCTCACTTGTGCCAAGCTAAATATCCAGCAAAATGTGGCAGAAAAAAATCACTTGCATACTAATCCCCTTCATAATTGACATTTAGGCAAATGCCCCTTGTTTCTCCATGGGGGTTTTGCAGCTCTGTGCCCACCCTGCTGACCAGCCTGTCAATGCTTCATTGCCCCAGTCCACTCACATCTGAGTTTGCAAAGACAGATGTACAAGGACCTGCAGGGCCAGCACTGACACTGCATAGCACAAGGCCCAGCTAGTTTGGTGTGAATTTTCTGGAACACTTATCTCAGAATACAGTTTGGTCAGGACTTGTGGTCACCTTTTAAGGGATTTGGTTGCTATCCCTGGTGACTGTGACAAATGCTGCAAGTGCTCCTGCTGTATTTACTTCAAGTCTTTTTTACTCATGTTACACCTCTTTCCTGGCAAACCTGTCCCTCAATCAGTACCTTTCCACAGGCTCCTTTGTGTATATAAATACATATAAAAATAAAGTATATGAACATATGTGTATATCTATCTACGCATATGAAATCAATGTATTTTCAACAATTCCCTGTCTCTTTTTTTTGCCCAGTCTAATGCACACACAGCAATAATGCAGGATTGCCCCAGCAGCTGCAGACAAGCTCCTTCCCCAGTCTCCATCAGGCTCTGATCCAAAAGTCTGCTGGTCTTAATCTGGGACAAAGGAGCTCTTTCCCTATTTAGCTGGAGGGTAGCTATGGCAACATGGCACAAAGACATCTCAATAGCTGGCTAAGGCCAGACCAGCCCCCTGTCTAGCAGACAGACACTGCTTGCTGGCACTTTAATTCTGCTTTTTTTTTTTTTTTTTTTTTTTTTTTTGACAAAGGGAATGTTTATTACCAAAAACTGGGCCCCTGGCTCAGAATGTCCAGTAGCTGGAAGTGAAAGCAATCACTGCAATTCCCTCAACAAATGGGACATTTCAGGGGATGTCCATGAATAGGTCTTGTAGTGGGTAATGAAAGAAGCAGTGGAGAGGGAGGGGAGGAAATGGATGAGCAGAGTCTGCAGCAGCTAAAGAGAAACTCGATGCAGGAGACGGGAAAGGGCGCTCTGATTTATGGCTTGTCTGTCTGGGAAAGTTGCACTGATAGAGCTTTCCTTTTTTGTCTCAAATGTGCTGCCTGTGGCCGCACACAAATTGTCTGCCGTCCTTTGGTCCCACCTTTCAATGGAAATGCTGTGTTCTTTTCCTGCAAGGGCTGTTTCCCTCCTTTGTGTTGGAAAGACAAGGCAGCCACAGCACATCGCTGTCTGCAACTACCAGCCTGCACGTGTGGCCATCACTGGCCTTGGGGCTTTCCAGAGGCCTCTTTGGGAAAGCTTTGGGGAAAAATGGCCTCTAAACACATCACATTTAGCAGTGTACCTGAAGATCTGGGGAGCACAGCCCCAAAGGAGCTGCACTTCCATGTCCCCACATAAAGCTCCACTCCCACACTAAACCCCCCATGACATTTTTTCTTTTCTCCTATTTCTAACTTCTACATTTTGGGGGATGACCCTGGCAAAATGAGATGCTGTTTCAGCCTGTAGGCAGTGGCAGCTCAGAGTTCACTAGAGCCCCCTCTTCTTTGGCCATTGCTCTGGCCAGTGTGATCCCAAACACACCAGTTCTGAAGACCCAAGGCAAAGGGCAGTGCAGAAGCCTAAATCAGTAAGCATCTCTTTCTTTCTCCTTCTAGACACTGGCAGCGTTCCTCCCTCCAAAATCCTGCTGTGTCCTGGACTACAAAGATGCCCAGGCTGCATAGATAGGCCTGGCTGTGCAGCACTGGGGCACAGCCATGGGACGTGGGCCCTGTGGCCCTGATCTCACCCAGCATGTGCCTCAAAAAATCCCACACATTTATTAAAGAAAGCCTGGGGAATCTCCTGCTCCATCCTGCCCCACAGTGTTTCTGGCAGCAGCAGGGCCAGGAGGCGCTGTCCCTTGGAGCACTCCCCCACCCAGGTAGGCTCATGTCAGCTGCCTAATGGCTCATGTCAGTGCTGGCTGATGGCTTTAGCGTTGTGGTGTCGCTGCTGGCACGCACAGGCACATTTATCACCAATTAGTTTCCTTAAAAGTGCCGTGGAGGCTGCAGAGCCACCAGCCCCAGCACAAGGCCATCTGTCTGGCGTTCCTGTCCCTGTCACCTCCTGATGACAAGAGGCTGGAGAGTGGCACAGCAGCTGGTGCTCGGCAGTCGCCGCTGCCAGCGGGACCCTCGGGCCCTCTGTGTGCTCCCAGCTCCACCTGCTCTCCCTGAGCCCCGAGGGTGGCAGGGACTTGGCCGTGCTGCTGATCAGCCTCACCTGCCCGAGCCCCAGCCCAGCCAAGGCTGGAGGCAGCAGGCAGGGAGTCAGGAGCTGCCTCATGGCTCTCTGTGCCCTGCTGAGGCAGCACCAGCTGGTGATCAGCCTGTGCTGGTTATGTCCTGCACTGCCACATCCAGGGCATGCAGAATCCTCTCTGCTCACTTGCAGGACAACTGGAGGCGTTCAGAGAATGGCTGTCACCTCACATGGCCACCAGTTCAACTCAGCCTAATGCAGGTGTGGAGGTGGTCCATGGCTTGCTTCTGATCACGAGTGCAGGAGGCTCAAAAAATCCCGAACATGATGTTAGCAAACAGCTCATGCTTTATGTTTGCTGCTGAGGAAGGTAGCAGCAAGCTGTTTGCAAGGCAATGATCAGTCATCACTCAAAAATATGCTAATATATTAGACTGGGTAATTTATATTTCATCTGTGCTCCTCTGTATTTCCATAAGTAACGTCCCTCTCACTGTTGAGCGCAGCAGACTGTATTTACCTGAAGCAAGGAATCCATTCAACTCATTTAAAGGGGAGAATTGGCTGCTGCCAAAAGTCTAACACTTTTTTTGGTTCTTCTTGGCAAGCAGCGCTGGTTTGGGGGCCAGTGGGGATGCTTGTGTCTACATCCAGGAGAGAGCTGCTGGCACTTTGGGTACCCTCCTGCTTCTCACAGTTGCTGTGGTGCTCCCTAACCCTTTAATTACCTGTTCTCTGGGCCTGCCCTCTGCTCTGCCTCAATAACTCAGCACCATCTGCTCCAGCAGAGTCACACTCCAGCTTTCACCACAGTCTGCCCGAGCCACTTTGGATTGCTAATGCCATTGAAAGCCCTCATTTGCTTTTTCTGGATGAGGGTGCTGAGCAGTCTGATGTGCCCCAAAGCTGGGGTGAAGGGAAGTAGAGGAAAAGGAGAAAGACCCTCATGACCTGGGTGTTAGCATTGATATGACCTCTTCTGTCTCCTCAGCTTGCTGCTTTGCCCCAGGCACATTACTGTGTGCCATACAGGTCAGGATATTTTTTTCCTGGGCAGCATCAATATTATAATTATTATTATTATACCTGTAATTATTTTTCTCTTTGTTCCTGTGGGACCAGGACCCACCTTTTCTGAGACCTTTGCCCAGCAGCTTCAGCCAAATTTGATGCAGAGGCACTGAAGCTGCTAACTTCCAACAAATTCCATGACTTCAGCAGGAGAGAGAGAGAGAGAGAGAGAGAGAGGGAGATCAACCCTCTGGAGAGGGAGAACCAATGGGTGTTTCAGGTTGCAGGCACACCAGAAGGCAGGCTGGGGGCTGGGGCACAGACACCCACAGTAGGTGTGTATGTGTGTTTGCCTCCTGGCATCCAGCAGGGTCCTACAGACATGCTCTGTCCAGCAGAGTACATCACTCCAGGGTCTGATCCCTGGGATTGCCAGGAGGGATAGCCACAAGGACTGTCCCAGGTGCCTGTGAGGATGGCAGAGAGACACTGAGATGCTGCTTTTTGGGTGATGAGAGTTGTTTCCCCCGCTCCTGGCAGATGGGAGGGTTTCCAGCAGCCTGGGACACCTCAGCTGAGCCTCCCGGGTGACCAGGGACAGCAGAGACTTGCATTTTTTAGCTTTGTACATCAGACACCCACGGAATGACATCAGTATGACTTTGTCCAGACAGGGTGGAGGCTGGATCCCACCCTCCACAGCACTGCTGCTGAAGAAGCCCAGCACACAGGGAAAGGGAAGCTGGAAGCTGCAGCTTGCTCCCAGTTTGGGCATGTCTCGAGGGCAAACCTTTTCCTTTCCGGTGGCCTGAAGCAGGGAAGACTGCTCTTATCTAAAGGTCAGCAAGGAGACAGCTGACAAATACCTCTGTCACTGGCCTGTCACTGTGCACATCACACAGATGCTGAAATAATCTGCCTGGGGGTCTGCTGGGGGGTTTGGAGGGGTTCTCATTAGTTCTAGAGAGAGATGCATTACCTTGTGCTAAATGCTGTGCTAAAGGCTGTGCTAAAGGCTGTGTTACAGCCTTTTCCTCTGCTGGTTAGATGAAAGGGGAGGGGAGAAGGAGGTCTGGAACTTGTAGCCCCAAATAACTTAATGGTCATGATCTGTACTTTGAAGCAAGATAATAAAAGATGTCTTTTTATGCTATTCATTTCAGGAGCCTTTACTCTTCAGCCAGGATTTTTCTGCCTGCTGGGAATGGCCTGATGGAAAAAGTTTTAAAACTTTCAGAAATCCCATCTGAGACTTTTACTTTGTTCTTTACCTCTGAGGTTTATGTAGCATTTCTATGGCCTTATACATCAGACAGGACAATAAACATCAAGAAACTCCAGGTCCCATAGGGACCAAATTGCCAACTGAAGCTCAGCTGATCTCTTATAAGTACCAGATGCTGCACCAGAGCATTTTAAACACCAGAGAGCTCTGGAAACCCATGGAGAACTTATCCCTCAGGCTCTGCCCAACTCCTGAAGGTGCTAAAACCCAGTAGGAATGACCAAATGGAGCATCTAACAACAGGCCTTGATGATGGTTTGTTCATCACTGCTGACACATGCTGCAACATCTGACTTTGAGTTTTGGAAGAGATTTAGGGAGCTTATACATACCTGTGAGAGCTGAGCCTTAAACTGGGGGTTGAAATGCCCCAAGAGACACCGAAATGAGGCATTGCCAGGAATTGTCTTTTAGGTATCAAAGATGGGATTGAGATCATGGGGCAAATGTCAGCTGCAGCAGCAACCCCCAGCACCCTGAGATAGCCAGGGAGGGCAGGGTCACACGAGCAGGTTTGACTGCAAGGTGGACTGAACCCACCTAAACTGATGTATCCAGGCACTACAGGAAGTTCTGGTTCTTCACAAAATTCATGGTAAAATCCTGAGTTGTCCATGCAATGCAGGAACCTCCGCAGACAGGCAGCAGCTGTGGAGATATCTGCAGAGCTGGAGGTCAAAGCTAGACTAGGTCTGAAACTCCAAGTCTGGACTTGTACACATTTTATCATGGTTTCCCCCTATTTCTCGAGTCAGTTGGAGGTTTATGCAGACCATCTTAGCTCTCTTCCAGACATATCACTACAATAAGCTGTTCAATTCTTAATGAAGCCAAGAGACTGCTTTCCTAAAGACCTTCTGAAAATCAATAGTGCTCTTTACAGTGATACTACTTTACAATGGTAGGTCAATGAGGAAGGAAAATGCAAAGCCTCTGTGGGCAAGGCTGCCTTCTTACCTAAAATGATGTGATAAAGTTCAGTTAGACATATGAATGATTTGAGGATGTATCACCACCATGTCACTTGTTCTTTAGAGTCATTAAATTGGTTGTTGGCAACAATTAATTATTCAGAGGTGGTTTAGTATTTTAGAATTTTAGTACAAGATCATTAATTAATGCTTTCTTATAGCATTTCCTTTACTATTGGGTGGGGTTTTATTATTATTATTATTATTATTATTATTATTATTATTATTATTATTAGGCAAATGGGAACACTAAGGCTTCCTTTAGGTAACCTCTTATTAAACCTGACCATCTGTATTTGGACTTGTCATGTCAGGATAAGTAATCATCTGGGAAAAAAATGAAACTGTGTGCTAAATTCACATTAGTAGTAAATGTCTTTGTTGATTAGTTCAGAAATGCTTTGTTTGATTAAAAAGTCAACAAATAAATTAATCTGGATCAAATATGGGAATTCATATAAAACTCTTCTTCATATGTGTCTTCTTCTTTGAGTTCAGTGAGATTGAAAGAAATACCTGAGGTTTTTCCTAAATTTGGAAATTTCCCAAGCTGAAGTGTATGTTTGTGAGCTCTGACTCACGCTGACCAAAGCACATTCACACTGCCAACATTTGGACATCTCTACTGGAAGTGATTTACTGGTGTTCCTTACACCTTTAATTGGGAGACTGGGGAGCTGCTGAGCAAGGGTGCAGAAAGCCTGGATCTGCCTTCTTGTAGCAACCAGCCTCCCTTCTCCAGCCCTTCCCAACGTTCTGCAGACTTTGGGATTTTCTCCCCTGCTGCTTATTGAGCAGTCTCGGCAGCTGCTGGCGCCTTTGGCTCATCTGTGTTTACTTGGTCTGCCCCCAGTGTGGGGGATGTGTGACCTTGGAAACAAAATCTGCTGGACTTGTCTGCATCCCACCCCCACTTCCCTTTGCACCCTTGGGCGGATGTTGTCTGCACTTAATGCCTTGTCAATACCAAGAGGCTCGAAGCCTTCACAAGCTATTTTAAGATTTATCTTACAGACTTCCTGATTTTCCTGCATTTCTCTCTCTAAATATCTTATCACCATTTTAGGTAAAAGTCTGTCCTTCTGAGCTTTGAAAACAATGACCCAATAAATGTTATTACATTTTTTTTTCAGTTTATATTTTCCCCTGTTTCATTTCTGCAAAGAAAAATCACTTCTCCTCTCCTAGTGACATTAATCATAAGTTTTCATATCTTTTTGGTTAATCCTGCTGTCCAGGGACACTGGCTCTTATTTTTGTCAATTTTCTTCTTCTGTATTTTGTAACTTTGTTGAAGTTTTATTCCCCTTTCACCTTGCTCCAAAGTTTTTAGGTGAGAATAGGTATCACACATTCATGGGTCACCCTGGAAACTGAAATGACAAGGCATTAGAAGTTGAATTGAAGGATAACATTGGATTTGGGTGCTTTGGATTTTAACCCAGTTCTGGCAGAGTGGGATCAATAGCCAGGAGCAAATCACTCAATAAATCCATCTAGATTCAGCTGTCTTTGAAATGGGAGGAATTTTTGCCAGTCTCTTATTGCAGCTCATTTCAAACATAACGCCTTGGTCAATTGTGGTTGAAGGGCACTGGAGAGGTCTCAGATGAAAATGTAGCTGGGCCCAGGTAAAACACTGTACAGGGAAGAGACAGTGAGATAGGAAATTCTCTGCTAATGCAGCTCATGGACACCAATGTGGCAGATGTACCACAAGTGTTCACAGGGGAAATAATAGGAAGAACCAAAGCAAAGTAAAATGAAACTTCTGCAATGCATTTGTTTTACACCAAAATCATCAGGTCTTTCCTTGGTGATATTAATATGGGATTTCCTTACTTTAACACAAAACCCAGTTTCAACACCAAAATAGCTGACAATTCAGCTGGTATCTGCATCCACGCTGGAGTTCAAAAAAGCAGTGTTTTCTTTACAAAGAACCTTGTTGTTTTTTGGGGCTTTTCCACTGAGGAGCTTCAGATGAGGTTCCTGGAGTTGAAATATTCGCAGTGGATGTGCAGCCACATCTGAGAAAGGGATTAAGCATTGCAAGCCTTCCCACAGCACCACAGTAGGGCATAAAGACAAAGGATTCTATATCCAGGAGAAATCACATTTATCTTGCAGTGACAAGCAGGAGTGAGAACAATGCTCTTTATTTTATCCAGCATCAACCCCTTCTGATCTCCTTTGCAAAATACTTTCAGTGGCCAACTGGGCTGTGTTCTGGAAAACCATATTAGAGATTAATTAGTAATGGATTTTTAACAATAGTGGAGAAGATATGCACAGGAGAGAAAGATCAGGCAGTTCAATTGAATTATTATATTTCCATAGGTTTTCAGATTGACTACTTTATGCTTTTGATTAAATTATTATAATTTATATGCTTTACAAGTAGCAATCTTCTCTGAGAGATTATTTTCTCTTGACCCATCTCCATATAGAATTATTTCCATGGTAACAGTTTGAGTGATTTGCGAAACAAAATTATGAACTTCCATTACTATTGGGATAAAAACCTAAAATTTTAAAACCAAAATACAGCAGATTTTGGCTTTATAAATGATAAAGAGTAGCATCTGAAGGAGTCACATTTATCTAAAGAGGAAATTGAAACTTGATCTTTCATTATCTCTTTGCAACAAAAACGTTATCTTCCAAACAGGGTTATAAATTGTTATCGTTAGAACAAATAAATCTCATGTTCATCTGCATTTGAAAGTATCTTTGAAAGTATGGGGCTTAAAATACACAGTATTTCTCCCGAGTCAGCAGACTGATAAATCAATGCATAATAACTATTATTTGGTATTTCCCTGGAAATTTCCTCAGTGCTGAAATGTTTAAATCAGTTAAAGGTTTTAAATGCAAGGCATAAATTAGAGAAATTAGATAAGCCATGAGAGGCAGATGACAATCACCCAAGGGTAAGTGAGGGATCCGCTGAAGTGCTCCTTGAACCATTAACAATCATCTTTGAGTGCAAAATGAGGGTAGAAGGGGAGATCCCAATAGGCCAGAGAAGAGCAGCAACAGGAGGAAAGGGAGAAGGTTGTGGATGGAGAGAAGCTGGACCAGTCAGACTTTTTTTGGTACCTATCAGGATTCTGTGAATTATTTACAACTTTATAAGCACCAGCAGGATAAAATGCAAATACAACAGAAGCAGATTTTTCAGGAGCAAGTCACATGAGCCCAGCCTGACTCCTTTCTTTGGCAAGATAACAGCTCCCAAGAACTGGGGAAAAGTAAATGCTGTGCTGCATCATGTCTTCAGAAATGTTTTTGTCTTGGCTAGATGGTGTTCTTACATACTATCTAACAGAATGTGAAAGAGATAAATCATAGCAAGGTGGGTACTGAGCTGCTTGGCACATGGCACTGAAGGGCAAGCTGTGAATAATTTGCTCTCTAAAAAATTTGCAGTGTTTTTAGTCAATTTTTTTCACTTTGAGTTCATGGTGGAGTAAAGAATGCACTTTCATTTGCTGAGGGGTGAAGCCTCTCAAGGGAAGTTTTCAAATCCACTTGAGGCATGCAGCAGGGCTCAGAGCAATCTGTAAGTCAAGGGAAAAGCACAACCAGTGAAGGTGAATGAAATAAAATGTTGAATTTGGGAAGGGGTGTTCAAATGTGCAAATACCAGGGAGGCAGCAAAACAACATACCATCCCAAAAACCAACCAACCAACCAAACAAACAAATAAAAACCAAATCCCACTCCAAACATCATCAAGCACAAGTTTTTATTAGATAGAAGATGAAATGTGAAATACAAGGGGAAATGCACTAAATAAAACGGAAAATGCATTCTGGGTTGTATTGGTATCACAAGCTGTGGTTTTGCTCTGCTTTTTGTTGATGAGTCTTGGGTTTACACACTAAATCCAGTTTAAGAAAGGCTGGCTGCTGTCCAGGATGGGCAGCTGTGACAGAGGTTTAAGAACTATAAGTCAGGAGGATTGGCAGGGAAAAGAGAAGAGTGAAGGGAGAGGAGCATGCAGCAGTCTCTGAATGTGGGATGGGGGACAGCAAGGGACTTCTTCTGTCTGGCTGGTAGCACTAGGCAAAACATGTTTGATAGAACTGCCACAAACAATTTGTATGAAATATTAGGAAAATATTTCTAACTATAAGAGTGCTGAAGCTGTGGATTGAGGGTCCTGGAGAGTTCCTGAACCTCTTGTACTGTGGATCATACAGACCACGTTAGGCAAGTCTTCACCAGGGAGGGTCTAAATATATTTGTTCCTCCCTTGAAACCGGCTAAGAGGTTAAGTGCTGTCACCTGTGTTGGAGGGTGCCTGCATGGGAGGTCACCGTGGGAAGATGCAGCTGGATGATGTTCTCCCCTTCTGTTTGAAAGTTTTCTTCATGCCCAATGGACGCTTTCTTTCCCAACACTCAGATGTCAGCAGACGAGATCTGGAAGCAGGAGAGGTACCAGGAGCATGTTTTAAATTCCAGGTTCACAGTCCTGGCCTGGTGAAATCCTCTTGATGCAAATTCCCTGACTACACTATCAAAGAGCATCTGTGCCTCTCACAGCTCAGTTCCTACACCCACTGGACACTGTCTGTCCTGGGCACCAGCCAGACTCGTACCTCAGAAAGACCCTTTTATATCTATATTTACCTCAAAAAAGACCCTTTTAATGTACAGAGTTGTTATTACCTACCTGCTTTGGGTATGTGTTTATGTACCTCCTTTCTTTGCTGAACAGAGCCCAGAAGAAGAGTAGCAGCAGGAACAGTCATATTTGCCTGAAGGCCTCCCAAGGCACTCACAGGATTTACCTGGAGTTTCATTAGCAAAAACACCTCCTTCACCTAGGCAGGCTCTAAGCCTCTAATCTGATCCCATCATTAATCTACTATCAAGAATCCTGTATCACAATGCTGAAATTGCTTATTCTGATGCATTTTTACACTGCCCTGTGCTCCCTGGGCAGAGCAGGCTTTCCTGCTGAAAGGAAATCAGGGCTTATGCCAAGGGCTCTGCTGGGAACATGCACACTGGGTAATCCTGATGTTAAGCAACAGAAAACAGAACTTCCTGCCCAGCCCATTTAATCCAGAACATGAAATTCACTTTGGATGGTTTCTCTTTCTCAAATCATAATGGATAAAGGAAGAAGCATTTTATCAGGTTGTGTTGAACATCACTCTCTTCTACAATTTTTAGAAACAGATGCTGCCACGTTCACAATGGATCTCTCCTTTTCTCCTTCTCCTTCTCCTTCTCCTTCTCCTTCTCCTTCTCCTTCTCCTTCTCCTTCTCCTTCTCCTTCTTCTTTGTCTTCTTCTAATATGTTTCTTCCCTTTTTTTGTAAATTTTCAGTCTTGTCTAGGGATTCTTTTTAATCCTCTAATCTCTCTTAAAAGCTAGCATTGGAAATGCTCTTAAAAGTTGTTTGGAATGCACACAGGCTTTCAGAAGAAAAAATTCATGCTTCTGTCTTCTTGCTAATTTAGATCATGTTCTCTGTGCAAGGAGGCTTCAGCAAGGATAGTTAAAAATTTATCAGGGAAGCTTATTCTAACCACTGCTAAACTTTCCTGTCTTGTGGTAATTGGAAATTAAATATTTTTTTAAAGCAAAAAAGTTGGCTGTGTGGAAGAAATAGACCAGATTGGTTTTTATAAGAAGATCTTGTGTTCATACATTATTTTGCATTTTTCAGGGTGCAGAAAATCTATTAATAGTTTAATTTGAATTTCCAGCAGATGCACTTTTTGTCCCATCAAATTTTGGTACTGGCTGAGTTCAACCAAAGCTCAATGGCTTTGAAAACACTAAAATAATCTTCTCCAGGGACACTGCTGTCCTGGCTGCTGCCTGCTCTGGGTCAGCATGTCCTACTCCTTCCCACAGGGAGTCATTAGGGACAATCTCCCTGCCAGCATCTTGGGGAACAGGACACCTCCCACTCTGGCTGCTCAAACACATAACTTCTTACCCAGCTGTCTTCCTGGCTAAGGACGTTAGGTGTGTTCAAAAGGAGATTCTGGGAAGCAGTGGGTGCAGGTTTGGGACACACAGGCACTGGGATGTTTGCTTGGGGGGGCCAGGCATTGCTCACAGACCAGAGGTGTCAGTGGCCTTTGCTGCCAGGGCCAGGCTTTTCCCATCTGGCAGGGCACATGCCACCCCAGCCTGCCACTGGGGGTTGATCATCTCATCAAAAGCCCATTTTCATTAAATAAAAAGAGCCTACTTCAGTTCAGGCTCATTTTTTTATTCTCAGCAATGGTTTTACCTCCATTTGATTAATGTCACAGCACAAAGCCGTGGATCTAGTCGCGATAAATAAACATTTTTGATGGTCAGAAGACCAAGTTCAAGGTGAAGCAGCCTCTCCTGAGCCTACATCTGAAGGACCAGAGCAAAAACCAGAGAGCTAGCGAAGGACCAGAGTGAAAACCAGATATGCTAGCTTTGCAACAGCCATATAAACCTACCTCTGTCTCTAGTCCCTTCCACAGTATTTTAAAAAGCCATCTGGCTGCCCAGGTATGAGGTACCACTGCAAATAAGCGGCATGTGGCACTCTCTAATATCAGCCTCTGGGCATGACTGGGACTTGCTCCTGCCCAGGGTGGCAAAGGCAGGTGAGAGCCTGGTGCTCCTCCTGTCCCAGCCATCCCCTGTGTCCCTGTTCCTGCCAGCACAGGTGCCTTGGGGAGGCTGCAAATGAATCACAACTGCTCCCAGCACTGGCAGCAGCAACACCTCTGCATCTCTGCTCCAACCACACTGGGCAAGGCTTGTCCAGTTCCTACTGCCCTTTTGTTCTCTCTTACTTCAAGACTTGACCTGTTTAAGGGCCAAAGGATCTACAGGCCTTTCTCTGACTTCGGCATTTTTAGGCTTTGAAATTCACTGGTGATCCTTACCTCCTCCTCATCTGAGTTCTGTCCTGTTGAGATATAAGGGAGAGCCTGTCCTTCCTTCAACTTCAGTCATTACCTCCTCATTTTAGAGGATAACAGTCTCATAAACAACACTTATGTTTCAGTTTCACAGAGAAGCTTAATTTTTGTGCTGCAACAGCTGAAGATTGAAGGCAGAAGAGGTCCACAATCAATTAATCAATTTGGAAGTGCCTTTACCCATCTTCCCTTTGCCTGCAATACTTAGTTAGGCATATTAATAAGTGAATAGAAATCAAACTGTTCTCAGACAGGCTGGGCCATCAGTTCAATAAGAATAAAGTATTTCATTAAAAAGAGCTCACTAAGATGTTCTCAAAGAAAACACTTTAAGACCAATTTAGAAGAAAAAGGGCAAACCACTACCCATGCCAGTTGCAAACCAAAACCAATCAGAGTTTGCAGAGATACTGGTTTAATCACTGACTGAAAGGACTATTGTCCTGCACATCTCGAGGCAGGAGCTGCGTTGCTGTTATGGGATCCAGCCCAGTCCCACTCCTGGCATGCTGTCTGTGAGCAAGGGGGGCGCAGGGCTTCTTCTTGGCATGGAAAGTGTCACACTTTCCTTCTGTGCCTCCCTGAGCCCAGAAAGTAAAATACTCATCTCCATGGGCAATTTAGCAGGGCGAGAGGCAGCTCTGCCATCTGCATTCATTAGCACTGTGGTCAGTGCACCCCATTCTGGGCACAAGCAGGTTTCTGTGTGCTGCATTTTGGGAGGATGCTTTGAGTTGTGAGGCTCTTTCTATAAATAGTCATGGCCAATTCAGCCCTGCCAGACCATTTCTGGTAAATGGGACACTGGGTTTCCCATATTCTGAGGGGGGAACTGGAGCGTCACATGGGAAAATGTCAGGCACCGTGGCAAGTCTTTGTACCACTTGTGTTGGTTTCAGCAGCATCTGTCTGGATGTAAATAAGAGCCTTTCAAGGCCAGAATTTAAATGGAGCACTTATTGCTGCTTTGTCCCAGCACAGTAAATGTTGGGAACTGTAGGTCCATTGCAGCAGCCTGGCTCGGCTGATGGGTGTTTGTGCAGCCCAGATTTATGTGACCTTTTGTCCTGAGATCTTCTATCTGTGGCCAATATTTCTGAGTCCCCTGGGACATGGAAAGGCAATACTGCAATGACTCTGCATCCAGAGGTGGCAGCTGGCTCTTGGAGAGCTCTGACAGTTGGAGTTTGGTCACTGATTTCACTTTGATGCTGTACAAAACCACCTGTTGTGAGAGAGACAGAGCTGCCTGAAGCACAGCCCTGTGCAGTAATTAAATGGGTAGGCAAGGCTGTGCCCTCTTGGGACGCATTTTATTTTCACCTGAGATAACTAAAGACAAACTGCAAATTGCATTACCAGAAGAGATATCCCTGTTGTTGGTTTCTCCATCCTTGTCCCCATGGATCACAGGGGGACAGCACAACCTCCTACTAAGGTGACAGGGAAAGGCTCTCACCCCCCAGACCTGACAAGGCCAGTGTTTTCTCATTTTCCTCCCTCCAACCCCAGCAGGTTGAAGACATCTATCACTCACAAGCCTAGAGCTTTGTCTCCCAGCCTTATAATCCCATGGGAGTCATGGGGAGGTTTTTCACCTGAAATAACCTCATAGTGTTGAGGGTTAGAGCATTCCTGCATACAGAAGCTGTGGGTGCAAGTTTTGTGGAGTAGGGGACAAAGGAAGTAAAGAAAACAGGATTTTTCCCCGAGCAAATGCTCTGACTACTCTCCTGCAGAGGATGAATATCAGCTTGGCTTGTCAGTTCCTGAGCACAGACATTGCACCATGATGAACAATGCTGACACCCTTGTGCCAGGCATGCATGTGTGGCTGCTGCTGAGGCCTTGGATGCAGGGGGCCATGGAGCAGTGTCAGCAGCCTGGTATTATGTGTCACCTCCAAAAGTAGTCTGGGTCCCACAACTGCTTATTCTATGAATTTAAGCCCAAAACTCAGTGTAAACTGCACTTTAGTTGCATTAATGACATTTTCCTTACGCCACTTCCAAAAGATCTCACTTTTCCAAACTGGAAATTCTATTTCCAGATATTAAAACACCTGTTGATAAGCTTTCCCTTGGTGTAAATTACCTGTGAAATGAGGTTATTTAACTGGTGTAAAATAATGCTGGCTGTTTGCTTACATCTCAGGAGACAAGAAGTCTGCAGCAGCAAGGATAACAGTGGTTTTTTCATCAGGTGTTGGCACTTCTGGAAATGGTTGGCAGTGTTTGCTTAGAAATTGGAAAGGGATCAAACGATCCAGAACTAATCTAATTTGCATGGATATTTTACCTTAAATGCCACCTTGAACAAAATTACAATTCTGCAGAAATTTTTAGGCAGGCAGATAAGACTGAGAAAATGAAGACAAACAGAAAACAATACATACCTTAAGAAGGTTGAATCATCCTCTGGGAGTTCTGGTCTCTCCCTGGTCTCTCCCTCTACAGGGAGCTCGGCAGTACTCAGGTGACCAGCTATGACTGCTCACTTTTTAGCACCCAGCGTGTCACTGCTGCTTCCTGAGCATGAGTGGCCATTGCTCCTCACTCTCTGGAATCCACTGTCTGATGGTGCTGCACTGAGATCAAGGCTGTCCCTTAGTTCTGTGCTGTGTGATCTTAATAAGGCTTGGCTTAATAAGTCCATATTGAAAGTTCATACATTTAAAGAAGAGGAAATGAGGCCCATTTGAAGGCAGGTAGCATAATTTAAAAGTCATGACAACAGCAGAAACTTATGGGAGGTGGAAAAGAAACAAAACAGAGGATAAAGCATGTTGAAGTAGAGGGTTAGTCAAGGTGAAGGCAGTCAAACTGCAGTCTGCCTGATTCAGCCCCTCCTAGAAAATAAGGATTAGAGAAGAGTTAATCCTCTCACTGCTTTTTGAGTTACAAAATAAGTTCTTATTTGCTTTCAGGTAGGAATGGGACTTGGCTGTATTCCTGAGGAAAAGCAGAAGGGATGGAGCAGAAAAGAGGGAATATTGCAGCTTTGCTGAGCTGCTCAGGGCTACCAGGCATAAGGGTGACTGCAGATGCATGTGTCTGCTGCATGTCTGCTGCATGTCTGCTGCACACTGCCTTCGGAGAGCTGATGCCTCAGTGCTGCAGGGTGTTGTGTTTCAAAAGGGGCTGTGTGACACAGGAGCTCAGCTATCTCTGATCATCCCCAGAGATGCTAAAAAATTAAACTTCAGTTTTCAAAGAAAGAATCTGTCTATGAGGGAGAGGGTTCAATGAACAAATTACTATGTGTTATACTGCCAAAGTCTGTTTATGGGTATCTGAGGAAAAATGAATGACCTCACAAACATTTGCAATTGCAGATCATGAAGAAAACATTTCAGGATATGATATCCTTAAAGGAAAAGTTTGGCAATTGCCCAACAGGAATGTCTGGTCATTTGGGCCCACAAAAACTCCATATAGTAAATTTTCTTGAAAAAAAGGGAAAAATTAATCTATTAAAATTTTATCCAGTTTTACCTGCTTCTGCTGTGACTAATATCAAGCAGTACTCTATTCCTCCTGCAGCTAAATAAAGGGTAAATGAATTAATTAAGAATTTAGAACAAAGGGGAATATATTTAGGACACATTCCCCATAAAATAATCCTGTTTAGCTGCTAAGAGAACCAGAAGGGAGCTGGCACTTACCAACTGATCATCAACAACTTAATGCTAGCACAGAACCACTCACTGCAGCTGTCCCAAATATTGCAAATTTCACTGCTGCCCTGCAAGCAGCTGCACATACATGGATGGCATTTTTTAATATAAAAGACATGTTCTTCATGGTTCTGCCTCAGGAAGAAGGCAAACCCAGATTTGCATTCACTTGTGAGGGAACACAACACACCTTTAATTGCCTGCCCCAAGGGCATAAGTATTCACCTACCACAGCACACAATGCTTTAGTTGAACTCCTTCAACCAATGAAAATCCTGGAAGGAGTACAAATCTATCAATACACTGATGATGTGTTGACAGAAGGTGAAGAGGGAGATGCAGCAAGAACAACAGCACAGGATATATGGAATAAATTAAATGACAAGGGGATAGAAATGCTCCTACTGAAAGACAACGCCCTTCTAAAGAGGTGAAATTCCCAGGAACCTGGTGGGTTGCTGGGGCTGCAATCCCAGATGGAAGAATTACAAAATTGGATGCTATACCCACTCCTACTACTAAAAAGGAACTTCAAAAGATCATAGGTACTTTAGGATACTGGAGAAATGTTTCTAATAGACACTGGAGAAATTTTTTCTAATAGAAAGACCATTGCACACATTAATGAGGAAAAAACAGACCTGGGAGTGGCCTGATAGTCACAAGCAGACTTTGCAAACATTGATAGAAGAGTTAAAAACACATCAAGCACTAGATCCTGTTTATTCCAGTGATCCTATAATAGTTAAATGGAGTTTTTCTGAATATGGGACTTACTGTAATATGTTCCAGAAAAGTCCACATGGACCCAAACAGCCGTTAAGGTTGAGTTCCACAGGACTGAAGGATACTGATAAGAGATACATTGACTGGGAGAAGGGAGTATTATCTCTGACCTGAGCTCTTAAACAAGTAGAAAAATTCAACAGCGTCAACCTGTGCAAGTCCAAGGACCTTTTAACCTGTCAGTCAGAAGGGCAGTGCTTCACCAGATGGGATTGCGCAAAGACCAACAGTGCACAGATGGTTTCCATGTCTCCAGGATCAGATGGATATAACTGAAGGGACAACAAAACCTGCAAAATTACATAGCTGTGACCCCAGTTATGCTAGCTTTGCAACAGCCATATAAACCTAGTCTTGTACCTGATGTTCCTGCATTTGCATCAGACTCTGAAGTTAACGATGCCTGGTTTGTTGGTGTGCCAGCCAAACACATTGATGGTAAATGGAAGTACAGACCAGTTGCTTTTAACACTCAGGCAGGAATGGAAGTAGTGGAAGAAAGAATGGGAAGTGCACAGGTGGGAATGTTAAAAGCTGTACTGCTGGCAGTAAGAGAGAAAGCAAAGACAATATCTGTTGACTCTTATGCAATCTGGGCTGGTGCCAGTGGTTGTGCCAATGGAAAACAATAGTGTGGCAGGTAAATGGAAAAGAGGTGTGGCAGAAGGAAGACTGGAAGTGATGTTTTTACAGGCTTAAACCCAACCAATCCACATAGGATGGATCAAAGCTCATGCCAAAGGTCAAGCCTTCCAGGACAACCAAAAGGTGCTCCAACCCATCAGGGTCAAACTCCCCCAGCTGGGATTGTACCTGTGACTCCAATGGGCACTTGAGGACCATTAGCCTGGGTGGCTACAGACTCTAATGGCCACCAACACAGAGTCAGTTCATGGATAATTCCCACTAAGGAAATCAACCTATCCTATCCAGCACAGCTGCTGAGATATATATTGTTTTATTTTATAGACCAATGGCTACTCCTGGTCATCATCCTGATGGCAACACCTGGAACACTCCAGTGGATAATATCCTTCAAACAGCCTGGAGCTGCTGAAGTGTGGACTTGCAAACACAACAAATCTCATGGGCCAGCAGGTACCTGCCTACAAGGGTCCCTCTACAACTTGGAGGTTGTGTTGTCATGCACCAGCACCTCTGGGAATGAACATTACCCTGGTTAAAAACTGTTGAAACATCCTGATCTACACCAATTGGTACAGCTGAAAAAGGATAATATAAAATCATTAATCACTGTCCATCGTGATTTGGAAAAATACACTGTTGTCCTAGAGAGAGTGAAAAGGGATAGAGAATGTCACTGTATGATGACTTGTTTGGATGATCCCCAACCACGATGGGCATTCTGAATTTATTGTTACACCGTGTTATTATAATATTATTATTAATCAGAATCTGGTTTCTATAAGTAATCATTTTTTATATATTTTATATGTGAGTGTGGTACTTAATCCAACAAATGAGGATATTAATGATTCCAGAAGTACATCAATTAAAATAATAGCAGTATTTCTTGCCAGAATCAATAGCTAATTCTATAGTATGTTTAATTTAATATTATTAACTAAATTCAAATTGATTTTTATTATAATTTTGTGTGCAAAAGTATAAGGTATGATTATAATATAGCTAACACTATTTCAAACTATCTACCGATAAAATAGTAAAAACTAGGAGACTGATGAATCTCAACATATTTAACAAGACTGGGGTTTTGAGGATGCCCAACAAGGATTCTCCTTGAGGTTATGAGAAAGAGGCCTGCCCACGAGCATTGATATTGGTGAGTTACATCAATGTCTACTTAATACTTTCTTATTGTCAGCATTAATATAATTGCTTTAATATGGTCCATCTATTAAACAATACACTGCTAGTACTTTTAGCTTTTATACTGCATAGTAAATAATCCCAGTTAAGATCTTTTTTCTAATAATTTTTCATAGTAAATAATTCATTTTACATACACGTATCTGATTGGACATCATTCAGTTGGGGTGGGAGAAGGGAAGTTACTTAAACTGTTGACAAAGGGAGAGGCTGAGATTGGCTCCAGCTGACCCCAGAATCCTCTCTGAGAAGGGGTTGAGAAGGCAGGGGAGTCCTCTCAGCAGTGGTGCTGTGGTGAGAGCAACGCAGTCCCTCAAATGGGTTGCAGGTGTGTATCAAGATGGGGTTTTTGGGTGGCCTGGGCTCAGGGTTTTCCTGTTCACACAACACCAAACCTCACCTCTGGTTCACAGCTGACTCTGGGCTGCAATGTGGGCACGCTATGAGGAGCCAGAGGATGGTTGTGCATTTGTTCAAATTGCAGTGGGGATTCTGCTGCTGAGTAGAGGCTAGCATTTAAACTGTCGGTCTCAGTGTTTCAGGAAGAGTTCATTGTTGTGCTTCTTCCTTTTCCTAATTTACATGACTGAAGGGTGCTAAAGAGCAGCTCATTGGTGTTCCTGCAGCTCACCAGCTCCAGCCTGCCCAGCATCCTCAGCTTGTGAGCTTCAGGCACTGGCTTGGCTGCAAGATCTGTCACTCACCACAGTGCTGCAGAGAACAATGGAGACCTCTGCTCAGCAGGGGCCAAAGATGCCTGGAAAACAGCTGCTCCTTGTTCAAACATGCATCCATGCAAGGAGTCAGACCAGCCAAGAATAGAGTTTTGAGAAAGGGGCAGGATTGGCATTAATCTTTTTCTGATAGTGAGGCTCCCTTCTTTCTAATGAGCTCAAATTCAGCATTAATTAAATTGCTCACATTTCTCCACAGAAATAAGTCTACTGATACACAGCATGGGATTTGAGTGCAAGCTAACAGGCCATGGTGGCTTGGGTAAAAGGTGGAGAGACCTGTGATGACAAACAGCCTTTGCATGCAGGATGAAAATCTGGGTAACACTGGGCAGCCACAGTGATGGCCAAAATGATGTGTAAACCCCCAGATTCCATCCTGCCCTCAGTCCTCTTGGCTTCCACAGAAATACTCCAGTAATGGGGGGCACCAAGTCTTGTGGGATTTCACTGTTCTTCCAGCTCTTTGGGAAGCTGGGTGGATAAGAGATTACCTTCAACAGAGGCCATCACAACACCTCAGTATGTGACTGTTCCCCCACCGTGGGCTAAGAGTGGAGACACCACAACCTCCCTGGGCCACCTGTGCCAATGCTTAGTCAACCTCACAGTAAAAAAAGTGTTTCCCAATATTCAGAGGGAACCTTCTGTGTTTCAGTTTGCCCCCACTGCCTCTTGTCCTGTCACTGGAAACCACCAGAAAGAGCCTGGCTCTAACTTCATGGCAGCCTCCCTTCAGGTATTTATGTGCATTGATAAAATTCTCTTTGAGCCTTCTCTCCACACTGAAAAGTCCCAGCTCTTCCTCACAGGAGAGATTCTCCAACCCTCAGATTTTTTCATCAGTTTTTTCCAGAGTCTTTCTGGTATGCCCATGTCTCTCTTGTACTGGGAAGCCCACTCCTGGACCCAACACTCCAGCTGTGACCTCACAAGTGCTGAGTACACTGAAAGGAGCTTGACATGCTGGCAATTCTTTGTCTAACGCAGCCCATGGTACCATTTGCCTTCTTTCTCACAAAGGCACACTCCTGGCTCATGTTCTACTTGGTGTCCCCAGATCCTTTTCTGACAAGGTGCTTTCCAATGGGGTGCCCCCAGCATATTCTGGTGCTTGGGGCTGTCCCTCCTCAAGTGCAGGACTTCACAATTGCCCTTGGTGAACTTGATGAGGTTCCTGTTGGTCCATTTCTCCCACCTGTTGAGGTCTCTGGATGGCAGCGTGGCCCTGTGCTATCAGCCTCTCCTCACAGTTTTGTATCATCTGCAGACTTGCTGAAGGTGCACACCTGCCCCTCATCCAGACCACCACTGAAGATGTCAAACAGGACTGGACCCAGTGTAGACCCCAAACTCCCAGTCACTGGCTTCCACCTAAGCTGTGTCACCACCCTCTGGGCCCAGCCATGCAGTTTTTAATCCCCCTTACTGTCTGCTCCACTCACCCACACACCAAGAGCTCGTCTATGGGCAATCCAATGTGAGACATCCAGGCAGGAGCTATCCACTCCTCTTCCCCCATGTCCAGGCCAGTCATTTCTTCACAGGAGTTTGTAAAATTGGTCAAGCAGGGCTTCCCCTTAGTGAAACTGTGCTGACTGCTCCTAGTGGCTTTCCTGTCATTTATGTACCTGGAAATGGTTTTCAAGGATAAAGTTGAGGCTCATCAGTTTGTAGTTTTTTGGGTTATGCTTCTTGTCCTTCCTGAAGATAGGAGAAACATTTGTTTCCTCCAGGCTTTGTGTGCTTACTCCTCTTATTTTATGGGAAAATGTGTCAGTCCTTAAAAGACATGGTAAAACAGCATCATCACTGAAAAGACTGCACATGAGAGAGACTTTTCCTGGCCTGGCTGTGCTGGCAAATACTTCAGAGATAGAGTGCCTTGGAAACCAGAGGATTATTTTTGATGCTAACCTGTGTTTCAGCTCCATCCATGGATTCACAAATAACCTCTGGCATGCCTCTGCTTGGGTGATCTTGTGGACTATAACAAATTTGTGAGTGCAAAGACAGGGATAAAGAAGTTCAAGTCCCATCTCTCCATAATGATTCACTCCTGGCATGACATGGAGCTTGCAGCACTCTCCATGACTGACATGTGCTCAAGAGTCCCAGCTCTGCAGTGAACTGTGTCAACCATCCCCTAAATGGCAGAGGAAATGCCCTAATACTCATCCATACGGTAAAGGAATTGAGGACATCAACAACAAAAAGATAATTAGGGAAAGATATCCAATAGAGATGCAAATTAACCTCCCTCCACAAAGCCCTTTATAAATCCTGGGATTTTGTGCATTTATTGCTTCTATTAAATGTGACATATTTAAAGCTTCCCTTTGCCAAAAGTGCTCTTTCACTCTTTCCCTCTGACCTCACTTAGCTAGTTCATGAACAAAAAGGCAGATTAAAGGGGAGATAAATACGATCTATTAAACACTTGGGACCACTGGAAAAAAACACCATGTATAAAGCCTTCGTGAAACATACAGTATTCTTAAACATTTTATTTTGCTGAAGGTTTTGAACTATTAATTACCAGTAACATTCCAAAGTTCAATGTTTCTCTATTAACCATTCCCTTGCTTCCTAGGAGCTTAACCAGCTCCCTCCTCACCACCCCTGCTGCTTCTCTTGTTCCCTCTTTGCATCCAAGCTTGTAGCAACCACTGTTTGATCTAGGTGGAAAAAAACCCCACTAAATATACCTTGGCTCTGGGTTACAGCTCAACAAAAAAGGGCTTTTTAAAAAAAATTGGATGAGATGTTTGCCTAACATAGAAGGTCCCTAGCAGGCCTTCCTTTGATGGTATCTCCATTCCAGAGTGTTTGTAAGTCCTTCTTTTGTGTTTTGGCCTTCAGCGGGGATAAATTTGGGCAAGCTTTGGTGCATGTCCCTGCACTTGATGGCGTATGGCCTGCCTTTGGATGGCTTTGACTTTGGGAAAGATATTTTTCTTTTTTTTTTTTTTTAAGTATCCATGCCATGTCCCTCATATCTTCCCCTCCAAGTTGTGTCTTCCTCCTTGACTTTTTCCCACAGACAGTGCAGTTTTTTGGTATCCAACAGGTAAGGTGAAGCTCTGGGTGGAGGTCATCTGGGGCTGGGTCAGCCTACTGGGAAGCAGGTTTTGCAGAGTTGGAGTGGTGGGTTAAGTCCAGAGCAGCTGATTTCTGACTGACTTCAAAGAGGGGTGGAAACTCTCCCCTTCTGCTCCTCTGTGGCTTTTTCTCATTTCCAACAGTTGTCATTTGCTGCTGAAGAGCACCTGGGTTTTAGCAGGAACATCCTGTCCTTATCTGCAGCTGGAGCTGCGTGAGGATTTTGGGGCTGGAGATCTCTGGTGAGGCAGTGCCACCACACGGTGCACGTCCAGCAGGAGCACAGCAATGCCACCTGCCACCCCCTGTGTCAGACAGCTCTGGTGGCTGCAGGCCAGCATCCTCAGCAGGTGTGGAGTTACTGACACAGCTGAATGCCAGGAGACCTTGGTGCTCACTGGCCAGCATAAGGCTGCAGCACTTGGTGTATCCGTGGCAGGACACGGAGCTTGGCTGGATCCAGCACTGCTGTATGTAAGTGGAGACAAAACCCTGAAATAGCCTGGGGCAATCATGGAAAGCATATTCTGCATGGAAGACAGTCAGACACGTTTCCTCCCACGTGCAGTGGGAGTTGTCATGGCTGTCTGGACCAACATTTCAGCCTTCAGGAGATATGAGGCAATCTGGTGCAGCTGTATCCTCTTTCCCTGCGAGCTACATGATGTCATCCCCAGCCTCTGCTGCCAGGGCCTCACATCACACTTGGGCACTTGCTGCTGCTGAGGAGCTGTGTGATAACCTGCCAATCTGCAGTCATGTGTCAGAGCATCTTAATGGGTGCAAATTGGGAGCAACTCCATAAAAGTTAATTACACTGGTGGAAAACATGGGCAGTGAGCCTTCTGTGCACTTATCAGTGAGGCTGGGCCTATTAGTCATGATTTACTTAAAACTGAACAGAGAACAACAAATGTCTGGCTGGCACTATTGAAGTAACTGCTTCAAGTTAACATTTATGGGAAATGGTCTGTGTAATGAGAAACAGCTATTTCCTTCTGAGCTCATGTGCTGCTTAAGAGTTTACTTTCTTCTGCATGTCCTTGCCAGTCATCTTTTGTTATGTTGAGAACGTATTGATTTTATTAACATCCTTTGGGAAGTTAAGGTTACTTTGGGAATTCATTTATTTCAAAAGCATCCTCCTTGAGACGGAATATATGTTAAAAACTCGCGTAGCATAGCAAGAAAAGAGGGAGTTCTGAGGACTGCCATGCTCAGGTTGTGACTTCCAGCAAAGCTGCAGTCCCCAAGCTTGGCTTGGAGCTTTGGGGAAAGTCAACCTGCACTGGCCCAAGGTGCCAGCCACCAGAAGGACTTTTTCTGTGATGCTGTCATGGTCCTTTTTGGTAGATCCCTTGGGGTGGATTAGATTGAAATGACACTGAGTGACTGGTATATACATATCTATTTTTTAAGGGTTATTTTAGAACAATTTGGTTGCAATAAAAAGGAGGTGTGTAGCCATTTTTGTTATTCTCTATAGAAATATAACAATACAAAAGTATAAAAGCATCACTGAAGAAAATATGCAAGGAAAAGTAAGACAGAGAATAAAAAAGGAAAAGAGTAGACAGTAGAGACAAAAGGTATTGTGTGGCAGTCATATCTTCTGGAAAAATCCCTTCGCCCAGGATTTCTCTCCTGGGAAGCTGAGAAGCCTCAGAGAAAAAGGAAAACAATATTATCTCATTAGCTTCTCCTGTGTTTTGCTGCTTTGGAATGCGGTTGGAGATTGTTTATCCAGCAGGTGGTTGTTTGTTTGGTTCCTGGTGTGAGTGTTTTCACTCATTGGCCAATTATGGCCAAGCTCTGTCGAGGCTCTAGAAAGAGTCACGAGATTCATTAGTACCTTTCAAGCCTTCTGTCTGTATCCTTTCTGTATTCTTTAGTGTAGTTTAGTGTAGTATTCTTTAATATAATATAGTATCATAAAATAATAAATTAGCCTTCTAAGAACATGGAGCCAGATGCATCATTTCTTCCATTGTCGGGGGTCTCTGAAAATATAAGAGTATCATAACCCGAGGATCTAGCAATGAGACTTGATTATTGCAAAGTGATGGCTGCAGTCTTGATCCATCGAGGGGTGGATCTGCTCCTTATCAGCCTTTTCTCTTATTTAGCTCAAAAATCAGGGAGTTGCTGAACAAAGGTTGGTTTGCAATGGTCATCCTCCAGTGGTGGGTGTGCACCGCCCTGCACCTGAGTGTGCTTGTGCACATCAGAGGTTTCAGCACCACACACCCAACAGGTTCCTTCTCCCCTTCAGCTCGGGGTGCAAACCTGGGCCCAGCAAAGCAAACCCTCCCTGCTGCTTTTACAAATGGTCGACTGTTTGAGTCATTAACCCTTAATATTTCAGTCTCTCACACACACCGAGGTGGTTGGTGGTCCCTGGCCCTGATGGTGTCCCCTGGTCTGGGGGCCAGCTCACACCGTGGGCCCCTCCTGCAGCAGTGTGATCCCCCTGTGCCAACTGGTCACAGTGCTGGAGCTCCTGCAGGCAATCAGCTACCAGCAGGGTTGTCAGTGCTTTTTAATAAACACCTGAGCATGTCCTAGGCCAGCAGAAATGATGTGAGTAGGCTGTGGCAAGAAGAGGTTGGGCAGCACTGCTGGGGGCCAAGAGGATCATTCCTCTCATGGCAGGAGGTACCTCCCACACCATGTCTGAGCCTTGCAGTGCTGTGTCAGGCTTTCCTAGACCAAGGCTTAGATTTCACCATCCCAGGTGCGAGTTCTAGAGAATGTAGTGTTGGAATGACGTTCCCCAGGAAAGGGCAACCAGACCTGCTGAAGGATGTGGCCATGAAAAGGGGCAGGAAGCAGGAATCACAGCAGGGATGTTGAAAGAGGACACGTTTGTTAGGTGGTGATTACGTGGTGCCACCCTCTGTGCCAGCACCTCTGCTGGGACACCCATTGCCACAGTCCCCAGGACACGGCAGCAGTGGCATTTGCTGTCCCAGGGATGTGCTGATGCACCCTGGCTGTTCAGTGCTCCCCAGCTCTGGGCTGATGTGTGGGCCCAGGCCAGTCATGGAGCTGAGGGTTTTGTTAGCATCAGAGAGAGCACGTTCATTTCAGCCTGACCTTTTTTTTGTCTTTTAAATCCCAGTGGCAGAGGAGTTACTCAGATTAGGAACTTAATTGGCCGATTGAAGCAAAGCTTTCTGCAAGGTTTCATTATCAACAGAAATTTCAGCTTATTGAAGCAATTTCTTGAGTCTTTTAACCTAACTCTAAACCCAACAGTTTTACCCTGAAGAGCAGGGAAACATTTGGAAACCTATTAGACTCTCTACTGTTAGCTATTCCTATGGGAAAATGGAAGTTGGCTGTAGGAGCAAATGAACAATAGTAATACCCAGCAAGTCCCTCCTTGCCATTTTTACTGCACAGCAGTGCAGATCACACAAGTATTGTGTCTGTCCACATGATACTCAGCACCTGGACTCTGGTGTTCCCTCAGCTTCTGTAATGAGAAATATCTCAACACTCCCAAATACTTCAATTAAATGCCAATCCTTCCTATATGACATGAAGGCAAAGTCAAATAATCACTTGAGGTACAAAAGCTCCAGGGTAGTCATCCATTTAAGATCAAAATATCTGTGGAAATTTTTTTTTAAACCAGGCACAGGTTTCAGGTTCAGGTGAATTTATTTCACTGGGGTGTCAGAAAGGCAATAGCCAAGTATCAGTGTGGCAGCTCATGTGTGTTGAACTGGAGAGGGCAAGGAGCTCCTGCTGCCCACAGCCCAGCCCAGCACCACACTCGAGCAGCTGCTAATTGCTGATCAGTGGAACACAGTGTATTTAACACATGCCTGGGGAGAATGTGTCCAGGGCTGTGTTTTGTGTTCCAGGTCAGCACTCAGGCAGCTGCTGGGGGAAACGTGCACAGTTGTGCCTCCCTTAGGGGAGACAGACCTGTGCCTCCCTCTCAATGGGTAGATGCTCTAAGTGTCCACCCCAACGCTTCTATAGCCCTCCCAGCGTTAACCTTTATAAAGCAATTTTTAAGGACTCCCTGTGAAAATGTACTTTTGCCACAAGGCCAGCACCTGGCCGAGAGGGACAGACCAGTGCTCCACAGGAGATGAACCTTCATGGCTTGAGAGGAGCCAAGTCCCTCCTGGGACAAGCCACAGTCTCTCCATTTCCCCTGTGTACCCACTGCCAGTGCATGCTTAGGCTGGCTTGTCTGTTCACAAATTACCCCGAGCACACGCGCAGAACAGGGCCAAAATAACACTCATGGCACGATTCCAGCTGATGGGTCCCAGCCTGGAAGAGCCTCCTGAGAGCCAGCTGCCTCCTCTGCTTACAGCCCAGGGACACCCAGCACAACCCTTGGGAGAAAGGATCCCTTTCACCCAAGTTCAGATGCTCCCAGCCTGCAGCTGAGCGAGCTGGCCACGGTCCCTTGGACAGGAGATCAGGCACTTCCAGAGGCCCTGTCACCTCACCCTGGGTTACATGAAGGTCAGATGAAGCAGCCTGGAAACACCAGTTGTTTCACAGACTATAAAAGGGTTCTCAGCTGCCAGCTCTGGGATGGGATGAGGTTTGGCTCCTTTGCCTAAGAACAGATGTCCAATATCTGTTTGGCCTGCAGCTGCTGGCCCCCAGGTCTGTCTTGTCCCCACCTCCAGGCTGATTACCAGGTGCCCCAGCCCCTCCAGAGCAGCACACTGGTGGCCAAGAGTTGTGCAGGTCTTGCTCAGCATCCTCCTGCACTGGGCTATAGCAGGAGAGATGTTGTGCCCAGTGACCAGCTGCAGATGGGCACTGACAGTTCATGGCAAAATGTACAGAATTGCCCACAATATTTCAGTACTGGCAGTTTATACATCAGGCTTTTTCTTTTCTTTTTTTTTTTTTTTTTTTCTTGTTTTCTTTTTTTTTTCTCTTATCATACACACAAATTTCAGAAGATGTGGGGTTTGTCTGCTTCTGATTAATAAACCAAAAGGAACAACTCTGACATCCAAGTGATTCCTATGCTGATTCCCAAACCATTCTTTCAAGCTTTGAGACCATAAAGCCTTCTCACCCACAGTTCTAAGAAAAAAATATAAGTAGAACATCCTACAACTACTTCATATGAAGACTCATGAGCTGTTTGAGTTGAAGCATTCTTACTATCTCAAGTGGAGCCAAATAATGGGGCATGTGAAATGTTATCCTGAACAATTAAAACCTGGCAAAGTTTAAGGAACTGAAAACAGGAAAGAAAAGCATAAAGGAAATGGCTAGATGTATTTATCTGCATCAGGAATAATTTGCCACTTAATCCTAATAAGGATCATGTTCATATTGGTTTAACCAGGTGCCAAATGGGATTATTGTCTCATTTGTGACATGTAATCAATAGGGAAATAATAGCAGGAAGCGTGCTGTGATTAGAAACAACTCAGATCCCAGGAAACTTTGCTCCTATTCCTACTCCACGACCTCACTTCTTGCTCTGCCTGCCAGTCCCCCATCCCTCCACAACCGTATGGGGTGCGGTGACAGCGCCCTCGCTACCCTCTCTCCTCTCCTCTCCTCTCCTCTCCTCTCCTCTCCTCTCCTCTCCTCTCCTCTCCTCTCCTCTCCTCTCCTCTCCTCTCCTCTCCTCTCCTCTCCTCTCCTCTCCTCTCCTCTCCTCTCCTCTCCTCTCCTCTCCTCTCCTCTCCTCTCCTCTCCTCTCCTCTCCTCTCCTCTCCTCTCCTCTCCTCTCCTCTCCTCTCCTCTCCTCTCCTCTCCTCTCCTCTCCTCTCCCCTCTCCCCTCTCCCCTCTCCCTCTCCCTCTCCCTCTCCCTCTCCCTCTCCCTCTCCCTCTCCCCTCTCCTCACAGGGCAGCCGCTCCTGCGCCGCTGCAAAACTGCGGGGAAAGGAGCCCATCCCATATCTATAGCCAGTACCTGTTTGTCAGAATTCAGGACATCCCTCTGGCTGTCCTGGATTGCCTGAACCCCTGGCAGGGGGCTCAGAGATCCTGGCACAGAGCCCAAGACACCTGTGACTTTTATTATGATCCATGGAGCAAGTTGCCAACCTTAGATGAAGATCTGCAAGTATAACTAGAATAATAATTAGTTTGTCACAGGGTGGAAAAATAGATTTTTTGGGGGTTTTTAGAATGGGGGTTCAGGGGGCAAGATGGAGGAATCTGGGTGTGTCCAGCCTTTCTCTGTCTTCTTCTTGGCCTCTGTCTTCTGCTGTGATGTTGGCAGCAGTGCTGTGATCTAACTTTTAGATTGGTTTAGAGTAGAAGCTCACTGTCTAACATAGGTGATAGGTATTGGGAAGTTATGGTAAATATTGTACACGTAGTTTTTAGTACAAAAAGACAACACCACCCCAGGGGCAGCCTGAGTGCCTCTGTCTGACCTGCTGAGCGGACCTCAGCAGGTCAGGAGAAAGAATTTTATAGATAAGAAACAATAAACAACCTTGAGAATGAGAAATTAGGAGTTCTGACTCCTTCTTCAATTGCTGGGCTGGGAAAAGGGACTTTCTAACGCATTTCGGGGTCACTCTGACCATATAGAGTCCCAAGACCTGTTCTTCTAACAAACCACAAGGTTTCCTTCATTCTGGGGACAGCCACACAGGCAGCTTTCTGGTGTCTGTGCCTCTCCAGGCATCTCTGGGTTTTGCTGTCTCAAGCAGTTTATGAGTTCAGGAAAAAGTTTCACTAAGAGGTTTTGTCTTGCAGTGTTCTGACACCAATCCAGTAGAAGTTTTATTTGTCCTGATTCTGAGCAGGCTGTGATGACTGAACAGTGACTGGTTCAAGGACTTGAGACTGATGGGGGAAAGATAATTTTTAAAGTAATTTGGAGTTTGGAGCTGTTTTTCTGACATAATAAAGAAAACACTTAAGCTTTTCCTCTTTTATTTTTAAAGGTCACTCATTTCCTTTTTATATTTTAATGGGAAAAATAGGAGGAAACCCAGATTCTCACACCCTTAGTGTTGGGAAAATTCTTTAGCAATCCTAACAAACATTGTTTTTCTCACAAATATTTTTACATATTTTAAAATTAAATAGAAAATCAACTGGAAAAGAAATGAAAACCTGTAGTACCAAAAGAGTTAGTTTTCCCTCCTTTCATCTGTCACAATGGGACCGGTTCACTGTCTGTCCAGCAGACAAAGCAGATCCCCAAATTTCTAACAAAACAGAGAAAAGGCAGGCAAATTTTTTTTAAGAGGGTGAATATTTCAGGTCATCCTTATGCACATCACAAAAATGTAAAAACAAATCAGAAAATCTCTTAACCCACAGTACTGTTTGGTTTATATTTTTAGTTTAGCCTTGAGGTTCATGGCCAAGATATGAAACCAGACAAATCTTTTGCTGGCTCTGATACAGAGTCCCTCTTTAACTGTGGGAAGGTTAAAGAGCCTCTCTGATTTTTCCATGTTCTCATATGGACTATATATTTACATATTGTCAGACAGAGAGGAACACAGGCTCTATAAATGACTCCCAAGCCTTAAATCCCAGTCTCCACTGAAGTGTTGAAAATAACTGAGTTGTTTTCATGTTATTAAAATAGCCACAGGAAAAGGAAAGGGGGCAGCAGGTCTCTGGCAGTCACAGGGTGGATGCTCCAAGCCCAGGGCAGGGGCACAGGGCTGTCACCCTTCCCCAGCACCTTTGGAGTGTCACTGCCAAGGAGCAGAGCGTTCCCAGCCAGGGGAGGCAGCAGTGGTACCTGCCATCTCCTGGCATCTCTTACTGGCTCCTAATGCTGCCCTGTGTGGATCTCTGCTAGAATTACATGGAATTTGTTACTCAAACATGGCTCTAGGGAAACCTCTTTTTTTTCCCACTAAACTCCCCATTTTTTCTTTCTCTTTTTATTCTCTGGCTGGACAAAAGAAACTCCATGACTTTTTTTAACAAAGCTGAAAATCTGCAGGTCAAGTGGAAAAAAGAAAAAGAAGAAGAGAAAAAAAAGGAAAATAAATAGCAACAGAAATGGGAGAAAAAAATATCTGTGGTAAATGAAGACATTACAGATTTCACCAGCAGCAATTTAGGGGAGGAGCCACTGCAGGTCAGCACGTGGGAGGGGAAGGCAGTCAGTCTGCTAATTACTGCATTAAATGGAGATGGGTCAGCTCATGGCTACTCTACAAACCCCAGTCATCATGCACACACTTGGAAACAGGGGCAAACTGCAGCTGGTACAGGAGGAAGTGCAGCACTATTCAGAAAGGCCTTTGCTTGTCAGCCTGAGCTGAAGGCACAGCTCAGGGTGGCACAGAGCTGGCACACAGAGCCCGTCCAGCCTGTGTGGTGCCAGCTTGGAAATGGGAGAAAGCAACAGCATCTCATAGTGACCCCCAGTGACAGGTTTTTAAGCCAGGCCTGGGACTGAGTCTCCTCTCTTGTTAAATAAAAAAGAAATTTTTATTTCTTCTGACTTTCCCTGCTGCACTGCCTGCTCAGCCAGGAGGGCAGACATGCAGGCCTTTGCCCTTCTGAGCCACAGGGACTTTCATTTCCCTTTCTCCAGCAAAAGGCAGTGCCAAAATAATGCATTATCTTCCCAGCTGGAACTGGAAAGAAACAGGCTTCCTAGAAGAAGAAACAGCGATTTTACAGCAAGTAGGATATCTACTTGACAGCAGGAGTTTGTTTTCTCTCCTGACATGCCCACACAATACAATTTTTTCCTTTAGTTGAGCCAATGTTTGCTTAACACAAAACTCACAAACAGCCTGGGCAGCAGAGACAGAAGGTCAGAGACCAAGCTGTTACAGCAGGGGACCTGGCTGGGTATTGTGAAACCCACTCCAGCCCCTGCAGACCATGGAACACCTGAACCTCCCTAAGATTTTGCCCTCCCTCCCTTTGCTCCCTCCATACAATCCCTCACTGCAGAGCTGAAGGGAACTGGCTGAGTTCAGGGGGATTTGGGGCTCAATTTACCACCAGGTGCAGAGTGGAAGAGCTGGTGGTGAGTCCCCACTGCCCACACCTGGGGGAGGTCATTTCTGCCTCTGGGTGGGTCTCTGGACCCAAGAGTCTGGTTTGCTGCCATCACAGGTTGGGAACCAGAGTGTGGTTAGGTGAGCCAACCAGACGTGCTATGAAAATGCTCCCTTGAGATAAACTAAACCACTGATGAAGACAGCCTCAAATTTCTTTTCTCATTTCTCATGAAAAAGATGGATTTTCCACACAATTCCGTATAAATTAGTTTTTGTTTGCTGGTTTTTTTTTTTGTGGTTTTTTTTTTTTTTTTTTTTTTTTTTGGTAGGCATTGCAGCTATAATTAGAATGTAGTTCTGGACATAAAAAATTCCTTTTGGGGACTGTACACAAGATTAAATAAGTAAGCTATACAAAGTTGACATGGGGAAGGCATAAACAGGAAAACAAATCATAGTAGCCTGCAGATTTGATTGCTTAAGACAGGAGGGAAGCATTAGATAGTTTTGTTCTCAGCATCCAATGTAAATAAATGATTGTTTTTTCACAGCAAGAACTTGTTAACATACCCAGACATTATCAAATTGACTGTTTCATTAAGCTCTTCTGGAGTACAATCAGTATCATTAAATCATTATTGCCAAAAAAAAAATCAGAGAAGTTTGTGATTGTTAGACAAAATCTCTGGGAGGACTTAAAAGGCAGATAGATTACCAGAGAAGTAAGAAAAGTGCTCTGTAAATACCCCAGGAATTTTATAATTTTGTTTTCTTTTATGTTCATTTGAAAAACCATGGAGCTCCTCTCACCACAGAATCACTAAACTAATTGCTGATTCCAGCCCTACAGCTGAGATATTTCAGGGGAATTGAATGGCTCTGGAGCTGTGTGTATAAATCAGGCAGATGCCTTCTTTCATTTTGTCCCGTCTCTCCTGTTTCTCAGTGGTGCTCTGCAAGCCTGTCAGTGGTGTCACATCCCATTCCTTTACCTCCTCTCTCCAGCATCAGCAGGACCAGCCTTCCACTGATCTGCACCAGGTTTTGACAGCTTAGATTGAGAGCGTGACCCTCACAGCAGTCACAGGAAGCAACATTTTGATGACATCAGAAACATTGCCTTTGGTAGAAAATAGCTAAACTGCATTCTGAGAATATTTAATGAGTTCAAGGAGAGACTGGTTTGCATTTCTTTTACCAAAAGCCAACAAAATTATAGGTTTTCATACATTGTTAGGATTTTTTGGTGACTGAAGGACCACAAGGAAGATGTCACACTGACCATAATGCTTCCCCATGGCTTTAACAGCTCCACATCTCCAGTTTAATACTGTGATTCCTTGGAACTTGATAATAAAAACAATATATCTGAGGGTAAGAAACCATGGTAGCTGTTAATGCAGAAGGGGGCAGTGGGCTGTGAGGTCTTTTTGTATTTGCTGATGACTCCAGACTTTGGGGTTCCTGAGCACCTCGCTGAAAATAACATCAGCTGCTCTGTTTGGGGGTTATTCCGCTGCCATTTGATGGTGTTGTGATGATGCCCATTTATTGCCAGGTTACTCTGGTAAACCTCCTGTATGTGACATCTTAAGCAAACTGTAGTGTATCCTAACCTTCCCTTCCAGGCTGGCATCAGAGTCTCAGAACAGTTTGGGTGGAAGGGACCTTAGAGATCATCCAGTTCCAACGCCCCTGCCATGGGCAGGGACACCTTCCACTAGACCAGGTTGCTCAGAGCTCCATCCAGCTTGGTCTTGAACACTTCCAGGGATATCCACAGCTTATCTGGGGAATCTGTTCCAGTGTCCAGGCACCACTACAGTTAATAATATCTCCCTAATATCTAACCTAACCCTGCCTCTACTTTGAAGCCCCTTGCCCTGTCCTATCACTGCAGTTCCTGAAGAAGATTCCCTCTCCATCTTCCCTGTAGCCCCCTTCAGACATTGGAAGGCTGCTATGAGGCCTGAACACACAACCTTCTCTTCTCTGGGCTGAGCAACCCCCAACCCTCAGCCTCTCTTCACAGGGGAGGTGCTCCAGTGCCCCTCAGCAACTTCAGGGCATCCTCTGGACTTGCTCCAACAGCTCCATGTCTTTCTTCTATCAGGGGCACCAGAACTGTGTATCATATTCCAGGGGAATCCTCACTAGAGCAGAGGATCTGGAAGAGAATTCAAGAATCCTTGGGATCTTCCTCTGATACCATCTGGACTTTTACTGCTCAGTAAATGTCAAAAACAGCTTTTGAAAAAGTATAGATTGGAAACCAAAATTTCCACTGACTCCAGGACTTTCTCCTGAGTAAATGGGAGAACCTGCTTTGTTGTTGTAGTGCCATGGAGGGATCTTTGGGAGGGTGCTGGGAAGCAGGGTGATAAAAGCACTGAGTATGTTCTGTTCCCTCAGTCATCAAATCCTCCCTGAGTGACTCATTCCATGTGAGTTTTGGGTTGGTCCAGAACAGTATTCCTTAAACAGCCAAGAGCAAATCACTCTAGGGAAATATGACAATATTTGGCTGTTGAGTGTTATCCCTGTTTCCAGTAACTTGTAGGACTTTGCAAGCTCTGAGTGGCATAAACCATCAATTGATTTCTCTTCCATGAATCTAACTGGTGTCTCCTTGACTCCATTTAAATTTTAGGCATCCATAACATCTTGGTGTGAATAAAACTTAGTCCCTGAATAGTCTAGAACTAATCAATCCTTTAAGCAGCATTTATTTGACTTCTGAAACTCTCACAGCAGCACTTAATTTGACAATTAATTTAATTTACCACCTTCCAGTGCTAGTGTCTTTACTCAAAAGCAGTGCACAAGATTTTTCCCATCACTTGAATTCTTCATTAGGTTCAATGCCATGACATGAAAATAACAATATGTAGGAGGCTTTAAAGGAAGATCAGTGATATGGTGAGGGCTGAAAAAAATTGGATCAGGAGGGTTTAAAGATAAATTAAGGAAGAAAATGGGCACAATACAGAAAGCAAGTGACTTAATTTACTCCAGTTTTTGATGTTGAGATGAAAAAGTAAGAATGCAGATACAAAAATATAGATAAAACTTAACAGTAAAAGTTTTCTATCTTCTTGACCCACAGACATTTAAACTGATCACAAATGTGTGATCACTTCAATTGAGATGAAATGTGGTAGATGCATGCACACACAACAGATTCAAGACTCCTTGGTGAATTAGTGACAGTCACATTTTTAAGTGAAACATCACTGCTTTCTGGTACTCAGTATTATAATCTAACAACCTCAGGGATTGCTCATTTACAGTAGGTAATGCCCTTGAGCATGCTGGATTTTTCATGGCCTTAAATCAGAGGTTGACTTGTGTATTCTGCTGTACCCAGCTCAGCTTCTTTGCAGAAGCTAACATCTGGGCAAAAATTAGCAGAAATTTCAGTTTCAATTAATATTTTCGTTTTACAACTCAAACCCAAATTGTCACTGACAGAACTAGGCCTTAAGTGCTACATGGGAATTAGCTTTCCTAAAAATTCAGCAACTGAACAGACCTGAGCAGATGACCCACAACTCATCTGTGAAATACTCAGCTTAGGGAAATAATTTGTTTAACTGTGACCTAAATAATGAAGTATAGAGTGTTAGTTGTCAATTAGTGTACCACAGAGCAAGCAGAATGTTATGCAAAACAAGAAGCTGCTTATAAGGCAATTGACGTATCTAACTAACCTCCCCATCTTTTCTAAGGATTTAAATATAACTCTTGTCAAATCTTTTGATGAACTCTATTACTGATGTTGGAAGGTGATGACTGTCAGCCAAGGACTACATTAGAGTCCATAATTGAATTTCAAGAGTTGTCAAGAGCAGGCTAATCAAATAGCTGCTACTAGAAGTAAAATATTAAAGAAAGAAAAAAATTAAAGTTCTCTTCTGGCAGGAAGCAAAGTATGTTGTATAGTTTCCCTATGTCATTTCCAATAGTATGTTCAATTTTTCTCAGCTACCTTTGTCTGACATTCTTCTCTTGTATAATAATGATTCATTATATATAATGTATTCAGTGACTGTAACTCACCTCTTAGTAACCAAAAATATGACTGCAGCTAGACATTTGCATTGTAAAACAAAAGCATAACACCAGAGTTTATGAAGGATCCTTTTATATTAGTTTCTTGACAGGAATGCTAGATTTTTTTTTTCTGAAGTAAAATACTGACCTCAAAATAATCTTTAAAATCTAGCACAGGAAACAATTAACAGCTCTTCCTTCTCTGTGCGTAGGTAATTTGACAATTTTAGGGAGAGCTGGGGGGCAAAATATTCCTTGGCCATTTAAGGAGGGTGAAGAACTGCACTCACTGTACTGGTCATTAAATCCATGGCCTGCAGTTGGGAAGTTTTAGCAGTGTTCAGGCTATGTGATGGGTGGGCTGTGGTCCAAATATACAGAAATGCAGGCAGTGTTCCCAAACAGTGCTGAGTAAAATGGAGATGATGCTCCCTGAGCCCTCAGTTAAATATAGTGGTTGTTCATGACAGCAGGGAGTGCAACAGGAAGGCTGCCCTGAATTAATTTTTCCTACCTGCTATTCCCTGCCTGTTCTTGGGCAAGGCATTTATTTTCTCCTCACTGCTTTTATTCACCTTTTTTATTCCTAATTGCACCAGCACACTGCGGGGACAGACAGGACCAGGTAGTACCTTTGGTTCTGCCTTTAGCTGCTCTCAAAGGAAATATGAGCACAGCTATATTTTCAGTTTCATAGTTATTTACACTTTAACACCACACAGCACTCCTGAGCTAAATGGAATCGATTCTTTGCTGCTACTGTACAACCCAGAGAACAACAGCAACAACAGTAACACCTGCAGGTTAGCAAAATGTTTTATTACAGTAAAACATACCATACACAGGGGAGAACCAATGGTTATATTTTATCTGTCCCATCAAAGCAAAATACCTTTATAATATTTCCCCCTGGCTTAAAAAGGAAATGCTAATAGAAATAATTTCATTATTAAAAATAGATAATGTTTTCTATTTATTTTGTTCTATATTAGAAAGGCAAATATTGAGATGATGATATGGCTTAAATATATTAATATTTTCCCTCTGGGGAGCTTGTCTTCATCTCTAGCTAGACCACACATGGAATGAGTTCAGGAAACTGCATGACAGCAGGTATAAACCCACATTAGGTGTAAATTTAGTATCTTCAACCAGAGTGCCTGAGTTTGATAAGAAGTGGGAAAGCCTTGGCTACCTACTCTACAATGTTTTTCTTCTCTTGCATATTAAAATTTCTCCAGTATATTTTCTTCCTGTTTTTTTTTTTTTTTCTAGATAATGCCAAGTTTGTCTTCCCTTGTTTTTAACCATCACATGGTAAAGAACAGACCACCATCTTATCACACACACTCATTTTAGCTTAGTGGAGTTAATCACCATGGCTGGTTCTTAAAAATTCTGGGAGAAGTGAAGGAACAGGAGAGAAAGAGTGACTCCAGAGAGCAACTCAGATTTCCTCCACTAACACACCCGCACTGAATGACCTCCTGGAGAAACCCCTCTTTCTCCCCACTAACTACAGTGGAAACCCAGGGAGACTTGGCTGGAAAAAATTAGCCCTTGTGAGTCTGGAGTTCACAGGAGTCCTACAGCATCCAAACCTCCGGGGCACTGCAGCCTCCATCTATGTCTGGAGAGGGTTCTTGGCCACCCCCAGTGATCTGCTGTTCTCCCTGGGAATCAGAGATGCATAGCATGTTCTTTGCAGGCCTAAAGTTCTCTTACAAGTTGGCATTTGTGCAGCAATTAAGGCAGCAGACCGTCAGGGGTAGCTGGGATTTCAATGTTCCATGGAAAGACAGAGGAACTGTTAACTACATTTAGCAGTTCCTGTTAAAAATTACCAAAATACAAGTCAGGGAGGAAAAGGCAGCTGCTACAAAAACACACTGGATAAAAGGGAAATGGCCTTTCCACTGAGCTGAAAAACACTATCTAAAAATGACAGGAACAGCATCCTATCATGCTGTTTGGACATTACTCACAGTTGCCATGTGTACAACATCCTCACCATTTTCAATCAACTGGCCAAAACTGTACGATGTTGATACTAAAATAGCAGTAGACAATCTGTAGTGCTACATCCTTGCTCAAATTCCCTGTGAAACCCTGAAAATCTAAGGCAACATTAGATCACAGCTGCAGTGTTTTGCAAACCTCACAGGGAGGTTCTGCTACTCAAACCTGCTGCTCTCTGTACGCTGGTACTCAAATGAGCCCTGTGACAGCAGAAACACCGGGGCAGCTCTTGCTGCTGTCACTGCAGCTCACTGGGAGGTGGGGCCAAGAAGCCACCAGGACATTTAAAAAATACATATGTTCAAAAAAGACTGGTATCCTGGTTGTTGATAGATTCATTTTCCTGGATATACTGGAGAATGTCCACTTCATTCATCGTCTGAATCCTGTCTTCCTTTTGCTTTGCCAGTGAAGGTGAATTAGTGCTTCTGGGGGCAACTGCTGGCTTCTGAGGCAGAGGTGGCTTTGGAGGGACCTTAGGTTTTGGTTTGGAGGTAATCTCTAAGAGTTTCTCAAAATCATCTTCAACTCTGGAATGAAAAGAAAACATCAGTAACATCCTGGGACTGCTTTTTGTTCTGTAAGGAAGTGCAGTCTTGCAAAACAAAACTTTGTGCAGGAAAGGATCTAACTCTGATAAATTTCTCTCTCCATAGAAGTTTCCATAAGAACCATCTTTTTTATAATGTGGCTACACAAGTTAACTTATACAAGTTAATTTTACAGCATGCTTTCAAATGTCTAAATTAAAGGCAATTAGCGATTACTAAAAACTCCAAACTTTATTTTAGTTTGGGAAAAAAATGTATTTGTGACAGGATGCTTTGCTTCCTCATAAATTTTCAGGGGAAAGTAAAATTATCCACATTCAACTCTGTTTCCTCTTCATCCCCATCACCCAAAACTGAGATTGAGCATCCCCATGCTCAATCATGAGAAACTGTAAACATTAATGGATTTAAAAATTCCATGTTTGTATTTGGTTCTGGGACACTGAAGAAGTTTTGCAATTTGTGACCATATACAACAACTCTTTTTGATGATAATTTGCTGCTGATTCCTACTGAAATAACCCAGAACACCTCAAACAGTTCAGGGTATTTTCTACCTGCGTTGTTTGACCTTATCAGATATGCAGCAGGCTGTGCATGCCCAACTCTGTTCCCCCATGAGCTGCTAAAAGATTTTAAGAGAGCTCTTATCATAGATTATCTGGTGACTCCAAGAACTGTGTGCCTTTGGAAAGTCAAAATATGGAGTAAAGAAGAAGAAGGATTCTCTTCAGCAGCTCCACTCACTGGAACAGGATATGGTACTAGAGTCTAAGGAAGATGCTTTTTTAGTTTCTTCTTCTCCATTACCTATAGGTAGGCAGTCCCTGGAGCATGAATAAATAATTTCAAGTAATGTGAAGTAATGTATTTTTTGGTTCTTCCTCTCATTTGCCTTTTGTAATTAGAATCATGGGACCATTGAATATCCTGATCTGGAAGGGACCCATCAGGATCATCAAGTCCAGCTCCTGGACCTGCACAGGACATCCCAAGGGTCACACCATGTGCCTGAGAGAATTGTCTAAATGCTCCTTGAGCTCTGCCAGGCTGGTGCTGTGAGCACTGCCCTGGGGGAGCTGTTCCAGTGCCCAGCCACCCTCTGGGTAAAAAACCTTTTCCTAATATCCAGTTTATAACTTCCTCACTGCCAGGCAGTGAGGCATCTTGGGGGGTTACCCAGATGCCTGTGAAATCCCTGGGATAATTTCTGTTTCCTAAGTGGGGCAGTGATTCCTCTGTTTCTCTCTTTTGTTCACCAGTTGCCTCAGGAGAGGTCAGCTTTTCCATAATTTGGGAAGCAACTGATGAGGCAACTGTCTGGGATGACCAGGAACATGATCAAAGAACCAACATCTCTGAGACACTTTATTTCTCTATCCCCAGTGAATACTGTTTGAATGTTAAGACCATAGGTTTGCAAGAGCTACAGCCCCCTCAAGCTAAGGCTCCCACTATTACGAAGATAAACTGCATGATTTCAGGGGTTTATTTTCCCTGTTCACCCTCATTAAAACCTGAGAGGAACTTACAACACTACTGCCCAGGCTGAGACAAACTACGCCCACCATGAACCAGCCATGAAGTTAATAAGGATTAGCCTTAATTTTCTGGTGTAGAAACAGTCTTTACCTCTTTAAGGTAAAACCATTCCTCAAGTCAGGCAGATCTTCTTGTGACTCCCAAAGGGAAACTTAAAAGAATCACTTTTAACCAAGGCTGCTCTTGTAAAATCAATACCATGAACACTGATATCTAAAAGTAGCACACACCTGAACAGATCAGCTGATGGACAGAGTTCTGCACCTTGAACTCTACCTCTGGTATTACAGCAGGCAGCACCTCAAATTTCATCCTCTAAGTAACTCTGAAGATTATATTCTCTTTTATTTAGACAGGACTTTTGATGTCTTTTATTTTCCATCATTCTTTGTGGGTGACATATCCTACTTAACTTACAAAACACACTCAATGTATTTCTGAATTCCTCATCTACAAAGAAATTAATTCCATTTAAGCCCAGGCCTTTGTGTTTGTTGCAAACTCTGATATCCAAGAGGTATCACACCTGTGATCACATTGCCAAGACATGTTCTTGTTCTCTTTGCTGTGTAATAAACAAAACTTGTTAAGGCTGGTATTTCTGAAGCCTCCCTTCTTGGCATAAACAAATAGTGAATGAATCAGCATCCATGTCATAAAGTTTTGGTCCTAAATAACAGAAAACATAATAAGCAGAGGAACAATGCACAATACATAGAGAACATATGGAGGAAGCAGGATTTTGAACTAGGTGCACTACCCAGGAAGGGCAGCAGTAAATCCAGCTCACTAACCTGGTATTAGGTTAGGAATTCCTGAATTCTCTACTCCAGTTTCTGTGCTAATCACAGCAACAAAACCACTCAGCACAGCCAAAAAATACCTCCAAAAGATCCAGTCCAGTAGGTTGTGGGGGTCTTTAGGGGGTGGGAGTTTGGTGTTCTGCTTTTAAGCCAAAGATTCTGCAGAAGAAAGTCTGGAAGCTGATGATGTAATTTCCTTTTTCTGTCCTGGATTTTTTCAAGACCTTGGTTAGACAGAAGTGTCTTAGAGAGAACAGAGCAGATAATATGTGGTCTTTGTCTCAAAACCTGCTTTTGAGCACTGCAGTCCAAGGCAAGCTGTTTGATCCGCTGCTGTTTGATCATGTGAGACACAACTGTCTTTGCAAAACTAAAGAGGTAAAATGCAAAATGCCTCAGGCAGAGATAGAAACAAGGACTTCTATTTCTTGAAAGCAAATGAATTGTTACAGTGCATAACTACCACCATATTTAACTCCAGGCCAGGAGGAGGAAGAAAAAAATCAAGCAATTATTCTGAAACAAGATTAAAGGAAGAACCTTCCCACCCCATCTTTTTATAGACAATCAGACAGAGAATCCCTGTAATTAATCATTCTTTAATTAGTCTCTTTCTGTTTCTGTTAAAGAAAAGCAGCGCCACATTGTTTAAAATTCTTGCCATATTGTTGTGCCGATTCACTGACTCTAGTGGTGGAAATTCTCTCAGAATTCCAAAAGAAAGCAATCAAAGCCCTTACTGAAGAAAGGCTGTCACAAAGCCCTTCATGACTGCTGGCATGTGGACTTTCAGACAGTAAATGAGTTCTGACTTGGAGACAGATGCAGCTGCCACAAGAACATCAACATTTTAGATGCCATTTCTCTGGACTTTGTTCCTTGTCTCTGGACCAGATCTTTGGGACAGGAATGACTGTCTGCATGTACAACATGATGGGGACAGTGACCTCTGCTTGCTGGGAATGCTTTAATGAGGAGAATCTGTAATGAAAGCAAGAGACAAAGACCCCCATAATTTGCTAAGAATGCTTGAAGCTCAGTTGTGTAACTCACTGCAGTTCTTGAAGAACAGACTTTCATCTTTTGCTATCTTACGTTCTTTATTTTGTCTGGTGTTAATTCCAAGTACAAGAGATACCTTGGTGAAGCCTTGGGGAGTGCTGTGACATCACATCCACAACTTGGGAATAGACTTGTGCCCAAAAATAGGCAGGAGACTTCAAAGTATCTGTTGCCTATCACATCTGCTATGGTCAGGAGAGACAGTGTGATGTCCAGCAAGGCCCAGGGAAAGATACAGGCTGGAGCCAATCCCAGGAATGCCAAACACTGGGGGGGGCAATGAAAGACATCTCTCTCTTCCTGCTTCAGCTTTCCCCTGCAATCCATTACAGGTAAATTCACAATGGTATTTTAACCAGGACCAGGAGATATGTCTGGACACTGGAATGTGACAGTGTGTATTGTTTAAATGCTACAAGAACCACTGGCATGGCTTTGGGCTGGGAGAGATTAGCCCTCCTCCAAAAACCTCTCTGGCAAAACTTGAAGCTAGAGTGGGACAGTGACCATTCCCTGGAGCAGCTGCACACAGTGCCCTTGTCCTGCAGCTGCAGAGTCCAACAGGATGGATGCAGGCAGCCTGGTGCTGCTGCCTGCCTGACTGCCAGAGAACAGGCTCATTAGTGCAGGGAAGTCCCACAAGAAGCCCTCTGAGGAAATCAGCAGGTTACATCACGCACCTTGGAAATGAGAAAAGTCAAATTTTCCAGTCTGAAAAAGTTTAAAACTCTCTCTCCTGCCTCTCTAGAAAGTTCCCCAGTCACCAGCCAAAGGCACAACTGGGGCAGGGGAGAGCAGGCAGCTTTTGACCCTTGAGCTGACAATGTCTGTCAAAAATGCGAACAACCTGGGGCAAGATAGTTGAAATCTGGTGGGTCTCAAGCCCAGCAAAAGCATCTCTTGCTGCACTAGGACCCCACATTGCCTCTGTACATTGGTCTACACAACCTGTACATTTTCCTTGGGTGGGGTAAGGATTAATGTTTCTGGTCTACCAAAAAACTGTTTTGTTGGCAAGTTTACTTTATAGCTTTTCTAATGCTTGTAGCATCCTGATACATCATAGACATGAAATAAAAAAATTATTGAAAACCATCACAGAAGGACTTGTTTTTCTGTAACCTACTGCAGCCAAATCAAGGACCTTTCAGCACAGTTCCATCATAGCAAGCAAGAGAAACTGCCCTGGAGTGGTCAGGAAATTTTTTGACTCAGTTATTGCAACCTTCTCTTCCTCCTGTACATTGCCCAAATAATCCTCTCCCCAAAGGATCTACATATAAACCCTCTGGAGTTTCTCAAAGCTTTTTTGCCAGCTATAGTGTTATTCTGCGAGCACTGGTGCTGGAAGTGCTGCTCCACACGACTCCTGGATGGTTGAAGAGGTGTTACTCTCTGAATTCAGCATCTGCTAATGCCTGCTGAAAGAAGAACACACAAAATTTTCCGCTTCAAGGGTGGCAACAGTTCCTTGGCAAACCTGAAGCTGATGAACCTGCTCAAGAAGCTCAATGGGCTGAACAGTGTCTAGGGTGCAGTTTCACAAGCAGCCTCAGCCTGAAAAAGCGTAATGCTCCTGAAAGGGTTATCAGTGTAATCCTAAGAAGGAACACACCAGATCTGCCATCACAGGGAAGCAGAACTGGGATCCTGCTGCTGACACTTTTTTTCAGCACTGGAAAAAGACAAATGTGCTCACAGCTGCTTCCTTCCATCTCAGCTTCCTATTCATTATCAAAGGTGAAGCTAATTAAATCTCTCCTGAAAGGCTGCTCAGACAGCTGTGATAATTATATCAGGCTAGGATGTGTGATAATTTATGTAATTCTGTGGGCACACAGAGCTGCTGCAACATTCACAGGATCAATTCCAGCACTGGTTTTCCACAAAAACCGGATCCATCACTCCAGGCAGGCATGAGTGAGATTAATGAGGCAGAAGAGTTCATGCCTGCAGGGCTATGATCTCACTGGCATCATGGGGACATGGTGGGACGGGTCCTGGGACTGGAGTGTTGGAATGGAAGGGATACAGGCCCTTCAGGAGGGACAGGCAGGGGAGGTGAGGAGGGACTGTCACCCTCTATGCCAATGACCATGGAGTGCACACAGCTCAGCCATGAGCCCCAGCTGAGGAGCCACCCAAGAACTCAGGGTCAGGATCAAAGGGAAGGCAGGGACAGGTGACATTATTGTGGGGGTTTGCTACAGGCCACCAGACCAGGAAGGGGAGTGGATAAGGCACTCTACAGACAGGAGCAACTTCACATTCACAAACCTCGGTCCTCATGGAGGACTTCAGCGACCCCATTATCTGCTGGAAGGACAGCCAGCAGGGCTTAAGCAATGCAGGGGGTCCCTCAAATGCACTGAGGCCAATTTACTTCTCCAAGTAACAAAGGAGCCAACAAGGAGAGGTGCTAGGTTGGACCTCATTCTCACCAATGAGGAGGAGCTGGTGAGGAATGTAAAGCTCCTGGGCAGCTGGGCTGCAGAAACCATGAAATGGTGGAGTTTGAATCTCTCATGGCAGTGAAGTGGGTGCTCAGCAAACCCTGGATTTCAGGAGAGCAAACTTTGGCCTCTTCAGGGATCTGCTTTGTAGAGTCCCATGGGATAAAGCCATGAAATCTCCCACTGCACTTAGAATGCAATTGGCTCCTCTCAGTGCTCAGCACTTGCTAATGTCAAGTTGGTGATTCTATTTAAAACAGTAATTCTCATTGCATATGAGCAAGTATCCACAGAGAGCAGAGGCTTCAGTTTGCAGTGAAAACGTTTATCAGATTCTCTTCTCCCTCATGTTGTGACAAGCCCGGCCCACGCACATTTTGCAGACTCATTTGTCTCCTTAACAGCCTCTGCCTCATGAGTTACAGCCACTGCTGAGGATTCACTGCTGTGCTGACACTGCTCTGGGCTACTGCTGCTCAAACCACTCAGGTACCATAAAGATCACAAAGGATTTGGTTGCTCCTGTGTTCTGCTCTGGACATTATCTTCTTACCATCCCCCTCTGGAAGAAGCTTCTGCCCTCCTGTGCCTTAGGCAGCTCTCTTCTAACTCTGCCCATGATTCAGAGTGAGTCAGACACTTCTCAGATCTACCACACACACGAGAGCAGACCCTGAGGTACATGTGACTGTTCACTGCGCAACTGGAGAGCTCCCACATCTGCATTACTCAGCTACTCCACTGCAGTGCAGTGAACATGTCCAGCTTTCTGGACCTACCACAGACCTGCTGGTGCATCATAGCTCAGGACAGTCCTAGATCTCAACAAAATGTGGCTACACAAACTTTTGGTATGATAGAACTGAGTATGTCCAAGAGACCAAGAGGTTTCCATTTCCATTTCTAGCGGCATATCCAGCTCTAGCCTGCTAAAGGAATGGGCTGTCACAGCTCCTACTCTGACCTGAGGGCTGCAGAGAGATTTCTTCAGTCCCTTTTGGGAGAGTAATTGTCAACACACACGGCAAAGGCAAGACTTATTCTTAGGCCTCAAAATAAGCTCAAGCTCCCATGCAGGGAGATGGCAGAGTGCAGCTTATGTTGAACATCTTCTCACCACAAAGGGTCACTGCCTGGAAAAGAGCCTGTGGCACTGCCCTGCAAGAACATTCAACACCAGTTTGGTGGGAAGGGAGGGTGGGAGAGGATTCAAATGCTGCCTCTACATTTCTGAGACCTGACTGTTCTGCTGAGACTTCCAGCTGAACAGAAAACAAAGTGCATTTTGCCCTACCACTGGATTTCAGGTGACTGCAGTGAATTTGCACGGGGGGGGTGAAGCATTGCACTAGGTTAGCACAGTACTGCCACTCCTCCTCCCCTCTTGGACAGCAGCTTCTGCTTTACCCTCAGCTGCCTTGCACTGGGTCCACCAGCCCTCTATGATGTGCAGGTAACACCATGAACTGGGTTTACCAGGGGAATTTCAGAGGGTGTTAGGCATCTGAACAGGTCTACAGATCCTGACCTATCTGCCAAAACCTCTTGCACAGCCAGGAGCTGCCTCTGGATTCCCATAGCAACTTTCCCATTGGACCACTTGCATGGTTTTCTGCTTCATAACATGTATTTACTTCCAACTGGACCTTGATGATTTATCAAATATTGGAAGCACTGACACAAATCAGGAGTAAACAAAAAGTAATGGAATTTAAAAGAAATTACACCTTTTCCTATAACCATCTCGGCGTGCTGCTGTTGTTGATGATCCCAAACTCATCTGAAAGCATGGCCTATTGGTCTCAGAGCAGACTTCAGACACCTCTCTCTGAACATATATAATCCAAAAGACACTAACACAACAGATGAAGAAGTTCTCTCTGGTGGATAAAAATGCAAGGACTGCAGTGCAACAGGCCCTTCTCCTGCAGTCATGTGAACACTCTGGATGAAGTGCTGTATGCTGAGATCACTAGCAGACAAGAAAATATTGCAAGCACACATGTGTTTGCTCTCAGTAAACCACAGCATGAAATCAGGTCATGTCCTGCCCCATCAGCTTCTATAAACATCAGGAGGCCTGTCAGGGTCTAATGCAAGATGGCACCCAGCCCAATTTAACCTTTGTTTAAAGTCAGTCAGGTATTACTGCTGAGATAGCCAGCACTTTTCCATGTGTAGAAAGCAACAGCTGCAGAATTACTGCTTCAGGAAAGCTTTGAAACCACACACAGAGTCTCTCTCCTGGGTTTAGTACCTGCTGTGGAAATCATACATCCTAACAGGAGCTGGTTGACACAAATTAGCACTGGAAGCAGGCTGGCCTCATAATTCAGATGCCAGCTTGAGACCCAGAAGGAAGGAATTTGACTCATTACTGCAGCACAGATTCCCTGTGTCTCTCCAAGCCCTGGTTCCCTGCTCCATCTCTGGAGGATTATCAGCAGAGGTGAACCAGCCCTGTGAGGGAGGTGTCAGGGATACATGCATGGTGTGCTGATGTGTTCCAGTGCTGCACTACCAAGGGAAAAGCAATATATTATATCCTCCTGCAACTCTGAGCTCCAGCCCTCCTTCCCACCAGATTAAAAATTAAACACAGGGTGATAAAGAGTCCTTTACAGCTGTGGAGGTATGCACAGGATCCCTCCTGGAAACATGCACAGAAGTCTGTGAGCCATCAGCATGAAAATCATTCCTCCTGTGGTCAGAGCCCCTGATTTCATGGCCCTGAAGCTGAACTGCTCTTTATCTCTGGGCTTTGTTCCCCACTTTTCACAGTGGAGGTCAGGTTCCCTGTGGATCATTTGCAGAAAGCAGAAGTGTCTTTAGACACTTAGAAAACAAAAATAAGATAGCACACCTTGGGCCTTCAAGGCTCTTCTTTTGGAATCACAGAATAATTCCTTGCACCCCACCTCTCTCAAAGAGTTTTCCAAATTTCCTTTGTAATGTATTTGATGTCCAAGCTCCACAACACTCATGACATTTTACTTGTTGTTACAAGTATTGATTCACAGTTTGCATTCTGAGTATTTAAGCTTTGTCCCCAAATTCATCTCTTTCAAGATCTAAATAGATCAGAATAGGTCAGACCACCTTCATCCCACATGCCAGATTAGAGATGAGTACCTCAGCAGCTCCTCAGTGTCCTCCTCAGGATCCCCGCTCAGCACATCCTTGCTGTGCTCACTGGCAGCTGGCAGCAGGAGTGAGTCACCCAGTCTCACCACCCCACCAAGGTCTGGGTCTTCAAATAACTTCAGATCTAGAAAGGGGAATAGAAGCTGCTATGTAACACATGCTATGTAACACATGGCCTGCACTAACACTAACTAGTAAATCTGGCTAGGTGGGTTGAAAAAACAGATCATGTAGACAATTCTTTTATTCCGAAGACTTCTGGTCTACAAAGTGCAGTGATACTCTGCACTCTTAAGGACTTGGTAAATCTGCTTTTTCCTTGCACTCAAAAGTAGGTCACATTACTCCTGTTAGTGTGGCATGAATGACTGTGGGACAGGCAGCTCCCAGAGACCTTAATATCCCAGTTCAAAATGTTTACAGAGAGCAGCTATGAGAGCTACAGCTTTCATTTTTTCTTTCTGAATGATTCTAGATGATTCTGCTCCGCTGAAGATTTGCCTTAACATTTCCAAGACATTATTTAGCCTGTACACTATGCGTCACTGTAATTTAAAGGCTCAGTTATACACATGCTTTAGATAAAAAAAATTTGTGTATACAAGTATAGAACAGACTTACTCTCTTTAATCTTTCTTCTGAGACCAGTTGATGAGAAATCTTTTTCTGGGCCAAAGAGTCCTTCATCTGGATCCACCTCCTCTTCAAAAATGGTTAATTTGGGCTTCTCTTCCTTGGCTGGAGGAGCAGGTGTCTTTGCTTTTTTAGTTCTAAAACAGAAGAGAAAAGGAAGTTAGCTGCAACTTTTCCTTTAGCAAGCAAGATTTATGGCTAGAAAGTCTCATAAGCTGAAAATAGATGGTGGGAGGCTAGGAAAGGTTTAGACAAAGGTACAGAGGCGTCTGTTAATTGCTGGCAGGAGTGGATACTGACCTGGAGGGACAGTTGGTCTGGCATTCTCTAGCTGTACCCATGTTGTGTATTCTCAATATATGTCAAGGAGTCCAATGGGAATGGAAAAAGCAGAGCTAACAATGCTGCACTGTGCAAACTACTACTCAGAAACATTTAAGCAGTTTTACTGCTCCCACACAGAAAGCTTAAAATAAGAAAGATCAGTTCCATCAACACTGTTTGAGACAGACAGAAAAGGATGGCTTGAAATACAAAGTGCAAGTTGGTCCATTGCACTGATCCCTGTGGACAGGTTTTAAAAAATCCCTTTGGCTCCATTTCCTTGCCAGCTCCTGCTGCTGTTTATGATTGCTGCATACTCCTTTCAGAAAGGTATTAGACACTCCCCTCATTTGCACATGGCTTAAACAAAGAGAGTTGACTTTCCTTCCAAGAGCAAAGTGAAAAGCACCTGCCTCTTGCTCTCATACCCAGGACTCAGCTGGATTCCACCAGTTGAGGCTACAAGGCAGCTCTCACAATAATTGAGCTTGAGTCATGAGGCAAACCAGATGGCACAGAAAAGAAAAGAAAATTTAGAGGACAATAACCTTTGGGTGAAAAGTCCAATTCAAACTAGGCTAAAAGAGAAGCAGTCCCTAGGACAACATGCCCTTCCAAAGTAATTGCCATATTTCAGAGATCTTCACTCTCAGCAGCCCTGGCACTGCGATTTCTAAGGTAGCCCCTTTGAGTGCCCCTTCCAGTAGAAGATCTGATCTTCTCTGCAGAGAGCAGGTCAGGTTTCAGCCTAGAGCAAACCCAATTATCAGCACTTAACATGCCATACTCATCAAAAACTAAGAACAAGGTCAAAAGATTACACACACATTCCAACTGCATTAAAGAGTCTTGTAAAATCCTCTTCCAACTACAGCTGCACATAAAAGCAGAGTCCAGTTACTTCCAGATATTTTCACAAGTTTATTATCAACAAACTGGAACTCACCTCTGGTATTACCTTGCTGCCACCACTTTGTGGCAAATGCAGTCTAAGAGCAAGCACCATGCAGAACCTAAATATTGCTTTATTTGGAAATACACCCTATTTGATACTCTAAAGGGATCTGCAGGTGTCAGCAACTACTATTCATGACAAAAACCTTCATTTTAAAGCAGCAGGTACTTTAATGAATTTTTTTTTCATTCATATTCATTAGGGATATGCCTTGAGTAACTTCTGAATTTGAGCAACTTTTGAAAGCACAGCTCCAAGGAACTGCTTCAAACTGATGTATTTGCAGAAGACCCTTCTTCCAAAACCTTTCAAAATCTAAAGTTATAATATGTACAGGCAGCTTTCACCCAGGATACTACACAAATTCAAATTAATTGCTTTATTAACTGTAGTAAGGGATCTATCACTCAAATGACCCTAATTAAAGGTAAAGGTAAACCAAACAATAACAAAACGGGAAGAACAGTAGGATAGAACCATTCAGAGCTGAAAAACCCATTAAAAAAGATTTAGCAAACACAAATGAATCCGATCTACTATGGAAGAAGCAACTTTTATTTGCATAATTCACACCTCACAAAGTATTCTTTGAGAGGTGCATGACAATATAGGTGAGGGCTTGCCAACCTACAGAATGCCAAAAGTCTTTGACAAAACCTCTTGAGTTTAGAGTTTTTTAGAGTTACAACAGCTCTCCTGATGCATAAGAGCCCATCATGGCACAGGTAATTATATACAGGAGCCAGTACATTGCCAAGCAACAGGTCTCCAGTTCCCAGTGAAGTTAGCAAGGATTTTACTATTAGTTAGCTCAAGTTTTTGCAATAAACAATACCAGAATAGTGGGAAGCACCAAAGAAAGGGAAGAGAATCATAAAGAGCATCATACGGAACAGTATGTAAAACAGAAATAATGGAACTGAAATGTCCTGGTAACAACCTTTTGTGTAGTCTGGCCACCTAACCAGCCCACAGACACAGGCTCACTTTCTTTTGGCCAGGGGACTCCACTGGGCTGCAGGGCACAGGGCCAGACCTGCTGGGCTTGACTGGTACCGGTAGCAACAGGAGGAAATTGTTTTTCTGCCTTCAAGTTGTTTCCCCTCACTGCCCTTCTAAGGAAGCCACTGTTGGACTGCCAAGTAATTCCAGCATATCCATACAGGGCCACTGTTGAGGTCAGTCCCTAAGTGGGAAACAGGATTCCCACAGTTCTGTATTTAGCTGTGCCAGTTCAGACTGCACTGCTGAGCAGAGGTTAACAGATGAGAAGGGGGTGTGGGAAGTTAAAGAGACTGTCTGAGGTTCTGCAGCTGGCCTGAGGCTGCATCTGCCTGCCCACCCATCCCCTCTCTGTATATTGGTGCTACCTCCCCATAAGCAGGGCCCAGGGACTGTGCTGAAGCCAAGCTGATGGTGAAGCCCCAAGCTGGCAGGCATGCAGAGGAGAAGCTGTAAGGATAGCTAATTCCATGATCATGATGTACCAGGGTGCAGTAAACTTGTGCAGGAATGCAGAGTCTTTAGAGAAGACAGAAATGAAGGAACATTAAGTCTTCCAAAGTATTACTGTATTCAAACCCTGCACTTCATTAGCATCTTCTCCATACATCATGCTCACAACCTTGGCATCTGACATTTTGAAACTACCAGGATCCAGCTGGCAGAAGATGACCTGTGTTATTGCTATTTCTTCATTTATGAAACAAGTGAACTTCTGGAGCACCGGTCTAGTGACTTTTAAAACCTTAACAAAAACCAAACCAGCCCTAAAGATGACGTGATCCTTTGTTCAGCAGAAACTATTTACCCAGTTGAGCCAACTGATGTCTACACAGGAAGCACTGAAACACTGTGAGAATAACTTAAATAACACTCTTGTCTCCTGCTCCAACTAAAAAGGAGCCTCCTAAGTGACCGTGCATAAAGACTGGCCTTCTAACTGACATGGACCAAAACTGGATGATCAAAAATTAGAGTACATGAATCCACCTAGTCAGGCTGCTGGAACACTCAAAAGTCCAGCTGAGATTCTTGGCTCCCACATGATCCTCAAATCACCCATGAAAATGTCAACAAAACCCTGTATGCAGACACTTTCAAACCCCACTCACTTTGTGAGCACAGTTCTCCTGTTCCTGTTTACTGACACAATGTAGGTCACTCATCTGGCAGCCTCCAGGTCTCACTGGCACAGCAGCAATGCACAAGAGCTTTCTGGTCAGCTGTGGAAAACAGCAATGAGGATGACTAAGACACTTCAAAGTCAGAAGATTTCCAGACCTGTGTATGACAGCTGTTTGTGAAACACTGGAATTGCAGATCCAATGCTGGGTGACACTGGTTTAAATCACAGTGTGTCTACTGTGCTCTACACAGAAAGGAGTCCCTGCCCCGTGCTCACTGCTGGGTTAAAACAGTGAGAGTTGTAACCAAGAGCACGAGTAATCTCAGCACACAGGCAAAAGTCTGCAAGTGTCATTTTTCTGAAAATATGATCATCTCTTTTTTACAGAAGTAAAATTATGCTTCAGAAAAGGAGTGCTACAGTAATATTTAAAAAAAAAGGCTTATTCAGAATATACATACTTCTACATTAGGCATCCATGGAATTTTACAAGGGAAGAGCTCACTAATATAAATGGACATCCCCACTCCCACAGATCTATGTTCAGGCTTGAACAAAAGAGCTACAGCCAGAATAGCAGCAATATTTGCACATCTTCTTGAAAACCACGTCTGAAAAACAAAGATCCTATACAATAGTTTGTGCAGAAAACAAAATGTCATCTGCTGCTTTCTTTTCACTCAACAGCGCTCGTTTTCCAGAGCTGCCTGATAATAACAGAGAGGACAAAAGGGGTCATTCTCAATTGCTGTGGCCAAGGGATGCCCAAGAGAAACTCAAAGCCCATCAGCTCACACAGCCTCACTCCTAAGCATTAAGCTACCACCACAAATGTTGGCTGCAGGAATACTGTACCTCATACAGCAATCTTTTTCTTGTGGACATCATGCTAATTTACAGTATTTTAAATGGCTTTGGCATGTCCCAAAGTAAGATAATGTGTGATTGATGGAATAAATCTGCAATTAGAAATCATTTGGAACAAGAGTATCCAGTTGCAAAGTTTGTCTGCTGCTGCTCTGAGATTAGGTCAACCTTGGATTATTGTTCTAGCAGAGCAACAGATGGAAAGAAAGCCTGAAGGAACAGATTTTCAAGAGTTCAGCTCCCATCCAGGGACCTGCTTTTGTGGAGAGATTTTTCTGAAGGGCTCAGAACTCAAGAGTACCTGTTCTTCCTAAACAAAGGCAAGCTGTGTTTATAATCTGTCCTTAAATTTCCTGATTATATCCTTTTCCAATGTAATTTGAAAGCAGATGAGAAGACCACAGATGGACAACTTTTGTTTAGTACACAGCTCGTTAGCAATAATCATAATAGAGAAACATTTACTAAAATGTTTTCAACTAAGTAACTAATAAAACACTCCAGCACTCATAAGCCTGGCACGCGAACTAGGGTTAGAGACTAGATTGCAAAGAAGGAAAATTAACATAAAGGAAATTTCTTTATAATTTTCCTCTGATTTTCTGGACTAAGCCAGAGTGTAAGACTTGCTGAAACGAGTTAAGGAACAACAAAAGACAAGTTTCAAAACATAATCATGACTAAATTAAACCAGAGTGGTCCAGAACAAGAGAAGCATAATAAAGTTGTCAATAATGATGTGGAAAAGCCAAAAATACTCATTAGTATTTTGGGGTTTGTCTGCAAAGCAGCAAAATGGTACTTCCAGGGTTTCTGACAGCAGTGAAATTTCTTTATCCTAATACTCATGCTAATGATGAACATTTTCAGATATGCAATACCAGATAACATGAACTAAGATCTTTTTGAAAAAATTGGCCAGGCATTTTCTGTACCCTGGATGTAACTACTCAACACAGTTTAGAACTCCAGGGAAGTTACAGAGGGCTAAAAATAAAGCTATTTTAGAAATCAGAAAAGTTAAAAAAGTAGAACATAAGCATGGACCAGTGAGCATTGCCTTGACACTCAGTAAAATTACAGAAAGGCAGATTTTCAGATATAACCAGCTAGTAAATAAAAGAGCATTCATTAGCAAATTCTGTCCAGAGTCAGGCTATCTTCTTTTCATGAACCTACAGCCTTGATTAATAACGGTATCTTACCCCAGGTGTGACATAGCAATCCTGAAAGTTCCCAGCATTTCTTTCTAAAGCAGGAGCAGGACAATGGAAGTTTCTCTCCTCTGGTCCTGCAGACAGTGATCTCACTACACCACTGCAGGAACCTCTTCTCTGTGGAGATCCCAAGCCATCTCTGCATTAACTTGGACATTCAGATGCCACAAACAACAACAGTCTTGGGTAGGACAAAGGGGATAAAACCACAACAGTCTTTGGTAGGACAAAGACACAAGAATATTATGTCTGACTATGAATTAGTAAAAGACCTACAAGGCAAAAATTATGATGCATCAGGGCTTGATGCATGCCAGCTTTTATCATGCCCTTAATTCTCTTTCTCTATCTGTATGTCTGGCTGGACCTGATTTCAAATTGATAAAAGGAGAGAAGCATTGATTTTTGCTCTGCTTCCTTCTTCTGGTGTACCTTTTCTTTCCTTATGTCCAGCCTTTACAATTTCTGCCCAATTCCATCCTTTTTCCCCTTTTCATCCCTCTTCCTCATTTTCCCAATGTTTCTGGCCAGTATCAGACATCTTCCTGCTCCACCTCCAGAATCTGCAGTGCTGCCTTACCCTCCAGACTGACAATAAGGCTTCCTTGTCATCTTGAACTCCCTTCTTCATATCATGTACCTCTTATTCTCTAGACTTCTGTTCTGGACTCTTTTTTTCTGCTTTAACCCTAAAGATTATTATCATTGGTCAAATTATGCTTTTGAAAAAGACCCCAGGCTATAACTGAAGGAGAAACAGAAAACTTCACTCAGAATGTGGGAAAATGCAGATGAGAAAAGGTAAGGGAAAAAAAAAGGGTAGAACTAAGCCGAGGTAACAGCAGGCAAAACAAGAGAAAGGGGAGAGTTTGAAGCTGATCAAAAATGATAACTAGCTGTAAGTGCTAGTCCCTAAAAATAAACATTTACTAGTCAGTTTTCAATAAAAGGCAAAATTCATGTGAAATCTTAAATAAATGCAAAATCTTTGTGAAGAAACAAAGCTTTATCATGAAACAAAATCAGGGAGAACAGTTTGCACTTTAAAAAAATCTGCAAGACATTATCCCTTGGTTTATTTCCTTTAAAGTAAAATTCAAGCTAAAAGAGTTACTTTCAGGAATAGTTACATTTCAGGAGTTACTTCTCAGGAAACTTTCTTTTAGCCCTATAAAAATTACACTCTAAGAAAAAAAATTCCATTCTCTTATACTAATTAATGATTGCTGCAGGTCTGTAGCTCCAAAACAAGTTCTTGAGTAAGTACTGTGTTGCCTGTAAAGTGATGTCTATATGCAGTATACCTCAGCAATAAAATGTGCCACAAGAATTTAAATTTGACCATTGTAATGAAATCAACCTCCCAACATCATCCCTTTATGAGACATTCTTCACAAACATCCTGACAAGCTTCACAATCCAAGTCACCCAAGCTCAAATGGTGTGTGAAAAAAAACTTGCTAGTAAGCATGTTTTCTGCCACACTCTCAACAGATTTGGGAGCAAACACTTAAAAAGAAGTGTTTAGTACCTTTAACTCTCTCACAAAAAGACAGTTAAAGGTACTAAAAGTATGCAATGTCATGCTGAGAATTCTCACAAGTAGCAGCTATAACTGACAAATGCAAATAGCAACCGTTTTGGAGAAGTGATGTTTCTTCTACACTGAAATGGTGAAACCTGCTCCCCTCCTGACATGAACATACTACTGTAGCTTCTTGTTAGATCTGTTTCCTGAAAAAGCACTGAACGTGTGAATAGTTGATACCTCATCTTCAGATGTGCTGGGCACTCACACCTCATGGAACAGTCAAAAATGGTTTGGGTTCAAAGGGACATTAACATCACCAATTCCAACCCCCCTGCTGTGTACATGGACACCTGACATTAGACTGCTCAGAGCCCCATCCAACCTGGCCTTGCACACTTCCAGGGGTGGGGCATCCACAGCTTCTCTGGGCCAGTGTCTCACCACCTTTACTGTGCTTGTATCTCATCCAAACCTATCCTTTTTCAGCTTAACACCTGAAGTTTTATTAAGTGTGATCTCACTACAGGCCTTGGCAAGGTCTGATCACCTTTTGTTTGCTCCAAAGGACAGGCAGCCCGTTTGCAACTGCTACCTCTACTTAATAAAGTTTTAATTTGGGGTTATTTACTCTTTACCTCCTCACAACAGAATGCAGTCCAGCCCCCTGGACTCACACTGCGCTCCTCAGGAGGAGATAATTTCCACTTTGCTGCTGCCTCACCTGAATTCCCTCCTTGTCACAGACATTTTATGAAAAATCCTCTCTTGGGATTTTTCCTTCTGAGAAGCTGCAGTTTCATCAACTAAATGTAAACAATGGTTATCTGCTGCTGTGGAATGCAACAGGTGGATCCGTGATTGGTCTCTTGTAGATGTTTGGTTTTACTGACCAGTCACGGCAGAGCTGGCTCTCATTCTCTGTCAGGGCTAGCTGCCTTTGTTAGCATTCTATTCTATTCTTACCTTAGCTTAGCTTTCTGAGGAAACGTTTTTCCTTCTATTTTCTTTTGAGTATAGTTATAATGTAATATATATATATCACAAAATAATAAATCAAGCCTTCTGATCATGAAGTCAACATTCTCGTCTCTTCTTCATCCTGAAAACCCCTGTGACCATGGTCACACCTTCTTATCACATCCTACAGCAGAAGGGGTACAAGAGCCCAGACTGCAGACACAACTCTTTTCTGTCTATGAACAGAAAAGCTTCAAATAGGATAGAGGATGTTTGCATAAAAAACTTCTGCCCTCTCTGATCCCTGACACTCCATATCAAACTCAGTCTGAAGGGTACCTTTCCTTTTCCTTGCTTGGTACCTGCACAGACCACTCCCCAGCCCAAAGAAAACCTCTAGCACATGGTGTTCCAGTCTAACATTTTGTCTGACATACCTGCCACAGCACATCTACAGAGCTTAGGAGAAGCTCGAGTTACCAAGGCAGTGAGCAGATTCCAGCAAGGCCAAGCAGGATATGCATCAGCTCCAGGAGGGATGATGGAGCTGAGCCTGGCTCCCCAGTGTCTTCCCTCCCCCACATCTTGCTGTTCACAGAGGTCACTTTTTGCTCTTGGCTGTGCCACGGGTAAAGCAGACCTCTCACCAGAACTCAGAGATGGCTCCACAGGAGCTACAAGAGAGAAGGACACAGTGAGACATTGTCAGAACTAAATGGCACTGCTGTTGCTGGTGCTGTGCTCTGGCTGCTGCCTCTCCTGCTGACCATGACACCAAAACAGCTTCCAGGAAAAGAGAAAACTGCTGTCCTGCCTACAGGTTTCTTGTGATGATTTTTTTCTTTTTAAGATAAAATTGCTCTGGGTGAAATATTGCCTAGGCCATGGATATACCTATTGCATGAAGCAATTCCACTTGTGATGTTGCAGATGCTGCTGGAGGTCAGACTGCAGGAACAGTCACACCAGAGAGCACCCCAGACATAATCCCTCCCTCCTAAGCCAGATTCTGAGGCTCTGCAGTGGCAGCTGCCCAGGAGCTGCTTTCTGCTGTAAGCACAAAAACGGCTGACAAAATTCTGCATTTTTAACATTGGATTCCTATTTATGATTTTATTGCTAACTAGCTTGATTTCTCAGCAGAGAAGTTTTTGCAAGGTCAGTAATTCCAGGGGCTGGCACTGAACTCACTGTGCTGTCAGGCTGCCTGTCAGGCTGGAGGGGGGTCCAGTGGGGAAGCACCACAAATCCCTTGGAGAGCACAGTGGGGCCAGGCACTGAATCATTGGAACCTGCTAAGTGCCAGCAAGCCACAACACATGCCATGAAAGAAGAAATGAGCAGTCTTCACAAGTGCTCTGCTTATGCATGTGATCCAACCAGCGCTGGTGTTATTTGGCAGCCACAAAAATATTCCAAAATCTTAACAAAATTCACTCCCCTCCTACTAGCAAAAAAAATCTTTGAGCTCAGCCCAGCCAGAGGACACTTGCTATTCCCACAGCACTCTTCAGAGCTGGCAGATAGATGATCTCAGGCATCCAGCTAGCATCTCACATCCCCAGAGGATTATCACTTGACACAAACACGAGCCTGTAGATCCACACAAGTGACTCCTTGCAGACCCCACTTCTTGGTCCTGCTCAGCCACCTGATGATCTGCTCCTGGCCACGGCCCCTTGAGATGGCTGTATTAAACCCCGAAGATTCCTGTGCTGCAAGGGTGCAGCAGGAAAAATGGATCAGGGAACATTTCTACCCACAGACTCTGGGTAGAAATGCTGGTAAAAACCTCAGGCTCTCATAACCCAGATGACACGAGATCTCAGGCCTGTGTGGGGACAAAAACCAGCAAACACAGAGTTCCAACAGCCAAGGAGAGCTCTTTCCAGGCTTAGCTACTGGTCACTCACCTGTGAGCTAACTTGATCCTTTGGGTCAGTTTGCTGACTCACAAATCCTGAATTCATTCAAAGAACATTAAAGCTCTATGCTGTGAAGACTCTTGTACCATCTAGTAAGTTGGAGATGTGAGAAATTACCTGAGGTTTGGTAAAGGAGGATCTTTGGTTGAATACAGAGTGGGAACACAAATTGTATCACTGATCTCTGTCAGTAAGAGGGATGACTGGAAAAGTGCTGAAATGATGCTGATGAGAGCAGGGGAGTAGCAATTACAAATAACTGCACAATGTTCTGAGCTTTTACTCCCTCGTGTTACAGTGGCTATGGCAGTGTTGGAAGAAGAATGATCATTAGAGATGGAAAACACAGACCCATGGCACTTCAGGATTTGGATTCATAAGCAGAAATGCTACAGCAGACTTTTCATGTCACACAGTAAGGACAGAGAACACCACAAGGTCGGTGTGGTTGTAAACATACAGTACATCAGATATGGTCAAAATGCTGATTCACAGGGCTGACTTCCTGTAGCCAACCCCTTCATGCTGCCCACCCAGCTCCTGGCCTCATTCCTGTTTCTCTTTGCTCTTCCAAGAAGGGACATTGGTACCTGTACTGGGTTTGCATAGCAAGGTTTTGGTAGCAGGCAGGGGCTACAGGGGTGGCTTCTGTGAGAAACTGATGGAAGATTTCCCCTGTCTCACAGAGTCAATGCCAGCCAGCTCCTAAGGGATTCCTCAGTGGCCAAGGCTGAGCCCATCAGCCATGGTGGTAATGCTTCTGTGATGGCATAGATAAGGGGGAAAAGCTATTCTGCAACTGCAGCCAGGAGAGAATGAGAATGTGAGAGAAACTGTCCTGCAGATGCCCAGGGCAGTGAAGAAGGCAGAGAAGATTCTCCAGTGCCAGAGCAGAGATTGCCCTGCAGCCCCTGGCGAGGCAGCTGTGCCCCTGCAGCCCGTGGGGGAGCAGAGATCCACCTGCAGCCTGTGGAGGATCCCAACCCAGATCAGAGGGATGCCTGAAGGAGGCTGTGACCTTGTGGAGACCCCACTGGAGCAGGCTCCTGGCAGGAGCTGTGGCCCCTAGGGAGAAGGATGTGAGGAGTCCTCCCCCTCAGGAGAAGGAACAGCAGAGACAACGTGTGATGAAGTGACCCCAGCCCCCATTCCCCATCCCCCTGCACTGCTGGTAGGGAGGCAGAGAAAAGCAGGAGTGAAGCTGAGTCCAGGATGGGAGGGGTGAGGGGAAGGCACTTTATAATTCAATTTTATTTCTCATTGTCCTGCTCTGATTTGACTGGTAATAAATTCAGTTCATTTCCCCAAGTAGAGCCTGTTTTGCCTGTGACAGTCACTGGTGAATAATCTCACCCTGTCCTTACCTCACCCCATGAGTCTGTCATTATCATTTCTCTCCCATGCACAGCTGAGGGAAGCAGTGATGGAGTGGCTTTGGAAAGATTTTGATACTGAATTCCACAGCAGAGGTGCCATGAACAGAGGAGGCAGCACACACACCTACACTGCTGACCTGGTCCAGGAAGGACTTTATCCATACTTTAAAACACTTGGCCTTGGTTTTCCCTTACTCTCTGTGGCATTCTGGAATTAATGTTTGTTCTGCACCTGTTTTTAAGTTCAAAGTGCTTGAAATGACATGAGGGTTGTGCTAGAGCTCTGCAAAGTCATAGCCTGAACTGATGCTAATGACATGCTTTGGGCACAGAACAAAGGCACATGGGGGTGTTTGAAGGAGCAAAGGCTGGTGTGATACTGCCAAAGGACTGTATATGGAGGGAAGCTTGATGTCCCTGTCACCTGCTAGAAAGGGCCTTTGTGAGGGGTCCTGGGTACCAGTCCCTTCCAGGAAGAAGTGGTAAGCAGAGAGCAGAAAGGAGACTGCTGTCCTTTGCCATGTTGTCCATCTGGCTGTAGGGCTTAAGGACACCTCAGCATCTTTCATAATATCCACTGGCAGCACAGAACAGCACCATGGCAGCATCCCTCCTGTGAGCAATGGTGCTGTGCTGCCAACAGCTGGAAAAGGACACCAAGGAAGTTCCTCCATGAGAGTAAGGGATACAACAGGCTGGGTAACATCTCCAGCACCACCTCCCAAAGGCAACTAAACCAATGCTTACTGACAACAAACCACAATGTTTGGATAGCCCCAAAACACCTCACAGCCTTTCAGAATTCAGTGTCTTTGCGCTCCTGCATGTCAGGACATGCCAGCATTGTTCCTTTACAGATCAGGAATGAAATCTGGTCCTGAAAATCAGAAGTGAGCTATCTGCAGCCTAAACAGGATGTCTTTGAAATTAAAAATTGAAACTAATTCTCCTGAGACTTTGGTGCGTAGCTCTAGACCATGTGCTTCTCCTTCCTGTTCCAGCATCCTGCATTGTGTGGCACTGCCCTTGTCTCTTGGCAGCATCACTGAACAAATAAAAACAACTCCAGTGAGGTCAGGGTTTGGTGTAACAGCCCCTGAGGGACGAAGTGAGGGTTAACCCTCAGGAGTCTCTTGAGAACACATTTGCTTTTTTCCGTATTACAGCTGGAGCCATGGCTCTGTCACTCATAGCCAAGAGGAGAAAGATGGATGATTCAGGGATGAGTTTCCAGGACAAGACTGTTAACACACAATGACAGCCTGTGCTGGCAGATAACCCATCACACAAATGAAAAATGAGATGTCTGCTGCAAACAGGTCTTGGGGCTTTAGCTGGTCAGAATGACCCTGAGATGCGTTAGAAAGTCCCTTTTCCCAGCCCAGAAGTTAAAGAAGGAGTCAGAACTCTTAATTTCTCATTCTCAAGGTTGTTTATTGTTTTTTATCTATAAAATTCCTTCTCCTGGCCTGCTGAGGTCCGCTCAGCAGGTCAGACAGAGGCACTCAGGACGCCCCCAGGGCAGTGTTGTCTTTTTATACTAAAAACTACGTGTACAATATTTACAGTAACTTCCCAATACCTATCACCTATGTTAGACAGTGAGCTTCTACTCTAAACCAATCCAAAAGTGCCAACATCCCAGCAGAAGATGGAGGCCAGGAAGAAGAAGGAGAAACACTGGACACGCCCAGATTCCTCCATCTTGCCTCCTGAACCCCCATTCTAAAAACCCCCAAAAAATCTATTTTTCATTCTGTGAGAAATTAATTATTATTCTACTTATACTTTCGTGGCTTGCAGATCCTGATATAAGGTTGGTAACTTGCTGGATGGCTACAAGCTCTTCAGGAGACACAGGAAATGGGGAAGAGGTGGAGGGGTGGCCCTTTATATTAGGGAGGCTTCAATGCCATGGGTATTGAAACTAATGTTGAATGCCTGTGGGTAAGGATTAAGGGGAAGGCCAACAAGGCTGACATCCTACTGGGAGTCTGTTAGCATCCATCCAACCAGGAAGAAGTGGACAATTTAATCTACAAGCAGCTGGAGAATGTTTCAGGATCACCAGCCCTTGCTCTTGTAGGTGACTTTAACCTACCAGACATCTGCTGGGAGCTTAACACAGCAGAAAAGAGGCAGTCCAGGAAGTTCTTAGAGTGTGTGGAGGACAACTTTTTGTCACAGCTGGTGAGTGAGCCCACCAGGGGAGGGACTATGTTAGATCTGTTGTTTGCAAATAGAGATGGGTTGGTGGGAGAGGTGGTGGTTGGAGGCCACTCGGGGCAGAGTGATCATGAAATTAAAGAGTTCTTGATATTTGGTGAAATCAGGAGGAACATCAATAAGACTTTTACATTTGACTTCTGAAGGGCTGACTTTGGCATATTTACGAGATTTATTCAGAGAGTTCCTTGGGAAGCAGCCCTTAAAAACAAAGGAGTTCAGGAAAAGTGGACAAGCTTCAAAACAGAGATCTTGAGGGCACAGGAACAGACTGTCCCTGTGTGCCAAAAGATGAGTCAGCGAGGCAAATGTCCAGCCTGGCTGGGCAATGAGGTTTTGCAGGAACTTAGGAATAAAAAAGGTGTATCATATGTGGAAGGAGGTCAGGTCTCTCAGGAAGTATTTAAGGGAGCTGCTAGAGCAAGTAGGAAAAAAAACAGGGAAGCCAAAGCTCAGTTCGAACTTAATTTAGTAACTTTTGTAAAGGATAATAAAAGATGTTTTTACAAATATATTAATGGCAAAAGGAAGGGTGAGACCAGCCTTTGTTCTCTACTGGATGTGGGAGGGAACTTAGTAACTGCAGATGAAGAGAAGGTGGAAGTACTTAATGCCTTCTTTGCCTCAGTTTTTAGTGGGAAGTCGGTTTGTCCTCAGGACAGCTGTTCTCCTGTTATCCAGGAGCAGGCAGTCAGAGAACTGCTGAGCTGCTTGGATGTTGATAAATGTATGGGACCAAATGGGATCCATCCCAGGGTGATGAGGGAGCTGGCAGATGAGCTTGTGGAGCCATTCTCCACCATTTACCAGCAGTCCTGGCTCACTGGTGAAGTTCCAGATAACTGGAAGCTGCCCAATGTGATGCCCATTCACAAAAACGTTGGGAAGGAGGATCCTGGTAATTATAGGCCAGTTAGCCTGACCTCAGTACCCAGTAAGGTGATGGAACAGTTTATATTGAGTGTCATCATGCAGCATTTACAGGATGGCCAGACTATCAGGCCCAGCCAGCAGGGGTTTAGGAGGAGTACGTCATGTTTGACCAACCTGGTTTTCTTTTATGACCATCAGACCTGCCTGGTGGATATGGGAAGGGTTGTTGATGTTGTGTACCTGGCCTTTACAAGGCCTTTGACACTGTCTCCCACAGGCCAGTCCTGGCAAAGCTGCAGCCCATGGCTTGGACAGGAGCACTCTTTGCTGGGTTAGGAACTGGCTGCATGGCTGAGCCCAGAGGGTGGTGGTGAATGGTGCTGCATCCAGCTGGGGCCAGTCACCAGTGATGTCCCTCAGGGGTCTGTGCTGGGACCAGCTCTGTTTAATATCTTTATTGATGACATGGATGAGGGTATTGAGTCTATCATTAGTAAATTTGCAGAAGACACTAAGCTGGGATCATGTGTCTGTCTGTTGGAAGGCAGGAGAGCTCTGCAGAGACACCTGGAATGGTTGGATGGATGGGCAGAGTCCAATAAGATGAAGTTTCATAAATCCAGTGCTGAGTCCTGCACTTTGGCCACAATAACCCCCTGCAATGATATAAGCTAGGGACGGTGTGGCTGGACAGTGCTCTGGTGGAAAGGGACCTGGGGGTGCTGGCTGACAGTCGGCTGAACATGAGCCAGCAGTGTGCCCAGGTGGCCAAGGCCAAAGGCTCCTGGCCTGGATCAGGAATAGTGTGGCCAGCAGGAGCAGGGAGGTCATTCTGCCCCTGTACTCAGCCCTGGTAAGGGCACACCTTGAGTGCTGTGTCCAGTTCTGTCCCCTCAGTTTGGGAAGGACATTGAGACGCTGCAGCACATCCAGAGGGGGCAATGGGGCTGTGAGGGGCTTGGAACACAAACCCTGTGAGGGACACCTGAGGGAGCTCGGGGTGTTTATCCTGGAGAAAAGGAGATTCAGGGGTGACCTCATCACTCTCTACAACTCCCTGAAAGGTGGCTGTAGTCAGGTGGGGTTGGTCTCTTTCTCCAGGCAGCAGCTGACAGAACCAGAGGACACAGTCTCAAGCTGCATCAAGGGAAATACAGGTTGGATATTAGGAAACAGTTTTTTACTGAAAGAGTGATAAAGTACTGGAATGGTCAGCCTGGGGAGGTGGCAGAGTCACCATCCCTGGATGTGTTTAAGAAAAGACTGGATGTGGCACTTGATGCCATGGCTTAGTTGAGGTGTTAGGGGTGGGCTGGACTCGATGATCTTAAAGGTCTCTTCCAACCTAGTGATTCTGTAAGATAGTTCTGAGGGCATGACACTGTGTTTTGTGCTTAATGATGCCATCAAGTATGCCCCAGATGCTATTACAGACAAAAAGCAATAAAGCAAGGAAGAGAGAAGCTTAGAAGTCTTCCATTCAAGCCACTCCAAACCATTTGTGTATCATGACAAATAAAGAGCAGTTATTACAGAAATTGTGGTTCAGAGAGAAGACATCAGAAAATAACCCATACTAGTGAAAATCACAATCAAGACCTTTTCCAAGCCATGTTATACACCACAGCTCACACCCACAGGGCTGAACTCTGTTACAGCTCCAAAGAGGCAGGATGCACCTATCCAGCTCCAAGCCAGCTCCTGAGCTGTGCCACCACCCAAGAGAGTGCCAGCTGAGAGGAGCCAGCAGCCAGAACCTGGGGGTTTATGGCAGGGAGCATCCTCAGGTGCCAGTCATACACTCAGTACTGCCTGGCACCTCCTTACAGGGCCCCAACAGCTCCAATCCTCATTTCTAAAAATGCACATTCCTCAGGCTGCCCCAAGGGCAACAAAAGGCCAACAACAGCAAATAAATGGGGTGGGTGCATGGGCTGGGATAATGGTGCACAGCAACTGCCTTGTGAGTTTTTAGCATGCTCCCCAGCATGAATTTGGCCCAGGCCAATTATTACTTTCCCAAATGATGGCTGGACAAAGTTTAGGGATCAGTACAAGCTTAGGGGCCTTCCTGTTTTGGACATGGCCAGTTTGCTCTGGGGAGTGGAAGGATCAGACTGTTGGACAGAAGCTACTTTATTCTAGCTGGCAAAAGCAACACTACAGTTCCTGTCTGCTTTTATTGAATAGTTAAGCCACAGTCAAACCACCTACACAGCTATGTATTTCACTTTCATAATGAATCTTACTCCCTCTATGATTTGGACATGACTGGGCATATCAGGTATTATGGAAAGGAAGGGTTTAACTCTTACCCAAAATGTACAGAAGGTAATGGAAAGCATTTATTTTGCTTCAACAACAATGGTCATTAACAACTATCTGAATGTCGTATTTCTGTGCAAAGGTAAAAGTTTTCCCCAGGCAGATCTATAAAATCAGTTTTATTCCTTTTACTAAAGGGATAATGGAGAAATCTAACTTTTAAATACTGTGAAATGACCCAAGAAATTCTAGTGCAGAATGACGAGCTGCTGAGTCCCAGATGCATCTCTCCTTAGGGCCATTCCTTTTTAATTGACACTTCAGATGATTCCAGACCTGGCCAGATGCTGCAAGGGGCAGCAGTAAAAGATGTGATCCCCAGGTGTGTTAATTAGTAACAACCTATAGTTATATAGCTATAATCATGCATTTTTGGCAAAGTTTTACAGATTTCTTTAAAAAATGGTTTTCCAAAAGCTGATTCTTTGATCCTTTGAAATGAAGACAGAAATGTCTGCAGCAGGTCCATGGGGAAAATGAGCAATGGTTTTATTAAGTCTGCTGAATTAGGAACCTGACAGCATCAGATGAAAGGAAAAACAAGTCTCCCATCTCGACTTAAACTGAGCCCATATTCACCCCACAGATAGCTTCTTCAGTGCACAGTAAAGCAGTAGGGCAGCTCTGAATCCATCCCTCATTAGCAGTCTGTCTCATCTATGAGCAGTTCCCTGCATCTACCAATTAAAGATTTCCCCTGCCTTGGTGAAAGGGCAGGCTCATCGATGAGGTAATGCTTTTTTATTCTAATTAAGGACTTGAGTCATCCTATTATTGTGAAGTCCATGAAACAAAACATGTTTAAATCTGCCCAATTACATCATGTTCAATCCTCTTCCAAAGGAGAAGAAAAAAAAAAGACACTTTTGATTCTGTGCAGTCATAAATTAATGCTGTAGCCTCTCTCAAGGATCTCCTGCCTTCTACTCCTCTCTTTCTCAGTTAAGTAAGGACTTGCTGGATATGCCTGCAGAGCAGCTCACAGCAGCTCCTGCACACCTTCAGTGCTGCCTAGTTCTGCTACAAATGCCTGCACATCCTGCCAAACAGGAGGGGGAAATCAAAAGCCAGAAGTTCACTCAGAAGAGTAGGGGAATTATTTGAAAGCTGGTACCAGCTAGTGGCAATGGCATTTCATTCCACTTCCCTGATATTACTTGGCTCTACAGTTCTGTATACAGAAAAGTGCATGTTAAGTTTTATTCCTTTAGTACACTGTAAACAATGAACCAGGTCTATTAAAAATCCTGTGAAATCTTTATTAAAAGAAGACAATATACTCTGGCAATCTGGTCAAATTCCAAGCTGGGTATTTGCATTTACATGGGTACAATTCTCTCTGCATTTCCAGCTGAATTAAGTGTTCTTCATTTATGGTGCTGCAATGCAGTGTTGCATGAAGCAATTAAGTCCTTGCTGCATTTTACCCCAGGTGAAGCTACAATTGTGTTCTGCTTGGAAACACCACTGGATGGTACACAGCTGTAACACTACACAGACTAGAGAGCTATTTTCAGCCCTTTGGGCTTAGGATGATGGCATAAACACAAATTAACTATTTATAAAACCCATTAAAGTATATTCAGCGTTCTAATCAGAAAGAAAATGAAGCACATTAAAATAATTACTTAAACTCTTTCCCAGAGGATTCTCATGTTCCAGCTGTGGATGTACTGGAATCACTCAAGCCAGTCATGACAGAAACTCATCACTGAACTTTAAGCCAGGCAATTGCTTAAAAACCTGGGGAAATAATGACTGCATAATCTCATGGGACTAAAAATCCAACACTAGACAGGGAAATATGAATGCAGATAAGGACAATGCTGGCACAGGGAGGACTCACACAACTTTTCCTTAGGTCAGGGAAATGACTATTTCCAAAAGAAAAGAAAACACAGAGCAGCTAACTCTAGAGCTATGACTTGTGTATGCACCCCCAACCTCTCTGGCAGTGTGAGTGCCCTAGCTCTGATCCCAAGGTACAGCTCCTTCTGGATTGCCAGGTGCAGACATAGCAGCAACCACCTGTGCAATACACCCTCCAGAAAGAGTGCTTATGGATAGAATATATGTCAACTACAAGTCCAGGAGTACCCAAAAATCTCAGTTTTCCTGAGCATAATTCCATTCAGTCTGCCCTCCTAAAGAAAAGCCATGAGAAAAGAGGGCCAAGTCCTTCACCCATCCAACTTGATTTTCCTGGCTGGGAAGTACAGCTAGGAAAGGGTCTCAGTTCCACCACTTGGAGTCACACAAGCATTGGTAGAGTTATCTCAAGAGAACGGGTTTCTGCCACTCAGAAGACTTTAAACAGAATGAATACGGATGATTCTGTGGGATCCAGCAGCTAAACATGGTTTCATTTCCCATTGTTTTCTTTCAATCACCCTCAACCTCCCATTTGTGAGGGCAGAGCAAGATTTTCAGTAAGGAAACACATTGGAAGCTGCTCTCAGGACATGGGATTGGTGGCAGAAAAGAAAGGAAGGCCCTCTACATAGGAAACACCACTCACAAAGCACCTATAAAAACAAAAATGTTCAGGAGATAAACTGAAGGGACAGAATTACTGCAAGGAGAACATCCCTGCCAACCTGCTTTACTCCCTAGACGCTCAGTTAAAAGAATCCAAGGAGAGGCTACAGGGTTGCCCCTAAAAAAGGTTGAGACCAGACAATTTATGAAAAGTGAGGCAGGCTTATCCTCTAACTGGGTAGGCAATACAGAATTTTTACTCCCTTTTCTTCTTCTCTCTTTGATGGAGAAGAACACTATACCAGACTATTATCTTTGGTTTTCAGAAAAATTTCATCTGTCAGTAGAAGACCAACAGTGTTGTTTACTGGGATGTTGTGAGCTGCCAATCTGACAGCAGCTGGACTGGAATTGTGACAAATACTTGTGTCACTTGGCAAAGTGATGGTCAAGCATGCCTTGCAACCTAAGCTTGTGACTCAACAACTGACAGAAAATAGAGATTTGCCTGTTTAAATCTCTGAAGGCCTCACAGCTGTGAGCACAGATACACACACTGCTAGGAGAACAAAGCTCTCTTTTCCCATTCATTGTTTTGACTATCTGAATTTTGTTAAAGAAAAAATAACCTGTATCTTCACTCTTCTTTGATGTTTTGACACCTTCGCTCTCTTTTAGCTGACCAGGACAAACAGACAAGTTGTTTTTATGCTTTGTATCAATCCTGCTGGATTCAGAGGGGAAGCAAACATGTACCTGGCTGGACCAAAAGGCAGCTGTGAATTTGTGAGTGGCTGAGGAGCAGGATGCCTGAGGAGTGGCAGCAGTACAACCCTGCCAGCCAAGGACCAGAAGGCACAGCAGCTGAACACACATTTTGACAAGTTTGCTCCAGACCATCTGTCCAGCAGACAGCAGCTGTGCTACAACACCACTCCAGCCTGCAGAAATTTTCTTACCTTGGAGGGGAAAATCCATGAGCAAGTACACTGCCCTCACCTATTACAGCTCTGGGCACTCCATCAATAAAACCACTTGGAAAGATGCTGAATGCAGGATTCCCCTTAAGCTGATTTCTGCCTCTCTATCAGCCACTCAGCTGCCCAAGGTTTCTGGCAGAGGAAGCAAGATCAAATGCTGCCACCCATTTCTTCCCCAAAGACCTGAATGGAGGCCATTCTAGGCTCTTCTGCCATAACAGAGAAGAGGAAAGGAAAGGGAGCACTGGGATCAACAACTCTGGAGTCAAGCTCTAGCCTGACTGCCACTAAGGGACTGGGAAACACAAAGGTGTAGGATGCAACCCAGAAACAAGTACTGGCTTGTGTGCCAACCTACCTCCTCCTGCAGCCTGCCTGGCTCTACAGGCTGTTGCAAGGCCAGGCTGGCTCCTGGCTGCTCATTCCCTGCCAGTCTGCTGCTCCAAGCCATCACCTACTTCATCTGCAGCCAGGAAAAGCACTGAGTGCCTTAATAATCTCCTTAGCAGCTAAACCCAGCAACAGCAAAACTCCAGCACTGGAGGTGCTTGAGCTTGACCCCAGCAACAACCAGCTACAAAGACTTCAAAAACCCTTGGCAGAAGACACCCAAAAGGTCAGCCCCACCAGTCCCATCCCTTCTTGACTATTTTCAGGACTCAGCTGTATCTGTGTTTAAACACAACAGATGCAAAGCTCCTACCTACCCATGTGTCTGTATTCCTCAGGAGAGGCACGAATTTGGATGAGGAGAAGTCATAAGGAAGTCCTCTGAAACAATAGTAAAGGCACAGAGTCAAGACAGAAACTCTCCAGGAGCCATGATGAGACAGAACTCTTGCCTAGGGAATACTCACCTCTGTGCAGTTTGCCAGGAAAAACCTATGCCTGGGGAAATACGTGCTGTCACTGAAAGATTTAGGGAGGCAAAGGAAAAAGGACGGAAGGGAGGAACCCTGTGTGGAGGAGAGGCTCCTATGCAATCTGCAGAGGGCTGATGAAGACAGGAAAAAAAAAGCTCAGGAAAAGGTGAGCTCTCCCAAAGTGGTGAACAAATATTACATCAGAAGGTAATTGCAGCTGAAGAAGTACATGCACTGAAAGGGCTGCTGCATGTTTTAACCCATGAAGCAGCCACACTCCTTTTGCAGAATTGCTGCTGCTTTGTTCAGAGGAGCTGGTTCACAGTCATTTTAATCAGCTGCTGTCTGAGGTTTTTTGGAATGAACTGAATACAAGTACTAAATTCAGTTGTTGTGACTACAAAGTGGGAGGAGAGGGATGCTAAAGCTCTTGGCTTCAAAATATAAACAGTGGAACTCTGTATTTCACCCACAGAGGAAGAAGACAAAACCCAATTCAGTTACTGTGATGTGTTTTTAACTAGCTTTAAGAAGAATACCTGGAAACGTGAACTTGATCTTGCTTGGATTAAGCATCCAAACTGGATGCCTGACCTGTCTACAGAAAGTCAAGCCCTAGGGTAACGTGAGGACAGAGTGGAGCAAAGATGGCAGCAGGCAGAAAGCTCTGTGGGTAGAAAAACAGGGACCATACTGTTTTTTTGAGTAATTCCTTCACAGCCTGGGCCTGAGCACAGGAGCTCAGTTCAACAATTCAAGCTGTTAGAAAAGCCCCTGGTACACCCTGGCATGAGACAGCCTGCCTTCTCCCAAATCGTCCCAATCACAGCCCAGGAGGCAGCCCAGGCCAGCAGGCACTTGCATTCTGGACACAGCCAACCTCACTGAGAGGACAGAGAATGTCATGGTACAGCCACAGCCAGACACTGCCCAGTCAGCCCTGGCTGAGCACTGCTGCTGCTCTGGATCCTGCTGCACACAGCTCCCCTCACTCCCTGCCAACCTCCCCCCAAATCACACCTTTTTCCATTGCAGAATTTTCAACAGTACCATCAAGTTGAGGTGAATAGCTCATCCAACTTGTGCTTCTCTTCCATGCCTTGTGCTTCAGAGGCACTAGCCTCCTTCAGATCCATTGCTCTTGTTTCTTTCATTCTTAAAGGCATGTCAGTTGGAGAACTCCCTGCAACTGAGACTAGCCACATCATACTATTTTGCAATTTATGAGGAAAATCCTTTAAATAATTAAAAAAAAATACTGCACCTTTAAAAACTCCAATACCAAAGCACCATGGTAGCCTACTAAGGATTTAAAAATATGTATCTGCAAATTGTGAGCTCTATGGATTTAAAAAGAGTGACAAAGAGTGGTGACAAAGCTAAGTCAATATACCTAATATTGTCCCTACAATGGGGAGTTAATTATGTATTTGATTTCCTACTTATCAGGGAAATAAAACATTTTAACAAAGAAATATTATAGTGATTTTAGCTCAAGAGAAAAAAAAAAAAGAAAAAAAAACCCAAACCCAAGAGATGCACCTTTAAAAAATGCTATGAGAGCTTTACAATGACTTAAAAGTCACAGTATACCTAAAGTGCTAAGAAGAGTGAAATAGAGCTATAAGTGTGCCACTGCTACAAAAGTGAGTACACTATAATTCATTCCCTTATGCACAGCTTATATCAAAGGATAGCCTTACTCTGTATTAGGAGCGATTTTTCCTACAGGACCTGTATATTCTGTCCAAAGCTGAAAAGATTTCTACAGATGTCCAGGAAAACCTGCAAAGTAATGGGTGACAATACACTGGAATACCAATACTCCAAACTATCAAGAAAGGCAGAGGGTGAAGAGAAGAAAATATATTTCAATGAATTTCAACACCACTGCACCCCACAAATACGAGTTAATATTGAGCACCTTTTATTCTAGGAAGAAACAAGCTTCTGGGGTAAAAAAATATAAAGAAGGAGGCATGTTAAAAGATGAAAACTTAATCAGAAATATCTGTTGTTTTTGACACGTTCCTGGTTTGGACAGCAAAACCCCAAGTCTTTCTGTTGTTAAGAATCCCAGAATCACCCTGCTAACACAGAGAGAAAGCTTTGAGGCATAAGAACCATACAACAGAGAAACACAAAGTTTGTAGATCATCATTACTACCCACAAAAGATGAGGAGCTGAACTGGCAAGTGAATGTGCCCACCTGACATCAAAGAGCAGCTCAGACTCAGCCCTGAAAGCGAGGCAGACAATCAGCACCACTGGGATGTCTCTTCCAGGCAAAAGAAACCAGCCCATTATGAGCTTCCACCTGGGTGAACACCAGCAATACAAAAACAGAAAAAAATGCCCAAGCTTAGCATTTTACCCTAAGGCCTGATATTTAACTGGATATTGGGTGGTTCAGCAGCACAGCAGCAGTGCTGGACCAAATCCAACTCACAGCCTTCTGGTCCAGGAGGAGAAGTTGTTACCAAATGAAGCATGCTGACAGCATATGGAGGCCTGTGCTACTGGAGTAGTTTCATCCTCATCCAGAAAGCAAAAAACCTGTAAGATTATGCCAAACACATGATTCAATTTAGGTTGGAGCTCTGCTGCTCAAAGCACTCTGGACACCACTACTTCACAAAATGGACTGGCTTGTTTCAGTGTTGACTCTACAGCTTTCCAGAGGTTTTTCAGAGAGGAAAGGAGCATGGAGTTTTTTTTTTTTTTTTTCTTTTAAACCTGAATTTACTAGGCATTAGGGGACAATTTACCCCTAAACACATTTATCTATCTGCTTCACCTCCTGTTTATTCATTCTCATGCCAAAGTAACTTCAAGCACATGTGAAACACTGAAGCTGTAGGGCTTCAGCTCCCTCTTCAAAGCATGCAAGCACCAAAAATTTTAGCAGGCATAGAAGACACCCTAAAATGTCCCCTGAGAACTGCCTATCCACTGACCACTAAGCTCTTGGCTTTGGCCTCTCACCTAGACACCTCTAAAAGGCACAGAGCTGGGATACAGTGCTGATGTCCAATCTGATCTCCATTGATGTGAGCTGAAAATAACTTCCATGGAAGCACAGGAAGAACAGAGACAATGAAAAATCCACCTCAGAATTCTTGTTTCCACTTCCATGTTTCTGCCCCAACAGTGTACATGCGAGAGTCACAAAAACAATAATGAATAGATATGGAGATGTCTTTTATAGATAGCCAGCCACTGCTTCAGAGTGAAAAACACCTGACTGCATAACTGCTGCTGCAGAGCTGCAGCTCTGTCCCAGTGAAGACCATACTTCTTATATAAATGAAGTTATTTTGATTCAGTAAGAATTCTGTACTTGGAAGGAATGAAAGCAATAAACTAAATGAGGATTAAATACCAGGTCTTGTCATCCTTCAGTGCATTAGAAGACCAAAATAATCAAGATTTTCAAATGCTATGTCAAGCTGTGCAGAGGAGAAAAGCAAAGTTCTGGCTTGTTTTGGCATAGCAAGCTCTTTACAGCTTCTATTTGTTATAAGTTGGAAAATATAACATTGAACATTGCATTTGCTAACCCAATAGATCATTTTCCTATCCAAAAAAGGACAGCTGCTTTTGTAAAAATACAAACTAAGGACCATTTTGTGGGAAGTATTGCTTTATCTAACTTCTTGTTGTAAATAGTTATTTAAATTTTTAAACTCTCCTTAAACAAAAGAATAATTTTGATGCTGAGTAATTCAGCACATTTTGTCAAAAGAGTAACAGGTAATGTTTTCCTGGTGATCTTTTTCTGGTGAATCTTTTCTGATTTAAAGGATTAAATACTTCAAGTAAAAAGGACAGTATCTGGGCATCCACAATTACATGACTATAAAAGCAGGAGGAAAGTCCAAATAGTGCTTCCAGTATTATTCATCTTATTAGACCAAACTTAGTGTAGGAGACTCCAGCTTAGACCTAGAGTGAATGATCCCCCAGAAATGATTTAATGCCACTGGGAAACACCAAGAGAGGGGTCTGGCTTGTTACTCTCAGTTACTGCCTATTGCTATGCAGAAGCATTTTGAAAGCACAGTCCAGATCCAAGACAACACTCAGTGGTGGCTGGTGACTCTGGGTGGCTGGAACCACCCACCTGGGTCAGTCAGCGCTTACTGAAGATCAAGAACAGCTACACCTTCTCCACTTGGACATCTAAAGCCTGAGACACCCTAAAGAGTAGTTGATACTCATGATCCCAGCACAGAAAAACTTAATTTGCTTCCAGACTTTAGTAGTTAGAAATCAGTTTGGAATTCAATGAGAAATTCCATCTTGAAGTGAAGAAAGTATCTGGCTGAAAATTACTGGACAAGTAAACACACCCAGATACCAATATCAGGAATCTTTGCCCAAATTACTGTTTCTCAAGCTGCCACTGCATATGCCTTAGTGGCATTTAGCATGTGACATCTTCAGAAATAGGAAAAAGGAAAGAGAAGCCACAAGTGAGCTCAAAAGCAGTTCCAGACACTGTAATCAGAGTGTCCTGTGTACTCCAGAAGGCACATCCCCTGGATGCTGGAGGGCTGATGCTCTGTGGTGGAACCCTGCAGTGCCCAGCAAAGCACCTTCTGCAGCTGGGACTGTTACCAAGGCACTCATCATGTCCCTGTCACTTCAATGTCCTGAGGAATGCACTGAAAAGGCACTACCAAGTCTCTTCCCTCTATCAAAGCACCTCATTCATGAAGCACAGAGGCCCCTCCTCCCCTGTGAAATTTAGCAATGTGGGGACAGTGACATACAACAGCCTTACTCAGACAGGCTGAAATCTAAATACCTAATTGACAGGATTTTAGCCATACCTGATTATACCAAGAGGGTCTAAAATTTCCTCTTCTTCCTCATCTCCTCCTTTTTTCTCTCCTTTTTTGACATCTTCCACTGATAAAAGCTGTGAGATTAAGTCAGGTGTCTTCTCCTCTTTGAAAAAATCCAATGCCTCATTTTCTTCATCTTCTTTCTCCCTGTCATCAGGCAAGTTTTTACCCCTGAAGTCAATGGCACTGGAAGATTTTGTTCCTGCAAAACATAGTAATGGAGGCAAAACTGAGTAAACAAGAAAAAAAAATACAGGTTTTTTATACCTTGCACTTGTTCCTGAGAGTATTGTTTGAGGAATGAAGGACATGATCAGCTTTTGTGAAACTTTCAAAACACTCCCACTGTTCCCCCTATTCACTATGCGTCATGATGTGTCTGATCTGTTTACTGATTCAAAGTAGTTAAGTAGAGAAAGATAGAGGAAATGAACTTTATCTGAGACACAGCAGCACCTGTCAAATCTGCTTATTTATGTTCCTTCTACAGTCAACAGAAACAATAGAATTTCCACGTGGTGATTCATCCCATCCAAATGAAGTCATGTAAGTTTCTTTTTCAAGTGCCCTATTTCTCTTCTACTGGCTACAGAGACACTGTAAATACGCTGCATAGATGTAGGTAGCTAACTTTCACATAGCTAGTAGAGATAAAAATCATCTTTTTGATACAGTTTAATTAACTTGGGTTAAAATTAGAGCATTGGACAGCATGTTTCTACAGCAGCTCTTCAGTTTATACTGAAAAATGAAGCCTGAAGTTCTAACACCCTTCAGTATGCAAGATGCATCCAGCTCAGCAAATCCAGCCAACTGAAAAATAACACTAAGTCTTCTCACCATACTTGTTACATGCAAAGGCCAGCAGAATGAGGAGAAAATGGTTCCTTGTTGGTGAGTTTCTGAATGTCCTGGGAAGCAATTTAAAATCATGAGCCCAGATAAAAAAAGGCTGCTGAAAACTGTGATTAATAAAATTCATGGTTACACCATTTTGACTATCAAAGTAACATGGCATGGGAGACTCATCTCACTCAGCTTTTCATGTCTGCATCTGCCAAATCAGGGTAAGACTGACATTATTCTAAGGCAAATTCTGATTTCACATTACTTGCACCCAATCTCCCCACAGAATGCAGTCCAGCCTAGTTTAGCTGTAGATGTGCACCACGGTTAGGTTAACCAGCAAGCAAAGATCAACCAACATGAATTCTAAATTCTCTGTGCAAGGGATCCACTTTCAAGAGAATACTGCCCAGGGAAAAAAATCCCAAACAAAAACCTTACTACCTGGATTTTGCCATGCATTTAAGCAGCTTTGACCCCTTTAACTTTAGGAAGCTCCCAATTTCACAGAACTAATCTGGCCACACCTGACACTTCTCCAAAATGGGCTGTTTACACTTGTTAGCTTCTTGAAACTTCACTTACTTAAAAGTAACCCTCCACTAAGAGCCCTGCACAGCACCAGGCTGGAGTATTCCCTGCTCAGCAGCCCTCAGCTGAATTAAAAGCAGAGAACTCATTTGCTCCACTCATTCAGTAACTCCCTGCTATGCCCAAGGAACATAAGAAAGGAACTATATGAATCACTAGGCAAGACAACAAGAGCTGGACATAAGGCTGAGGAAAACTAAGAAAAAAAATTAAAATAAAATAAAAAGAAAAAAAGCTAACCAGAGAATGTGTTTAATTAATAAAGAATCTGTCTTCCATTTAAATCTTTCTGAGAGTCAATAATTTGCAGGAAAATCAGACAAAACATGGAAGAGCTGCTCACTAAGGGAGACCCTGCACTGTCCCTTTAGGGTCCGTCTCCCCACTGACAACAAATGACTATTTAGCCTTCTAAACTACATGCTCTGAAGTACAGCAGGAAATCAGGGACAGGCTAGCACAATGCTTGCTTTGAAGGTACCTATCAACATCTCTGAATGAGGCAGGTGTCCACTGAGAGGAGGGAGAAACACTAGCAAACATGACTGTGCAGCACTGTAAATGCACATGAGGATATTTCCAGGGACAGCCTTTATTGTGGCACTCTCTAGTTTTTGGCTGGCCAAGTCAAGAACTTAACACTTCCATAAAGCACATTCCTGGGAGAGGGGACACTCACATCTTTTAGTTACCTAAAAATTCCAGTAACTCAGGACTCGTTGCTAGATCCTCATCTTTGGAGATGAATTTCATGATGTCATTGAACATAGCTCTTCGCTCAGAGATGTCAGATTCCCCCACAAAGAGAACTTTTCTAGGCAGGAGTGGCAGAGACACCTGTGGATACCGTGCTGTCAGTCTTTGGTAGAGCTCCTCGATCTCGCTGTACTTCTTGGAAACCTGCAATGAAAATGTGTGGGTTCATTTCTTTGCAGGTGAGACAGGAGCAGCAAAGCAGCAGTGAAATGCTGTGAGACATTAACTGTGGAAGTGGAAAACCATGTATTAGCAAGGAGCTTTACATATGACCTAGCAAAAGCCTGTTATGTACCCAGTGAATCCTCAAGCATTGTTGCTAGTCTTCTAATTCTGTTATTAAAAATCCACTGCTTAATGGAATTAAAGTTCATTGTCAGAATCCATTTGTCTGACTCATCAGCTAATGAAATACTGGGAAGGTCACTGCTGCAGATACTTTTCTGACAGCAGGAATCCTTGTCCACTAAAAGTGATGCCCAGTCCTGAGAGACAGGAGGGAAGAAAAGCCCTGCCTGGTAGGTACATGGTGGAGGAAGCTGCCCATGTGTCTGTGCACCACTGTCCCACTCCTCATTCCTGGTGGTTTCAGTGCCCTTTGGCTGCTTAGGCCTAAAAAGCTGTCATGTTTTCTGCCCAGAACAGCACATGACAAAAAACTTAAGGGCAAAGACCTCAGCTGACCCCATACTATATAGTTCATCCATGAGAAAATAAAAATCAACAACTTGGCCATGGCCTAAAAGGTTCTCATACAGGGAGAAGATGCCAACAGTGAATGGAGTCATTCCTTCTGTGGACAAAGACAGGAAGCCTGAGGAGAAATAAGGCTCAAGATATTGTAAGGAAAGCAATAGCTATGGGAATGTTGGTTAGAAAAGGTGTGGCTTCCATGCCACATTAAGTGTTGAATTCAGTACCTTAAACCAATACACAAAACCCACACACAAACAAAACACTATCTCTAAGTGATGTTACAGATGCAATGAGGGTGACTTCCCTCCTCTGTGGTGATACACAGATAATATATTTGTCAAGGCCCTCCATGGATCCATAATCTACCAAACTGTTTCAATTAATACAGAGATAAAAAACTACCCCAAAAACAGTGCTAGTGGAGTGCACAGGGCACAGATACTCTCTTAGGGTCCAGCTTTCATCCTCCTGTAACATGTGCTGCTGAACTCTAGAGGAGTGAATCCTAATTAACACTGCAATATGTGCAGTATTGCACATACTGAGATGGATATAGAAGTTGGAGAGACTCAAGCACCACATCTTGGAATGGAGTAATGAAGAGTTCTCCCACCAACACAGTGATAAAGAAAGTCAACCTAACAAAAAGCACAGAAGGGAAATGAGTTATAGATCAGTGCAGAATCCCTACACTGCCTCTATACAAGCAAACTAAACAGCATCAGGCATATTCCCAGCCACTGGAACCTGAAAGCATCTGCTAGAACCCTCATTTGCAGCGTCTACTGGAACCTGACAACATCTGGCACAGTTCCTACACTCTGGGCAGCTGCCATGCCCCCAGATAACTATTCAGCCCAAGATTTGGCCCAGTGGAGAGACCCCAGGGCAGCCACTTTGGGCACCGATGCCCACTGCAGATGGTAAGGAAGTTTCATGCTGTGCATGCAGCCAGACTGTGTGAGCTGCCCTCCAGGCCAGGAAACAGGTCCTGGCAGTAACAGGCACACCTCAGCCAGTTCACTGATTCAGATGTGGGCACAAAGACCAATAACCACCTCAGCTTCACGCTTCCCTGCCTTTTGCAGTAATTATCCACCTAGCCAGATGATTTGGAAAAGCATTTGCATTTCAGCTGTACAATGTTCACCGCGGGTTCAGTGCCCAGGCACAAAAGGCAAGCAGCTTTGTAACAAAGATCTGAACCACAACACTGAACCTGAGTCGACAGGGGAATGAAAACCAAGAATTTTAGACTTGTCTTGTGAAAGCAACAAAGGTAAAGTGTGAGTAACACTGTGTTCCACATGCTGGATCTGAAATGCCATTCAGCAACCAGGTGCTAAAGTGAGGGCCATAGAGATATTCCAGAACATCATAATCTTCCCTCTGAAAGACCCCACAAAATGAGAGGGGAAAGCAATTCCAGAGCTTTTGAACTGCTGTACATTTTTAGTTTGCTAGGTCCCAGTAGCACTCTTAGCAGGGTAGGATGCCTGAGCCCTTCCCAAACATACTATGTGACCACAAATGTAAGGGCAGTAAGGAATTCACTGGTGCTCTTTCAATAGAATAAGCATCATTACCTTCCAACCAGGAAAAAAAAAAGTCTGATTTGCAAAAAACATTTAACATCTAATTAATTTCAATAATAACTACCAAATTAATTTCTGAAAGCATTACAAAACAGCAGCCAATCAAGATTATGCCAAAACAGTTTTTTAAGAATACTCTAACACTGAACTGAGATACACAAACTTATTTCTCTCCCCACCTAATTTTCATTCCTCCTCTATCAAAGTCTGTAAATTATTCATAAATCTCAATTTATGTCTAATTACACCACTGAACCTAAAGCAAACGCACAGCCTCGCATCCCATCGCTAATTGCGCCTTTGTGGATCTGCGTGGGCTTTGAACAACAACGCCGGGAACGCACAGGCGACACGGAATACCAAGTGTGACAGCACTGTCCCCAAAGCATACTAATGTGCTTCCCAGAGCCCGCAGCACAGCGTGCAGGCCGATGGATATCCTGCGGTGCCGGGATGCCCTCTGCTGGAACACCCTGCTGTACACAGAGGTGTCAGCCCCCAGAACACCCTGCTGTACCAAAGAGTGTCAGCCCTCTGCTGAACACCCTGCTGTACCAGAGAGGTGTCAGCCCTCTGCTGGAACACCCTGCTGTACACAGAGGTGTCAGCCCCCAGAACATCCTGCTGTACCAAAGAGTGTCAGCCCTCTGCTGAACACCCTGCTGTACCAGAGAGTGTCAGCCCTCTGCTGAACACCCTGCTGTACACAGAGGTGTCAGCCCCCAGAACACCCTGCTGTACCAAAGAGTGTCAGCCCTCTGCTGAACACCCTGCTGTACCAGAGAGTGTCAGCCCCCAGAACATCCTGCTGTACACAGAGGTGTCAGCCCTCTGCTGAACACCCTGCTGTACCAAAGAGTGTCAGCCCTCTGCTGAACACCCTGCTGTACCAGAGAGTGTCAGCCCCCAGAACACCCTGCTGTACCAGAGAGTGTCAGCCCTCTGCTGGAACACCCAGCTGTACCAGAGAGGTGTCAGCCCTCTGCTGAACACCCTGCTGTACAGAGAGGTGTCAGCCCCCCCAGAACACCCTACTGACCAGAGAGGTGTCAGCCCTCCAGAACACTCTGCTGTACCAGAGAGGTGTCAGCCCCCCAGCCAAAACCATTCCCCACTTACCCAAGCCCAGTGCTGGCTGCTGCCAGCCAGGCTCCTCACCCACTGTCCCTGTGCCTCAAGCCCGGGCAGCCACGGGCTCCTCGATGCCCTCACTCAGCTCTGCTGGCCAGGTTTACCTGGGGTTTGGTGCTGGAAATGCAGTGGTAGGGTTGGCTGAGCCCAGCAGCCCCAGACTGGTGTGCTGAGAATCACCAAACAGTTCGAGTTAGAAGGGACCCTATAGATCATTCTGTTCAATATGGGAGGGACACCTTCCCCTGGACGAGGCTGCTCAGAGCCCCATCCAACCTGGCCTTGAACAGTTCCAGGGATGGGGCAGCCACAGCTTCTCTGGACAACCTATGCCAGTGGCTCAGCACCCTCACAGTCAAGAATTTTTCCTTACATCTAATCTAAACCTTCCCTTCTTCAGCTTAAGGCCATTATCCCATGTCAATTCCAGGCCTGTGTAACCAGCCCTCTCCTGCTTTCTTACAGCCCCTGCATGTACTGGAAGGAGTCTGGTGTCACCCTGGAGCCTTCTCCAGGCTGAAAAAGCTCTCCCCCCCCCCGTGTCCTCACAGTGCCAGCTCTATGACCACTTCTGTACCTTCCTCTGGATCTGCTCCAACAGGTCCACGTCTTTCCTGTACCTGGGACCCCAGAGCTGGATGCAGCAGCACAGAGGCCTTACACAAGTGCCAGACAGGTTCCACAGAGTGTATTTTTCCAAGCAAATCCCAGACATGATGCAGAGCATTCTCACACCTTTCTAGTCAGAAAGCACTGCTCTGCTGCAACAATTCTGGACCCTTTCAATTTGACATCCTCTGTTAATCTTCCAGGAGAAAGGTGTATCAGCATGAAACAAAATTAAATCTTGCCTTTCCTGGTTATCACTTACAGCCCTTTGAAAATCCTTGATGGATCCTATGGCCCAAAATGTCAGGATAGAAAATAAGCACTGCTCTAAACCCCATTTTATCAATCCTATTAAGTAAACAAAGTTTGATTTGATTAATATTCAAGTATTTTTCTTCTGCTGCCTGTAATTCCTGCAGGTGTTGATCCTGCGGTTATCTCTCCCGCTCCCTGCCTCTAACTGAACTCTGTGAACACTGTGGAGCTAAACCCCACCACCTGTAAGTCAGCCTGAGTGCACACACTTCAAGGAGTTCTGTCAAGTCACAATATCAAAGGCTCAATCTGCTTCACTTCAAAAGAGTTAATCATGCAAATACAGCAAAGCATGTGCACATTTGCCAGGTCAAGACCTTATTTGCCTGTAACAATTAACATCCAACACAGAACTTAAAAGACAGACAGGGATGGGTTGAATGTTTCTTTTTTTTCCCACTGGGAACAAATATAAGTTGAATGTGATCAAGTACAGCTAGAAGGTTAAGAAAACCACCATGAAGTTCAAAGTGAAAGTCTGAAGTTTGCTACTAATCCCTCAAATCTCATGCATGTGCCTTGTCCCCCTCTTCCCAAGGGCCTCACACACCGGAATGGCTGCAGGATCCCTGCACTCACAGTTCTGTGCAGAATTTGATCCCAATACTCAGTATTAATGCTATTTAATGCCTCCTTTCCCTTCAAAGCTCCTTTTACTGCCCCATTTGTGACCTCAAACTTCTCTTCATATGCTTTATATCTACTGCAAGGATTTCAACAAAATGGAGATCTCAGAGCTAACTTGAGCCCTCTGCCAGCCAGAACACACCAACAAAGAGCAAGCTTGATTTTACAGTATTTCATGAAAACCAGGGCTACAGTGACTTTCTTCTTATAAAGCCCACATCTTAACACTGTCAGAAAAGGGAGATCCAGAATGTTTAAAAGGATCTCTGTCCTTTTAAACAACCACTAGGTTTGGGTACTGGAATTAAAAGCACCCCCTCTCCCAGGCAGCACAACTCAAGCTTTCGCTTGGAAACTCCCAATTCAAGCCATACCAGAATTAATGTTGCTTGGTGACCCCGTGGGTGTGCATTATGGTAGATTTTAATTACATGACCACATGCTGCTCTCCTCATCTGTTTTGCCCAGCAGAAGAGGAAGAACTCTAATATTTCTTTTTAATAAGCATGAATCCTTAGTGGCTCCTGAACTTATTGCTACACTGAGCATGAATTTTTCCCCTCCTCTCACATCACAGAAGCCATAAGGTGAAGGAATTTATCTTCACAACATACCTGCACAGTCAGGAAAATGCAACTCCAATGCACAGATTTTGAGGCCCAAACACAAAAAAAGGCCAACATATGCAAAAAGGCAATAATGAAAACATAAATGAATACACACCCACATACTCATACACTCCCTCATTTTAAGAGGGGAAGACAGTTCTATAGTAAACGCCTCCCTAAATTGTGCTATGCCTGTCAAACACCAGTAGTTATTTGTTCAGCTTTGAAAAAGAAAAAACTTGACTAACAAATAACTTGTACAGAAGAATCAAACTGGATGCAGATACAAAGAGAAGGCACTAAAGGCTGGGTGGATTTTTAATAAGGCTGGGAAGGGAGAAGTTAATTGCTAAAAAAGCTAAGGTGTGGCTAGAAGAAATGCCTTTAAGAAAAGCAAAGCCTTTCCTTTTTATCACAGAAAATGGCAAATCTACAGGCAATAATTAAATATCACCTGGTAGCAGTACCAAAGAGAAAAGCAATTTCCCTCTTTCGATAGTACAAGAGTATTCTGACCTTTGAAAGAAATGCAACTGACTTTTCCTTTAATTACCATTATAACCTTAAGGCTATGCAGTTCTAAAACCCATCTATCCTATTTTACAATTAGCATTTTTTAAAAATTAAAAAATCCCTCCACTTTCTAGTAATTTAGAATGCCATCACAGAAGTGAATTTCTTACTCTGTTAATTCTTCACAAACATTTTAATTAGAGATGCCATGATGCTGATTTTGCATAGTCCTGTTAAGGCTGGGGAATAGGGCACTCTGGATTGTTTAGCCCCACAGTAAAGGCTTCACAGGTCAGATCTGAAATCTCTTTGATGTTCATCTGGTTTTTGTCATAGGGCCTTAACACATCTCTCCATCTTGACAGGACAAGAGGACAGAGCCTCAAGCTGCACCAAGCAAGGTTCAGGTTGGACATCAGAAATAATTTCTTCATGGAAATGGTTGTTAAAACATTGGAATGGACTACCCAGGGAAGTGCTGGAGTTACCATTCCTGGAGGTGTTCAAGAAACATCTGGACATGGCACTTGGTGCTCCAGCGTAGTTGATGGTGGTGATCTGTCAAAAGCTGGGTAAAGGATCTTAAAGGCTGTTTCTCACCCAAATGATCCTATGATTCAATCCTGGAGACCACAGCCAGCTTAGAAGATGCTTCTCCCTTGCTCACCAGCCTTTCCCAGGGAAAAGAGGAGCCACTGGAGCCGCTGGTCCCACTGACCAGCACTCGCTGAGCTGCAGTGCTGGCCCTGAGGACAGGGCATGAGCAGCTGCTCCTCTGAGGCCTCAGGGACAGCAACAGGGCAAGAAGGAGCCACTAACCACAGACCTGGCTCCCCAGCTGGCCAAAACAGAGACAATCCAAAAATCAGCATCCAGAGACAAGGAAAATCCTACCACACCTGCCTGCCTTCTCTAACCTAAGTGTCACCTCGGCGTTGTGACACTGACTCCTTTGACAGCTTCCAAAAAAGCAAAAAAAATGTCCCCTCTGCCATTCTGCTCCAGAACAGGCACATAGTAGTTTCTTCTTCCTCCTTCAGATGTCTCATTTCACTCTGCTTTGTGATACTGTGATACAAATTTGATGTGTTAGATCTGCTGCCCATTGCAGCCTCGCTCTCTGCTGCTCCTCAGGTACCTCTCTTACACTTCACTGCAAACTCTGGGGAAGGGTCACAGCTCTTGTTCGTGCTGCTCCAGCATCCAGCAGAGCAGGGCACTGCACGGATACTCTGGATGCAACCCACCTTCCCCAGCAGCCACAGGACTGGCACTTCTCTCCAGGTTAAGCCATCTGCTGACATGAGGTGTCAGCTCCCATGACAGGCATTGTAAAATGACATTTTGGTGAAAGTGACTGAAGCTCAACTCGCCTGAACACAGGAAGCCAGTGGCACCTTGGATGCTGCACTGTATTCTCCTTGCTGTTTCAGGGCAGTGCCAATGCCTTTATGTCCTCTGTCACTCCTGCTAGCCCTGTGCACACACCTACAGTAATTCAGGGTTTCTCAAATGGTGCAAGACATTTATGTTATGCAAAGTGGGTTCCCCCACCCCACAGATGCTCAGCTACATCCTTTTCAACAGCACCGCACCGATGGGGATGGGAGTTTAGAAAACCAAACACAGACATCTGCAGACTGTTCTGCCCAGAAAAAGGCATGCCATGCTATCTGAGATGCTTTTGGTATCCAAAGGGCTTGTGTGCAGCAGGCTAATACCACACAAGATCTATAGGAAACCCACAACTTCTGAAGGCCAGGTAGAAAATCCCAGGGCACCTCCAAGTGCACAGTGATTTGTGTGCAACTCTACTGACCCTCAACCATTTCACCCTGGAGAGGAAGCCCCCCACTGCAGCTGTCTACAATGTACTTTCCCTTTATGGTCAAAGAAGAGAGACATTTCCAAAGGATGAGTCACATCATTCCCCTCCTCCCCACTGACCATATAAGCATGGACAGACTCAGATTAAAATATCCAACTTAGAGAGAGATAAGTTACGACAGGTGAATCCCTCTGTTCCCTCCAGTAATACACACAGACAAGACTCATTGGAATGAATCGATGGAAAGCATCCATCCTCAACCTCCCAGCTCATGGTTTTAAATTACTCTCACACAACAAACTATATAATATATCATATTTAGTCAGCTGAAAAAAATGTAACTGATGAGATAAATGTTATTCTCGTCAGGCTCCACCAGTTATCTTCTTCGTGAAGAATGAAATGTCAGGAGACCTCACCAGAGGAGAAATCAGGAAGGTTCATTTCACTTGAGAAGAGCAACTGAGTGCTGAAAATCCTCCCAGAGAGACATGGGAACAGACAACCCCAGCAAGCAGAGGGGCTGCAGTACAAAGTCTGTTTCTCCTCTTTATAGACAAGCTGATTTTATCAACTTATTCTGAAATGATGCAAAATGAAGTTAGATGACAACAGCTCAGTTTAACACCTGAGGTGTAGTCAGATTCTTTCTTCCACAGAGCTGTGTGGAAAAATTACATCATATAAGCAGGCATTGCTGCATGAAAAAAAAGCAAAAAAGCAACTGCACATCCCCATCTCTTATCTGCCCCGTCTGGCCGTTCCCTGCCCTAAAAGAATCTTTAATGATATTGTGCATGTCACAGGCTCAAGGAACAGGTATAAATCAGTACTGAATAACAAGCCCCAAAATACCCATTTTTAGCCAGGAGCAGCTCCTCAGCTGACATTATAGAATAGACACATAACACTAGCACTCAAAAGGAAACACTGCAGGAGTGAGAACAAGCAGTCAGGGATGCGCAGGGTGAACAGAACAGACTCCTATGTCAGCATTGCTGCTTTTACCATGGTTATATATAGCACAAGGTGTGGAATAAATGCAGGAGATCTTATTTGTTGTAAAGCATTTCTGTACAATGCTGCCAGATATTCATCTGCAAATCAGACTGTTTAAATAGGCTTTTATCAGCTATCTTCCACAAAGTGTGAGTTACACTACCAGGTCATGGTCTACCAGGTAACCACACACTCACATCACTCTGACATTACAGTTATTGCCAAAAAATCTGAAAAGAGCAGATGGTCACAGCATGCAACAAGGTGTGTCCCCTCATGGTCATGGACAGAGAAATGCACTTCTTAGGAGTGCTTCAGCAGGCAGCTAAAGAAGATCAAACAGAACACCCTAAATGCACCTTTTCCCATCAGCTTGACAGACAGTCCCAGGGGCAACAGCTTAAGTGGATGTGCACACGCCATAGATGAGATTAATTTCACCTGTTTTAAGTCATGTGCTGTGCTTTCAAACCTTTACTCTGCAGGAATAGTGAAAAAGACAATCCAGCCAAGTAATGTTTTATATGGACACTTCTTGGTAAACCTCTCTTACTAAGGATTTTAAAATCTGTGTCCAGGTAATAGACCCATTCAAATAAGCTACTATATATTTATTTCATGTTTGTCTACAAAGTCTAGTACTGATACATATATTAGAGAAACTAATTGGTAGCAGAACTTACAAAAAGTTTAATTGGTTTCTATTTGTTGATCCATAATGAAAAATGCCTTAAAGGCAACAACAGTCATCATCACTTTTAGCTCCTGGAATAAAAAGTTCAATTACCGTGTGGATAATGGCATATGCATAATGGAATAGGAATTGCAGAAATGGTACAGACTGTGTTGTCCTACCAAGGACCTTGATGTGGAGAGGCTGGGACTGATGATGAAGCATCTGCTGCATCATGACAGAAATAATCAAAGCTGGTTAAGAAAGTGATCACTAACACAGGTCTGATTAAATATTTACCATAAACTGAACCACATCTTCAGGCTTGTGCTTTGCTGATTTGAAGGCAGCCAGTCGGGTAACGACGAGAATGTGATACTCAACATGGCCAGACATCATCTTCCCACGGATTTCCTGGTATTCCGGCACAGACAAATCCAGCCCTGTGTGTGTATTCTGAATTTGCCTAGGGAAGAAAATACACAGAGTTCAGGCACTGGCACAAAGACTTTTAGCTGTCCCTCTCCCAGTTACAAGCCCAAGAAAATCAATTCAAAGCTGTCACTGGAACACGACGTCACACAGACCCTGCCCCCAACACTTCCTACTCTGCAACAAGACAAACTGGGACATGGCCTTTTCCTATATTCCATCCCAAAGCACCTGCTGTGAGCCACTGCAGGCAACATGCCAGGAACACAACATTTCTGTGAAGAGAGGTGGTTTCATTCAGAATGGGACTTTACTTGCAGGAGCTGAAAGTGCTCTCAGCCCAGCATGGCAGCTGAGAAGATCCAATGATCTCTTGTCAGGTTAGTTTTGAGACAAAGGTCTGCTCATAGCAACTCATGCCGAGCCCTACCCACCTTTACTTTATCTAAGGACATTCCCAGAAATGACAGAGACAATAACTGAAAAGTGCCATGAAAGAAAGGAGCTCCCTGGAGCACAGGGACAACTTGAGGTTTGTGAAGAGCCAACCAGGGAAGTGGATTGAAGCCAAAATACAAAGGAAGGTGCTGGACAAGACTGATGGGCCAAACAGTTTCCACTTGTGAAGATTCTTGAGGAAAATTAGACAAATATCAGGACTGAGCAAGTTAAAGGAGGACATGATCCCTCAGAGCTGCCTTCTGGTTTGACTATCTGACACACAGTCTTGTTGCCAAACAGCCTAAAGGGCACACTAGCCAAAACATCTTGGCCTTCCCACAGAAGATCCTACTGGAAAGAGAATTACCTGTCCTTTCATACCCAGTTAAACAGCATTAACCTCTGAGAGCTGCCAGCAGTCATAACCAGCCATGGCTTCTTCTGGAGGAAAATGCAACAGGGGAGTTGGTGCTGCAGTTTACTCTATGCAATTTTTTTTCCTCCTGACAACTTCAGATCCACAGAACTGTGGCGCCACCTTCCCCCTGGACTGCCACCTGAGAATATTTATAACGTTTTTTTCAAGAGGAATGCCAGCTCATATTAGAGTGCTCACATATCAAGAGTAAGACCAAGCAGTTGCTGTTGGAGCATTAATCAGTACATTTAATGAAATAAACAGTCTGTTTCAATAGCCTGAAAACCAAAACTGATCAAAGATCCCTTCCCCAAAGTTACCCTATGCCAAGCTACAGACCACTTGCTGTCCCTGGGTATTCTGCCCGAATCAGAAGTTCACTGTCCACAGCACTGAATACCCGCTGAGCACATCTCTGAGTACATTCTTCCTATGTGTGAGTGAATGTTTTTTAGAGAAATCAGAAGGGGCCTCTTAAAAGAAAACCAAACTAGGATTATTAAACATTTTTTTCTGCCTTTTTAAACTTTAACCATGAGGATTATCAAGTTCCATCTTCCCTGGATTTCCTGTGGACTGCAGAGTTCTTGTAGAATTCTTAACCTCTTCCTTCAGGAAGTTTAGAATCACTAACACAAGTGCCCTTTCACCTAAGGATACACAATGCATAGAATTTAATATAGATTTTCAAGAGGTTTAAACAATCTAGTTTCAAACAAAGTTTCAAAAGATTCCTTTCATCATGTCAAAACTTGATAAATTCTTATGAAACTTGAGCTTCCCCAAGAAGGCAACCTCTGAATCTCTAATTCAAAGCTTGAATAAATAATCCTTTTAAAGAGAGTATCTTGAGAGTTCCTGAGAAATAGGATAACAATAAACAAGGACACAGACTCAGTTTTGTACCCAATCCTCTTTGCAAGCCATATTTAAAGCATTAGGGCTTTAACAACAGCTCTACCATCTCCGTTGTTTTGATGATGCTATTCTGTCTGCTCTGATTCTGTCTGCCAGTTAAGGACTTCACTTTACACATCCAGGCAAAATTCTGTTCCCAGTTACAGGTGGCTGGCTCTAATTCACACTAGTGCCCATGTGTGAATGCACAGGTGCCTGGCTTTCACACAGCAGCCTGTGGGACCTGGGAGTAACAACCATCAGCTGGAACTCTGCCTCTTTCAGTAGCAGCCAAAATGCTGACTCTAAGGGCACCTGCCAGTTACATCAGCTGGATGTGGACTTTTTTAGAATATACCTGCAGCATAGGATATGCTCTTAGAAGTGACCTGGCGCTCACAATAGCCCTAAACACTATTAAGATCACCAAAGGACTTTGCCCATTACGGCAGACTGTATAAAGAAGCAGCTCCTCATCTGCAACCACCAATGCCTCCACCCCAAATCTGCCCCTGTGAGTTCCTGGAAACATGGACAGTAAATTAAGCCACATGATGGGGACTTGAGATAAGATAAAGGGAGGACTATTGTCCAAGTTATCTCAAGCCTAAGGAGAGGTAAACAAGAGTGGGGGAGAAGCGTGTAACACTGCAAGGAGTCCATGGAGAAGGCCAGCTCAGCAACCAAGCTGAAGGTCAACTCTTGAGTGCAGGAGATAATCCACTGACTCCAAAGAAGAGACACACTGAGCACAGGGCGTTCACACTCCTATGTAGGCCTGAGGGCTTTTATCTCTTCTGATGGGGCACAACAGGCTCAACTACACAGGCATGAGAGGCAGCTGTCATGTCTTAAAAGGTGTCACAAACCAGCAACGTCACCCAAAGCACCCCCAGATTTATTTCTGGGTCTTTCCATCAGAGAATTGTACATGATTCACAGTGTAGGAAAAGACACTGCAAAACTCCACCCCGCAGGGGAGGTGCTTGGGCATGCCCACATATACCTGAATGTATATTAACTCACTAAACTTCATGCTTTGTGGGACCCTTACCACCAAAAAGGGTGAAGAAGGACCAACAAAACTCTGCTGGATCCACAAGACTAGTGATGATCTTTCTACTTAATTGTTCTCTCTCTGCCTTTCCCCCCACCCTCTTTTCTGCATTTTGGTCTCTCACACGTTTCACTTAATAAAATCTGCATTATTGATTTTTAGCATATGATCTCATTTGCACCTTAATTTGGGTAGAAGTATCTTTCTCTAATAATCACAATAATCAGATCTTAACAGCTCTCCAGATGTACAGTCACTCAGGCTGTGACTGCAGCTATGGCAGCCAAAAGATCTGGCACTCATACTCAAAAGTGACCCACAAACCCAGGGAAGTGTGTGATTACCAGTCCTTGAAAGGATGTGTGGATGTGGCACCTGGGAACAGGGTTTAGTGGGGACCTGGCAGTGCTGGGTTAATGCTTGGAGTTGATGATCTTAAAGGTCTTTTCCATCTCAAATGAGTCTGTGATTGTACTTCTGTTAACACAGAGTATAAATGACTAATTAACCCGCTTTTCACCTCTAATATAAATAGAAGGAGTAATGACCAGTGAAGCATCCTCAATGGCCTTTAGCTGAAAACAGCGACCACGTACAGATGTTCTGAGATGACACAATGACAACTTCACTGAAAGAGCTGCTGCATTAGAGAGTTCTGAAACTGCAATGAAGTTACCAAGTACCTTACCTATACCCAGGGTTTTTCTTTTAAAGTTGTTAGAAGTCTGTGCAAAAATGTAATGGAAAATTATTAGAGGGAGGGGGAGTAGCTACATTTTTGTTTGTTTGTTTGCTTTAGGCCTTATGATCATTTTCATTATCATCTCCTACAGGAAACCCAACCCTATTATCTTCTATAGCAATTGGATTTCTTTTTAAATATAAAACTGATTCTAAACAAACAGAAATCAGCAGGGAGGCTGAGACAAACAGAGCATACTATCCAAAGTGCTCCCTAGTTCTTGTAATGCCTTCAAAATAAGCAGCCTTTATGTTTTAACTAATTAAATACTGTTATTGTTATTCAAACAGAATCAGCACCTGCAAACCCCAAGACAGAATATAGTTTCACTGCATTTTTCACACAAAACCAATTATTTTTATACTTGTATCTTTAAAAAAAAAGCAGCAAAAGGGGAAAACTGGTTGTTTAACTTGGACACAAAAAGTTTATTTCTTCTACTCTTTATTTAAATCTAGCTTATCTCCAGTTTACACTTATGTCTACAAAACAGACAGTTCACCAGAGACCTGGGCACATGGTTAACCTTCCTATCAGGAATCACTTCACCCAAATACAAGGAGACCATTCATACCAGCAGCACTGCTGTGAATCAGAGCACTGCACAATCAGATCATGCAGAACTGACCCAGAAGAGAGGAAGTGCAGACTATAAAGGTCAGCTGAACTGAGCAGCTTCCGCAGTTCATGGAAGAGCTGGGTGTTCACGCCTGGGTTTTTGATTTGCATATAATAATTAAATTGTATTTTAATCAATCTGCTTTCTGTGCTGAAAGGCCAATATGGGGGGTGGCTAATAGGCACCTCCAGAAAGAAAGTAAAACAAGAGATGCAAGTGCTGTGAGCAGAGAAACATTTATTCCAGCATCTGTATGGCCAGGAGAGCAGAGTCTGTGCTTCCTGCCTTGATAAACTCAGCCCTGCCAGCAGCACCCAGCTCCAAAAACCTCTCTCCAGAGGGGACCAAACAGTGACATCGCTGGTCACAACAGAAGGAGAAAAAAAATTGTATAACTAGTTTTATTAAGTGAAGGCAAAGTACTCACCAAATAGTTTATTTCTCTGTCTGGTCTAACTACGAGCATACAGATTTTATAGGCTCCCCAAAGAAGTGATCACAGCACCAAACCTGACAGGGTTCAAGAAGTGTTTGGACAATGCTCTCAGGCACATGGTGTGAACCTTGGGATGTCCTGAGCCAAGCCTGGAGTTGGACTCAATGATCCAACTCAGCATATTCTGTGATTCCATGATTTATATTACCACAGCAACTAGGAATCCTATTCCCAAAACAAGTATGTGGAAAAAAAAGAGTGCAAAAGGTCACAACTATACAGCTATTTCACCTCAGAAGCTAGAAAGTATGTCCACTTGCTAAAATCTTAATCCCACACATGCATATATACCCAATTTTATCACTGAAAGCGTTCCAGTTTCAGTGGGACAATTTGCAAGTGGGTCTTTTTCAATCTAACAACTGTAAAATTAATCCAGGTGCTCCAATTTCCACTTCCAAGGTTAAACTTAATATAAAGTCAGTCCTACAAAACATCTTTTAGCCACATTAGATACATTTGAAGGTTCAAGGCCACTGCTTCAAGGAAAGTCCAGCCCTGATACAGCCAAATATTTGAGGATTAAAGTAATGACTTTGAAGTTAAATCGACTGAAATACTCATTATTTATATCCTAGGAGGTAAGGACCTTGCTGAATCAACACTTCTGCTTCTCATGTCTCATCTGATAGGAAACTGCTTTCATGTGGTGTCAAATATCTCATGGGGATTAAAAAAATAAGAGAGAAAGATGTCTCAATTTCCCTATAAAAGATTGCCAAAAGCATTTTCTTCTTGAGGTATTTCTCATCAGAATTCCTTTACCACACCTAGGAAGAAAGAGGGTTTAAACATTTAACGCAAAGTAGAAGAGCGCCCCTGCACCTCACAGGGGACAGCTTTTGTAGGTAGGAAAGGAGAATAAACTCTTTTTCTGCCCATCCCTGGGCTGCCAGCCAGCGGGGACACGAGGAGGGGATACAGCAGCGGGCATGGGCACCAGCCAAAGCACTGACACCGCCGCACACCGCAGGATAAATCCTAATTCCTGCCCACCCACCTCGAACACCGACAAGGAAAGGAAAGGATGTGTCCGGAGGGCGACAGCACCCACAGCTGCGCCAGAGCGGACGGCAAAGGACGCGGCGCTGTCACAAGAGGAGACGGAGGGCACACAGGACGGGCCAGGGATCCCCCCCCGGCTGTGGAATGCAGGAAAACTGGAGAACGACTGAAGTGCTCCAGGGCAAACCCACACAGCACCACCCGGCTTCCCCTCAGCCTCCGCCGCTCCTTCCTTTCCTTCCCCTTCCCTTTCTCCTTTCCTGCTGCCCGCGGGCTGCCCCGCCGAGGCCGCGGCCGATGCGGGCGCGGGGCGCTGCCCGGCCCGTCCCCTCACGGTACCTGGTGGTGGCGAGCACGGCGGGCGCCGCGCCGCGCTGCTCCATGGCCGCGGGAGGAGGTCCCGCCTCCCTTCCCGGGGCCGGACCGGCCGCCCTGCCGGATGTCAGGCGCTGGCGGCTCCGGTGCAAAACGAGCGGGGGGAAGAAAACGTCCGGCACGGGGAAGAAAAGAGAAGCACGGCTCGTAGTCGGCAGGATTCGAACCTGCGCGGGGAGACCCCAATGGATTTCTAGTCCATCGCCTTAACCACTCGGCCACGACTACACCGACGGGCGGGAATGCCGCCGCGTCAGCCCCACTAACTCACCCCGCAATTCTTTCAACTCACCCCGCGATTCCTCCCGGACCCAAACTTCCCCCAAACCTCGGTGACTCCCTGGGCACTTCTCTTCCTCTTCACGGGAAACAGCTCGCACGCACCTCCTGATACAATGGGCACGGCGCTGCTTCCTCAGCCGCATGCCGAGGCAGCGCCAGCCGGGTGCGAGGCACGGCCACCCCCGCAGCCCGGCCACACGCCTCGGAGCGGCTGCGTGTTCCGAAGGTTATTTTGGGAAAGAAGAGGGAAGCAGTCGGCCCTTCTGCTGCCCCTGGGGCACCGGCGGCAGCGCTGGGCTGCCCGGCTCGGTTTGCGGGCTGCTGGGTGTACCCGGGCCCTTGGTTATCCCGAGGCCTCTGCGCTGCTGGGCAGGGCTCCTGCAGGGCGAAAAGCTTGGGAAAAAAAGCTTCGCAGCGGGCACAGCTTCGTGGAATCACGGAATTACAAAGGCATTATGATTGGAAAAGACCTCTAAGATCATGGGATCCAATCGTTTACCCATCCACCATGTTCACCACAAAACCATAACCCTAAGGGCTACAGCCACATGTTTATTTGAACACTTCCAGAGACAGCAATTCCACAACTTCCCTGAGCAGCCTGTCCCAATGCCTGACCACCCTTTCAGTGAAGAATTTTTTTCTAATATCCAATTTAAACCTCTTTAGGTGCAACTCGAGGCTATGTCCTCATCTAGTGTTGCTTGGGAGAAGAGACCGACCCCGCCTGGCTGCACCCTCCTTTCAGGTGGTCGTAGAGAGTGATGAGGTTCCCCTCTGAGCCTCCTTTTCTCCAAGTTAAACACCACCAGCTCCCTCAGCTGCTCCTCATCACATTTGTGCTCCTCACCAGCTCTGCTGTCCTTCTCTGGCCCGGCAGAAACCACAGCCAGGCAATATCATAAAAGTGATAAAGAGCAGATGCTGACACTGCATCATTGCAGCCAGCCTCCAAACAGGCTCAGCACCTCAAGAGGGTATGCAGCAGTGTCCCCAAGAGGAGCAGCCCTTGAAAGAGGACCTAGTGAGTGGATTAGACTTTTCACCCCAGAAAGGAGCAGTTGGAGGAATATGGGAGTGATGGAAATGTCAAAATCAAGAGAGGTCCAAAGTGGCAGACACACAAGTGCTTGTGGTGAAACAAGAAATCTGGAACATGAAACCCATGAGTCAAAACAAAGAAAAGGGAGACTTCATAGTTGGGGTTCCTTCCTAAATCTCCACTGTTTTCTCTCCTTCCCACTACAAACCTTTTGTTAAGCAGAGTGTAAACACCACCACCCAGCTGCAGCCTTTCTGGCACAGGAGTTGCAGTTTCCAGAAGTTCTGCAAGCCACCAAAAAGTGCTTTTGGAACATGAATCGTTCTCATGTGGCCTCTGAAGGGTTAAAAAGCCCTGGGGTGGAGTTCCTGAAAGCTTATAATGAATAGTTTTATGGCTAAACAAATTGCTTCTCTAATGGCATTTTTATTCCCATTTGACTTCCTGGATAATGCAATTTATCCAGATAATAACGAGGAGTAAGCAGCTGGCAGTTTGCTGTCTGAGACAGCAAAAATAGAGCAGGACCTGAGCCCATGAGTTCCCACTGAAGCTTGTCATGCTTGCTGAGCAGTGTCCTCCCAGATGTTGCCAAGGGACAGTGAAGGTGCTTCAAAAGCTGGGGATTTTCTCCCCAAACAGAAGTGTCCGCTTGGCCCCAGTGAGCTGCCACTCTGTGTCCTGGAGAGGCTGTGTGTGCTGTGTCTGCGCACTCATGGAGAAGTCTGAGCACTGCCAGTTTATCAAATTTCCTAACAAGACTTATCATACATGGCATTTTTATAACTCCACAGCCCACAGCATTGTAACATATGAATAAAACAATGCCTCAGTGGTGCTAACCTCTGAAGTTGTGGAAATAGTCCACTGATTTTCCCACAAGGTTAGGGCAGGGTCTTTGTTCAGATGGTGACTGTGAAGAAGAGTGAATCTCTGCATAAAAGGTGGACACAAATCAAACCTGTCAGGAGAAAACTAATATGCCAATAGAGCTATCTGCAGGAGCTAAGCATCAATTTTCCTCTTTGAGAAGCAACTCCCAGAATACTTGGAGTTTGATTCCCGTGTTGCTTTGGATGCTACACAGAAAATTTCTTCCACTGAACCAATTTTTTGACTCAATTATCCACTGGAAACCTGCAGGGGAAAGCCTATGGAAGAATGTCCAAAGAATCTGAGACCCAACACCAGTAATAGTCATCACTTACAAACTTACATTTTCCTACCTGCTACTTGGGTTACCCTCAGCTGTTCCTCTCTCTTTCCTGGTCCCCTTTGCCTCAGTTAAATTCTCTATGAGCAAAGGAAGACAAAGAAACTCTCTGAAGTTTCAGGACTATTTTCTTTGGGATTTATGGCTTTTTTCCCTGCCTCTTAGCTCTGCAGTACTGACTGGTATAGTATGTTGCTTGACTTACTTTTATCCATTCTTTTCCTGGTTTTTTCCCCTTTCTTTCCATACCGTCAACAAACTTAATCAGCATATTCCTGCAGTCTGTATTTACTAGCCTAATATATGCATATTAATTAATTTGCACAGAATAACTAAATAGAAATGCATGTTCTTTTACTGCAGGTATGTGTGATGCTGTACTAGACCCTCTGTGGTTTCTAAATGCATAAATGAGGCAAGGCCAAAGATGACTGCTCCAAGTGAGAGAAGATACTCAAAGAAAATGTAAGTCTGATTTCTGTCAAAAGCTTCTAGGAAGTGAAGAAAAAGAATGAATGGGAGACCAGTAATTAGGCTCAATAGGAGGTTGAAGGAGGTTTTTGTTGTCTTCAAGATGTCTGAACATTGGGAAGTGTCCATGTAAGAGGAACTCATGCTGAAAATGGTGTTGTCCAGGAAGGCTAAGATAATATCCCTCCCAACACAGAGGTAATGGAGAAGCCAGGTTTTAAACAAAGAGTTTGTGGGGAGAGCATATAACCTCTTTAACTAGAGGTGTAGCTGTTTCACGAGTCAAGTGTCTGTTCCTGGTTTTACTATCACCATCATAAGAAATCTTTTAGCTGTCATTTCACAGAAGCAAAAGGAAAATGAGTTATTCTTAGAACTCAAAATTTAGATACCTACTATAAGTAAATCCCAACTGCAATACAATATCCTCATAAATGTCATGATTTTGGGACACCTTTTTAACATTTGGGTTCAGCAGTATGGTTCTGCTGGTCTGGGAATACCTACAACATAACTATTTTATGGCTTGTGTCCTGAGCTGACTTCTTGATAACCTTGTTTTCACACTGACATAGTCTAGGTTTTCACTTTACCCAGTTGCTTATCACTTTGTGCTATGAAGCAAGAATATTTTCCCTCAGAGCTACTCTGTCCAGCACTGGCAGGGCAGTCAGAGCAAAGGGCTCCTGGAGGCTCAGCAGCAGCTGGGAAATGAGTCCATATAATTTTCCCCCACTTCTTTCTTCCCTTCCATGACCAATGTTTCTACTCTCCTTCCACAGTACCTCTGCTCGTCTAACCTCTGACTACACACAGGAACAGGAACTGCAGGTGTTTCCTTCAACACCAGGAAAAGCACTGAAAAAGAGTGTAAAGGGGCGGAGGTGGTTCTTGTGCTTGTGAGTCAGCTCTTTCCAGGTGATGTGGGCATCCCCTGCCACCCTGCACTGCTCTCTCATCAGACCTCTGCCCTGAAGTGTCACAGATCAGGGAGACCTGGCTTTGAGTCCCCTCCCAAATCCTGCTCCCAGACGCTCAGCACAGGCCCATGGTGGGTGGGTATCACAGACGCAATGCTCAGACACATCTGAGAGTGCCTTAGGCTCAGGGACAGCAGCACATCAGTTTTGTTCACCTCTGATCCGTTTTCTGTCCACTAGAGAGCACTCAAATACCACCTATGGACACGGGATGGGCACTGATGCTGACAGCAATCCCCAGCTGTGTCTCATCGGGCGGGTTTTGCATGCAGTAGAGTTAATTTTCTTCATAGCATCTGCCAAACCGTGGCACTCCCCCTTTGGGAGCCTACTGCCCAGCCCCTGTTTGGCACCATTCACTCGCACAACAATCCCACCAGCTCCAGGGTAACCCTCTGGAGGGGTCGTGCTCAAAACCCTCTGTAACTGGTTCATGCTCAAAACCAGTTACACTGGGATTTTCTACAGAGCTAAAGTCAGTCAGAGATGTGTTTGCACTTAGGACTGATGTTTGTATTTATTTTTGATACACAATTCACTCCCAATTGTTAACTTTCTCTGACACATAGCCCAGAGGGGTTTTCTCAGCCACCAGCCTCAGCATGGATGCAGGGGACCTAGTGGTATGAAAAAGGGGAAGAATCGCCACCTGTGCTCGAGGACTGCTCACCAGCCATCTCCAGCAGGCACTGAGGTCCCAGAAAGGGTTAAAGCAAGGAAGAAAAAGCCTGTTAGAATATTGAGTGATTTGTGGCTGGGGTCTGTTCATTCTGTCCCATGCAAACGGACTGCAGCCCTGCAGTTTAATCCCTCTCTGTCCTTCACAGGGGCACGGGGAGATGAAGGGTCTCCATCAGGGTCAAGGTGTGACCCCATGAACTCATCCCAGGGTTATGTCTGTCTCCTGTACACTGAGCAGGGACCAGCTCCTGCAGCACTGCATCCCTGCCTGGGTGTGATTCTTGGCAGCTCATGGATTTGCTTTTCATCTCCTCAAAGCAGCAGGAGAACAACAATGAGTTTATAAGCCCAGAGGAAATTGTCCACCAAGTTTTGAATCCCTGGCAGAGGACTCTAGCTGTAATCATGGCAGGATGAGGGGAAATCAGAGCCCTGCTTAGGGTATAGTAAATAAAATGTGGGGGGAAAAAGCAAGGGCAAAGGAACATATTTAAAAACAAAATAAATCAGCTATGGAAGCACAGTTTAAATGCTGAACATGGAACTTTTTTCCAGCCTTGATTTGAGAGAGATGCAATATAATTTCATTACTGAAAAAGGCTGTGCTAAGAGTCCAGTGAGATGATCACTCACTTATCGCTCCTAACACTATTTGTTTTCAGATGACAATTACAAAACCCAGATGTGAACCACTAGGAGATTTTATATTAGGACTGGGCTTCTCAGTGAGTTTCAAAGGTAGCCAAAATGGTAGATTTAAAGTTCACTCTTGTTATATGATGTGGTAAGGTTGTTGATAGCCTGTCATGGCAGTCTTTTAATCTACACACCTCCTAAACTCAGTATAGATTTATTCTGGAGAGAAGGGAGCAGAGTTATAGAGCTGTTATTCATTATGCCTCATGCTTTCCTCTCTGCTTTAAACATTTAACCTGTAATATGATGAGCCACATGTCAGGAATAATCTAGTATAAACCATAGGTAATCCCTGCTGAAAGATAAGCCTGGCTCTTGACCTGCTGCAGCCCTGGAATAAAAATTCCACCTCTCTTAAGTTTGGGGGTCCTAGGTAAATCATGGATCAGTTTCATGGTAGCCAGTGAGGAAGAAAAAAAGAGATTTCCTGGTTTGCCTCAGTTTAATAAAACCAAACCCTAAAATGCAGAAAATTTTCTGTATTATTCAAAAAATCACATCTACAGTAGAGAGATACTGTGATTTTAACTTTTTCCCCCCGAAGAAACCATAGGTTTTGGGTAGTTAAGTCTTTACATAGCAGCAATGGAAAGTATTTCCCCAGTCCAGGAAAAGTGAAGGAACAGTCAATAACTGCACAAGTTTCCACCTAAATATGCTGCCAAGTTTTTCAAGTCCGTATTCACCACACACCTGACCAAAGCCCAAGGATTTTACCATCACTTCCCTCACTCCCACCAAATAAGCTCTGGAGGTGTTTGTGTTTGTGCTAAGTTATTTAGTTGGAGATGAGCAAGAGCCCAAGGCCTGCTTGGTTTTGGTGCTGGGTCCTTGTTGCTCATTACCCATGTGAAAGTGTGGAAGTGACTCCCTGTATGCAGATTCCTGACTGTAAGTGTAAAGGCTGAGAGTGATGGAGACCCAGGCTTCTCTGCTGAACTGCCCACCAGGGCACAGTGTAAACCATCCTGGTTAGAGCTGGCCAGGTTTTGTTCCTGGATTTCCTTTTAAAATTAGGAAACCTTTCAGGGTCATTGTTGGAACAATTCCTCCATTTTATGAGAGATTCAGGACCTGACTGAAATTCTCCCAAAAGGAAAAAATTCAACTTTCAGAATCAGCAAGCAAAACAAAAAGGGCTGGGAGGTGAAGGGGTGTTAGTATTTTATTCTTCAGCACCTCCTCCTAAAAAGGTGTGTGCAATTGCTGTGTCTGTTGCTCCCTGTATCTGTCAGTCTCTGTGGCTGCTCCCCAGTGAAAAACACTGCAGTGACTCAATGACCCATTTTAACCAAGCACAACACAGGAGGAAATGGCTGGACAACTTTCAGCTCCTCCAACCACTGTAAAAACCTGGCAGCTCAGTAGGTGAGAGGCCAGAATTTGTGTCCCTCTAAGGGAAAAACTGAGGCATAAACTCAGCAGATACCTGTTTGATTTGGTCATCAGCCACTTCTCATATACCTCCAATGTGATGGAAATAAAAGGCAAGTACAATATAGGCTTTTTGGTAAACTGAGTCACATTTGTTCTGCTGCATTTTTTTCAAGCAAGATAACTAATTTGGCAGATGCCATGAGAGCTGTTTCAATGGCCCAACCTTTTCTAGGTGACAGCAAGCCAGGATAGAGTGACCCCGTTGTCCAAGGAGATCTGCAAGATGCCTCTGTCTCATGGCGCCATCAGTACAACCCATCTCATCAAGCAGTCATTCATACACCGCTGGGGTAGGAAGGTGAACATCTTTCCAGGTCATTGCTGTTTCTTTCAGGAGCTGAGTTTAGCTCACAGATGTTTTACAACAAGCATTTTGAGTCAGATGCTCTGATGCTTACATAGAAAGTGGCCAACAGATTCTGGGTAATATGGACATGGTATTTACATTCATGTTTTTTAAATTAAGATATTTGTGGCTGCAATTGTAAAGGTGTTATGAAGCAGTAACTACTTGCCTATCTAGTGTCACACAGGGAGATTATTCTTGCTTTAAATTAGATTTTGACCTGTGCAGCATCTTGCTCTGTGCTGATCTGGTAGACTGGCTTTGTAGTCAATGGACAAAAGGAAAAATTCTGATCCAATGAGTGGCACAGCTGATATGTGTCTAACAAATCTCATGTTGTAGATCAAGTGAAATGAATCTACCCTAAATACTTCTTTATCACACTCCTCCAAAACAATGAACACTAAAGTGGCACTATATGGGTGTTGGAGATTTTAGAGGACTGGGTGATTGTGCTTCAGAAAGACAGAGGAAAAAATGTCCCCAGAGAGAGATGTAGTCTTTTATGGTACAGTGGTGTAGTAAACATTTTGGATATTTTTTTCATGAGTCAAGGTTTCAGCTTTCTGTAGTGCAAGAAGCAACCACCACCTGGTGAGAGAAACAATCAGCCTGAGGAGAATGGAAATGAAGTCTCCTTGGGAGAGCACATTGTTCAAGCTGGTCCTACAACCAGCTGTTTTTAATCCTGGTTCATATGATGGAGCCTAAGCTGGAATCAGTCACTGGGGCATTCAAAGCTACAATTACAAAACCAGAATGCTAATTGCTACCTGAGCATTGCACAGTCGGGGGAAGTGGTCTGGGCAGTGCTGAACTGGGAAGTAAAAAGGGAAGTGTAGGAATTGAGAAAAAGCTGTTTGCATGGAAGGTGCTCTTCCTTCCTGACACTCCGCCAGGAACATCCATTACAATCCTGTGCAAGGTTGTAAATACAACTTCAGAATTTCCTTAATCCTTTTCCCAAGCTGTCCACAAGAGCAGTCAGGGACCTGTTGCAAAAGAGAGGGAAAAACTAAGATGGGAAGGAGTGTAGCAGTCCCAGGGTCTCAGCCAGCCCTTCTCAAGGCAGTGTTCTTCACTGCTCTTGCTGCCAGCTTCTCAGCTCCCCACCAAATACCAAGGGCCCAGATCTTTCTTCCAACAAGAAAAGCCACTGTTTCTTGGCTGGCGAAGGTTCAGCCCAGCCATGCTGGAATAAGCTTTTGAAGGAATGAAGGCAGGGCCACAGACAATCCTGACAATGACCTAAGTTTTCTACATATGAGCCTGTCAGGTACCCCGCCCTGATCTCCAGGGTCTCCAGCATTTCATTTACCCAAGAAAATTAAATAATGCCAGGGAGCCAGCTCAGCATTGTCACAGAGTTATGAGGGTCTCTGGTGTGTTTTTGGACTCAGTTCCTGGGGCAGTTCAGTTGTTAACAGAGGCTGGGGACCTTTCTCAGCTGACAGCTTGTACATGACTATCAGCCTTGGAGATGAGAGGAGTTTATCCATGTGGACATAGGCTGATCCACAGCACGTGACCTTGGTACCAATGAGTATTCTGACCAACATTTCATGTACATGTATAGATGTAGCCTAAGTGGCTACCTCTACTTGCACAATTATGTCTGCCTGAAGAGCTCATGAGCCTTTATATTCACAACCTCTCTTATAAATATTGTGTCCAGAAGCCAGTGCTGTACAGAGGAAAAAACTGTGGAAAAGATTCAGAGGAAAAAGCTGCAGAGAAGATTCAGATCTAGGTTCACTTGCAGTTTCCACAGTGGTAATTCATCAAGACCCAGGACAACCTTTAACTGTCCTTGTGCCTTTGAGTCTTCTAAAAACTGTCAGCCAAGACTGAATCTGCATGCAGGGTGAGGCCCTACAGAAAGGACAGAGGCAGAATTTAACACCTCCTTGTTCCAAGCGTGAAGTGCTGGTTAGCAAATCAGCGGCTGCTCTCCCAACAATCATTTCATTTCACTTCATTTCATTATTTCATTTCATTTCATTTCATTTCATTTCATTTCACTTCATTTCATTTCATACAGGACTCAGTCATATTAAGTATTTTGAGCTGTTCTTTTCTTCTGGACGCAGATGAAGGAGCCCGGAATGGCATATTTTGACTTACTAACCTTGAGATCAATGTGTGAACCACAGAAATAAGCAGAGATCCCTGTACACTGCTGAAGTGACCCACACACAGTGCTGTGCTCTTCAAGGATTTCTTCAGTATCAGAAAGTCCCATTTTATTTTATTTTTGTCCTACTAAATTCTGATTATCTTCTCAAAAGGTCACGTGCTCAAGGTGCTAAAATAAGTACCTGGGGTTTCTATGCAAGATACTGAGGACACCCCTGTAGACTCACAGAGTCATTTAGGTTGGAAAAGGTCTGTAGACATCATGCTGGGTCAATGAGGCAGAAGGTTAGAAGCCCCCCCTCTTTTCTGAGGCAGCAGCTGGAGGTCTGGATGTCTCAGGTAGCACCATATATTCACATTAAAGAATCTGGTATTGTCTCAGGTGCCTGAACCTGTGCATAAGTGTTCTGGTGGGTAAGGACAGACAAGTGGGCAAGGTAAAAGAAGTGTGTTGCCTGCATTAAATATAAATCATAGAATCATAAAAAAGCCTGGGTTAGAAGGGACCTTAAATATGATCTTGTTCTCCCCCCCTACTGTCCTGGGCAGGGACACTTTCCACCAGGTCAGGTTGCTCAGAGTCCCATCCAACCTGACCTGTACACTTCCAGGGATAGGACATCCACAGCTTCTCTGGGCAACCTGTGGCTGTAAAGAATTAAATACCACCCTCACAGTAAAGAATTTCTTCCTATCATCCAATCTAAATCTCTCTTCTTGTAGTTTAAAACTATTCCCCCTTGTCCTGTCTCTGTCTACACTTATAAGAAATGGCTCTGTTTATTTTCTGTAGGCCCCCTTTAAGTACTGTAAGGCTGCAGTGAGGTCTCCCCAGAGCCTGACCTTCCCCAGCCTGAACAGCCCCAGCTCTCTCAGCCTGTCTCCATAGGAGAGGTGCTCCACCCCTGGAATCATCTTTGTGTCCTACTATAAATAACAGGTCTGTGCCTTTCTTGTTGGGGTAGAAACAGATGCTACCCAAATACTGATGTCAGCCTACACCAGCTTGTCTGCAGAGAGCTGAGACAGGCGCTTGTGAACACACAGTCAAGGTCATGCCCAACAGGGCACTTGACATTCCACACTGATGTGTGTCAGTGGCTCCATCTATGCAGCTGTCCCTGTCCAGAGGTATGCCTTTAACTTTAGTGGGAGAACTAAATACATCTGCAGGGGCTGCAGGATGTATATACCATATATCTCCTTTTATTGCACTTACCGATGGAAAGATACATAGGCAGAAAGCTTGTTCTAAGTTACACCTCAAAACTTTGCAAAGGACCCTTAAGCAAGATGTGATTTGCTCTTTGTATGAACTTGGTGACTGTTTGAGACAGAGTCTCAAATGTGAAATAAAATGGAACTTCACCTGACATACCCATAGTAAAAACTTTAACACCTGATCCTGCAACTCGCACTCAAGTCTGTCTAATGCACAGCAGAGAGAAAAAGGGGTGTGCCCACAAATGCGTTCCCATTTGCAGCCAATTTCCCATCTCCCTCCTTTTTACAGGACACACTTGTGCTGGGCTGCTTTATGAGTATTTCACAGCCTACGCGGAGAGAAGCCGGAGTGGGTGCCTTCCGACCTGCTAGTGCCTTCCACATTGCATCCGCGCCTCGGAAAACGCCTTCCGCGGAGCCGCAGTGCTATAAATCCCTTCTCCAGGAGATGGTGCTCCTGCCCTGGGAGAGCCCTTCCCAGGGCTGCGCCTTCCAGAGGATGCTCGGTCCCACCCCCGGCCCCTCCGCTGCGCTGGGACGGGGCGATGGCTCCCTGGGATGTGTTCTTTCCCGAGCTTCTCATGCTGCTCTGAAGGAGAAAGAGGCCCTCAGCATGAATTTTTGTTTACAAAACAGAAAAGATGGAAAAGGCAAGATGGAAAAGGAAAGCAGAAGTGGTGGGGTTAAAATGCAGACCTGGGTAGGAGACCAGGAGGTATCGGGGGTGAGAATTGGTTTGTGAACTGCTCAGTTTGCCCCATGGTGTGTGCTGGTGTCTGTGGGGCCTCTCAGGTGAGATCCATCTCTCCTGTGGGGCCAACCCCCCCCATGTGTCATGGAAGGACATGCTGCAGGGAGGTCAGGGACAAGCTTTGATGGGAGTGATGCAGACCATGCAAAGCTGCAGTCAAACACAACTTTGCACCACATCTTTTCCCCCACCCACACACCCACCTTCCTCGGTTCCTCCTCCTCCTCACAGCCCAGCACAGCAGCAGGCACAGAGGAGTGCTGGGCTGGGGCTGAGGGTGGCAGGTCTTCTCTGGCCATCTGCCCACTTCAGCCAACCCCCAGGGCTTGTTCCTGTCCCCAGAGTAACTGTCCAGGAAACCAAATTCACCAGAATTGAGTTCCATTTGTCAGGTCTGTGGCAGAAAATAAAAGCGTGGGATTAGAGCACTGAGGTGAATGAGAGAAAAAAAGGTAACAACAATACCAAAGGATGGGAAGATAACTTAAAGGGGGAAAAAAACCCCAGACACCTTCCTTCCATGTTCAGAGTGGTGAACAGCTGCACCCAGAAAGTTATGAGTGCGGTAACTGGAGTTGTTATTGGAGTTATGAGCCATAACTGGAGTTATGGTAAGACTTTGCATTGCAATGGAAAGCAAAGAACTTGGGTTTTGTATGGAGAAATTCTGTCTCAAGTGGCAGAGAAGTGAGCCTCAAGAGCAGTCATGAGCAGCACTGGCTGGAAGGGATGGGGAGAGGGCAGAGAAGGAGTCTCCTAGGAGGAGCTGGGAACTGGAAAGGTCAGGGTGAGGTACTCTGTTCCTTTTCTGGTGCTCCCTTGGGTATCTGCTGGCAAATACCCTCCCAGCCAGGTCTCCCCTTCTCCTCCCTGATGCCTCCAAGTCTCAGGAGCCTTGACAAAGGGATTGGGAGCTGGAAGACAAGAAGCTGGGGAGGATGTGATGTGGGAAACTGATGAGAGAAAAGACTGAGTGGAGATCAAAGGATTTAATACATAAGAATAAGGAATCATGGAGCAGAGCTTGAGGAGAGCTGTAGGACAGTGCTTCCCCTTGTAGCATCACACATGTTCATCCAGGGGTGGGGAGGAGACAGCTGTCAGCTTTCTTGACCTCTGTGGCAGCTGTCTCAGCTGGGCTCTGTGTTCATGCTGCAGGAACTGCTTTCTGGAGGTACTGCTCTCCCTAGTAATGGGAAAAAGGTGGTTAGTTAGACTGAAAGGGAACCCAAAATGAAGGGAAGTGAATCCCACCCTTCACCAGACGCTGGCCTAGACTACCACCATGAGGACACTTGGGGTGAGCCATCACCATGATCCAGCATCTGTGATTGGTGCATTGACAAATGACTTGCTTACTCTGCACTTTTCAAAAAGCAGAGTCAGCTTTTAATTTTTTTTTAAATTGACTGAGTGCTCAGTTGTGTTTTGACTCACTATTTTCAGGTGGCTTATGCCAGACCCTGTCGACCAGATGCTGAATAGGACAATCTTCCCTGAGGGGATACTGGAAAGCCTTTTTCAAGAAGCTTTTTTGTTTTCAGAAGGATTGAACTCTCTGTAAAGCATTTCCTGTCCCCTAGCTAGAGCACAGTGCTCAAACTGCTCAAATAGAAAGTGATGTGAGACAAGCACAGCTTCAGGCAGCCAGACTGAGCTGACGTCAGGTCTCTGGGCCTGAAGCAAAGCAGCCTTAGGGGTCCTTGAATCCATCTGATGTTTCATGCATGGAGTTTGTACCTTGATTTGTCTTATCTTCCCTGGCTATCCCTTAGCAGACAATCAGAAAGAATTCAGCTTGGCCTCAGTTTAAGTAAGTTTTGGAAGGAGTTGCTGGAAGATTTGGAAAGAAAATGATGCTGTTGCTTAGCTACTTGCTGAGCTGGCCCTGCCGTCACTTGTAGCCATCTCGCTAGAAGACATTTGTTAAGTGAAGCCCCAAGAGGCTTCTTGTGTGGTCACTACTTGAAAACATACTCTTCAAATAGCCACTGGCATCAATGGTCTGATCACTGAACTTGCTCAAGACTTGAAAATCTGCTGGAGCCCCAGTGGCTCAGCTAACAGCTGCAAACACCTCCAGTTTTGAAGTGTGGAGAGGGTTTGTCACTGCAGCTTATTTCTATTCCTTCAGAAAGGGCTGGTGACAGGGAAGGTGCAGACCTCTGGGAATGTAGCTGAGACATGAGGCACATGGTTATTCCTTGAGGATTTCCTTTCTGCCTCAGTTTCCTACTTTGGGAAGTGGTATTCCATGTGTGGTCGGGTTCTAGTTAAATCAAATTCATTCCTGTGCTGAAGAGCATCAGTAGGGCAGCCCTTCTGCCAGGCTGGGACCTTGCCCACAGTACAAGAGGAGGTGACCATGGTAGGGTGATTCACCATGACCAAGACAACCCCTGAGCCTGGAGATGATTCAGTGCTCCACACACAAAGGTCCCTAGCTGCCATGGACAATGCAGAAGGACATGGGCAGTGCTGGGCACAAAAATAGGGAGCTCAGGAAGGGGGACCGCAACAGAGGGGACAAGCCCAAGTGTCAGCCAGGCAGGAATGATTCCTTCCTGACCCTAAAGCAATCACCATGCAAAAAATTTTCCTAGTAAGAAAACTGGCTTAGTGAGAAGACTGTCCCCTTCTTTCCAGAAACCTGACCAGAAGGGTCTATTGGTCAAGGAAGGGAGAGACTGCAGTGGGACATGGTGCAACTGTCTCAGGAGTCAGGATCCCTCCTGGGCATACAGCCATTGGCTTCATGTTACTTAGGACTGGTTCTTAGGGGAAAAAATAGATACAAATGTGGCCCTTTATCTTCATCTTAGGTTTTGGCACACTTCCGATTTAATACTCTGTGAACAGGGTGTCAGGACAGTCTCAAAACTGTGTTTTCAGCCCATGATAGAGATACCCAGAGGATTCTAAAGTGTAAAAGCAAAGAGAGATGGAGCAAGTGAGCAGGGCTGGAGCCAGGATCAGCACATTGGTTGAGGGGCCCCCCGGGCAGGAGCACATTGCTGTGCCCACAGCAGTGGGGAGTGCCCTCAGGAGGAACCAGTCCATTTACTGGTGAAGCTGAACGGACAGAAAATCTCCCTCAGTTATGTGGGTGTTTTTTTCTGTATAAACTTGCTAATTGAGTTGTAAAATAAAACTGCAGCCTTTCCTCTCCAATTTCTGCTGCTGCAGCAGCGTGCTAATTTGGGTTTGGAAGGGGGCTGGTAGAAGGTGGCTTTTTGCCAGGGTGAAATTATGCACAAAAGTTTTGCAGTGGGAGAGAAGGGAGCCCATCCCCAGCACAGGGAAGGACTGGGGGCAGGAGCTGCTGTGCTGCTGTGCAGGGCTCGAGAGGCTTGGGAAGGTCCTGCAGCTGGGCTGGGCTGGGCTGATGGAAATTCAAGAAAGCCCAGAAGGGTTTAAATGAGGCTGCAATGGAGAACAGATGGGAAAGTCAGTGCCTGTGTGTCTCGATAGATGCTGTGTGGTTGGGAGGATGAGCTGTGGGGTTTCACATCTACCCTCTGCCTCAGCTGGGCAGGATTTGCTGCTTGGGCTGGGGTACCTGTGTGTGTGTGTGTGTGTGTGTGTGTGTGTGTGTGTGTGTGTGTGTGTGTGTGTGTTCATGGGCCTTCTGGTGTTCACAGATGTGCGTCCATGTCACTTGGGTTGTGTGGGGGTCTGTGTGCCTGTGTTTGGGTCTCCATACAGACACTGAGCACAGGGATCTGCCTTTTGTCACCCAGCAGCACAAGGCTCTGTCACGGGGACAGCTGCACACAGGGACAAGGATGGTGTGGTGCAAATTGATGCACAGGAACCCATGGCTCAGCTCTGCCAGCTCGCAGCAGGCAGGGATTTGGCCCTGGTGCCCGCATTAGGGGCTGAGAAGAGAACTGGTCTGTAGGCAAAAAAAATGGGGGAAGAACAAACAGGAGGCACAGCTGTCCGTTGCATCAATGTAACTTTAATTTTTGAAACATACAGATCAAAAATGCAGTGACAGTGACAGTTCCAGTCCCAGGGAATTTGGTGAAGCTTGGGGTTCCACAGGTGTGGGGCAGGTACATGCACCCCAACCTGCAGGAGGATGTGCAGATTTGGGAGCTTGAGGCTGAAGGGCTGTGGGACTGGGGCCCACACTCACCATTTTTGTACCTTTCACTGTTTCCCATAAAACTGACTGTGTGAAATGGTTCCAGGCAGGATGCTCCAGAAACCATTGCAAGAAGCCTGGAGGTTTATGGATAGACTTGTCTGCCCATTGAACAGTCCTCACCCCACCATCCTTCCATCCTTTTGCTGACTCTTTTGGTCCCTTCCTTGGACAACACTGAGTGCTGCCATGCACTGCAGTGGGAGCATCAGGAGCACAGGTTGGAGCCTGTGGCTGCTCTTTAGGTGGGATTAAGTGGGACAGGACCAGACAGTGCTTTTCAGCATTCCCATCTTTGGGAACAGATGCCCTGAGCCCTGCTGCCATGTTCTGGTTCTGGGAGGGCTCCTGAGTGGAGCCTCAGCACCCTGGCCAGGGAGGAGTTAGGCCACAGGTCTCAGATGGTTTTTAAAACTAACCTTTAGTATCTCAACAGCATCAGGCTGGATTTAATAAGGGGCTGACAGAAGAATAACAGTTAATGAAGCCTTCCTCTGCGAGCCCTTCCCCTGCCTCCTGCCCCAGCTGGGTGAGGCTCCTGGGGGTCACACACTGCTGGGGAGGTGGTGTGTGCAAGGCCCCGTGTGAACACACTGGGTGTGCAAATGCCATGCAAGCCATGCCAGCCCCATGGGCAGGCTGTGCAAGCCCCGTGCAAAGGCTGTGCAACTCCACACGTGCTGTGCAAGGTGTGCAAATGGCTTCAGGCCTGGCCATCCAGCGCTTCATGGGTCAGGAATTTGTAGGGATGGGGTTTTCTTGGGATGGTGTCCTGGGAGTGCCGTCCGTGTCTCTGGACGGTGTGTGTGTACATACCGAGCAAAGCCGCTGGTTGGCATTAGAAACCTGCTTGCAATGCTGTGACAGGACACCTGTAAAATCACAGCAGAAAGAAATCCAAGAGGCTGCAGTGACAAATGGCTCGTGAGAAGCGATTGTTTCAGGGGGGAGAAAAAAAAAAAAAGCCGTGTTTGTTTTGGCGAAACACCTACATTCCTTCAAATAAATCATCGCAGCGCTTGTTTTTGTATTTGCGGAGAAATCGCAACAGACATAACCAGGGACTTAAGAGACTTGAAATAACATCCTAGTAAATACCTCACTTTGTTATTTTAATCGAGACCCAAGGAAACATCTGAATTTTACCAAGGAAACCCTCCGCGCGAGGGAAAACATCAGCCCGCAGCCCGGCTGGGTCTTTGTTTTGCTCCGGTGTCGGACTCCCGAGGCGGAATTACCGGGGCCGATGGAGGCTCGGGGCAGCCCGGGGCATCTCGGAGCGGTGCGGGGGGAGCCCGGGGCCGCTCCATAGCGGGTCGCTCCGGCTCCCCCGGCCGCTGCCGGCCCGGCCCCGCCGCCGGCATCACCCCCGCGGGCCACTGTCGGGGAAAGGGGTCTGCCCGAAACATGGGGTGCGGTTCCTCCGTTCGAAACAGAGCCGGGACAGCCCCATCTCCAGTGTAGGACCGGGACCCCCGCCCCAGTACGGGGTGCTGAGTGACCCGCTCCAATACCGGGAGAAGTTTCCCGGTCCAGTCTTCGGTGGTCTCCCGGTCAGTCCCCGCTCCGAAATTTCACCCCTGCTAACAGAGGTGGCGGTGCCCCCCAGCCTCCCGCCATCCGAACTGGGGTCGCCTTCCAAAGTCAAACACAGCCCCATCCCACCCCACAGCCAGGCTGGGGTGACGCCTTGGCACGGGGCCGTGGGACGCGGCTCCCCTCGCCAAACGAGGGGTGCGGGTGCTCCCACCGGGTGCTGGCCCGGAGCCTTGAGGGGTCTCTCACCTGCCGGGGGACAGGGGCGGGATCCGATGGAGGGTCCGGGGGTTCCTCACCTGGCGAAGGAGGCGGAGCGAGGTCCAGATGGGTTCCAGGGGTATCTCACCTGCCGGGACAGGCGGGGGGAGGTCCTGAGGGGATCCGGGGGTATCTCACCTGCCGGGGCGGAGCCAGAGGGGGGTCCGGGGGTATCTCACCTGCCGGGGCGGGCGAGGCGAGGCCCAAAGGAGGATCCGGGGGTCTCTCACCTGCCGGGGCGGGCGGGGCGGAGCCCGAGGGGGGTCCGGGGGTCTCTCACCCGTCGGGGCGGGCGGGGCGGAGCCCGAGGGGGGTCCGGGGGTGTCTCTCACCTGCCGGGGCGGGCGGGGCGGGGCCCGAGGGGGGTCCGGGGGTGTCTCTCACCCGTCGGGGCGGGCGGGGCGGAGCCCGAGGGGGGTCCGGGGGTGTCTCTCACCTGCCGGGGCGGGTGCGGGCGCGGGCGGCGCTCGGGCGGGGAGGGGCGAGCGGCCGGCAGGGGGCGCCCCCGGGCGGCGGGCGGCCGCGGCCGCGGCGGTGGCGGCGGCGGCGGCGGCGGCGGCGAAGACGATGTTCAAAAGCGGGCGGGGAGCGGCGGCGGCAGCAGCTCCGCGCCGAGCCCCGGGCCGCCGCCATGCGCCTCCGCGCCGCCGCCGCCGCCCTCTGCCTCTGCCTGCTGGGCGCCTGCCGCCTTCGCCGCGGGCTGGAGGCCGCCGCCGTGCGCGGCCCGTCAGCGGCCGCTCCCCAGCGACCCTCGGCAGCCGCGCCTTCCTCCGCCTCCTCCTCCTCCGCCGCCGCCGCCTCCCCCTTCTCCTCCCCGCCGCGGAGGGACGGGGCTGTCCGCAACGGCACGGTGGTGCCGCATCATTACATGGTGGCCCTGTACCAGCGCCTGGCCGCCCGCCGCGCCCCCGGCCGCCGCGCCGACACCGTGACGGGCTTCGCGGAGCGGGCGCGCAGCGGTGAGTGCGGGGCAGCCGCGGCAGGGCCGGCGAGCGCGGACCGAGCGCCCCGCCGGAGCTCCGCCGTCGGGCGGGAGAGAAGTCGATGCCTGGCCTTCGGAATGGGCTTGGGGATGAGGATGCGGCTTGGGGATGGAGACGGTGCACGGGTGTGGGGATCGGACTCCTGTGTGCGTGTGGGGATGTATACGCGGGGCTGTGCATCGCTCTGAGCGTGAGTTTGCGGACGTTGTGGCACACGGAGAGGATGCTCGCATGTTGGTCCGAGCACGGGGCTGTGCCCGGGATAGGGCTGTGCGCTGGTTGGGGAATGGGGTTGTGCGTTGGTTTCCGCACGGGGTGGTTGCAGGGGATGGAGCTTCACGGGACAGGGGCTGCGCATCCCGGTTCTTTAACGGGAACGAAGCCGTGCGCGAATCTGAGCGCGGCAGAGGGGGCGAGGACAGACAGGGCTGGGAGTGGGGTTGTGCGTGAGCATACGGTTAGGAGGGCTGACGATGGGGACAGCTAAAGGTTTGTGCCTGGCACCGGTGAAGGGTTTTGCCGGCGGAGATGGGCGTGGGGCGCAGAGCGGGGCTCTGGGGTGGCGATGGGGTTGCACACGCAGGCGGTGTCAAGGACGGCTCTTGGCGCTGGGGATGCCGTTCGGGACGGGGTGCGAGGTGCAGCCGGCCCGGGGCTCTCGGGACCTGCCGCCACCTGATGCGGGGCCGGGGCGTGCGGCGCACTTTGAGAGCAGCTTCTCCGCGCCGCATCCCCCGTCCTGCCAGAGCCTTTGCAGCCTGAAAAACTCCGCGGGGCACCGCGACGGGCCGGGCCGGGCCAGGGGGGGAGCGCAGCCTTGGTGTCCCGGGGGGTGCTCGGCCCCGGGCGGCCGCGGCGCTCCGGAGCGGCTGATTTAGCAATTTCTGCAGGTTGCGACTCCCGCTAACGCCGCCGGCTGAGCTCGGCATCGCGGTCCCTTTCTCCCTCTTCGCCCTCTTTTGCCCTCTTCACACCCGCAAATCTAATAATAATAATAATAATAATCAAATGCATATTCGCATCTAATGATACACTTTTAACAAATACATGTATATATGTACTTCGCGCCCTGCCGGCCAAGTTCGCACGGCTGCGGGGGAAAAAATAATACATTCCTGATCGAATAAAATGAAAAGGCAAACTGAAAAGCAGCGCCAGCCGCATCCCGTCCCTGTCGCTGGTGGGAGAGCCCCCCCAGCCCCATTCCCACACCCAGAAGGGGTCGTATCCTGCCGGCAGCCTTTGCGGGAGGAGGTTTACTGCAAGCTGATGGGGAAACGTCGGGGGGCGAGGCGGGACCGGGAGGAGGATGCTCCGGTGGGAGGGTGGGCAGTGCTCGGCTTGTGAGTGCTGGGTGAAAGCTGAGCACAGGTCCTGGGAAGTTTCAGTGCAAAACGAAACCAGATGAACTCTTCAAAGGGATCTCCTTATCTGCTCTTATCTGCTTCTCATAGGATTTTTAGATCTGCTTTTCAAATAGTAATTTTAATAACCATAATGAATAATAATAGTACAGTTAATGATAATAATAGCGGCAGCAGCAGCGAATGGCCGGGAGCAGCAGTTTCCCCGGCGGGCGGTGCAGGCTGCGCCCAGCGGCGCTGCCCGCGGGGCGGGGGGGTCGGGCAGGCTCTGCCGGCAGCGGGTCGGGGCGCTCCGGGCACGGCAGAGATGTTTGCAGCATGCCCAGGTCAGGTTTCTCGTTAACGAGGGAGAAAACAAAAAAAAAAAAAAAAAACAAAAAAAAAAAACCAAAAACAAACCAAGCCTCCCAGAACTCAATTCACCTCTTCTTCCCAGCTCCACCTCCTTTGGTGCTTCTTTTTAAATTCACATTGAGTATATTTATTCAGCGCCAGAAACTGCACAAGTCTGTGTCAGGTCTTTGGATGCACTAAAAATAGTGCCAAACTGAGGCTGGGCTCACTTTCAGCCGCTGTGGGTGCCTTTATCAGATCTGTGTGCCTGTGCCTGTCTGCGAGGGGAAAGTGGATTTTTTAAAAGCATGTGTATGTGAATGACACTTGGGGCAGAAGAAATCAGTGGCATACTGCTGATTTGGGATGGTAATGTGCTGCACAGGTTCAGGTGTGGCTTCCGTGCCAAAACAGAATAGTGGTGCATCTGGGGTCACTGGAACACCTGGGAGGAAGCAGAGAAGCCTCCTCAGGATGTGGAGAGGAGTACTGATGAGAAGCCACTTGTTTGAATTGATTCCTCCCTCCCTCTGTACCTTCCCCTTCCCATTTGTTTTTGGTGCCCCCAGGCAGAGTGAGCTCCTGATGCAGGACACACAGGCTGTGTCCCGCTGGGATGCTCAGGAAGCCGTGCTGCACAGCGACATCTCCCCCATTACCTCTGCGTCCCTTCACCTCCCTAATGAGAGCTTGGCTTTGGCTTGCTGATATTCAAATATTTTTTTTCCTTTTTTTTCTCTCTGTGTTATCTCTTCCAGATGCCTCCCCGTCCGCCTCGGAGCAGCGGTACCTCTTTGACATCTCCAGCCTGCCTGAGGCAGAGGAGGTGACGGGCGCGGAGCTGCGGATCCTGCGCTCCGTGCCCGGGAACCGGAGCCTGGCGCTGTCCCCCGAGGGCTCCTTCCACCGCCTCCTGCTCGCCACCTGCCCCGCCCGGGACGGCGAGGAGCCGCGGCTGCTGGACTCGCGGGCCGCGGACCTGCTGGACACGGGCTCCTCCAGATGGGAGGTGTTTGATGTCCGGGAGGCCTTGCGGGATCGGAGGGAGAGCTCGCCCTCGGGAAAGCTGCTGTGCTTCCAGCTGAGGGTGGTGTCGGACGGCTCGGGGCAGGCGCTGCCCCCCCGGCAGCTCGGCTTCGGCAAACCCCGGCCGCAGCCCCACGAGCGAGCCCTGCTCGTGGCCTTCTCCCGCACCCAGAGGAAGGAGAACCTCTTCAGGGAGATCCGGGATAAGATCAAGTCCCTGGGCAGCCCGCCCTTCCTGGAGCCCCCCGATCCCGGGCAGGAGGCGTTCCTCAGGCGCAGGAAGAGGAGGACCGCCATCGCGGCCCGCTCCGGGGGCAGGGGCCACGGCAAGAAGGCCAAGACGCGCTGCAGCAGGAAGCCCCTGCACGTGAACTTCAAGGAGCTGGGCTGGGATGACTGGATAATCGCCCCCCTGGATTACGAGGCCTATCACTGCGAGGGGGTCTGCGACTTCCCGCTGCGCTCCCACCTGGAGCCCACCAACCACGCCATCATCCAGACCCTGATGAACTCCATGGACCCCGAGTCCACCCCCCCGAGCTGCTGCGTGCCCTCCAAGCTCAGCCCCATCAGCATCCTCTACATTGACTCTGGGAACAACGTGGTTTACAAACAGTATGAGGACATGGTCGTGGAGACGTGTGGCTGCAGGTAGCAATTTCTGCAGCTCTCCCTATCCCTCCTGGCCTTGCTCAGCACCCCTGCCCATTATATATATATATATAAATATAAAATATATATATATAGATATATACACACATACACATTTTGGTGTGTGCCTTCCCAAAAGCCAGGCTCAGAGCAGGTGTCCCCTCTCTTCCCTGGGCCAGCCTGGCCATGACCCCAGGAGGGATGGGGGGTGCCCCTCTGAGGCTGAGGCTGCCACCATCCCTGTGCCTTGGGAATGTCTCCCCAGCCTCTGAGCTCTGCCTGATACACTTGGTTTGCCTAAGTGGAGCTGACACCTTCTTTCCCAGAAGTTTTGGAAAATGGCTAGCCAAAATTGTCTTGGTCAGAATGATGACCTGGGGTGGGGGGAGGTGGAGTGGTGTCTGCAGCAGAGGGATCAGGTCAGCATCACCCTCTGGGATGGAGGTGACGTAGGAATGCTCTTTTCTTTGAGTTAAAGGAGTTTTTCTGGCAGTTTTCAAATTGCTGCCCTGGGTTTCCTGGTGGAAAAATAAGGGATCCCTGGGGGAAGGCAGGGGGTGCAGAACCTGTGGCTGTCGTGGGTTGTAATCACTTGGTCCAGACCTGTTTGCAGTGGGGAGAGGTTTGTGAGTCTGCTGGCAGAGAGAGGAGAGAAGGAGAACCAGAGGCTGAAAGAGTCAGGTAGAGAAGAGCTTGTGCTCTAGGAAAGATGGGAGTGGCCCTGGGAGGTGTTAGCTGGAGGTGCCTCCACTCCACATGGTCAGAAGCGCTGGCTTTGTTGTCTGTGTCTTGCAGGAGGTATTGGTGGGTGAGTCTCCTCCCTTTCCTGCACAAAACTGTGTTTCCAAGGCCTACTGGGAACCCAGCATCAGGCCTGCAAGTCACACAGCCATCCTGAGCATGTCTGGAGAGAAACAAAGGTCCCAGGTTCCCTAGGGAAGAGCCATTTCGCTCGGGTTCTTCTCTTTCCAAATAATCTCTATAAAAGCACTAAGCTCCACCCTGTCTTCCTTTGGCATCGATTTCCCAGGGAGCTGTGTCCCTCCCTGGAGTGCTGGCTGCTCCCTGCTCCATTAAGGGAGCTGGATCCTCCAGGAACAGACCTTTCCCATGCAGAGGGCTCAGTGCTACCCTCAGGGACTGCTGCGTGAAGTGGGCTGCTTTGACGTGTGCTGAAGGGGTTTTAGTAACTCAGGAGCTGAGTTAATAAATTACCTTTAAACCAGAGAAGCTCTTCATCCATGCCAGGGTGTGCTTTGGATGCTGGGAGGCTTTTCTGCTGCACCTCAGTGGGTTTTGGTACCAAACTTTGGCTTCCTGGCTGGCTTTGCTTAGACCAGAGATGTATTTGCACAGATTTTGTATTTGATGGTTTGTTTTCTTCTTGTGCCCAGTGTGTTGGTGTATAAGCATCAGTGCTTATTAGTGATGGTAGTTTGCTTATAGAGGAGATAAATCCCTGCTGGGAGACATGGGGGTTTTCCTACATAAATCCAGTTGTCCTCCATGGCAGGGCTGTTCTGCTGGAAGGGCTGAGCCTGGCCAGGGCAGAGAGGGGGTCATCTCAAAGACCTCTGCTGAGATCCAAATGATTTAAAAGATCAAAAAAGCCTTGGTGAGGTTCAACAGCCCCTTCCCCCCAAGTGCATCAGTAGGAAGTGAATGTGTCCATGGAAAACAGTGACAGATCCACTGGGATAACCCCCCAGCCTCCCTCCATCCCTGCCCACGGACCCTGCTCTGCATCCTCAGGCTGGGGCTGGTGGCAGCTCAGGGGAGCAAGTGTGGGGCCATAAGTCTCATGTACCCCCTTGACACCTGCAGAGCTCCTCTGGCTTTACATCCACGCATCCAAGAGGAAAACCCAGCTCCCTACCTCAGCATGCATGGAAATACATGCTAATGATGTACCTGCCTCCAGGGGTCCAGGGGGATGCTCGGAGATGGAGATGGGGGGAAGAGGAAGGATCAGTTCCATGCCATGGGTTTTGTCCCTGTCAGCATTTGGGGGGGTTCCTCAGTGGCTGAGGAGGGGTCAGTACGAGGGTTTCTGGATTTCCTCTGCCCTTTGGCTTCAGCACAGCTGGCTGGGGAAGGAGGTTGGCACAGCAGGGCTTGAGCTGCCAGACTCCACATCAGTTATAAAGTTACCAAGCTTTGGAAGTACCTAATTTTTCAATTGCCTTTGGTTGTTTGATAGTTTTTCTCACTGCTGAGACAATTTTTTTAAATGTTTTTGTTTCTTTTACCCCCTCCCCTTCCTCCAAATATTTGTGGTGAGGGTTCATGGGCAGTTCACATCAAAGCAAGATATACATATATATATAGCTCCTGGCAGCCCCTGCTGGCTGGTGGCTCTTGTGAGCCTCCACCAAAAAGATGTCCTGAGACCTGCTCCTGTGGCACTGTGTCCTGGGGGTGGTGATGCCAGTGGCTACCAGTCCATGTGGGTATTTTTTGTCCAATTGTCAGACAGATGTCACCCACCTCAGGTCTGGAGGTGGCTGATGGAGAGTGGGGTGACAGGTTGGGTCTTACAACTCTTCACCCCAATCCCAGTTCTGGGGCAGTGCCCACTGCTGGGGCTTCTGTCCTGATGGCTTTGCTGGTGCTGGGGACCAAAGCAGTGTCTCAGTTGCTGCAGTTCCATGGCCTGGATCACAAGAATAAACAAGAGGGGAAGATTTGGGGGGAACACAGAGGCTGCTGCTGCTGGCAGTGATGCTGTCCATGGTTTCACCCGTTTGGGAACCCGGCCTGGCTCTCCTGGCTGAGAGCACCCCTGAACAGGAGTGTTTGGTGGGGGAGAAAGCCTCACCCCCCAAGAGGAGCCCAGAGGTGCTGGGGCCTGTGCCAAGTGTGCCAAGTGCCTCCTGTTCCATTCCTATGCAAACAACCTCTGGAGGACAAAGGAAGGGCAAAGGATGGAGTTGTATCCTCTTTCTGCTTCTCTAAGGAGTCAGGGGAGGCAGCTCCCTGCCTGGGGCTGCTCCAGGGGGATGTGTGAGCAGGGCAGGGAGCAGGAGAGTGGAGCTGGGGGCTTGGCTGGGGAGCTGTGCTGCTCCCCCTGAGTGAGTGTATCAGCTGCAGGGCTTGGCTGCCACATTGCTCCTTGCTCCCAGAGGAGTAATTCCAGAGCAAAAGCCATCACTGTCCCCTTTATGAACCCCTGCATGATGACTGCAAAGGCTGCCTCTCCACCCCCAGGCAGATTTGGAGGTTGCACCAAACAGTGGGATTAGTCTTGGGCAGCAACCATCAGAGCCATTGCAAATGTGTAGAGATTTATGTTAAATATTCAGGGAAAAAGTCACAGAAAGAGTTGTAGAGCTCTGCCCAAGGAAGTGTAGTCACCATCCCTGGAAGTGTTCAAAAATTGTGTGGATGTGGCGCTTGAGGAGACAGTTTAACGGTGAATTTGGTGGTGATGTGGGGTTGATGGTAGGACATGATCTTTTCCAGCCTTAATCCCATGATTCTGAATGGGAGTGGTGGGTGTGAAAGCCTTTCCCAGGTTCTCTCCTCTGAGTTGCTGCAGCCCTGCACTGTTGGGGCAACACAGGGATGTGTCTGTAGAGGCCATGGAGCAGTGAATCCTGCCTTTGGAGAGGTTGGTGGGGCACTGGCTGCAGGATAGGGGTGGCCCAGCCCAGCCCCCATCCCTGGAGCTGCTTCTCCAAAGAACATCAGGCTCTAATGCCAAAGGAGAGGCCCAGAAAAATGTATTTCTGATCAGTTGCCTCCTGCCTGAGCTGATTTTTGGGCACATGTAAACTTTATAAATATGAGACCAGAGGTTGAACATGGACAAATATTAATTCAGCAGTCTCAGAGTGATTTTAATGGATAATTATAGGTTCTCAATCTGCAGTATTTATACAACCTTTCCAGTTAAAAAAAAACCCAAACAGTTTCCATGCAGTGCATATTCTCCTGGAGGATTTGTTTGACCTTGAGCACCATTTTTATCTGCAGGATATAATTACAGTGAAACTAGAAATATTAAGCATTTGCAATAGACTGTGTATCCATGCTTAACTGGCTCCGTCCTCTCTGACATGGGAATGAAATTGCACAGGAGTAGGGAAACTTGCAGAGTGATCTCATTTGAATTAGAAGCACTGGGGCTGGGATCTGGGGGAACTTGCCCAGCTGGGACAGGGACTGACTGGTGTGTGTGCCTTATCTGGGGGTTCTTTGAGTTTGTGCTCAAGCCATTGCCTTCAGGAACAGTCAGAAGCAAAATTACTTTATGCCCTGTTTAATCCTGGTCACTAGGGGTGCTTCTGGCCTAGAAATACTTCCCAAGAATCACAGTTTTTTTTTTTTATTTTAAAGGAATAATTGCTTTTTAATTCTCTTAAAATGGGGGGCTTTTCTAACCATGTGTGTCCCTCCCTTTTTTTTTTTTTACATCATATTTCAAATCCAATGATAGGAGGGAAATCAGTATCCTCTGGCAGAGAGAAGGATTCAAATGGAAAAGGGCTTGATGTAGCTTCATGCTGGCACCACTGCATTGATCCCAGTGGCCTCACTCCTGATCAGCACTGGCAGATGGAGCCACATCCTCTTTGCCTGTTGGCTGATGGATGGCATCCCCATGAGGAAAAGGCTGCAAAGGCACCAGTTCTGATTAAAGGCAAACCCCAAGCCTTGAGCCTTCTGCTCAAGTTTGAGTGCCAGTGGCTCCTGAGTGTGTTGGCACCCCGTGGGTTTTAACCCAGCCCTTGGCTGCACAGCTCTCACTGGGCAGTGACTTATCCATCACACTCCCCTTGCAAAACACAGCTCCTTTTGCAGTTTAAGTCCTTATCCCACAGGCACTAAAGGGGAATTTGGGGAGAGCCACCTGTGCTGGCCCCCACAGAGCAGCAGACACACACACACCCTGCTGCTGGCAGGGAGGGGACAGGACAGGCTGGGGCATCCCTTGGGAATGCAGGTGCCAAGGGCTGCATCTGGGCAAAAGGAGCAGTGCACCTTGGATGCTGAGGGGCTACCATGGCTTTGCTCTCCAGCCTTAACAGGAGTTTTGTCATGATTGTATCAATAGCAGTGTTTGGAGTTACATCAAAACCCACAGGAACCACGTTAAGGGGGCAGATACATCATAAATACCAGCCCAGCTCATACTTGTGTTGGACTAAAACTGCAGGGAAATGCCATGGTTAGGAAACCATGAGCTGAGCACAGAGTGACTTCTGAAATCCAAGTGCCTGGGCAGCAGGGCCATGTGCCAGGGAGGAAAAACCAAAAACCCTCTGTGGGGCAATGGCAGCGAGAGCCTGGGCATTGCACAGAGGCTGCCACCTGAAATGGGGCTGTGTGCCCCACATCTGGGTGTGACATGATCAGAGCAAAGGGCTGTCTCATGGACCTGGCTATCTCATGACCATGGACCATGGGTAGTTCCACCAAATCACTCCCCATGTCCCCTCTCCTGGGTTCAGCTGGAGTTTTGGGGGGAGTTTTTCTCTCTTCACATCATGCTCTGGGTGGGTGAGGGGATGGAAAAACCTGTGTGGGAAAAGCAAGGTCTTTGAGAGTAGTGTGACTCTGCTTTGAGAGCAGTGTGTCTCTGCTCATGACCAGCAGGTGATGTGTGTGCCACTGGCCTCAGAGCAGCTCCCTTGGCATCCCCAGGGATCCCTTTATGTGGGGTCAGAATGGAGATGCAGGGTGGCAGGAGCAGAGTGTCTCCACTATGGGAGTGTGTCCTCCGTGGAAACACAATGAGGAAAGGAGCTGGGGAGTGCCTGTTCCCTGGGTGGGGTGCTGCTGATGGTCAGGAGCCTGTGAATTTGTGTGGGAGGGGGAGAGCTTTTTGTCTTTCCTTTCTTTGAATTAATGGCTGGTAAAAGAGCGAGATGTCCCACCAGGCTGGTGTGTGTGACGCCTTCAGTTTTGTCACAAGCTGGTTTATGTCTTCCGAGGTAAAACCAGCTGCGTTCAGTCCTTCTAAGCTCTTTGTTCCTAGCACAACATGTTGTGAGGTACATAGAGGTGCAAAGATGTCTCTGAAAATCACTTTATGTCTTACCAGCCAGTGATCTGGGCCTTCAGAAAATGACAGAAAATTTGCAGTTCATGCTGGTGTAGCCCACTGACCAAGGAGCCCTCCCTACATCTTAAAGGATGTTTTGCATCTTTGCACCTCAAGACACAAATATCCCTGTGTTTCCTTTTCACTTTTACTGACTGCAGTCCTCAAACAGCTGCTGAATTTTCCATGTTGGAGAGGAGCCTGGTACAGGTGGTGGTGGGAAGGAGCACGGGCAGGCTGATGGATGCACCGTGTTTGACTCTTGCTCAATGGATGGACTAGGGAGGGAAGCTTGGGCAGCAGAGCATTTCCATGCAACTGGTATTGAAAAATCTTAAACCAAAGCCTGATCCATCCCCATCCATTCCATGGATGAAACCAGAACTCCACACATTTTCAGTGTTTTTCCAGCAGGTTTTGCTCTCCATTTTTCTGTCATCACCACTTAATAGTTCAGTCATACATTTTGTGAGCTCATTTTTCTGCTTTGATACTTGTGCTCATGCTTTGGGTTTTCAGGATGGGGAGTGTGGAGACTTGCTGTGGGTTTGGTGGGGGAAGAGGATGAGGAAGGGAAGGCTGAGGCTCAGCAGCAGGAGGACGTGGTGCAGTCTGTCCCTGTGGTGCAGTCTGTCCCCCTTTGGGCAGGGGACAGAGAGGGGGCAGGTCTGGCAGGGTTGAAGCTGCTGGGAGGAGGGGATCTGCTCTCAATGGGTCACACACTCAAGTGCCTTTCTGATGGAAGGTGGGAGTGTTTGGGTCTCTCCTCCCCTTCTCTTTGCCACAATGTCAGCCTGTGCTGGTGCCACCCTGGTCTCCATCATCAGAGGAATGAGACCCAGAGGCTGGGCCAAGCCCCCCTGGGAGCTGTGGCATTGGTCCCAGTTTTTGGAGAGATGGCAGCATTCCCTGTGGGGTTTAATTCATTTCCTCCATCCTGCCTTGGTGAAGAGAGGGGAGGAGAACAGTAGGGAATAAGCTGGAGGCAGAGTTTAGGGCTGTTCTGCTCCCAAGCTGGCCATCCCAGGAAGCTGTGTGCCAGGAACTGCTGAGCACCAAGGGGCTCCCAGGAGCTCAGCCAGCTGCAGCAGTGTGGAACAGCATCCACAGGCCAGGAAAAGGGATGGTCACGTAGGGACGGGCCAGGCTTTGGTCCTTGAAGGTGCCAGAGTTAAGTTGCTGTGTAGGAAATGATCAGCTGAGATGGGGCATTTTGTAGGAGCAGCTCATCCTGTCCTTGCCCACGGAGGGGGGTGATCATCCTGCTTATATCCATCCCACCTGCTGTGAGTGATGAACTTTAAAGTTCCTGAGGTGCTGAAAGTCCAGAGCTCCCACACTTCAGCTTCATCTGAGGCCACGTTTGTGCAGTGCAAATGGAGCTCCCACAGCCTGAGGAGCAGTCAGGGGCTGTGCCCGCCTGGAGTCACCAGCTCTGTCCAGCTCCGCAGCTCCACTGGAGAAGCTGGTGGAGATGCTGCTCAAAGGAAATGGACACTGGTCTGTGCAGCACAGATCTGCTCTGCTCCTGCTGCTCCCTGGCTCCGATGAAGCAGGGAGCAATGTTGATCCAGTTTGCCCAGCCCTTTGTATCCCATCACTCTTCTCTGTTTCTGGAGTCAAGTCAACATTTTATGGAGTTCCTCTGACAAAACGAGCCTCTCTGCTGGTCAGTCATGGTTTTATTTATATGTTCTTTTCTTTGATTAGAAAGGAAAATATTGAAAAATTAAAAAGTTTCCAATAGCTGTATTTCTAGTAGTTATGATTCTTGAAGCAATACTCATATCCCTGTGTGTGCCTCTGAACTATCCATGTATTTGTGCAGCTTTTTCAGGTCTGGGTGTGTGAAATGTCTCTAAAGAAGATAGCTCTGTACGTGATGGTGTAAATGCATTGTTTGTATGTATCTAAAGTTTAAATAGATTGTACATATGGGATTGTAAATGAACTGTAAACAGCAATCTATATTTTCTTGAATATATTATATAGCAGTATATATTTGTTAAATAAATATTCTTGTATACTCTTCAATAACCTTTTTAATATTTTGTACAGATAAGTTTATTAAATATTTTATTGATAAATAGACCGCTGCAAGATTTTCTTTTGATGACTTGTGCTTGTGTCCTAAACTCAGCTGTCAAGAGCAGCCTTTGTAAACCACCTTTATTCCCTGGGCTACCTAAGGTGTTAAACCAAAAATGAAATACCCATTCATTTTAAACTGCCTTCCAGGGAAGCCACAGGTATTTTCCAATAAATAAAGTCACAGAACAGTGAGTGTTTGTGATGGATTTATCATCAAATGCAGATCCTTTTTCTTCCCCGTGTTTCTGAATAGTTTCACCTGCCATGATGAGAAGCTATCCAGCTCCAGACAGCCAGCCCTCCATTGTACTCCATCAACCTGGACAAGAGAAGGTCCATGGAGACCTCTTTGTGGACTTCAGTGCTTAAAGGGGGCTTGTAAAAAAGTGGGCGAGCAACTTTTTACACAGGCAGATAGTGATGGGACAAGGGGGAATGGTTTTAAACTAAAAGAGGAGAGATCTAGATTGGATATTAGGAGGAAATTCCTTCCTGTCAGTGTGGTGAGGCACTGGAACAAGCTGCCCAGAGAAGCTGTGGATGCCCCATCCCTGGAAGTGTTCAAGGACAGGCTGGACTGAGAGTGAGGTGCTTTAGCAGGTGCTCCTGCAATGGACATCGCCCAAGTGCCTTGGAGACAGAGAGTGAAGGCAACAAGGATTATGACTCTCTCCTACATCCCTAAGCACACAGTACTGTGAACATGCAGGTGTGGAGTGAGGCACATTTGGAGGCATGGAAGGCATCAGGTTTGTGTTTTAGGCACAGCAAAGCAAACTCAGCTTTCAAGACCCAGAAGAAACGTGGAGAACTGAACTGGAGTGAGGCATGGTCATTTCTATTCCCAGTGCACACTGAGTGACTGACCAAGCACGACCCACCTTTTGATCAGTGTCCTGCATCCCCACATTCCCATTTTTATGGTGACACTGGCCAAAGAGGAGATCTTTTGGTAAGGTTCTCTGGGCAGGGAGGCAGGTTGGCATTTTGCCCCTGGCCCACTCTGTGAGCAGTTTTACAGGAATGTGCTGCCCTAACAAGCTGTTTTCAACAGAGCAGTGAAGGGTGAGAGCAAATGGTTGTTCACAGGCATTGCACCACATCTTCACTGAAACCAGTGGGAGTGGTGGGGTTTGTGTTCAATGGTTTTCACTCCACAGCACTGCAGACTACTCAAGTGATTGACAAGATAAACTAGGCAGTTTGTAACTGAAGAGAAATCAAAGGCACAGCAAGGACAGAGGAGATGTCCAAGGTCAAACATGAATACAACAGAAGAAAATGCATAGCACTGGTAGAACAGGACAGGATCTGAATTGGGGCTGAACCACTCTGGATACTTAAAATCCTGTGGGTTTACTTTGTGGGTGAAAATACAAGTTCTTTCCTATAATCACCAATGAGTTACCATACCCCCTGCATGATGAGATCATGTTAGGACATCAAAACATTTATGTTCTGAAAATGGTATTCCTGTGTCCTACAAGTTAGATCAGAACAGTGGAATACTTTCCAAATTTTAAGGGTGCTGGTTAGGGAAAAGGAGTAGATAAGTCTTGGCATTCAGAAAGCCTGTTTTTCCTAATTTTAAGTTATCCCATGGATTCCTCTCAGTGTCTGAAGCACAGTATTTCTGAGTCTGGGGCCTTTGTTGAAGATGTTCACAAAGGGGGAGAGCAGGAGCCCCCCCTCATTTCCTCCTTCAGTGTGAATTGCTTCAAACAGGACAAAAAAGATCTTGGAGTGTCTGACTGGCAAACCCTGCAGTCAGGTACAGTCAGTCAGATGTTTTAAACAACACCTGTATTTTATTAGCTGCTGCAAACTATTTTCTGCAACACAACCATTCTCCTGCAAGCACATTCCTGCAATAGGCAAAACCCAGGCTGTTGACTATCAGCTCAAGCACTCTGAGAGTGTTTTTAATGAAATCCCTCCCTGCCTGTCCCATCTGAGCACGAGTGTCAGCCTGTTCCATAACTTCTGCCTGATGCTACCGAGAGCGGCGATCGCTCCTGGCAGCTGCTTGTGCTCTTACTGCTGGGTCTGCTGCTTGTGCTCAGCCCCCATCAGCTGTTCCAGAAGTATATGCTGTTTTAATAGTTCCTGGTCACTCACAAATGCTCTCTGGATCCTTATTTTGTAAATGTGCCAGGAAAGAGAATATTTGCCTGCAAGTGAAGAGCCTCAGAAACTTATTGTAGTTGGGAGTCTGAGCACGACCTGTGACACAGAGTAAAACAAATCTCTTGGGTCTAGTGAGTCTATCCAAACCCAGTAATAGTTTGAGTGACTTTAAAATGATAACATTGAACATCTTGTTTAAAGTCTTTGCTGGCAATTAGCTAGACCAAAGAAAGGGATGGGGGGTGGATGCACACATAAACCCATTTTCTGTAAAATAAATACATAAATGACCTCAGCTGCAGAGAAGAGATTATCTGCTGTGGCTCATGTATGCAATGTGTCTCTGTGAGTCAAGAATCTGGTGTTTAGCTTGGAGTCCAACTCCAAATTCTTCACCATAAACACTGGGCAAGCACTCATCCAGCTTCCTGAAGGGACAAGCCTCACTGATCCACACACTCTATAGCTCATTCAGAGCAGCAAACATGGAGCTGGAAGCAACAAGGGGAAACTGATTGATTATTTTGGAGAGGCTCTGGATAAAAATGCTTAAGCAAGTCAGGTGCCTACCACCCACAGATTTTCTGTGCACTTGGCAGATGTCTGCATTGCATGTGAAATTTGGGGTCTGGAAAGTATTTTTGTAGATTTTGTATGCATGAAGTAATAAAGGAGCTGAACTAGAACTAAACAAGTTACCAAAACAAAGACTCAAGTTACATTTTACCATAAATTTCTTTATTTTTGTTATTGGAGCTGTGTACTTTTATTAAAAGGTATTGATCTAGCAAAACACTTGCACATGAGTCAAAGTCACTGCACTAGCAGGGTTACTCGTGTGGTGAGAATCAAGCACAGATGTGGGTGACAGTGAGTAGGTGCTACAGCTTACAGTCAATATATTTGTGATAGGTTTTCCAAGAATTCTTAAATAGTCTAAAATAGGCAAAAACCACACTGTGTTTTCATGGTAAATTGGCACATTTGGACCACGAGCACTGTTGACACTCTTTGCCTGGGGTGACAATGAACACCACGGGCTTCTGAGGAGCTGGATTCTCACTGTGTGGGATCTGCTCCTCTCAGGAAATACAGCTGTGGAAAGCAGGCCCGTGTGTTTTAGCAATGAACAGAGTAGCAAATTTTCAGATCTTTGCCTTACAGTAACAGCTTCTAGGCGGAAGGTAGCAATTGAATCAATATGTTTTTTATTTTTAATACTAGAGAAAATTCTTTTAAGAAAATTGTAAGGCATTCTTCTGTAGTAGATCTGGTCATCACTGACCAGACCTAATCTCAGTTTAGGTCTTAATGCAGTTAGGACTTAGTATAATGGATTAACTTTTGTATAAAAGGCATACACAAGTCAAGTACAAGTATTGCTAAATTAATTCCTCATACAAAGTATACGCATAATGCACTGTAAACAACTGCTTCTCATAGGTACTTCAGTTTCCAGGCTGTAGTAGTTGCTTGTCATCTTTGGTTAATGCAAGAATCTGTCTGGTCTCAGGAGATCCACTACATCAGCTGAACTCCCACAAACTGAGTCTTTGTCCATTCCCTGATTCCACATACTTCAAAGAACAAATGTTTTGTTCGACCAGACCAATGTGCGAACCAAAACAACCAAGTGAGCTGTGGTTTTTATGCTGCTGACATACAGACAGGTGCACAGGTACATATATGTGTACATTAAAGTATCTCCACCTATGGGCACGTCCTCCCTGGCTCTGCCCCAGGGAGCACCTCAGCCAGCAGATGCAGGGAGCATCAGCCATCCAGCTGGGATGATCCCAACATCTGGGGGCTATCACACACACACAACTATGGATTTCTACAGTGAGCACAAGGATTGTTTTGATCACGACTGAATATGGACCTGTAAAGATAGAAAGTCCCATGACTCTCCAATAAGCAGAATCAGTTGCATGGGCAAAGTCTCCTCCTTTTGAACGTGTCTGGTTCCTCCCCATGCTGCCGAAACTGTGCTCCCAACATTCCTCCCCACTCATCATGGCCATTTCATTACGTGGCAGTGTAATTGGAAAATCCACTGGCTAGTCTCAAAAGCTAAACCAGTTTCTGATACAGAGAAGGTCACTTAAATCCAGTGTCAGTCTGCAGGTTTGAAAACTAGTCCCAGATATCCAGGAACTGAACTCTATTACAAGTTGCTCTAAATATTAGTGAAAGGTTCAAGGGGGGTTTAGAGAGCAGTGGAAGGGGTGTCTGTAATTGTGTAAGAAAACAAAGCAATTAATTGATCTTTCTGCATCACAGAGAACATTCTCCAATACCATTCTCACATGTATCAAAACTGGTAATAAATCATGTAAGTTAGATACTCAGTGCATCATCTAAATTCATCTTTTTGCAAGGACAGGACCTCCCCTGACTACTCTGTAGTGTTTTGCTTATTTATAAATGTCTTTATGAACTCCACAGCGAGACTTTTTCACAGGTTCATGGCTAGAAAGCTTTTCCTGATTACACTTGGCTCTGTTCCCCTTCCTTGCAATATTTTCATTTCTAGCTATTCCCTGCAACTTCTTTTGTTATCACAACTGGTAGGAAGCTTTTTTCTTTCTTTCTTTTTTTTTTTTTTCATCTGTAAAGGAAAGGGTTCACCTAATATGAGGAACAGGGAACTTGTCAGCACCATGCAAGGGTCTGGTTCTCAACAGTAACATTCATGCCATGTCATGGGTGCAGCCATGGCACAGTAACAGATGTTTTCTGATGGTGAACGTACCTAATTTGTGGCTTGGCAGAAAATTTCATACTTCAGTCCTTAGAGCAAAGAACTGAAATTTAGACATGCATCAAAAGTGGTTCAATTCTTTAAAGTTGCTGAGCAAGCACTGTTCTCATGGACTTCATTAGGAGAGCTAGGCCACCTAGAAGTTGTTATACATGGATTCTGCAATCCATTTAACTTTTAAATACTGGCATTTTTGACCAGTGTACTTTCCCTTCTCTACAGTCAACTGAAAAATGAAACACTTGGCCATGTTCCAGGCAAGAGATCCTTATGTATTCCCTTGCTGAGCAGCCACAGATACCTTACAGCATTTCTAATACCCTGTGGAGTCCTGGCAGTGCCCCAAACCCTTGGTGAGACTTGGGAGAAACTGCACACCTGATCTCCACATCTTCCCTGAACCCATCCCAAACTCAGCCTGACCAGCAGCCCCCTCTGACCCAGAGGAGACAAGGTCAGGGCTGCCCAGGACCCATTGCCAGGATCCACCCACATGCTGACACTTCTCCAGCAGAGAGTGGGGTGGCAGTAGCTCCGGTACACTTGTGTCAGCATTGTCTAGAGTGCCAGCAGACAGTAAATATTCCACCCTTTGCCATGTCTTCCAGAGTCCTGAAGACTCAGGATGAAACTACATAAACACTGAGTCAATAAAACTATACTTTGGACCAGCCAGTCTCTCTTTAACTTTCTCTAAAACATCTCAATAGAAAACAAGCCATAATCTATAGTAAACAGAAAAAAGTAAAACAGACTCTCTCACAAAAAAAAATTTACACGTTCACAAAATAATTACATTATTTTCTTGTAGATCACTGAATTAGTGTTTATAATTTGGTCAGATCATCCTGTAGCCAGTCTGTGATCATGGCAGCCATCTCCTTGCTGGCATCGAGCACGAAGGCGTGGCGGAGCCCCTTCTCACAGAGCCGGATGTCCCCGTCTGGAAAATCCATTTTGATCTCGTCGTAGTAGTGCTGTGGACACCAGCTGTCTCCAGTTCCATAGTAAAAAATCAGCTAGGAAGAAAAGCATATCAAATAATCAGTGTGGAATGTTACTGATGGAGCAACCAATGCAATAGTTTGGAAATAAGTAACACGTCAAATCCTGAGATACGCTGTGAGGAACAGCAGACGGGTACTTCTTGGTTGTTTCCAGGTCTGCAGGTATGATGAAGACAATTAAATGCTCTGCAAAACTGTGGAACACAATACAGGTTTAACTCAGAAAACAGAAATCTGCTGATGAAAGCCTGGCTGACTTAGTAGATTTCTTATTATGGCTCAAAACATCGAGTTGTCCATGAAGTCCACCCCCAAGCAGCCCAGCTGCTGTGTTTTCCATAGCTGTTAGCAGTTTTCTGTGGTAGCTTTCCAGGTATTTTAAAAAAGCAATGACCAGGCACAACTTCACCTATATTATGTTGCTCAAATCCCCATCCAACCCGATCTTAAATGTGTTCAGGGCTGGAGCATCTCCACCATCTCCCTGGGCAACCTCTGACAGTGCCTCACCACCCTCATTGTGAAAACACTTCCTCCTGATAGTCTGAATTGATCCTCTTTCAATTTAAAACTACCGCCTCTTGTCCTATTGCAACAGGCCTTGCTAAAAATTTTCTTACATTCCTAATTTTCTTACAGGTCCCTTTAGGTATTGGAAGGTGCCCTAAGGTCTCCTGGAGCCTTCCCTTCTCCAGGCTGAACTGTCCCAGTTCTCCATCTTTTCCTTGTGAAGTGCTGCCTGTGTGGAGTGCAGGCACCTCCCAGAGACCAACAAACAACTTTCTTCTGGTTGTAACATGGAACTAAAATTCTGCAGAAGTCCATTTTGTTTTGATCTTGCCCAAATAACCTTGGCTGATGACATACATGAAGCAGGTGCTACCTGTCCTAGAGCCCACCTAAACATGAAAGTTGTAAATTCCAGGAAAATGACATTTTCAGGGAGGTGACTTTTCTCTCTGTTAGAAGCAGTGAATGTCACATTTCCCCAAGTCATAGTTTCCCCTCATTTTCATCTAGACTTTGCATGCTATAGCTATGCTTTTCAATTTCTATAAAGTATATGAGGGGAATTGGTTTTCTGGGAGAGAGTAAAAAACCTATGGATTTCAGACTGTACAAGAACAAGATTAATGGGGAGCACTCTTCATACTAAAATGTTCAAATGCAGGTACCAGAAGGATGCTGATTGCTCAACACATCACACACAGCTTGGCCCAATTCCATTATTCACATTTGTTTCATATTTCATTTCTGTACTTCAGTGAATAATTGAGCAATGCTAACATAAATTAGGGGACAAGAAGTTTTCCTTTCATCACAAATATCTTCAATTCCATCATTTTTGTAGCCATGTGGAATAAAAATAAATGGACCCACTGGGGTAGAGGTGGGCTAAGAGCCCAGACTGCATTTCACAAACTATTACAAGGTTTTGTCTAACTCACTTTTCTCTTGCTGAAGTTTGCCCAAATCTTGTACATTATTGACTATTGGCTGTATCCAAATTATAGTATCTCAGCTGCACGGACACCAACCCCAGTTATACTTCTATTTATGTGCAAAACATAGAACATAAACCATCCCATATTAACAAATATTATTGGTTTCCTTTGTCACTCACTACTTGCTGAAAACAAGGTGTGTGTTACTTGCTTTAGCAGAAAATTTCTTTTGATCTTGCCTTCAATTCATCAATCACAAGATATCACACTAGCAAAAGTTCTTCAGAAAAGCCAATGTGAAATGTCCAGATGCATTCAGGCCTTTTGGAAGCAAAACATCTGACCAAATTATATTTAACCCTGGGCTCCATCACCAACAGATACAGAACTAAAGATTATGAAACACGGGGAAAAAGCAATGGAGCAGCTCCAATTTAATGGAGTAGTCCTTGAAATGCTTAGATTTTTTGAAAGGCAAGTCACAGAGACTCATCACATGATCATTTAGAAAAAGATGAAAAGCCATTTACTCTTACAAAGGTGGATAAAATACTTGGCTTAGTCTGCATGGACTGTGAAATGGGCTGTTCTCCAGGTAGGGTTGTAAACTTGAGAACTCACAGATTTGAAAATGCCTAAATAGAAGATTTATGTGCATTCTTAGCTTGCCCCTGGTATATTTGCATTACAGTTTAATCTTACACTGCATGATCCAAAGGATCCTTGATTCACTCAATCCACTGACAGGATGATATTCAGCTGATGAGCTGCTATTTGATAGTATTTTTCATTTTACATTCTGTGTGCGGTCTGGGGATTTATTTACTACATATTTTATGGTTTACAGACAGGATTTATTTTCTTTATGCTCTGCATTCCTCTGGCATGCACTACTACAGGATTCACATGCTCACATTTATTAATTTAGTTTTGCAACACCTTAGTGGCAATTTTTATCTTCATTTTGCAGGTGGGGAGCACAGAAATTAATGTCAAACTACATTTATTGATATGAAAGCATGTAGTGTAGAGAGAAACACCTTGAGCTGGTTTTCCAGAGTGTGTAGCATTACACAGTCTTGACTGTACTCAAAGGACAGCACTCCTGGACTGCTTTTGCAGGTGTTCTGAAACACTGTTTATCTGTCTGTAACACACATTTCAAGGTCTTAAATGAGATATTCAGAAAAATGAGAACAACCTGTGACTATCTATGAAAAATATTGATGACCTCACCAAGAGCCTATTCTCTTCAAAGTTTAGGTGCCTTTACCATCAACTTACTCACTTTCATTTCAATAGGCATTTTACCCCTTCTGCCACAGATGAGGCTGTACATCCTGCTGTCTCCTCCATTACACAGCTCTTTTGGTTAATGAAAGAAGAAAAAGGAAAAGGGATGTTTTAAAGAAAGATCAGTGCTGCATACTTACACAAAAGGTGTCTGAATTGAGGTCAGTGCTCCCCAGCTGTGAAATGCTTGGTAATGCAGCTGGTTTTAGCAGAACCTGTGTGTACAGTCTGCTGGGCTCTGAGGAGGTAAACCAAACCTCAGCTATTTCACATGTGGCACCTACAAGTACTGCCAACAGTGTCAACACCTCTAGATTTGCTGCTTTAGGCCTCTGTTCCTTAAGGTCATGGTGTGATTGAAAGAAGCAGCACTGTCAGCTTCTGGCCAGAGGAGCATGGGACACCTTCCTGCTGCTGTCACACTGGAGCCATCCAGCACAGAAATTAATGATTTAGTTTGAAAATCTATGGCGTGTTTTTGAAGCAGATGTCCTGTTTGTCCATATTTACCATACTTTGGTTACCATACTTTGGACCACATGGAGTCCTTCCAACTGAAACTAAAGCAAAGATGCTCTTCAGCATCACACTTAAAAAGCTCCAGTCACCAATGGACATTTAGTCAATTGTTGGCCAAAATAATAACCCACTCAGGTACCTCCATTGGGAACACCAGGTCCTCACCACTTACTATCCATCTCTACAAATTCTCTTATGTTGTTCTGCTTCTGTTCTTAAGGCAAACATAGTAAATGGCATCTGCTGAGAGCAAGAACAATAAGATTTTGGACATTTAGGTTCCATTCCAAGCAGAAAAGGGCAGAACTTTTACCAACTACTGGTCTTGTTGTCCAGTAATTTGCTCACTCTTTAGGTCTCAAGACTGCCCTACACCCCATTTGGTTCTTTATTTCAGTTTTATTCTCCATATCTCATTATTTCCAATTCCTACTACTTCTGCTTCTTGTTCTAGCTCCCTGTCCTTGCCCTGCAAAGTCCAGATTTTAATCTCCTGGATCCTCTGTTTCATTTTGAGTCCCAATTGCAATGCTAGTTGTTTTTTCTCAAGTCTCTACTCCCAGCACTGTTCCTCAAGCATCTCTCAGAGTAGCAGATGTTCCTGTCAGCAGGGCTGGGTTCAGTTCAGCATAAAAACCTCTTATGTACAGGTGACTGTACTGTGGTGTTTGTATGTGTACCAGGCATCCCAATTTCCATCACACATTCAGGGAAGATGGCTTTCCTTGGGTGGTTCCAATCCACCACCTCCTATAGCACCAGAAGCTTTCCTTTGGGCCAAATAAACAGAGCATTTGGTTCTTCCTGCCTCCTCCTCCTCTCTGTTTACTGCTCCCTCACTAGTTACCTCTTTACTAGCTCAGCATGTGTCTCTTTTACACAGGAATGAGAAGCTTCCCTCTCCAAGCTAGGAACTGCCACCATGAGAAAACAGTGCATTTTCCCCAAGCTTTATTTGTACACATTGTAAAATCCTTTGGATTGAAATAAAACCAGTCAAGGTAGGACAGACACATGTGTCATACATGCAACTAAGTAAGGTTTAGGTCTGTTACAACCAACTAAGAACAGTTTTTAAACAGAAGATTTGGGGAACTTGATTTGATGCTGCAGTTATTTTGCCTGCTTATTTCACATGCAGGTGTTGGTGTGTGTGCTCTGTCTATGTGCCCATACCTGCACATCCAAAACTCAACAGAAGTGGTTTTTAATTTCAAAATTCTTCCTTATTACCGGATTAGGAGAAAGAGCAAGACTGCAACCAAGGTGTAAATTTTCAGTGATCCAGATGTTGGTACAGGGCCTAGGAAACCTGACAGTTACTTGACTGCCATTTATGAGATTGACCATCTCCTTTTGAATGACAAAATGTATCTGCTCTCTGCCTGTGTCACACACAGACATGAAATACACAGACTTTAAAATGTCCCCCTCTTTCCTAATACATTTAAGCAGCACAATTTTAGATATATTTAAATAAAAGTTTCCAGAATCCATCTTCCCATCTTAATTTTAACATCAGGAGCTTTGCTATTGCAGCAGGCAGGCAGGAATAATTAACAAACCATGTGTAACCAGAGGCACATGGGATCTCCATTAATGTAGGGAACACTGGCATACACTATATGGCCTGCATGGATCTGTAAAATGCATGTTTTCCTGTGGATGGTGGATGGCTGTAAAGACAGCCTGAGTCAGCACAACCACTGCACCAGCAATGGAAAGCTGCTGCCAATCTAAGCATTCAGAAATGATGAGTCAGGCCCCCAAAATAATTAGACTAGATTAAAAATAAATGGATTTGCAAAACAATAAATAGGAAGTTCTTTCTGGTTTTGCTCCGGGCTTAAACTTTCCAATATTTTTTTAAACTTTTCTGCCATGAGGGTGAGAGGATTATCTTTTATTCTTTTTCAATATTGAATGGTGAGACTTCCAGGTATTCCTGACTCAGAAGGGAAATGGCACCTACCACTGGACATGACAAAGACTTTATGATTCCTGATGCAATATCCTGCTTGCTATGAGTGACTAAAACATGTCCTCCTTCAGGATCTGCTGATCCTGAAGGCACAGTGAAGGGGACATGGGCTGTCTTTGCCAGCTATTTCAATGCACATTTGAAAAAGTTATGCAATTTCTAAAGTCCAAATAGCTTTAAAATAACAGCAGTATTTTTAGATGATGATCTATCATTAAATGGATCAGAAGTATTTTCAGCCTTAGCTTCTGTAAAATAAAACACAAGTCCAAATAGTGCTCTGTCAGCCTCATACCCTGTAATATGGTATTTGTACTCTGACACTGCACAATGATGGCAGCTGTTAAGTAAACATCTGAAGAATCTGAGATTTGTATCAACAGGATGTTTACATTTTAAAGAGTTTCTAAGAAAATAATAAAGATTTCCTGCAGTTGACTCCATTGGCACTTGTTATAGTATGTATGACAGTTCACAGAAGTGAATTACAGAGAGATTTCTTTTCTGCCTCTTCTGTAACTGTCAAAGACCAGCACTGAAAAAAAATCAAAAAAGTTAAAATATATTAATTGAATTTTTTCTATTTCTCTGGAATTTGGTACATGTTATAACAACTTCAGGATCTTATTACATGGGCAGGCACCACTGCAGCTGATGGCCAAGAGTGAAGGACTATCTCTGTGGATTTAAAGGAGTGGCATACGTGCAATAGCAGGACTGCCCCAGTGTCCTTGCTGAAATCCTTGTCTCTGATACATTCACATTTTATCAGTATTACTCCCACATGCATTCATTGGCTGCTCCAGCAGCTTCTCTCTGGGTGACATCTCTCAACAGTAACCAGTTTTATTTGTTCTTGGATGAAAACTAGTTTAAAAGGCATTATCCAGAATTAATTTTAGTTTCAACCAAGGTTTATAGAAAATTACTTAGCTTCTCTGGAATTATGAAAGTGTCTCCACCTTATCCTGCCAAAAGAATAGGGGAACAGACTGGTTTGGGACATAATTTTTTAAAATTTGCTTCAGTTGTACTTTGGCTTCTGGGAATTCAAAGAGCTGGCACTGCCTTAGGAAGCCCTAAATGCTTTGGGATATGGTTCTCTGAGATACCATCTCTTTCCCTTGTGATGCTGCCATGGTTGAGATCAGCCAGTTTGATGGTAAGGTCCTGGGAAACTTGCTTCTAGCTTGTGTTACCAGAACTGGGTTTTCTCAGCTTTCCAAGGGCAGTGTGAAACCAAATGTTTTCAGTTGGACTGTTTGGAGAAAGGCAGTTGACAATCTGGGGTCCTGACGCTCTTTTTAAATACCCACCTGTAGGACTTGCAGGGAAGGTGTAATGGGGAGTTCAAGTGCTTGTGCTGATTTTATTGAACATAATGGTGGCCAGTGTTGTTAAGCCAGCATAAATAAATAACAAAACCAGCTTCCCTGTCTGGAAAGCAGGTGAAGAAACATTTTACTACCAGAAAAATTAGGATGCAATCGCTGAGATAGGGCCAGATGTAGTGGCTATTTTGCATGTGATTCCAGGTGCGTGAGGACTCTCCCCAGTGAGAATATTCAAGTATTCTCACACAGTTTTCATGTGTGCCTTTATCAATGTTGAGACTTGGTAAATCAACAAAGGGAAGGGCTTCTCTAACTCTGCTGCAGTTTATTATCAACACTACTGGCTGCTCTGCACAAAGACCCATGAGATCAACAGAGAGCACTTTTATTTCCACTTTCTCACAGATAATGATGGGTCAAACTCAATGCAAAGTAAAACTGTGCTTTTAAAAAGGATGCACAGGATTTATCAACAAATCAGAGTGATTAACTTATTTATATTATCTATGTTACTTTTAAAGACTTAAAAGCATTTTGAGGGTATATATTTAGATGTGTCAGGAACATGAACATTTCAGAAGTCAAGTCTGTATAAATACCAAAATAAAAACAAACAGACCTGAAACCCTTATTTAAGCATACTACTGCTGGGCTAGATTCTTCCAACTGTATTTACTGCAAACAGTTTTTTTCTCTGAGTATCAGCCTGACACAGTCTACATTCAGTAGGACTTAATGTAAGTCAAATGTCTCCTGCAACAGCAGGATCAGAATCTGGCTGTACAAGGCAATGCTCCCCACTGGGAAGCATTGCAAAGGGGAACTAAGAAATAAAGGGGTGGTAAGGCGTTGATGGTAACTTTTAAATATTCTTCAGAAGGTTGGGGAAATACTGCTATCTTTGCTCACTGTGTGCAGCACACACCTTATACCCACCCGAAAAATTTTGGAAATTCTTGACATCCCTTCTTTACTAGAATACCACACAGCACAAATGATGTTAACAGACACTCAGTTATAGAGTAAATGAAACATCACAGGTAAGTATATAGTGGTACACTAACTTTTTAAAATGCCCACTGGGATCCTTTTCCACCAAGGAGAGAAGCTGCTGATCCCTGATTAGACATTCTGGGCACTTCAAAGAAAAGCTTGTTCTTGTGGTTAAATGACACAGGCACCAAAATCCCCAAGCAGATGTGCAACTTCCCTGGCTTCAACTCTGCACCTCCAGGGAGTGCAAGCCAAAAAGGATGTGACACCAGCCAAAAAAAGAGGTGTTCTTGGCTAGAGAGAACACTTTGCACCTATTCAAAAAGAGTGTTTGGAAGGTTTTTCACAAATGTAGGCAAGCACCTCACTCATGCTGTGGGCAGGCAAAGTATTTGTAACATTCTTTTAAGCACGTATCTTCAGATCATGCTCCTGTCACTGGGAATCACTACTAACCCACATGGATGTCTACAGAGACCCAAAAAAAAAAGACTAGGCAACATCAAAACAGTTGCTTCAGGGGTCAAAATAGTTCTTGGTTGCTTAGTTTAAAAAAACTTCTCTAGCAAGGACAGTTTTGCAAAAGAAAACCCTAGCACTTCTCTGTGGAGAGGAAATACTTCAGCACTTCTCTGTGGAAAGGAAATACTTCATTCTTCAGCCTTTATTCTAAATGTCTGCATGTCACTGTTTAGTTGATACTTTTGGAGAACATATTATCTGTGGTATCATTGGTGTGATATAAACTCGCACAGCTTTAAATTCTAAATACACCATTGGAATAAGCACAAAGTAGTAAACATAGACTTCATTAATTCATTGTTTCAAAACCGTATTTCTTCCCCACTTAATCATCTATAAGGTCTATAAGCCACCTACAATATAAACTTCCACATTTTGAGTGAAAATAGGCTAATATGTCAATAAATTTCCAGTTTGTAACTTTCTTCTCAGACAACAAGTTGGGTTTTGTTTCATCTTTGTATCTCTACTTCAGATGTTTCCTGTCTTTTTCCTTATGCAATGAATGCAACTGCTACACCAGACCACTGGCAAAAAACTCAAGGAACAAATGAATGTTTTTGGATTAACATGCCAACCAAAAGAATCCCGATTTGCAGTTGAAAGAAATGGTTTATGATCTTAAAAAGTTATGAACCACTACAAAAGTTCACTGATTCAAAAATTGCTGAAGCCTGTGGAAGCTCTTCAATGGATTTAAAAGGGCTTTGGAGAAGATCCTACATTTCAAAATAGGACTACTGTGTATTACACATGGAGTAATGAATCAGATACATCTCTCAATAAATAAAAAATCTGAGGGGTGATTATTTTAAGAGAATTTCCTCTGTAAGCACCTAGTTTTACCCTTTCATGCAATTATCTTCTTGATTTATATAAGGTTATGTTTATTATAACAAGTTTATATGCTTAGAAAAAGACTCAATAAGGCTAAGTCTTAAAAGACAGCAATGAACAGGACACAATGCAAACTTAAAATCTAAGTTCTGTAGAGAGTCTCTATAAGGAAATATCATTGTCCTTTCCAGGCATGCTAGTGAATGCCCAATACATTCATTTTCTTCTGCCTTTTAAATTTTTTTAATTCTGTTTGCAAAAGCTTCATGATGCCTTGTGCTGATCCATCTTTTAAGAACATGGAATTACACCCACTTCCTTTTGTGCAGGAATTACAATAAACTTCCTCTAGTTCAGTAGTATCTTTGCCTCCAGCTTCTGTTAGGAAAGGGAGTTGGTGTTATTACAGTGAAAGAACACAGGTAGCTCAGCTTAGACATGATCAGCTAATAATTAACCTCCAGATCTGAGGAAATCTTTTATCAGTATCCCTTACCTTATTTGTTTGGATTTTCTGGTTTATCACAACCTCCCATGTCACTGCAATATGAAGCTCAAATTCCTGTACATCCATGTACTGCTTGATCTGGACAAACAGTTTTACACAATATTTTAAGGCTCTATCATATGTCACTTTGTTAGAAGACAAGTCTCCATCCTCCTCATAGAGTTCCACTGCTATTTAATGTGCACAAGTCCTGACTTTAAAAGAGTTTAAGTGAAAAACCTCACTTAATTATCCAAACAATATTCCAGCTCCCATTCTTTCAACATAAATCCAAGCAATTAACTTTGTTAGACTAAGAATCTGCAGTCTGGTGATAAAATTTCTCCTGGTCCCTAGCTAGTATTAATTATAGGTAAACCTGGACATGGAAAGATTGGAATAATTTTGTGTCTCTTCTTTCAGATCACAGAATGCAAATAAGATCCAGAAATAACTTTTCTATTCCACAGCAGCTGGCAAAGTCAGGTGTTAAGATTGGCTTTTACCATATGATCACAGAGACTACTAAACAGTATAAATTTTTTGAAGTAACAGCTTGCCAGTTCTATAGCAACTTGGACTATAGTTCCTGTTTTTATAAACTTCCAACCTTTATAAGTTAAGCCCATTTTTATTGTCAATACTCTTCAAATTTAACATGATGCCAACTGAAAATTTTTCCCTTAATTCTAACATTCCCAGAAATTACTAGAAGAGGAAAAAAGAGAAGCATTTAGCTTCACTTTTAGACCTGCTTTTTCTTCAGTTAGCTAACTCTTACAAGCTTGCTTCAACTTTTTGTTTTCTTGAGTATGTTTGCCACACATATATGAGGACATAGAAAAATCAATAAAAGAAAGTTAACACAGGTTTAAACCAGCTCCTGCCTGCCAAGGCCGTGCTTAGATTGACAGAGTCAACAAAAGCACAGATGGAGCAGACTAGGACACCTGCAAACTTTACTGTTAGCTATGGGCCTTCATTCAGTACAAGAAATCAGAATTTTTTGTAATGTGAAGCATCTGATTGACCACCTGAAGTCACTGGAGCTGCAGCTGATTGTCACCACCACTGCCCCACCCAAAAAAGCATTCCTGCTCAACTTCAAGAACGTGTGCTTGTGATTAACATTTCCTCCAAGCACCTGGAGTCCTGCACTCTGCTCTTTGTAGCCTGGCCAGCACAGGGCCCTGCAGTCCAACCTTCAGGGGGCACTGACAGTCCCACCAGCCCTGCCTGGCCCCAGCCCACACTTCCTGCACAGGGCTCCAGGGTCCCCAGCTCTGTCCTTCTTTAGTCTCAGCCTCCCGAGCTACACTGTGCAGTGACTCCAGCCCTGGCGCTGTGTCCCAGACCAACATCAGATCTACGCTGTACACAGCTGGACACCTGGGTGGCTCCCACCTTGCAGCTTCCCTTCTACTATGTCTTTGATAATCCCTCCTGGATAGATTCCAGACCCACGCTGTAGCCTTGTCTCCACTCCTGTCTCTGCCCCTGTCCCCTTTTGCTCCTGACTGGATTCTCTGGAGGGATGCTGGACCTGTTACATTGCTTTGCCTTGTCTGGGACAGTCAATAGACCCTGCTCCTGTGCTCTGCTCAGGTGCTGTGGGACTGCATCCTGCTTGGAGAGGGCACTGCCTGCCTGTGTGGGGTCAGCCTTGGCTCATGGTTCAGGGAAGAGGCAGACCCACCAGCTCCCTGGCACTCAGAGGAGTGATTCAGTCAATAAAATCAACCATTTTCCTTGAATTCACTGGGCTTTGGATCAACCCATGGAAAGTTTTTTTGAAGAAAATGGGAGTATTTGCAGTCTGCAAGATGAGCCCTTCAGTCTCTTCTCTGAGATTCCCCACAAAGTGCAGAACTTTGAGTGCTCTGCAACAAAAATGAGAAAGCCCAAGCATGGCAGGTACAGTGCAGGGATCCCTGTTAATGTGCGCTACTTCAACCCTTTTAAAATATTAACATACCTTGCAGAGAAGGCAAATGGGCTAACTAAAAAATAAGTATTTTCAGCCACAAAAAGAAAGACTGTTTTAAGAAATGAACTTTATACCATTTCTATTTAAAAAGCACAGAGTAATTTTACAGAGATTTAGGACCTCTGTCCTAGAAAACTCCACTCTCTGAGGAAAAACTCTTTGCTAGAATCCTTTTTCCAGCAAAAAGACAGGGATGATACAGAAAAATGTAGAGAAGGAAAAGAACACAGTAGAATATGTTACCCTGATTATCTACTTTCACAGGGGCTATCACAATTAAAGTTTATTAAATGTGACACTTTTCTGGCTCATAACCCATCTAGAATTGTCTGACCATGGTCACACTATTAAATTATCTCAGCCTACAAAACATGGTGACCACTGGGTGACCACATCAGAACTCCAATTAGAACAGTTCTTGGCCTGTGCCAACCCTTGAACTGTGACTGGGAAAATGTGATTGGTGCAGATAAGAACTTTACAGAATCTCTTTCAACAATAAATCCACACAGATGAGAAAGCTCAGTGTGAGAAAGGTCCCTGAAATGAATTAATTCACCTGTAGAGCAGTAGCTCCAGCCTCTGAGGAATTTCTCTTAAGTTACAGACCAATGGGTGAAATGGTAGAGCCATAATTTTGCTGACTCCTCTCTGTTCCATTCTGAAACCATGGAAGACTGAGCCAGGAGAATCCCATGATAGCAACTGACACCCCACCTGTGTGATCAGAACCCAGCTAACTACAGGCCCCACTGGGAACCACACCCCATGCCCAGCCAGAGCACAGACGGCTTCTCCTCCAGCAAGGAAAACAAACCAGCTGGGTTGGTCCATCTGATAGTGATGAGTGCTACATCTACAAAGGTGTGGATCAACACATTTTAAGAATCAGTGATCCCTTTAATGGAATAACACTCACAAAAGCAGAATCAAGCCTGCTGAAATTCTGGTTTTGCATAAATGTAACTGGGTGTAACATCTCATGCATATGGACTTCCTTTGAAAACTGAGGATTAAACAGTTACCTTCTTTAAATTTTGTTTTATGGTTGTGCTGTCTCTCTCCACCACCTTCATCATTTCTTGGCTTGCCATGTACAAGATGTTGGCTGCAGAAAAAGAAATAGGGAATAATGTAAATACATAGCAAAACTGTTAAAAAGAACAATACAGACACAACTCTGCAAAAAAGCAGAGCAACTAGAGCAGTCATCATCTTGACAATCCCATGGAAAAGAATGCCACTGACAGAAAGAGCAGTGTTTATCTTACCTATATCTCACCTATATCAAATGATTAAAAAGGCATACAGACTGGGAAAAGGGGTCTCTGTGCAGTTTCACTTCTAGCAACCCAGTCATCCAATCCTGTGGTGCAGCTGGCAAAATCTGTGCATCTACAGCATTGCTGAGTTCATATCCTGACACTGGTTGTTGTCCTCTCAATTCAGCTCCAAACTGATGGATTACACTCCTTGTTTTTAGAAGGATGCAGATCTTTAAATGCATCTTCAAAAATCATCCAGGAAAAACTTAAACAAGAGATAAGAAAGACAACTGGAACATGTCCAGATGAAAGTCACTAAACTGACCACAGGGCTGGAACACCTCTCCTGTGAAGATAGGCTGAGAGAGTTGGGGCTGTTCAGCCTGGATGAGAGAAGGATTTGGGGGAAGATTTATAGCACTTTCCAGCATCCAAAAGGCTGCAACAGAGACAGAGTAGGAATTCTCACAAGAGCATGGAGTAATAGGACAAGGAGGAATGGCCTTGAGCTCAAAGACAGCAGGTTTAGATTGGATATTAGGAAGAAATTCTTTACTGTGAGGCACTGGCACAGGTTGCTTCAGAAGCTGTGGATGCCTCATCTGTCAAAGCGTTCAAGGCCAGGTTGGATGGGGCTTTGAACAACCAAGTCTAGTGAAAGGTGTCCCCACCCCTAGCAGGGAAGTTAGAACTGGATGATCTTTAAGGTCCTTTCCAATCCAAACCACTCTGTAACTCCATAATGAGGAATTCCATAGGAATGCAGGTAATTTCTGATTGAGTTCTGTTTCTAATGTGGTAACTCTATGACTTTAGTGCTCAGAACTATTACCTCTAACTGAAGCAGTTTGCCAAAAGCCCTGCTCTGTGTCAGAAGGCAGGATGTGGAGAGCAGCCTCTGCTACTCTAAGTGCTGGTGATTCAGGTGACCAAGGTGGCTCCCTGGATTTAGAGGATTTCACAAAGCACTAAGTGCAATAGCCTGGATTTGGCAGGATATCTGTGACAACAGGACTTGTACCAAACGCCCTATATGAGGATCTCAGTATGTCAAGACTTCTACTTTCCAGCCCAAAATACAATTCTTGTTAGCAGGCCACAGTAGACAGCACATGGGCAGTCAGAGCTGCTGCATTACCTTGCAGAACCTGCAGTGGATGGAGGCCAGGGATGACAATAGCATTGTCCCCAGGGCAGAACCTGACAGATTCAACACTACTGGGATGCTGCAGGCAGCTTTCACCCCCAGTTCAGTCATACAGTGGGAACAGAAGTACTGTCCTGCTCCCCTTCTCCCATCTTCCTTGTTCCTCTGTCCTCCCTCCTGTTCTTGGTGTGCTCTGCTCATACTTTTGGGTGGCCTGTGTGGTTTTTTCAGTAAATAATAAGAATTGAAGTGAAATTCACACATGTAGTAAGCTAAGTCACAGAGATACTAAAAGTAAAACTGTAAGACAGCAAAGGCAGTAAGGGCAGTACTTCAAAAGGAAATGTCTCTGAAGGTTTGGGCACTGTGCAAGAAAGGGAACCAGGAAGGCAGGATTAAGCTAAACCGGATGAACAGCAAGGTTCAAGAGTCTATTTCAACCAAACAGGAATCCTTCAAATTTTGGAAACATGATCCTAGGGAAACCAATAAACAGGAACTTAAACTTCAGCAGGCGTTAAGTAAGAGGAAATTGCAAAGAGCAGAAGTAGGTTTCCAAGAACAAACATTAAAGGATTTAAAAATAAACAATAAAATATTCCTTAGGTATATCAGAAACAAGAGGCCTACAACAGAATTTGTATAGGCTAAGGGAGCAGCTAAAAAAGATAATGATGCTGTTTGGAAGATAAATGACTTTGCTTTATGGCATCTAACTTTCTTCTTCAATACATTCAGGAAGTTTTTGCTCTTCATATACTTTTTCTGGTGATGATAATTTCTGTTAGAGTAGTGAGATATTGAGAAGTAGCAACAGTGGAGAAAGAACACAGATATATCAGGGCTAGAAGGTATATTTAGGGTTTGAAAGAACTCTAAATAGAGAATTGCTGAGTTAATAATAATCTTGCTACACAAGAATCACCCTGTCCTATGTATTCAGGAGTAGAAAATACTATCTAATTGCTACTGATTTTACAAAGGAAAATAGGATTTTACTGATCTTTATGTTCTGAAGTATGCATAACTAGATGACAAAAATTACAGGTCTTAAAAAAACTCTCTCACATATGACACAACGAACTTTGTCTGGAATTAAACATCTATAAAATGAAAGGCTGCAATATGATAAGGAGTTTGGAAGAAAATAGAAAAATAGGCTTAGATAATCTGGTCTTCATAACAATAAAGAAGGTCTAGAGTCATCACAATTTTGAAAATAATAAATTTATAATAATAAAATGTAAATAAATCCCAATAAATTAATAAAATTCAAAATTTTGTTTTAAAATCTCTAAATAATTACAGAACACACCTGGCAAATGAATAATTTCTGCTATGGATTAAATCACTTCTCAAGATGACTCTATTTTCAGGGATAAAACCTTTAGACCTTAATCTGAATTAATTACTGAATTAATTAATTACTAAATTGAAGTGGAACGAATCCTGGCCAAAGATTCTAGTCCAGGTCGATATTTAAAACAAATGGTTACCTGATTTCTTAATGATCTGGTAAACAGATAAGTCCTTTATTGACAGCATTTACACAGGACACGATGTTAGTCATGTTGTGAGGAACAGGTGGTGAGAATGAGACAGAGCCAATGAGAGGAGAGAAAAACAATCAATGCACTAATGAAGTTCAAATTAAAGAAATCAAGATACATGCAGGAAAAAAAAACAGAGTGTTTTTTCCATTACAAGCTTATAATCAATGCAAAGAATGCAATCAGAATCCAGAGATCCCCAAGATGACTGGTGTTCACTATCCACATTAACTCAAAAGTCCAATCAGACCATATACCAAGTTTCTTAAACAGAAGGAGGATGATGCAGAATTCTGCAGTACCACTACAGAAATCACACCATGTGACCACACCTGAAGAGCCATTTACTCTGTATGCTGACAGCCACAACCCCCGAGGGACAAAACTGAGAATGGTGGGGAAAACAATCAAAGAAGTACAATTAAAGAGCTGTTGCCATCACATTTGTGATACTTCATGACACACTGGTTTTCCCTCTCTTAAAGCACAAAACATTTAAATACAAAACAATAAAAGGAAATACTTTTTAATGTCATATGCAATTAATTATGAACCTTGCTGCCACAGGAAACTGATCTGCACACATATTTGACGCATTCACTTTAAGTGTGCTGCCCTGAGCTCCTCTAATTGTAAACACAGTTAATAAAATTAATTTTAGGGCAAATCTACACAAAGGCCAGACACCTCATACCTACATCAACCTCACCTTTTAGATACCATTCTCTACATCTGCTACTATTCTTTCTTGGTTTCCTGTGGATATGACCAGTATCATCTCTCTTTTGAATTTTACTGATGCAGAATTTCAGGTCATACCAGTGAATCTCTCTCTCTCCAACAGCAGAGCTGCAGCTCTTTCAGCCCTTGTACCTATTCATATGTATGAGAATCATGCCTCATTTTACAACACGTTAACCCACATGAATTTGTGACACACAATATTCCCATTATATTTTCTTGTGGAACTATTCCTTAACCAGTAATTTACCACCCTTCTAAGAAATTTACACACAGAACAACTTGGCTCCCTAAGGAATGAGAGCATTGTCCTCTCCTTGCCTCCCAGCACTTGTCTTAGCTTGTGAAGGTCACTTTGATCCCGTCCCTCTCAGCATATCTGCAGCCTATTCTAGCATGGTGCTTTCTGTAACCTCAGCAAACACACACACTGTATTCTGCTGGTCACACAGGGAACAGCTACTCAATACTAAAGGAATGAAGAGAAGACTGTCACAAAATCCTACTAGATACATCTTTCCTGTTTCAAAAATCTTCCTGAATCCCATTTTCCAGGCAGTCATACATCTGTCTAGTAGGTGTTGTCAGGTATGTCATATTTCCAAAACTTTGTTAGAACATAATGGGAGACACTGTGAATATTTTTATTAAAGTCAAAATATCCTAAATCCATTGCTTCCCTCTAATCCACATTACTGTAAAATGTTTAATTTCTGGGGAAAGCTATATTTAAAGCTATACCATTATAAAGCAGGAACAGTAACCTTCTCTCTGGCTGCTATGGAATGTCAATCTGGGCTTCTTCAAAAAAGCTATTTTTCTCAAAAGCTAAGTCACAAGTTCAGGGAGAAATCTCTCTGCTATTTCCTAATACTATACTCTGCTAACCTTGGCATTTTTTGAATATTTAGTTCTTTCCTTTTCAAAAAAACTTGTTCTGTTTCCTTATTTCATGAATACCAAGCGGTTTTTTCTAAGGACATAACTCAGAATTTACTTCTTTTGTCTGCAATGAGAAAGCCATCTCAAAAAGCTCTCAAGGACTGTTACTTTGAGCTTTTCAGCAGCTCTGAAAATCAGGTTGTGAACTGGGCACAATCAGATGCTGACACTTAAAAAATGAACGGCGCCTGAAATCTGTCACTGGATTCAAAGAGGAAGGTTGTCCTGTGAGATCACCTGCCCAGTGTTTGCTGCCTGGTGTTACAGACTCTGGAAAGATTTCCAACCTGTGCCAATGCTTGCTTTAGCAGGAAATCTCTAGAATCATTACCAAGAGTCCTGGAAAAAAATATTTATTGGGTTTTATTGTCATGATTTCAAGTAGAATATAAAATGCAATGTAGAGCCCATATGCTGAACTTCCTGTGTGAAGCTGTTTCACCCAAACCTGCAGAACCAGTCACTGCACAAAAATAAAGCACATCCAGCATCCTCTGCAGGACTGTGGCTCAAAATGCAAATGTAGGAAATGCACTCAGTGGGCTGTGTGGAAGCTTTGCTGGAGCTGTGACCTAGGGTGAGTGTGTAGCTTCCATCTGTTTGGCATCCACCACCATCACCAAAGAGAGTCCAGGGTTCAGTAAAGGTAAAAGACTGAAATTAGTATTCTGAAAAATCATTACAAGTGAAAGATAAGACTGTGGGATGAAAGGTCAGGAGGCCTGGAATTTTTGTGAATGAGATCCAGTGCAAATTAAAAAAAATCTCTATGTCTCAGTTTTCTCATTTTAAAAACACGCTTCAGGCTGCTATGACAATGAAGCGTGTTTTGTAGACTGCCTTAAAAATACTTGCAAGTGAAAAACATTGTGTAAAAATGTCTATTAATTAGCCTTGAAAAATATATTTCTTTATCAATAATGAAATTTACAGAGCCAAATCCATCATATTTCCTTGGAATTGCTCACCACTACCTTGAATGTTGCTTTTTACAGTGATCAAGTAACAAAATCTTCACAGCTATCTATGAAGAACACCTCAAAAAAAGAGCCAAAGATTAGTCTGAAAATACCCAAAGTCAAAACATGCCTCTGTGAGAAAATTGCTTGTTGAACTTAAAATCTTTCTCTGAACTGGCTTAGTGAAGCCAGTACCAAAGGCTTGGAGGACCTAATACTGCACACACACACTTCTGCATATGATGTGCTGCCTCTGCTTTTAGCAGGAATGTTTTAAGTGACAGTGTTAAATATTTGAAGGATGAGAATTGTCCTGTAGTTTGAAATTTGTGTCTTCCACCAGTCCCTAACTGATATTTAGTTCAACAGAAATAAGCTGATCCTGCCATAAAATGAAGGTGTACGGTGTGGTTGATGAGCTTTATGAGAAGCTGTGCACTTGTACAGCTTCCTCCCAAAAGCAAAGAGGGACTGAAGGAGGGACTTCACCCAGTGACAAACCATGAGAACATTCAGTGTCTGAAGAACCACAGCACTGCTGTGATGGGATGTGTAAATGAGACATACACCACTCACATCAGCTCTTTTGGTAACCTGGATATTCAGACCCTGAAATGAGGAAGGTGTTCTCCCAGACATGAGTGTGAGTGCTCCACAGCTCCAGTCACAGACACACACAGTGGATTGAAAACTCCTTACTGGGCAAATATGGTTTGCAGTGTCAAGGCTGGAGTTAAATCCTAAATCCTGTCTTGAAGGGATGTGACTTATGAAGCCAACTCTACCTGCTGAGGATACATAAGCTGCAGCTCTCTCCTGAAAAGAGTTTAGAAGAAAGGAAAAAAATTATTTTTTCTTATTCTTTGCATGGAAGGCAAAAGTCCAGTGCCCCTGTACTCTCAATTCCTATCTAGGAAACAGGCTCCTAACAATTTGGCTTTGAACCAGTCAAGAATTTCTAGGAAAAGAAATATAGAAGCTCTTCAGCTTTTCCTGTAAACATCTTTTTGCTTGTTCAATATGTTGATCTGGTTTAACAGTCTAAAGCAAATCTGAGTAAGCTTTGTTTTATTTTCATGGTATAATCCCATTCCTTCAAATGTGTACTTTTGCATATACTGGACTGATGCATGAATGAGTCAGCCTGAGTCAGTGTGATAATCCAAAGCACAGAAAGTGAAGCTTATAACATGAATTTTTCCAGTATCATGGCCTTTGTAAATATTCCTTCATATGGTTTATTTCTAATAAAGCAAACAAAAAAATGTGGCTGCATACCTACAGAAACTGGCCAAGGTCCCTGGTGACAGCTATAGAACCCCAAAGTGTTTTTATTATGTTCTATTCCATCTCAAACTGCTGATACCCCTTGCAATTCAGAACCAGGTTACCAAGATTTAGTAACAAAAAAAAGCTAGTGTTAATTAACTATTATAAAGAATTAGGCCTAAGAGCTTAAAAGTGAATCAAAGTTTAAACAGACAAATACCATATTATGTTTTTAACACATAAATGCCTTCTTAAAATGCTGGAACTTGTGCAGATCTTTTAAATACACAGATTACCTTGAAAATGGAAGCTCCTAATTTATTCCCAGGTCAGGCTTATGAAATTTACTGCCAAGTTAGCTTCTCCCCATGATCCTGCCAGTGACCTTTTTCCTGCCCTGGCAGGATCATTCCCTCTCCATGGATTAAAAGGTGATTAAGGATCAGTGTCAGTTCAGTCTCATACATTTGCTAAGCAGAGACGACAAACTGTGCCAAAATGTGTTTGATTTATTTGTTGGGGTTTTGTGATAGAGGAACCCTGATTGGACTCAAATCAAGGATCCAGAAAAGAATAGAGTGCTTTATATCATTGGTAGCTCTTTAACCCAAAGTGTCACAGCAAGGACTTAATATCCTTCGGCTAAATTATTAGTTTTCACAAACAATAATGACTGAAATCAATCAAGCTTTTCAATGCTTCGGGTTCTTTAATCTCCAATTCAAGCAGCCAGTTGTTAGATGGATACCTGTATCTATTGAGCTAAACTTCAAATACATTGATACAGCCACAGTGTAGCCAAGCAAACCACGTGTGAAATAGAAAACTTCCTGATTTTTAAGAAATGCATGCCTAGAATTATTATAATTGTTTTCTAAAGATTTTAGAACAATAGTCAAAACTAATTTCTTGTCTGCTGACTCTCTGGGTATCAAGAGATCTATGCTAGAAGTTGGGAAGTTGTGCAAATTTCAGGGAAGAAACACATTTCTTACTCAGGACAGATAACTTTATACTTGATTCTTGAAGCAATACAGAGATTTCCTGTACTTGGACAGAAATATGTGTTTTTCCTCAAGTCTTTAAAATTCTTGCTTGATTATTGAATATCCAAAGAAGATTTGCCTGCTTATTTGCAAAAAAAAGAGATTAGATTAGGGCTAAATTAATCATAAACTCACACTAAAAACGGAGGGGTCACACTATGTTGCCTGAGAAAATTCGAGATGATCTGGAACTATGTCTTTATGGAAATATATTGAAAAAAATTACTTAAACACAGCACACATATCCATAAAATACAAAAGGTTATGTATTTCTGACTTAATCCTGACAAACTTTCAGAGATATACATGCCCTAGATTAATTTAAAAATAGCGCTGTGTTGTAGGGCTGTGACTAGAGCTCATTCTGTTTGGTTTACTCTGTATATTAATTACATAAATATTATTTTATTATTTAAATATTATTTATGTATAAACCATATAATTTATACATAATTATAAATTTGCCTGTATATTAATGACATAAAAATGATACTGTGTTCTTTGCTGGGCTAAGGAAATGAATTTACTGTGATAGAAAGAACAGACATAAAGAGATGCCGTACTAATGAAACAAGGGACAATAACAAAGGAAAAAATACTTTTCAACTTCATTGGCTAATAGTTTTCAGGAAATCATCAAAATAGTTCCTTTTCCAACAAAAATGAGTGGTTGTGAAGATAGCCCCAATCTAGACAACTTAATGGATGCACAGACACATTCTTTAACAGCTTGCTCATCGGACAAACACAAGACTACAAAGGGTTACCCAAGCTCACTTCATTTCCCCACTGCTGCTAGCTTTAGATTATGTTGACTCTATCAACAAGATTGTGGGTGTAGGTGTAAATTTATTAAGTTCTACACATCAAAATATTGTTCTATTTTATAAGTTAGTAGGAGCTATGCTCTGCAATGGATACAGGGAGAAACACAAAGCCAAATTTTTACTTCAAGGTCCAGATAGTACAGTTTCAGCAGCATCAACCTTGGAAGAACATACAGTAACAGTTTCTAGAGTGGACAAATTCAGAGCAAAAGAAGAGCATGGTCCTGCCTTCATGATGCTTCCAAAATGCAAATCTGGTGCCACCATTCAGATCAACCAACCCCTCAAGCAGATAAATACAGAGAGTGGAGAGACACCTTACACTGTTCTGTGAAGGTCACACATACTAAGATATTGTCTTTTTTCACCAAGAAATGACTAAAGAACTGAAGTGGTTTGTAAGAGATCAGTGATCCCCTTGTGACTGTGGGTATTCTCAGTACTTCTGCAGGGTATTCTGAGACTCTGCAGCACAACAAGTTTTAAGCTATGCTCACCCACTCACTTACTTCTGGCTCCCTTGATTCTGTTCCCTATCTATAGAGAACCTATGCTTTATATACTTAAAAAATTCTTATGTATTCCATTAGCTTTATTTTTCCAGGTTGAATGTCACTCAGTTAATTAGTTTATTCTTCTGTAAAACAATATTTGCAGCTGGTCTCTGTCCTCCCTTGTGTTTGAGGCAATCTTTTAATGAAAGACAGCTCGCTATTGATTAAAAGCCACAAACCTGATGTGCAACCAGGCCCAGAAGAGAACTCTTGAGTTATTAAAAATATTTTGCATATAATTTGTAATATAAAAGAATATTAAGAAGTAGAACAACATGTGAAAGGAAAACAATTTTACATCAACCCATTACAGTAAGAACTTCTCAGGGCCAAGAAATTAGCAGGAGAGGACAAAGACATTGGAAGTCAAGAAATATTTAGAATTCTCTTAACATACTCTAATTTAGAGCTACATACTGTAACTACAAAAGCCTCAGGTCTTTAAGCCTTTACCTCAAAGAACAATGCCTTTACTAACTGGCAGTCTTTTCTACTACAGAATTTTTGCCTATTTCTTGGAAGCATTTTGTTCTGACTATTGTTGGAAATGAGAGACCAGACAAGATGGACTTTGGACCTCATTTCCAGCTATTATTTCCTGTGTAAGTCAATAGTATATTTCAGTATGATGGGGCTTATAGTCATGCAATTTTGAGCTAATTTTTCAGCAATATTTGTCACTATTTCTTAAAAAAGCAACATTCTTGTTTAGTGTATTATTACAAGTACTGAACATCAGTTCTACTAGACTTGAAATAAAAAACTGAAGAGTGGCTACAATTTACTTAGTTATTCCACATTTCTTACACAGAAATCTGAGGAAAGCTCTTTATTAGTTTGCCCTTCATTGACATTAGAGCCTTACAGGTTTGTTCTTAAACCCAGTGCACAGTATAGTTCTCCCAGACATGGCTTGATGGTTTGGAAAATTATAATGCCTCTCATTGTACCTTCATCAGGTACTCACTAGTTATAGAAAAATCTCCTAAATTGTTCCATAAATGCCAGGCTGCAAAGCACATATTTCCACAATGGCTTGCTTTTGATAGTCTTTTGTCCCTTCACTGACCAACAGCTTTGTAAAAAGCCTTTCCTAGTCTATCTTACCCTTCTGCCAACACAAAATGCACCTTCCCAGCTTCTGCTTTGACAATTGTGAAGTCAAACTTCCAGAGTCTGTTTTCAACAAACTGTTGTTGCTTTTGCAGGTACAAATGTAGGCTGTATCTCTGCACCAGTATATGAAATGGAGCTGGAAACTATTCTTAGGCCCTGAGGCCAAGTGGAATAGAATGGCTTGTTTCCACAGAATTAGATTCCTCCCCTACCCAAACTGCTTATGGGGACAATGTATGGCAGTGCTAACTCAACTGAGCCTGAATAGTTGGAGAATGCTAGTTGGAGAAGGCTAAAAACATACCAGAATTCAGTCATATTACAAACTTTCATATTTGCTTTTAACTAATGTCTGACATTAGGCATGCTTTACCTTTATTTCTGTTTCCTCAATCATTCTATGCTGCATCTGTTCACCTGTCTTGCTTGGTTCTTCTATGGTAAACTGTCCCTCATTAAGGGTTCTGAAATTCTCAATGCTACTCTTGTCTATTTAATCAGCGTGTGTGACATTACAGGGCTGGAAGGGATCTCCATTGGTGTCTTTTTCTTAAGATGAATCAATGGTGCTATGTTATTTTCAGCAGGTACTTATGCATCCTGTCATTAGGAAGCACACATGATGAAAGTTTCATTATCTTCATAGGAAATCCCATCTAGAATTCTGCTCATATCATTAACTAAAATCTAATCTGAATCACTTTTGTTGCAATGTACTCCATTATATATTACCTCATCTACCATGGACATGTAAGTTAAATTACTGCCCTTTACTTGAAAACTCTTTCTATGATGTTCTTCATTTGTCTCCTGTTCAGTCTAAACAACTCTATTTTATACCTGTCATAGGATTCACCTGATTGAATGTGGGTATCAAAAGCTTAATTTTTCTTTCTTCACAGTCAGACGAAAGTACATGGTTCATCTCATCCTTAAGTACTGACCAAGATAGATTAGACAAGTGTTACCTATTTCTCCACTGACTATGGCAGGATTTTAAGGGGATTAGTGAATGAATAGAGCTTTATGTTGTAAATGTGTGAAGTATTTCTGTTCTAGCACAGGTGTTACCCTTTTGTGAAAATATGAAGCCAATCTGCCTCATCTTCAAATGCTCTGTATCAAAATGCCATATATTCTCTGCCAATTGCTTTTTCTGCTCTATTACATATATATACATAGATATATATTTTTATATATATGAATATATATGTAAAGCAATGTACTGTGAGAAGTAGCTGAACAGTGTGTGTTGTGGATTCTCTCCTCTACAACCACCAACCATATTACATATTGCACTTTGGATAGCTCCAAATTTTCTCAGAAGTCCCTTAAATACATCTGTCATGCTCTGGTGAATGTAATATTCAACAGGTCTCTTGTCTTTTTATGTGGATCCAAAGACAAGCACATCCATCCTCCTCTTTTCTCTCTGCTCTTCTTTCCCAAGAGCCTTAGATCCCTTCATATTGAAATTCCAGCTCTGTCAGTTCTCTGTCTGTTAAGACAATTAACTAATAATTTTGATGTTTTTTAAAGGTTTGCAATGTGATTTTATTTTCCATACTTTAGAAATTTACATGATCTGCACATCACCTGCCACATCTACCACCTTCCAGTAGTCCTTTCCTCCCTCATGATTTTCTTTGTCCACCATAATTTCATATCATTCATGAGCACAAATTTGCTCACAGTGATATACAGAGGGACTTTTCACCTTTTCCCTTGAATTCATCATCAAGCATCCTTTACTAAATGTTTTAATGCTAATCACCTTTTCATGGTTAAGGAAGCCAAAACTCCCATGACACTGGTCTGATTGGAAGTGCTTCAACCACTGTGCATACTTGAAAATATTCTTTTGAGGAAGCAGAGTGATTTTAGAAGTCAAGTCTTATGCCCTATGAAAAACAAGCAACCTCATTACCCTGTCATTAGTCTCTCACTCTCTACACTTTCTTTCCATACATCTTTCTTTCCCATATTGACACTGCAGTTTCCCAGGACACTTCTGATGCTCTGCCTTACAAAACTATAATTTACTGTCAGGTTTTTTTCCCTGAATGAATCTGCTATTTCACCATTTGCCATTTAATTTCTATTACTGCTATTGCATCAGACTGTTGTTTGGGTTGGCCAAGGACCATGCAGAGACTGGGGACATCTTTTGTCAGGTGCTGGCAATACTGACATGGAGAAGCCTGAAGTGATGGTTTCTTCTGTCACACAAGAGACTTCCACAAAACCTCCACAAATTCTTAGTCTCCTTCTTCCAGAACATTTTACTGATGCCTCCCTTAGCAAATCTGCCTCACTGCAAGATAATTTCAGAATAATCTGTTATTACAAAATGCTTCAGAAATATTTTAAAATATGCACATTGACAACTTTAAATTCCCACTCCTGGCCTCTGTAAAGGTAAATTGATCAATACAAAATTTAATTGATAATTTTCCAGAAATTGTAGCCAAAGGAAAGAGTCCCGAGTGCCTGACTGGATCTTTTTTTTTTGCATCTAAGAAAGATTTATACTGCATGGGAGTGCAAAAGGTCCCAGTCAAGTTGGCTTCAGCATCTCAGAGGCTACTTAGGCTATTAGGAAAAATAACATTTCTGCTCCACAGATTTTACAGTTTATTTCTAAATTGTTACTGCTGAACATCGAGTTGCAGATGCACACAGAGTTTTTCTTGACCTTACGAGGGACTTCATGCAGAGGGTACAAGAATAAAATAATTTGACTTCAATGGGATGATTGTTGCCAAAGACTCTCCCATGAACAGAGCTGGGACTACTCAGGCTGGAGAAGCAAAGCCTCTGGGAGACCTTATGGCACCTTCCAATACCTTATGAGGCTATAAGAGAGCTGACAGGGACTTTTACAAGGGCGTAGAGTAATAGACAAGATGGAATGGCTTTAAATCAACAGACAGCAAGTTTAGATTAGATATTAGGAACAAATTTATTACTCTGAGGTGCTGAGACACTGGAATGGGTTGTCCAGGGAAGCTGTGGGTGCCTCATCCCTGGAAGTGTTCAAGGACAGGTTGGATGGGGCTTTGAGCAGCCTTTTCTAGTGGAAAGTGACCCTGCCCATGGCAGGGGGGTTGGAATTGGATCATCTTTAAAGTCCTTTCCAAAACAAACCACTCTGTGAGTCTGTGATTTTCAAGTGCTGTGCAGTTTATCTGAACTTTGACATGCTGCAATACAGCTCTTAAATGCTGCATTTGTATCAAAATGACCTGCAAATAGTTGTCTGAATTTTTGAAAATAAGTTTATCTCAAGAAATATACTACTATCTGATCACATTTTTTTCCTGGTAAGTTGCTTGTCTTACTGTAAGGTTCTTTAGTGAAGTGTAACATTAGTTTCATTTCCAGTTTATCCCTTGCTCTTGAGGAAGCAATCTCTGTCATTCCTCTGAGGGAGTCAGAAAACAGTGGTAAGAACTAATAATACCAAACAGCCCTGTAATTTCCTATGAGGAAAACATATTTTCTACCAGTAATTATTGCCAACAGCAATCTTGGAAATATCGTATAACTTATTGTTTAAAACATCAAACAGAAGGAACTGCTTTGTATCAAGGATGACTAATGCAGGAACATGTGCTTCCACACATGCACAGACACATTAGATAAAATGTTGATGTTTAGAGGTTTACAAGATATAAATATTGACTTTGGGGTCTGCTGAAGTTTACACTTGAATTTAGAATGCAAACATAGCAGTTAATGTATAACCATGATGGACATGAATAGGCAGAAACAGCTGGAGAAGCACGGGCTTCTCCAATCTGCTTGGTACTACAGTTGCAGGAAGATCACAACTATACAAGAAAATCAGTCAGCTGTGTTTGAGAAAGCAGAGTAGAGGCTAAAGGCAAAAATAAAAAGTTATTCAACTATTATACCCAGGTGCTTTGCAAACAATAGATGCTTTGTTGGGGAGTGCGAAAAACACTCATTTACTTTGTGTGATGAAGCATGTGCAGATGAAGTGGCATGTGTGATGGAAAACTGAAATGTCCACAGGCTTAATCCTGCCTGAAGTTACTTTGGAACAACTCCCACCATCTTCAAATGATAGAAATGATGTCCCTTAGGTAGAAAAATTCATCTCCAGCTTAAGCTCTCATACCGTGGCAGGTGGCTGTGATGCTGGGATTTCTGCCAGCGTCCAGACTTTGGTTATGGAAAGTGTCTGCAAGAAGGACACAGAAGGGTCTGCTGTAGGTGGTGCTCAGTCCATAAGGAATGGCCAGGATGGACCCTGTCTGCAGCAATTCAGCATCTCCACCCTGTGGTTCCTGCCTGAGCTCTGTGGGATTACCCTGCTTTGCTACACAGGGGTCTAGCCTGGGAGTAGATACATGGAGGTCAGTTTAAGTGTCCTTCTGGACTGGGACCTGGTGCTGATTCTTCCTTGAGGAAGCCTCATGAAATTCAACATCTGGATCATGCATCCTTTGAAAAAGGTGAACACTCTTACAACTGGAGTGGCTTTGATTCATAAGAAAGGTGGACTTTATACCACCTTGTCCTTCATAAACATAATCCACTACTTTTAAAGCTCACTTTAAATAGACCTGACCTTTGCACTAAGCAGAAAGCAATCTCTTGTGCCACTGGGTTTGCTTAAGAAAAGCCAGCATTTCCTTCCCAGATCCATGAAGATTCTGTAGGAATTTTCTCCTTGTCAATCTTGTCATATTATAGAATTATTGAGTACGGGTGGGCATCTTCATGACAAGGAGCAGCAGCAAAGTGGATTGCCATATTGTTTTAGCTGATCATAGGAATTAAATCCAAACCAGTGCCCCCTTCAGTCACATGGAATAACAGGTACTAAATTAATTACCAGCTTTGTAGATGTCATTTTCAGAAAAAAACTTATTCCAAGACACAAATGTCTAGAGTTTACCCATGGGTATGGATTTAGCATGAGTTTAAGTGCTTTGCTGGTACTGCATGATGAAGGAGTTTGATGAATCAAGCTAAATTTCTAACCAGTAAACACAAGTTATATCAGAACCATGAATTCTACTCCAGATATTCCTTGGGGGAGTTTTGGCAGACACGTCTCATTCAAAAGGCATAAGCCTACTGCAGAAGGGAGTCCTTCCCCTGAATTCAGGGGGGTTTGTATTGTTTGGCCCAGGGAAAATAAAGTGCCAATTTGCAGATGACTGTCTGGCATAGTTTAACACAAAGCAACTGTAGCTGGTAGCACTTCACTGGCATATACTTATTTTCAACATCCTTTCTGCTTTGTTGATGTTACCTCTTCCTTTTTCATGCCATTTGCAACACATCATTAGACTCACTGCAAATTTGTGGGCGTAAATTGTGTCCCCGGGGATGAAGCCTCACCAGGGGTGAATAAACAATCTCCCCTTCCCCAACCAAATCCCAACTGTGCCTCACATTTCATGGAAATGATCAGCAGTTCCACTATCAAAACATTCACGCCTTATGAGTAATATTTATGATGGGAGTTTTTTATGTTGGGTTTTCCCCCAAGAAGAAAGAGAGGAATAATTAACAGAAACAGACCAAATGAGAAATTTCCACATTATTACTATTATTTTCATAAGGCTTTCACAGGAAAGTAAAAGCTTTTGCAAGTAATAAAAGTCCTCATTAAACATCTTTCTTTCTTTTGGAAATGGGGTAAATTATGAAGCAGATTAATAAATAAATAGGACTATAAATACATAAAAGTCATTGCCTTCCTCCAGTAATTTAATATGAGCATCCTACTCTGAAATAAGGAAAAGTTTATTCACTCACAGAAAGAATAGAGCAGATGTGAGGTTTTTCCATCAGCTTAAGTGCTGCCTTGGTAAGGTGAGTTGTCCAACTACATTAAACAAACATTTTAGTCAGGCATCACACAGGAAAATAAACAGTAGCAAAGGAAACATGAAAATATTAAAGACTGTTATTCTTTGGCGCCTTTTCCTGCGAAGCAGGTGATAAAATATTACTGTGTTTCCACAGGTAAGGAAACACGCTCTTAAACACTTTGCAGAAACACATATTACGATCATCACTTAAAATGTCAGAAGTGGATAGGACTCAACTGTGACAGCACACAAGAGGCTGCTGAGAAACACTGCAGGACCAGAGGGTTTTGTACACTGGGCCAGGCTGCTGGGCTACCAAAGCAGCCTTCTGGCAGAGCAAATTCAGAGAGGCAAAAAACATCTTGCAGGAGATAGCTGTAGCGTTACCTGATTTCAGGACAGACTTCTCTTGAAGCCTAATTAATCAGATGTTAGTGAAGAGGGAGAGACTCTCTGTTGTATAATTTCTGACCTCTTTCTGTCCCACTGAGCATCAAAGAATGCACACAGGAAGAGAGAAGACCTGCTGAGCTCCACTGTTTTTGCCCACCTGTGATATACTGCACTATGCTGCACAGATGTAACACGGTTTAGTTTATGTAGATGGAATTTATGTACCATGTCAGTAATTTCTGTTCACCATGAAATTTTGTCTGGCTATCCATCATGTCTGAAATTCTACACATATTTAAATATAAAACATCCTTGAAATGGTTTCTGCATTGTAGCCAGAAGTTATCTACAACGTACATTCATCAGAAGAAATAAAGCAATCACTTTTTACTACCAGGACTTGGATTTCCATCAGCCTGGAAAACCAACTTGAAAATGTCCTGGTCTGGGTTCAAAGATCTGCACAGTTACCCAGTGCCCAGAGTGTAGGGAAAACTTTTATTCTCCTGCCTGCTATGATGGTAGGACAGTGAAGATGTAGGTGTGAGATTGCAAGGTGCTGCCTGAAATCCTTTGTAGTATCAGTTTCTGTCTCTATTTTAAAATGCACTACATGTTCCAGCCTGTCTGGCCAGTGTGGTTTGGGAAAGCTGCTCATGACTAACATCCATATATATATTTTTAGGTTAAACTAGTAGCTAGGCAGGTTCAATAGATCAACTTGCTGCCCTGGGATGCAGGTCTATATAGTGTTCTGCTGTTGACCAGCTATGTGATGCTGGTCAATAGCTCATCCATTGTCTTGAACATTGGGTTCTTTTTTAAACATGCTGGTTCAGCATTTGAAATAATAAAACATAGATGAGTACATAATGTGCATATCCTCCTTGGCTGTGCATGCCTCAGTGGATGGGTTTTGTTCCATTCAGCATGGAAGATAGAGCTCTTCCAATTTTATCTTGTAAAACAAAGTAAAAATCAATAGAACTATGCCTTATGTGCTGAATTTCCATCTGCTCATCATAACTTGTGTTGCATTTTAATTTAAAAGCAGAGCAAGAAAGAAAAGTAAACTAAATTTTAGCTGTGCAATGACATAGCTTTTAAAACATTTTTTGAGGGGCAAAACCTCTTATTTCACCATTTCATGTGAAGATTTTTATCAAGTGCTTACCTAATACCTTAAGCACTGGTTTTTATATCTGAAAAAATACAAGCAGAATAAGTGGATTTGCTACTGAGTTCCATGAACACAACATGATGCACTGTCCTTACCCAAGTATTTTGGTTAGATGGGTATTTCCACAGCAGTTCAGTCCCAGAAAAAGAACTCAAAAAAATTTCCCATCTTACTTATCAGGAAATTGAGGTGAAAATGTAAAATGAGTTTTCAAAGAAGGCAGGAAACAAACAACAGGACTCTCACTAGAAATCAGCAGCTGTAAATTCTAATGCAAAGTATGAGATATCTGACTGTACTAGCAGCAAGGGTAAAAGCTGCACAGAAAATCTGGAACACATTGTTTTCTGGTATCTGAAGCAAAAAGAACAGTCAGTAGATTCTGAGCAGCATTTATCTCCCGCTGCTTTTGGTTTCTAGTAGAGAGAGTCCCTCTGTGATCAGTAAAATGCATTAGTCATTGCAGGGTGTGATTTACCTTTCCTGCTTTAAAGCCAGCAACTCAGACAGCGTGATGTTCATAGTGATCAGATGAAGACCAACCATAGTGACACATTTAAAATCTCTGATAAATAAAAAGAATTGGAAAAGAAACAGATCTCAAGCCATGATAACTCCTGAGGCTGGGTAATTCAAATCCAGAATGCTACCTCCCAGTTGGCTTCCTGGAAATAAACTTTTAAAATAACTTGAGTCATCAATGTAAAAACTTCTGTTCCATTTTCTAAGCAACTGGAAGCTTACATTTTACTGGCTTTTGATGTAAATTTATCTCAAAGATGCTATTTTATAGTTGTGTAAAATGTATCCCACAATAAAATCTTTTACTCTCTGGCACCTCAGGGATTTAATTTTGTCATCCTGTACATCTGACAGGGAGAAGCAGCAACTGCTGGGAGACAAGCCTCAATACCTCAGCTGGGACTTGCTTCCTTTACAGTCCTGTGGAGTGCCTGAAACTGCTATAGCCCTTTTTGCCTCTGTAAAACAAGGGAAATTTAAACACTCCACATGAAATCTGAATGTTTCCACACTTGGAACAAGATAAAATTTGAAACACAACTCTGGAGTTTTATCTTAATTATTTGTTTTACAACTTCTGTTTGATGCTTAAATTAACTAGGCATCTCTTATTTCCAGCTTTCACTCATGTGACAGCCTAAATGAATCTGAAAGCCTTGTTCCAGGCTTCTGAGTCCCCTCCTTCCTAACCTGCCCCAACAGTACAAAGCAGACCTCACCCTGCCCCAGGCTGGGTGCTCCCCTGCTCCCCGACCAGGTTAAACAAACAGGGAGATTCCTCCAGGGAAGTCACAGGTTCAAGATCACAAAGGACCCACCTCATTTGGGCCTGTTAGAGGGTTTTCTTGCTATTGTGCTTATCTGTATCTTCCCTGTCATCCAGACATTAACCTCTGACCTGTGAGCCTGCCTCTCGAAAAAGCTGTGCAGTGTTTACCCATTATGTAATGTCTGTGCTTTTGTGGAAATTTTACAGAAACAAATGGAGGAAGTTTGCCAGTCAAACGGCTGGACAATAAATCCTGTTCCATGTAGATAGAATGGTTTACTGTCACTGTAAGTCTGCTACTGGCATCTGTCACCAAAAAAATGTTTACAAATTTCAGGGCACTGGAGTGCCAAAGTATTACAGCACTTCAGGACTATACATGATTTGTAGAACCACCACTGCTGTGTTAGATAGGGGTAACCTTGTTTTGCTGGCCTGAATAAACAGAGTGACAATGTTTCAGACAAGTCAGGGTCACTAATGTTTAATATTTCTGTCTATTGATCTCCTAAGTTCATAAATACAAGTATTCAAAGGCTTGTTTGTTCATTATGTTTTTTTTGCCCTAAGATATCTTTGCTAGAAGTTAAACCAGGTAAGCAAAGGCCCTTCAGCCCCTTTTGCTTGTTTCTTATAGGACCTTTATTATTAAAACACTATATGTTCCCATCCTTCCTTACAATCCATCTTCTTTACAGTCCCTGCTGTCTCCTCTCCTTCTGTGCTGTTTCCTCTTTGGGACAAGACATTCTATTATGTTCCCTTTCTGGACAGTGTCATCACAATTCCTCTTGCTGTGTAACTGGGGCTTCCATATATCATCAACTATGGAGTTAGAACAACAGAAAGACGTGCTTGTATAAGAAGCAGGAACAAACATAATTTGGAAGTGGGGCAATAATAGGTAATGTAATTCTTCCTTCACTGATTCTTTCAGCCAAGGGCCTGATCCTGCAGCAACTGAATGGAGCTTTTCCCTCTCAGTGTCAATGGGAGAAGCACTTGGTCTTAGAGTTCTGTTCTAATTAAGTTTTCAAATCTCATTTCCTTTCAGAGGAGAGAAAACATTGTTGTGACTAAGCTTTGGATGTGGTAACAAATCCCTGGCACGTTGGTTTGTTTTAACGGACGTATTAGATTTAAGGAAACTTTTACCATCTTTTCTGCCCTTAATCACAGGTTTTATTACAATTACAGTAATGCAACAGAGTTACATGCCAAAGGAAATATGTATATTTTTAATGAGTTGACATGCAACCTTTCTGGAGAGAAGAAACAACGTCATTTGCTGAATGTTTCTGAACTGTATCTAGTAATTTATTAGGGGAAAAGGAAATGTTTAGAAAAGCATCTACCACAAATTCAGAGGCTTCAGTAACTCACAGATGAGCAGTCTCATAAGACACACTCAGCTGTTGGGCTAGATTTAGCAAATTTTTGCTGAATGGTAACATTTTCTATTGTCCTCAAACAATAAAAGAGAAGGTTAACAGGCAATATCCGGATGCTCAAAGATTATTAATGCACGCATGTGGTCCTGAGTCACTGGGCTGTAAAACACCATCAGTTTCCAAAGATGCAAACCAAAGGGGAATTCTACTTGAGAGAGATGCTATCACAAGCCCAAAAGAACTAGTAGCATCAATAAGGCCTATTTATGCAAGTTTTACAAGACTTTGGCTCCCAGGGGCTTTCATTCTGGTAGAATCAATACAGGCAACAAACTGAATATAGGCAGAGAACACATCCCATGAGTGAAGAGCCTTCAGCCTGGTTTCTTGCCTCAATTTACCTTACAGCTAGGACACAGGTCAGACACTGGTACCCAGAGGAAATTACAACAGGCTGACAGACACACATCAACCTGGCTCATTCACCTGGGGACTAAAGAGCTCAGAGGGTCAGCCTCCAACAGCAGAACACAAAATCCATTCTGTTCAATTATTCCTGCTGCTGCAGTGTGGCCTGGACCAAACAACACATACAAACAATGGCTGGCCCTGCTTTTTTGGAGGTTAACACAGGCCAAGGACCATTTCCAATACAACCCTGGCTGTGTATAACCTGTATTTTAGAGGTAAAACTTTATCTGCGGGGACCAGAAAAGGATTCCTGGCTTGTGGAGATGTGACCTGACAGACCCCCACATACCTTTTTCTGAGACAAAACTATCAAAGGAAGACACTTGAACACCTCGTGTAGGTAGGTATGACTGCATGCTTGCTTTCTCCTTGGTCACCACGAAACTGTCATCAACTAATAGGAACTCAAGCCACAAACTATAGGAGTTCAATCAGAAATGTGTATTAGCAACCAGGAGTCTGCTTTTGTCAGGCACAGGGCAAGCAAGGGAGTGACTGTCATTATGTCCAGGCTGTACAACAAAAGTGGGGCTGTCTAGGCTGGCAGCACAAACCCTACAGTCCTACAGGGAGCCTCCCACACAAAGCCACAGATCCATGAAAGGCACAGCCCCTCACTGCAATCCCAGTTACTCTGGCACATCTGTTTGGATGATTAGTAAGTAAAATTTAACTGATAGAAGACAGAGCCCAACTGGAAATGTAGGAATGTGTTTTTACTACTATTAATGCAATCAAAACTTCCTTCTTGCTATTATTACTGCGTTAGCATGTCAATTCCATTCCAAATTGTTTTAAACTGTTAACTTACCAAAATACCTGGAGTATAGCACAATTCACATTCTGGTTTTCATTCTAAACTTAACATAATATATCTGAAATTATTCTGCTTCTTAAAGTTGTTTCTCTTGCTAGAATGTGTAAAATGTACGGACAATATACACTGGAGGAGCGTTAATCTTTCTCTTTGTGCCCAAAAAGGTGCTGAAATTCAGTGCATAAAGTAACTTCTATGAGTCTTTGCAGACTGAAGGTCCTTTTCTGAATTTACCAATATTCCAATTCAGATGACAGAGTCTATACAGCTGGCTAAAACAGCTTAATAAAAACAGATGCAAAGAACTCTTTGTGAAACTGATTACTGATTTACATTCACCATCCAATATGAATGAAATGCAAAAACTAAGCAGACGTAAGTCACATAAAGTACATTGTAAAAAGAGTGTTTTAATCACACGAGAAATCACGTCAGTAGTATAGGTCAGTTTACTTAAGAAATATATATTCTTTGTGAAAATATTTTGTTATTTTGCCTTTAAGATTTTTTTAATTTACTCATACGAGACTTTCCTGTACCCATGGTCTTAATTTTAGAAAAGACCAGATCTGTTATTCCTCAAAACTCATGCTTTAATACTAAAAAACTAAATCAACATTTACTAAATGAGAAAAATACAAAAGATGGTTTAACACAGAACGGTGCTCACCAATGCAGTCGACACTGAAGAGATTTATGGAGGTTGTTATTGAAGACTCATCACAGGTCTTCATTCCCCGCAGAGCAAACCTCACCAGGGAGGCCTTGACCCCCTCGGGGAGGAAGGACAGCAGAAACACGGGCATGTAGAGAGCATAGCGGAGCTTGCACAGCAGGGGCGTCATCAGCTTGCCCTGCGGGGACTGAGCCATGCGCTCGATAGTCGGGAACAGCAGCACGGAGCGCAGGACCTGCCAGGGCAGAGAACGCACCGTCAGCAAGGGCACAGCAGCACAGCCCAGCCTGCAGACCCAACCTCTACGTGAGTCTCCATCACAGTGAAACTGAGCTTCCAGGCACAGCACCTCAGCCCAGCCTGCAGACCCAACCTCTACGTGAGTCTCCATCACAGTGAAACTGAGCTTCCAGGCACAGCAGCACAGCCCAGCCTGCAGACCCAACCTCTACGTGAGTCTCCATCACAGTGAAACTGAGCTTCCAGGCACAGCACCTCAGCCCAGCCTGCAGACCCAACCTCTACATGAGTCTCCATCACAGTGAGATTGAGCTTCCAGGCACAGCAGCACAGCCCAGCCTGCAGACCCAACCTCTACATGAGTCTCCATCGCAGTGAAACTGAGCTTCCAGGCACATTGCACCAAAGGTGTGTGATATGCCCAGACTCAGTTTTTTAAAACATGAAGCAAACAAGTACACGGTTACAAAATTATGTTTTATGATAAGAAACTCAAGAGGTGAGTGGCCTTTGGAAGCACCAGCAGGAGTAACCCCAGCAGAGGGCAGCAGGTAGGAGCCCTCCGCTCAGTCCCGGTGGGCTTTTTATCTCAGGAAAAGTACACTGCTTTTCATTTCACCTGGTAAACTACTTTCTCTAAGTAAACCAAACAAACAAATTTTAAAATGTCAGCTGCTGTGATGGTAACTTTAAAAATCGACAACACACAGTGTTTTCAATTTGCAGCTTAATACAGGTAAACTTGGTCAGAGCAAGAAGCATATAGCCTCTTCACTACAGTGTACAGTGGGTACACTGGCATAAAATATTGATTTTTATATCTTATAATGAAATAGACATTCTGAAGGTGGTAATTAGTTTTATAGCCTTAAAATACAAAGAAATTAATTAAAATCACACCCACCTATACTAATCAAAAGTGAGTTAATACATTTACTCATAGTTATATTTCAATGCTAACATCAAGCAAATATTCTAATAGAATAACTGCAATTTTTTCTGGAAGTAAAAATATATTGCAACAACTCATATAGGAATAACCCTCAAAGAGAAACAGCCCTACCTAACAGAAGTATCAATAAAAAAAAGTAAGAATGGATCTGGATATTGCATTGGTAGATAATAAGGTATAAACAGCTGGGCTTTCTTGGTGACTCAATATCAATAAATGTAGTTACCTATGTCTGCTTAGTGCACATCATTCTACATGTTGTGCAAATTAGATTATTATTTTTGTAAAATATCTTTTATGATAATTTTCTTTACTCCCAGATGAGATGCAGCTGATGTATGCTGCTACACCTGTATGCAGTACCCCTGGTCCCAGCAGCCAGGAAATGCCACCAAGAGATATTTACACAATCTCGGCATTGTAACAGAACAAACTGCAAGAATTCAGGAAATATAATAAAATCACACAATCCTTTAGGTTGGAGAAGGTCTTTAAGATCACTGAGTCCAACTGTTATCCTAGCACTGCCACATACACAAATAAACAATGTTCCCAAGTGCCACATCTATACATCATTTAAATACCGCCAGGGATGGTGAATAAACCACTTCCCTTGGGCAGCCTAGTAAGTGCTTGGCAACCCCTTCTGTGAAGGATTTTTCCTAATATCCAATCTAAACCTCCCTGGGCACAACTTCAAGCCTTCTCCTCTTGTTTTATCACTTGTTCCTTGGAAGAAGAGACTGATTCCCAACTGGCTACAAGCTTCCTTCAGGTAGTTGTAGAGCAATATGGTCCCCCTGAAACTCCTTTTCTCCACTCACTCCTCATCAGACTTGTGCTCCAGAGCCCTTCCCAGCTCTCCTGTCCTTCTCTGGACACACTCCATCACCTCAATGTCTTTCCTGTCAAGAGGGGCCCAAAACTGAACTCAGCACTCAAGGCATGGCCTCAACATTGCCCAGTACAGGGTGACAACCACTGCCCTCGTCCTGCTGGTCACTGACAGCTGTGTGTCTGTGCTGGGTAACAGGTCACTAACCATTTCCCCTCAGATTATGGGGGCTTCATTCTGCTCACTGTCCATGTCTGGATACTCAGAGAACAATGGGTCAGAGTCAGGTATTGACCTGCTGGCTCATCTAGTTTCTTCCCTTATCATTCCCTGCAGCTGGAAGGAGAGAGAATACTATCTGTGCACAGTTGTCCCAAGGCCCTGAAGTCTCTCTTGATTGTCCTTGGGCTGCCTGTTGCAATTTCATCGCTGTCTACCTGAAGAATCAATAATGGATAATAATCCAAGAGCTGTACCAGGGTGGGAAGATGGGAGGCTTTCTGTTCACATCTTTAACCCGGCTCAGGGAGGCAGCAGGCTTCTGTAAGAAGTGGGTCTGTTTCCTTCAGAAGGAGTCTGAAGGAAAATGACTCGTCTTTTTTTTTCATGGTAGCAATTTTTATGGAAGCAGGTTGTAGACTGACAACCTCAGCAACACCTTCAAGCCAGGTGGTGAACCATTGTTCTGGTTACTGTTCTTGCAGAGCCTCACAGCTGTCACTCCAGGGCACCTGGAGAGGTGGAGAAGTCCCAGAGGAGACACAGTGGCTGTGCCAGGCAGGAACTTGTCACCATTTCCCTCTGTCTCTTAAGTCACTGTGTTCAGCCAGACAGAGAGAGGGCAGGGAAACGTCTGTGTCATGCATCCATCATCAGAAACTGTACTTACAGAATTTTAAAAGCACAATTTGAAAGAGTTATTTATATAAAAAAATACAGAACTATTTTAATAAATCCTTCTGCTTTCCAGCTGATACTACTTTGGTTTGAGACAAAGAAAAATACCTTCTCAGGGAAATCAATCCTGGGCCTCTTTTTATTAAAGGCAACCAGCAGCTGAAGTATTGGAATGCAAAACTTGTACTAAATTACATGGTAGTTTTGTGATATTTCAGCTAGGAGCTGAACCCAAACTGTTGTGATCTAAAGCAGATTTGACCTGCGTTCCCAGGCACACTTTAATCCTTTGACATTGCAGTTTATAGATATAGGATTAGTTGCTTGGACGGCTGTACTAACCACAGAGAAAGCTGCTAAACCTTGGCAGAAAAGGGAGAAACCAAGAAAGCTGTTACCCCATCCTGTACATTCCTGCATTTTGTAATGACACACAAATTTAAAAGATGGAGGATAATTTTATTTAAATTCTTTTTTAAACCTTTTGCAAACAATAACGGAGAAATGTAAAATACATATTTTTCAAACATTTATCCACTATTTCTTAATTTACTGCTGAATTCCCAAGCCATGATCTTGAAATGTACATTTGGCTGCAGAAGTGATTAAAAGATTTAGTTCAACTTCTTTGCAACAGAAGTGTAGATATGAGATTTAACCCATTTTGTTATAATGACACATATAATCATAAAAAAGCATATCATATTTGTGTCATGAAATGAATGAAGTAAAAATATTCAGGTAAAATTAAGGAAATTTATAATATTCACGTGCTTACCATCAGTTAATATTTTTTGGTTTTTTTTTTTACTTTTTAAATGCCTGGAATTTATCTATACACAGTTTACACTAGCTGAAATCAGGTAGATGGCAAAGAACTATATTAAAGTTAAAATTTTCAGAATCATTATAAAACAAATTATTCTGAAAATGGAGGACACTGCCTATCATAAGTACCACATATTGTCACAATTATGAATGACACATAAATACCATTAAATAATGTGCAAAGGTAATGATCCTCTTATTTATGGTAACTCTCCTCTTAATTCATTTAAGTTTCTTGAGATAACCATCAGTCAAAATACAAAAAGTATTAGAAGTATTTATTTATATAATAAAAATATAGTATATTTTACCATACATATATATCTAAGTTTAGATATAATACACAAATATTAACAATATTAGAGAGTAACATTCAGATTCACCTAGTTTAAACTACCCCCAGTTGGAAGTCCAGTAATATTTATCTGTTAAGCTCAGGCAAAAGCAGAGAGCTGAGCATGAGGAGACTCTGGAAACAGAGACTCGAAAGGATCCAGGGTCTACAGAAAGTTGGCCAGTGATTCAACTGAAGGCAAATGCACCTTGTGTCCAGGAGTGGCTGAGGGCTGTACCACCTATCCTTGACTCTGCTTTGGCCAACCCACTAAAAAAAAGTACAAGCACTCTTAAATTATACTGTAATTGTCACTATTGATGATTGTGACAATCAACAGTATTTGTACAACTGGCCAATTTATTTATCAGTTATTCACTTATGCTATTGAACTGAGATTTCAACACTCAGGACAGCATCTACACTAAAGCTCACTATTCAAGGAATAGATGTTCTTTTGTTTAGTCACCAAGGCAGCTGCTTCTATTTAATAATTTATTTTTAAGTCTACATTTCACAGGGCTCAAACCCTGAATGGTTCAAGGGCCTACACTCTGATGCAGTGTCTCAGAAGTTCCACATTTTGTTAATTACCAAAAGCTAACATTACCTGCAAACTCTTCACACAACTCATGTGGGTGCCAAGGCAGCTCCTACTCCCTCGTCTAGCAGTGTGTATGTATCACAGAGAGAATGAAATGGTGCATGGCCTGAGCATGCATCCAGAGAACAAACCAGCCCAGAATGTTCTGCCCTTGATTCTTTCAACACACACCACAGGAGGAAGGCGTGGGGACTTGGGGAGTTTCCCTTTTGACACTGTTTATATATTTCTGTATCTAGAGCAATCAGTCCATTAACTTCAGGAATGTATGACCTGCACAGCAAATTTTAGAACATGGAGGGAAGAGAAACTACTTATTTTACAGGAGAAGTGAGCTCTCAAAACAAGGAATATTAAATACCCATTCCGTAACAGCATGGTATTGACCAAGGTGCTTTGTTTAGGAAGAATCCCCAATGAATATTATTCACTTCCCAGGATCACTGGTCCATATAAATATTAAAGAACAAAGCAAAGGCTTCTAGCAAGATTCCACACATACATTCCTGTACATCTAGGCTTTCAATTGAGCTTTTATCTAAATCTATCCAAAGCAACATGAGAAAATGACAACTGAGTACCTTCACAGCTTCACTGCATAAGGGTTATGTCTAAACATGGGTTTCGATTTGCAGTAAAAGTTGCAAGTTGTTTTGTTTTGATTAAAATGAGAACAGAGTACAAAAAAGCCAAACCATTAAATTTCCAATAAGGTGCTGTTTAACACTGCACAATTTAATAGTCTTAACCACACCAGCAAAGGATTTTTGTAAAACGTTTAAATGGTTTCCTTATAAAAACACTACAAGTATGCAAATTGGATAAAGTTAAAAACACCCCCACAGTAATATTTTCCACTAGTGCCTTCTACTGAATGAGTTGAAATATATTCTTCAGCTACAATTTGAAGTTTGAGTGGGTAATACTACTTCTTTAAGGGACTGGTAAATGACAGTGCTGAGAATGTAAAATCAGGCTTGAAAACTGGATGCCACTTAAAACCAGTATTGAAAGAAGTCACTTAATTTTCAGAGCAGTTAAGTCCTTCAATGCCAACAGGAGGTCGACACTTTTGAAATCAGCCAGTTTTGATTACACAAGAAATGCTGTTGGCAGCCTCAGGCCCCCAGGTGTGTGCCTTCTGAGCTCACACAGCCAGGGCCTGGAGAGGGCTGTCACACCATGCCACCTGCTCTTAATACAGAGAAACATTTTGCTAATAGAAATAAAATAGGAGAGAAAAGCAGTCAGGATGCAAAAAGGCAAACACTGACCAACAGAAAAGAGCAAGAGCCATTTCAGAGGGTTTTTTTCAGAAGAGGCTCCAAGTAGGTGAATACACTAATTACAGCCATGCTTTCTCAGTCCTGTCCCTTGGATCCCAATGAACAGACCACCCCTGCCTATGACAGACCATAGGAATGCCCAGATATCTCTATCAGAGCCATAAAATAAAACTACTCTGGTCCACTGAAGAAAGTGAAACTTCCTCAGAAATAAATCACTGGTTCACTCTGCTTTAATGACAGAAGCAGTGGCTGCTGGAGGCTCTCACTGGCTTTTGAGCAGGGAGGATTTTGGAAAGCACTTGCTCCTGCTACATAACGTGTTCTTGATCACTGGGATGGCAGAAATGATTAATACAATAACCACCACCAAAAAGATCACAAGGCTCAGATCCCACACCAGTTATGCATTTCAGAGCCCAAAGGGAACTCAGACTTCGAATCAGGGGGGAGAAGGAAGGAAACAATCCATGATGTGTTACTTCAGAGTCACTGCACCATCCGGGGCTCAGTAATGGAGCACCCAAGCACAGCACTGCACCCACACAGCCACCTCTGGAAAGAAAACAAGTGAGGAAGTTTAATTTAAAATTCCTTCAAAACCCTTCGAAAAGCAAGAGCTGCTTCTCTGTCAAGAGCAGCATTTCTTTTGATATATATTAGGTCACCTCATGTATTAGTTTGTTATTCCCCTCTTGTGTTGGCAGAAGAAAAGCGATTATCTGTCAGGTGAAACCTAGTAAATTTCTCAAAGATAACATAATGATGCACTTAACAGTAATCTACAGTCTACCCTTGACACAAAATGCCACATTAATCACACAATTTCTTCTACTCAGTATGCAGAAACCTGCAGGCAAAACAACGAGGATCAGGGAAGTATTCAGTGCTTTATTGCCACAGCTGTGCCGAGCAGATTTCCAAGAAAACGCACAGGATAAACCAGACAGTGTTGGCTTGGGCTGTCCTCTCCCCACAGCAGGACCTGCTGGGCCTGCCTGTTCACTTTGCTCACTCATTAAGAGAATATAATATGTAAAATATAGAGTTGTACTTTCAAATCTTGAATAATTTCTGCTTCGTCTGCTTACGATGTCATTGGTTTTTGTACCAGTGAACTCTGTCACAGCTCAGTATCAACAAATCCACAGGATTTCATGACAGCAAAAGAGCTAAAGAACGGACACAAATGACAAAACACTTTTTTTCTCCTGGTGTGAAATCAAAACATACTGTACGCATTTTTTTCTACTTTACCCTATGGATTTCCTGTAATTCTAAACAAATGTTTGGCATATTAAAGAGGTAAGAAAACAAATATCTCAAACACAGTTAACAGAAGATCTTATAACTGTTATTTCAAAGTGCTTCATAAGAATTAAGCACCACAGAGAAGTCTTAGCATACTTTTTATGGGCAAATAAACTGAAATTTGTGAAGTTAGATGACTCCACATGAAAATATACATTGCAAAAGCAGGAATATTTTAAATAACTGTATGGTAAATTACAAATCTCTGCTCTCACCGAAGGTTACTTCTCTGGGTAACCAAACTGTTTCTGTAAAACAAAATGGTAAAAAATTGTAAATAGCTAACATTTTGTAGGAAAGTTTGTATTGTTTGTTACAATTAATGTCATGGTGGCTTAGTTCACTAGGGGCTGCTTAGTGCAAGAGAATCTGTTAACATCTCCTATGGACCCCTCCCAACATACAGGATATATAGAACAGGGCAGAGGAATGTGCACTTGATTTCAAAGTTTCATTTAAAATTTTCTACATTTCCTATTTCTTAGTGCCCAAATTTTCCCTTTGTGTCCCGCCATCAGATGCATTCTATTTTTTTTCTATTTCTTTTTTTCCAGTCTTCTAATTTCATTATATATAATCTGTGAGACTAAGTGATAGAAGAAAATAAAAATTGAATTTTCTACAAAAAGTCTTCTCTATGAGGAGCATTTCATGTTCCCTGAAGAGCTGAATTTGTTTTCCAAACAAATGCCCAGTTAGTATATGCAACTCTGAACATGCTGGTAAAACTAAATAACACTCTTAAATTCTCTGATGGGCTGAAGGAACTCTTGCTCCCTAAGAAAAACAGACTTTCTGAGTGTCACCAACAGCATCATGTCCATGTTTGTCAGCTCAACTTCACTAAAGGTATTTGAATTTTCATAGTTTGAGGACAAAGTAAATCAAGGATCCAGGATTGATCACAGGACCTTCTGGTAGAATTTCCATAGGCATACTGAGGATCCAGCTAGGGATTGAGTTGTTGAAGGGAATCAACACATACAGGGCTGTGAAGGCACATGGAGGATGCACAGACAGTCACACAGGCAGAAATTCTCTCACAGTGTCTGAAGAAATTACTGTTCAGCAGAACTACCTGATGCCATCTTTAAATACACAATGACCCAGTTATTGTTTTCATGTAGGTGAGAGCACAGCAGTGTAAATGCAACAGGACAGCAGCAGAGAGCAATGATCCTAAGGATGAACATGATTTACAAGGTCAGGATGCTATTTTCCTTTTACGTAGACACATATGCCCCCAAACAATAGCACCAAAGATATAAAACGTGAGTATGCAAAATCAAATGAACTTTTAAGGACTGAGCATAAAAGCACGCAAGCAGTCCATAGATCCACTTCCCACATAAACTTTGGATTAAATTTTGCTTGACAACTTCAGTGCCTTTACCTCTAAGGCATTAGGCCTTGGTATTGCCTTGGACATGTGCCAAGTCCAACACATGCACACACACACGTGCGCATATCCAGGTACATGCTTCTAATTCTTCCCTGAATAAATACAGCAATACCTAGAGATCCCCATCCAGCACTCTGGCTACATGAATATTAATGACTCTTACACTAAAAGAGCAAATTCATAAATACAGTAAAGCATGCATACGTGCACAGAGCAGCTGAGCTGCGCCAGAAGAGCAGTATAACAAACAGTTCTCTTTGTCAGCACAGCAATAACCTGAGCTTTATGAGAGCAGAGGCACTCCTTATTGACTAGCTAGCATGTTTTTTTTTCCCTTGTATGTCTTTTGTAAATAGAAAGAGGTGAAACCAGTACAAAAAATGTTATCTCCTAACATGTGATAAAACCCATGTTTTCCAGTCTGCATTGTAACCTCAGTACTGGTAAGTAAAACTGGGCTAGGGCCTAGGCTCCAAGACCAACACCTTTTAGTATGTTCTCTGGCAGGATTCTGGCCAAAGCCAGCTGGACATCTGGGCACAGGCTAGAAAATAGTGTAGACCAGGGATTCTTCTAAATACAGGATGTCTGTGAAGCAATCAAGTTTGGGTCTCAGAAGATTAATGCCTGGAATCTAAGCTGTATTTGCCACTTGCTGACAGAAGCCACAGGGTGGGCCCTGTTATGTTTTATACAAAAAAAAGAATTTAAAAATACAAATCTTAGCATATTTACCTCAATCAATCAGAAATACCTTGACCTTTTCAGTGATATTTAATAATCGGTTTTGTCTGCATGAGATTCTAAACACACTGTGGGGCAACCTTGGCAAGTATATAAAGATCTCCCCTCTGTTATCAAGGCATCATTGATCAGATCTCAGCAAGGAAAAAACGGCCCATCACTAACTCTGTATGTGTTTACAAACACAGATTCTGCTGAAATTGCACCATGAAATGGTGGGAAAATAACTGAGAATAAACCTTTGCCCTTTCAGAGTCCACCTTGGTTCAGTGTTATCCAAGTTCACTACTGGTTCTAAACTGACGTGCCTGTGATAGGAGTTAAATCACCCAAGACTCCCAACTGAAGTCTGTCATGGACAGATGCTCAAAAAATATCAAGTGATGCAAAAACACTTTCTAGTAGAATTATCTGCTTCCCACTAATTACAGAGGACCTACAACTTCTAACTAGGAGCTTCATCATATAGAACAAAACGAGACCCCTCCTGCAGGGAGAAGCAGCAGGGCACACTTCCAAACAATATTTCAGAAACAAAATGCTACCATTAAGCAGCATCTGAGCAAGTGTTCTCTAAAGAGGCCCATCCACAGCAGTGTATGATCTCTAGCACTGAAAACACTGTAAATACACTGGTGCCCCTTAACATGGCAATGTAAGAAGACCAGAATGTATTACTTTTGTAAAAACTGAAAATATGCAGTAATTATGATATCAGGTGAATGTTTGAAGATTTGATCTTTGAATTGCAGATAGGCAGTATAAGACAAGAAGCTAGAGGTATTTCATACTGACTGTCACTAGCTCTTTTTGTAGCTAGACTGCAGTTTCCATGGATATGGTGCTTCAGTACATGCCAAGCCACCTTTCTGAGATCCAGCTTGGGTGTCTGTTTTACTGTGTTTAAGGTAGTTTTCCTAAGCAGAAGTTCAGAAAATACCTGCCCACCAACAAGAGCCCCAAAACAACACCCACCTTCACCCCACTCCTGAACTGGAAAGCACTGGTATAATAATGAGGTTAAGTTAAATTTGATATTTTAATTATTCAGCTCACAGAACAAACTCAGAAGCTAATACTATTTTTAAATATGTTAGGTAAAAATAATCTAAAGCATGAATGAGTAGCAAAAATCTTGGCAAGTAATACAGTGATAAAGACAAGTGGGAGATGCAAGTTTGCAATATGATATGGTACAGAAAGCAAACAAGAGAGAAGCTCTGCAACTTCATGTTAGACACAGTGAGGAAACACATCACAAATGCCAGAGGAAGCTCTGCCCCTGGGAGATAATGCAGATTGCATCCTGTGCTCTACATCCTAAATGGAAAGATTTTAACCAAGAGTGAGCCACAAATACAGCCTAAAATTAACAAGGGGCTTGGATGATAAAATTTCTGGAAGAGGTTATATTTGGAGAAAAAAACCACATTAATTGTATGGCAAAATGGGAGCAAAAAGGTAATGGGGTGGAGAATCACACCTACACACAATTTTAAGGGCTATAAATGCAAAGGATACTCAATAATATTCTGGGTGGAACAAATGACACAAGTAAATATGATGGAAAGAAATGAAAAATCTAAAATGGTAAAGCAGGTATCAGGAGTATGTATTGACATAAATTTTTATGCTGCATCAAGGTATAGTGTCCCAGCTGTTGAACTGTTACCAGCAGGAATGGTGCAAGAAAGAGAAATGCCTCCTTACATGGACGTACAGACAACCTGGACTTCCCAAACCAGAACACTGTGTCAGGGTGCTGTAAAAAACTAGTTAATATAAAGCCTGATGATGTTACTTATATATTCAACTTTTCTCATGCAATACATTGTCCTGGGACTGCATATTACAGATGTTGACTAAATGAATGATGAAAAGCAAATGCGTTCACTTAAAAAGTGAGGTTTTTTTCCCCTCTGTTCCTTCTTTCATGTAAATGTTTAACACATTCAAAAATTAAAAATGTATTTATGTTTCAGTTATACAGCAAGCTGGCAGAATGTCTGCAGAGTGGTTATGCTCAGGAAAGAAAGATATCCTTGCAGGAGGAGAAAACCAATCACACATTATTCCTAAAGCTTTCACCCTCCCTCAAAAAAAAGAGGAAAAAAAAGTGAAGTTGAGAACACCATGGAAAATATAATTCAAAGTATTCTGTTAATAAGATGAACTTTTCAACACTCCAGCACGAGATTGCTCATTAAACCCAGTCCACAACCATTCTGTATTTCCTTCCCATCAAGCTGTAAGAAATCCCCCAGCACCCAATGACATATTTTATGATGCTTTGGAAAAAGATCCAAACCCCCAAAATTGATGATACAGCACAGGATGAGAAGATGGCAGATTCACAACACTATCACTCTCATGGGCCCCTTTTTCTAATATGGAACTCATTAAATTAAAATATTTTTAAAAGCCCAGGAAAGGATTTTTTTTTTCAGACTAGAGAAAATGCTACCAAAACAAAACACAGACATCAGTGTTGATGGAGAATTCCTTTGTGATTTCAAATACTCAATGAATTTTACTGTGAACATGTAAACAAGGTTTACAGTGTTACAGGTAACACTGCATATACTCTCTACCTGTGGTCATTTTTTACTGCTTTCAAGGAAGGCAGATGAGGGCATCATCTGATGATGAGGGCACAGAAGCTATACTTAACATCAGGGCAAAAAATATTTGGTGGACTATGGAAAAGTCCATAAACAGCTTAGGTATTATAATGATAATAATTAAATTTCATAAACATATATATACGATATTTACAATATCTACATGGTGTAAATCTACAGCCACCATAACATATGTCCTCTCTTGGCTTTTTTTACAGTCCTTTCCATTAACTACTCACATCCTAAGCTCAGGCTGGCTGTGTGACAAGGGCTGTTTCCTGTCCAAGTGCTGTTTTCCATTTACCTTTGATGTCAAGGATGTCTTTGCCTCTTGGTGTCTGATGCACTCTCCTTTTTTCAGAATTAACTTTATGTCTTTATAGTTAAAATTACTTATAGCATAGTCTTAATAGATTGGGATATTCTATTCAGCTTGAGGAGGAGACCATTCTTGTTTCTGTTTGATCATAGGTACAGCCCATGCAGACCCCTCTCACCTCTAAAAAACTTCATCACTGTTACTGACCTTAAGGGAGGTGGTCAACTTAGACAGGCCTCTATCATCCTTACAAAAGAGAGAACTCCAGAGACTACAACAGGCTGGCTTCAGGACAACACAAATTCATATAACCACATGTCCCATGGTTTTAGCTATTCCTATCTGGACCTATGCAAGAAGTATCAGCTACATCAGCTCTTCAGGAAACAGCATATATAGATATATACTTCCTTGGAGGTTTCTCTAAGAAGAAAACATACATATAAATCTTCCTGAAAACCTCAGAAATATGTTGTTTCCAAACATTTCAATAGCATTAACTTCCTTCAAGAAACAAGATAATGAAAGGTACAGGGCACACTGAGACCCATCTTGTGAAACTGGGCATAACTCAGTTTTTACAACTTCACAATGTTCTATAATGGTACCAACTGATGCAAAATGTAAGGTCGTATTTGGATTTTTTTTTAAGGGAATTAAGTTGTACGGGCAATGCTGACCTCAGTGATATCAGACAAAGTCACTATTTGCAAATGGCAGAAATGTAAGCCAAGAAACAGTTAAGTAAATCTAAGGGAAACTTCCTTTTTGTGTAGCTGGTTCATATTTCCTGACCATAAGGTTTTTTGGTATCTTCCTTTTTGGTACCTTCCTTTACAATGGATCACAACAAACTGAATTTTTATGTTATTTAACTTATTTCTTCTTACATTCAATATATCCACTGTTATCATATAAATGATACCTCCTTCAACATCTGAATTTGACCAACTCTTTTAAAATATATATAATCTACACATTTTTTTCAAATGGATTAAAACTTTTGCTATTTTTTTACTATTTTCTTTCAGCTTCTACCTGATGATATATATAGCAGGTAAAATTTGCATCTGTTTAAAATACTCTACAGTGATCACACGGTTTTTCCATGTCCTGGCACCTTTTTTATTTAACATATATTATCCAATTTTATTTGAAGTACACCTATAAGACCCCAAGCCTCCAGTGCTTCCTGGCAGTTCCACTTGGATGGAAACAAAATTCAAGGACCAGCATTTTTCTTAATGTATTTGTATTTCAAACCGTGATCTCCAGTGTAATGACAAATACAGTGCTGGGTACAAGGATTACATCCTTAGGTATGTGGATCTGAGTGTCATTTGCACCAAGGTGAGGTGTGACTATATTTATGTCTACTTTAAGGCCACTTTCCACTGACTTAGCATAAATTTGATTCTGAGCCTTATGCACTGGAGTCTTGCATCCAAACTCATTGGACTCTCCCTATGAAGAGTCCTGCTAAAACACGAATCACCATCAGGCTTCTACAGTATTAACTTTGTGCTGTATTATTAGGAGAATACTACAAGTTGCTCTGCAGCGTTTAATTACAAAAGAACTGGAATGGGACAAAGGTAACTGAGGATAAGCAAGTGAGAGGCATGGAAATCTCAGCAGTATCCAGCTACAGCTACTGAGAGTAAGAAATCACCTTTAGCAACAGCGATCACAAGCACAGTAACCAAAAAGAAGAGCCCTAATGAGACTGTGCCCAATGTCCCTGTGAGTACTCCTGCTACTCTGTGATTGCTCCTACAGTACAGGTGGGTGTGTAATATTGCTCCTGTTGAAACTAGTGGCAAAATTTTCAAAAATTTGATATGTCTTAATTCTGCCCCATGAATAAATTCTGATCAAAGGATCATTTTCCAGATATTAAATGTGACTTGCTACACTCCATGTAGATATGACTCCATGTAGATATGACACAATATTCCCAGCTCTAGAAACCAAGACTCTCTTATCTATTCTTGGATAGACAGATGAAGACCATGGCTACCATAAAACACTGATCATGGTAGTTACAGATTAATCTCTTGGACTGACAAGTAAATTGAGACCTTTGACAATTTCCTTTGAAATAAATACACTTTCAATCACGCCTTTCAGCGGGTATCAATATTTTCTGTGTACTTTACTTCCAATGCTGAAACCTGTTTTATAGCAATAGGAGAGGGACTTTCCATACCTCACCTTACAAATGGGTCATGGCACAGGAAAAAACTATCTGTTGCTTCACATTACTTGAAATATTTTCCAGTAAGAAGTACTCCTAGAATTTTTCCAGCTGAAGCTCAGAATTCTGTTAAATACACAAAAGTCTCAGAAGTATTCTCTACAGACACTGCAAACTATTTTTCAACAGGTCAGCTCTACGTACTGAACTATTTGCAAATTATTAAAAATATAAAAAATATTAAACACACAGACTGTTCATTACATTTATAAGTCTCACAGGGCTGAAATGCAAATTATTCTGTACTACAAATATTTGGGTAACTGAAAACTTGCCCAAAATGTTTGAATTAAAAAAAAATAAAATAGCCTTTTTATGGGTTAAGGTAATAATGAGAAAACTGTTCTCCCAAAAATCTGTATCTTATTGTTGGACTGAAAATAGTTTAATAGAGAAAATATTCATTGACAGGGCAGTATTTTACATAGAGAATTAAGCCCCATCAAAGTGGGCAATGTCATTCCATCCACAAGGGAAGTGCCAAAGGAGACGGCCAAAATTTGCAACGGTGTGATAATACCAGCAGGGATGGATTTGTTGCTATTATGATTAAAGCATATAAACAGAAGAAGATTAGGAGGGGTGAGAGTGAAAAGAGAGGAAGAATAGTTTATTGGTTGGAAGAAGGGCAGGGAGAAGCTTATGTTGGAATGCAGTGTCACAGTTACACACCATAAAGCTTTCAGTTGCTCCCATTACATGAATGTCAGAATGCAGCTGCCACTTTCCAGCAGAAATTCTTTCCGTTTTCATTTTGGAAGAACAGGGTGGGTTTTTTTTAGTGTAGCACTCCCGTGAGATCACAACATTGCATCTACAGGTACCCTTATGGCACAGGGACTGGCAAATGTGACCTTTGTACGCATGCTCTGGGCACATTTACCACTTAGGATGAACCAGCAATATGCCCTTAAAGTGAAGAGGTGGCTCAACCAAAAGAAAACATTAAGAATCAGACTTTGTGTTGTCTTGAACCAACTGCTTTCACAGCCACAGATGTACAGCCATACCTACCAATAAATCTCAATGACAATCCATTCAGTTTAAGGAAATGGGGCTGAACAAAGTAAATGAGAAACCAGCTTTACAATTATAATCTCATTCTGCTGATGAAAAGGAAAGGCCATGATTTTCCATCAGTGCCTTGAGATCCCTGGACTTGTATTTTTAAGTGCTCCACTCAAGACATTTGGAAGGGGTTTATTTTATCACTCAATTAAGTCAGCCCTCAAAAAGGCATCCAGTCAAACCAGATCCATAGTCTTTCTCAGCTCAAAGGGTTAGGAGCTAGACAAGCTAAGCTGGTATTGAATATTGGAAGGAGTTCAGGCCCCTACCAGTTTAACTAATTAAAGTTGCTTAGTGGTTTAATGATGTACCCCGAATAAAGGAGAACAGAAAGGTTCTGCCTTGTGATATCAGTGAAAAACAGGATGAGTGAGTCAGGAAGTATACACTAAGCAGAACTTCATATTTTTGTCAGAGAATGAAAAGAAACCATGAATATTTGAGGTTTGAGAGAGAACTTATATCCCAAATTCTTGTCAGGGTATCAGAAGAAGGTAAAAAGAGAGAGAATGGAGTTAGGAATTCTCTCAGCTCATTTTTCCATCCTTGCTTTCATCTTTCCAGAACTGTCAGGATTTTAAATAGTAAGGGAAAAATAGAAAATTCCTTCCTTAGCAATACTAGAGACTACTGCTAGCCTTAATTATTATAACAAATTGAATATATGCAGGAATCTGCTAAGAGAGAAAAATTATCATATCTAATTTATCACACAAATAAAACTGGTCATCAGGTAAGTAAAGGTTTTAGTGCAATTGAAAACAAGAATTTGCAGAATATCTTTCAATTGCCAGTGCCAGGTAAAAAGTCTGAGCCATGCCTGCTGCCATTAAAGGTCGTAATTTAAATTATATTTATTGAGAACTGGGGTTTGTACCTTCCATTTCAGTAAAATACGCCTGCAGTAGTCGTACTATTGTTTTAAAATAGAGGAGCAGAAATTCAGTGTTTTCAAGAACAATTAGGACTCCGTAAATTCTACTCCTTATACAAAACTATGCTTTGTTTTGGAATTTGAAATGGAGCGGAATGTTCTTAAAATTTTCCAGTGACTAAAAATGTTGTAACAAAGTTATTAAAAGCATATTTTCATTAACATAAATTCAACTTCCTTACAGGACTTCAAAGGTAATAAGTTAATTAAATACATTGTCCTTCCTGAACTTGTGCTAAAATGTATACTTAACACTCAATTCCACATAAAAGAGCAAACTCCAATGAGTTGTTTTTTTTTCACAAAATGCCACAGATAAGTAGATTTGCATCCAAACGTCAGAAATTAAGTATTTCAAACATTTGCACATTGAAACAAACAGAAAATGAAATGGACTTCTATTACATTTAATTTTGAAGATAGCCTAAGTCATAAGAGTTCAGATAGGGACTCCTATGAATTCCTAGGGCTCGATTTAGTTCCCTAAAGAGAGGCTTATGGTCATGGAACACATCCTCAGGTATCTGAAAAGATTAATGGTGGCATTGGCAAAAACTCCCCTACAATAATCAGCAATCAGTGCACTACTAAAATGATACAGAAAAAAAAAACTCTCCAGTAGTTGCCTGAACTTAATTCCACAGGGTATTAAAAATGCCCTCCATGCAATGGATGCGCTATTTAAGCTCAGAGATATTACAACTGCTTTGTATGAAGTTGTGTCTTTTTCTGATCCCTTTCACTCCTGCAGTGAACTCTTCAAACAGGACAAACTACTCTTGGGGAGGAACCAAAGCAGCAGAAGTACTCCTAGGCTTCACCATGAATCCTGTGCAATGAACAAATGAACAATATGGCAGAGTAGCAAATATTAGCAATTACAACCCTGTCCATCTTCAGTAACCTCTTTCATAAAGTTTGAAGCCAAGTCCTTCCTCATTGCTTGAGCAACTGTACCACATATAACATGAGGCAAGAGCTGACAAAGTAGCTCAGCTTCTTTGCTGAGGGCTCTAAATTGGCAGTGAAATTCCATTTTAATATAGAGCTTCTAGGAACAGATATTGGTTACTAGAGCTAAAACTGAGCTCAAAGTGTTAACTACATTTGCAAAGTCTATGTTCAAAAACTCCACAATATCCCTTCACCTGCTCCTCTCATGAACAACTCTTCAGTGTCCTAACTGGCTATGTTCTCCTTCATCTACTATTAAAACAGCATGAGAACTGCTAGATTTTTGGCTCTGTAGTCTTCTGTAAAAGCACATTAACTGCCATATAAAAACATAAAAAAAATTCAAGCTATGTGCAACATATACTGAATTCCAATCATTTGGTCCAATTCTCCAAAGAGATGACTCTCTGATTTTCAAGAGCTATGTGCACACATCTGCAGAATTTCAAAAGATCTCACCTCCCAGCATAAAATGTTCTTTGGAAATCTGGCTTGTAGAAGGGCGTTGAGTTGAGCTCTTCTTAAAACAGAAATCCTAATTGTTTTTGAAACTCACTTCTTGCTTTCAATTCCCTCATTTTTATACAATCATTTCAGTTAGTTATTACAATATGAATCTAATTTATGGAGATTCAAAATAAGAAAATTTTATTAACAAATCTGTAAAAAATTCAAAGTACTTAGTAAATCCTGTTATTCTGCCATTTACCATTTTAACCATCTTTTTATTTTTAGTCCTTCATTTCCGCCTCATTCTCATGTTTTACTTTGGATTCCTGATGAATGATCATAGATTCCACTTTTCAGTTTATTTTTCTTTCTTTTCTGTTTATACATTTGGCTACTTTAATGTCTTTTAACTTCCTAGAAAAAATAATTTTTATAGGTGTATTAGAATTTTGACTACATACACCTGAAATCAGATGTTTTGTTAGCAGTGAAATAAACACAATGTTATGAAAAAAAATCAAGTCTCTTGAGATCAAAATGATTGTTCTTAAGTTTTACTTCATTGAATCATCACAGATCAAAATCTTGCTTTTCATATTGTTTCTATATTCAACGGAGCAGTAAACCAGTATATTAAACAAGTTAAGAGAAGTTGATGTTTCAGTGAACATTATTAACAAAACATAATTTTTCACAGAAAATTTTGGGAATTAAGCTTTTTCTCAGGCCTTCTGATCAGAGGCTTATGATCCAAATCCTAAGGAAACCTTAGGGCAATGCTGCTATCAACTCTGAATTCTCACTCCTAAAATGTGATCAGTGTAAAAAGCAGAAACTATCATTCATCTGCTTGGTAATTACAAGCTCACAGATCCAGTGTTGCTGATTTTGTCAAGCCCGTCTTTTAACTGCAAAAATTGTCACTCTGCTATTTACCAATCTCATCTTCACTTCTGAACGGCAAATTTTCTTGGCTCAGGAGATTATTGAAGTATTTGTAATCCATTATTCCCCATAAAGATCTAGGATTGAGCAGGTGACACCTACCTGCCTCACCCACTTCAAAAACCACACAAGGTACACTATGGATACACATGACAAACTGTTCAAAATTTAAACCTCCCTCAGACACATCACATCTTAGGAGTTATATCACCTCCAACAGGGTTTATCTCATTTCATTTTAAGTTTCTTAAATTGATTTTTTTGCATCCTTGAGACACTTCACATTCTTTTGTTCGCTGTATTACAAGGTGGGGTTGTTTCTAGCAGACCTACACAGCACATGGCAATGGACAGTGGCTGCTCCTGCTGACAAAGGCTGTGTCCATTGAGGGTTATACAAAAGAGCCGTCTGCCTGTTGACTGCTGCATTTTCTTACCGTTTACATTTTTAAAGCTTTTTTTTTTTGAAGGGGAAACATAGAAGAGAATATAACTGGATCCCTCAGGGTGAGGGTCTGTCATCAAGCCAGTGAAAATAATGGTTGCTAGCAGTCTCTTGGGTGAGCTGACACTTTCAACCTCATTCCGCAGTTATCGACCTTTCGCCGATGGTGTTTTCAAGGTTTGTTGAAATTTTAAATCCAAGTTTTTTATGAGTGTCTCAGTCAAAAGTTACTATTTCCCTTAAAAACCTTTGTTTGCCATGAACCCATCTCCTTAATTTGCAGCCTCCCACCCAAACAGAGAGCATATTTTATATCTGCCTTAGCTTTATGTGTGAAGATTTTTTCTTTTTTTTTTTTTTGGAAAAAAAATCTACAAATCTTCGTAGCAACTTCTTTGATGCTTATTTTATTTTATTTGTATCTTATTTATTTTATTTGGCGAGATTTAATAAAGTATCTTATAATATCTTATTTATTTGGTTAGATTTAATGAATCATCTGTACTACTCCTATCTTTTTCCAAGTGAGCGAGCTGCAGAACGTTTGCATATGCCCTACATTCCTAGTGCTGCTTTACTGCCTGTTCCATCAGAATTACTGATACTGCCTGAAGCATCATCCAGAGTTCTGAGGTGGATTTTACAGACTCTGTAATGTGTAAACTGTCAAATAAAGCGAATTTTATTTCAATTGCTGCCTCAGACCGCCTGGGCTTCCTTGTATACGCTTCCAAAGACTTGATACACCAAGAACTGATAGAACTGCCAAATTGCTCTCTCTCTGTCTCATAAAAATAATCCAACTCAGAGACCCACTTAAAACATCCATAAAGTTAAATTAACACACTCATCTCACTGAAGGCAGCTGAACTTAGATTGATGTTTAAATCTGTGCAAAATTGTGTCAGAGAAAGTCTTTTCAAGTTTCCTCAACATGTAAAGGGGGATGAAGGTGGGTGTATACGAGCCCAATGCCATTTGCTTGTTCTTTTAATATGTATTTCAATTATATGGATGGATGGATGGATGGACTGAAGAAGAAAACATCACCAGACTCAGTTTAGTTTTATATCATGGCCTAGAAATTCATAGCTCTCTTCACAAGATACACATTTATCTGAAATGTACACCAATTCCCTTGTGAAGCCTGCTAAGCACAGCCATCTGGTTTTTTTCCCTGTATAATAATTTTACAAATATTGTCACTGAGTTTGTGTTACTGTAAGTCTTCTACCCATTTTTATGCTGATTTTTTTCACTTTTTCATTTAGGCCTGCAACTAACAAGAAATTAATATATTTATTACTCCCTCTCTCAATAGATATTTCTATAATATTTGTGTATTTTATGCAGTCTCACTGTACTTTTCATAATATCTGATATAAGCTTACTGTTGAAAAGGAGCATTCAAGGTGGTTTAAAATATGCCTTGCTAAGCATATTTTATAATAGACAGTGAGGCCATCGTAAGTTAATTCACCAAGACAACAGCTATATAAACTGACTTTGCTTAAAGTACCGTGATATCTAATTTAGGTAATCAATATTGGAATCAGATGCTATTATATAAAATGAAACTTTCAAATATGGAATAAAAATTTATATTCCTTTTACTCTCATGAGTGGTTATATTTTCATCTTTTCCCTCTTTCCATAAAACACAAGAACTTCTAGTCACAACCTGCTACATTAGTATCCTTTCAGATGATGTTTTCTGTAATGGTGACACCCTGCGTATTGGATGACATATTTAGGTTTTAATCTCAGCAAAGCAGAAACTGAATGACTGTCACTGCTTTCATATATTCTTTCCCCCTTCCTTTAATCCTGCTGAAAAGATTCCCTATTATCTCAAAAGTCAGACATGCTTAGTAGTTCCTGTACTGTTAAAAAAAAATCCCCATCTTTCAATCTCACAGTCTCACAGATCCTGTAGATTTCCAGTCGTTCCAGAGTAAAGAACTTTGTTTTCTTTACATGGTAGTTTTCTCTTTCCTAACATTATGAAAGTGCTTCCCATACTGACAATCAAGCGTTCGGCACCTGAAACTAAATAATCAGTATGTGCACAGAAATGATGCATCCAGGTTTCCAAGTTAGGAATGTGTTTTATGCACAACTATTTAAAGTTCTGTGTTTTTAGGTATCATTTATGAAATCAACAAATTCCAGCAATACCCATTATTTCTTCACACCACTGAGCAATGCATGGGTTTGACTGACATATTACAGAAATTTAATTTGCTTAAACTGATACTACTCAGAGGTTTTAAATTCTTCCTCTTCAATGAGTTTAAGAGGAAGAGCAATACTTATATTGTACTCATTAACAAGAGTTAATTAACTACCACAAAGGTGTTAGCATTTCAAAAGCATCACTGCAAATGAAAGACTAATGCTGTAAGAGACTGAATTTCACTAGCAAGGAAACTTGTCAATCTTTGATTAAATTAATGATCAAATGGAGTGTTTTAGAAAACACTCAATAGTGTTACCAGTAAAGTACAAGGAAATCCTCCAAGTAAGGATTTCCATTTTAGAATAGAATGCCTGGAGGATGTAGCATATTTATGGGTCAGATGCGTGTTCCAACAACTGAGAAAATAATTTTGTCACTGAGCCTCATTTTTCATTTCTGTTGTCTGAATAAAGAGTGAAGAAGATTATGAGGTTAAGAGCAAGTATCAAGGAAGCTGTACATTACTGCAGTTTTCCATCTTCACAAAGTGAGGCTAATTTTTTTCCTTTCAAGTGCCAAAATTTTTTAGCAGTCTGGCAAAATCTGGATGTTCTACTTCCCATGGAGAGGTGAAGGTTGTTAAGACTTGAAGCCCACCATGACAACTGGAAAGTGTTTGTGGTTACTTGTGAGCCAGAAAATAGAGCAGCCAGGAATTATTCTGCAGCTTTTCACTGAACAGGAGGGCATGGGATGGTCTGTGCTCACACGGATGAGTCTCCTCCTGCCTCCAAACAGGATGTCAGCATCCAAATTAACTACTGGGATGGTCCTGGACCTCAGCCAAGCCCAGAATCATGCAAGGGTGCTGCTGGGAGTTGCTGCTTCCTTTGGGCCAGAAAGTCACTTAAAGACAAGTTTAAAGCATCACTGTCCCAGTGCTAAAATCTGTGTCATAGCCCCACTTAGTTACAAGTATGGATGTAACCTGTGTGCCCCTCTCTACTAATCAGACTTGGTTAAAGGCACCAACCTAAGACTCAGTTTGTGTTAATGCGTCTCCTGAAGGAGCCCTCAATGGAAGCCTCCCTGAGAGTTAATGAGAAAATGGGGATAGGCTCCAAAACTAAATCCATCCTGGAATAAACTGGCAATTCCCAATTCATTTCTCTGAATTAAAGAGGAAAGCATTATTGCACACAAGTTTAAGGAAAAAATACAGTACCCCATTTAGCTGCAGAGCACAGTGGCCCTAGATAGCAGGGGCATTCAGGTCCAAAGAAGGGCAATAAAGCTGGTAAAGGGTCTAGATGACAAATCTTATGGGAAGTGGCTGAAGGAGCTGGGCTTTTTAGTCTGGAGAAGAGGAGGCTCAGGGGAGACCTCTACAACTGAAAAGATGCTGCAGTGATGTGGGGATCAGTCTCTTTGCCCTGTCTCAAGTGAAAACATACGAGGAAATGGCCTTAAATTGCACCAAGGGAGATTCAGATTAGTTATTAGAAATCTTTTCTGCACTGAATGAGTGGTGAGGCATTGAAATAAATTGCCTTGGGAGGTAGTGGAGGCACTGTCCATGGAAGTGTTGAAAAGGCATACTGGATAAGGCACCTGGGGATATGGGTTAGGGATGAATACGGTGGTCCTGGGTTGATGACTGGACTTGATGATCTTGAAAGTCTCTTTCAACCTTGACAATTCTGTGATTTTGTGAAAACTGACAGCTGAAGAGGAACCAAGGAGGAGAGAGAAGGGGATACACTTTCTCCTTTTGATGCATGCTTAGGGAGGGACAATCTAGTCTGTATGTGGTTGGACTACAGAAGAGCTTTAAATTGTGAAACAAAAATTTCTTCAGTGAAGCAGGGTCAGACACTGGAACAGACTGCAGAGGGAAGTGGTTGAATCACCATCCTGGGAAGTGTTCAAGAAACATGTGGATGTGGCACTGTGGGGACATGGTTTAGTGCTGAACACAGCAGTGCTGCATTAACAACTGGACTCAATGACCTTAGAGATCTTTCCCAAACTTAACAATTCTGTGACACTGTGATTCTAAAAATCAAATTTGCTAAACATACATTCCAAATAGAAATGTTTACTGGATTATTTGAATAAAAAATACAACAAATTAACCTCTAGCTCAGAATAATAAATTGTAAATAATGAAAGGCTCTTTGCAAAGCAGAAAATTTAAAGACCTAACCCAAAATTCATATAATGAAAAAATATCACCAAGAACTACACAAATATAAAATCAAATGATCTAGCTACTAAAATACACATGTGCTCAAAATCTTGTGGGAATCAAATATTCCAGTAAAAATAAAGGGAGAGATGGAAACACAAGTTTCTTATTATCACACTTCATATGTTATAAAACCTAAGAGTTAACTTATTTTTGGCAAAGGGACAAAGATTGCACAATACTCTGGCTTACACAAATATTTTCTATTGTTGAATGCATCTTAAATGTAGCTTGCCATATATTAACTTTATGCACACAGTGCACCATGAGGTCTAAGAGGGTCCCAAAGATCCCTACATTTCAAAATACTGACGAAAAGCTGCCAGCATCCGGTGAGCCAGGTGTAAAAACGTTACTCAACAATTTTTAGTTTAATTGAAAGCAGATAAAATCATTTGAGCAATAAAGACTAAAGATTTTGACTCCCAAAAAGTTTGCATGTTTGGACGAATTAATGCACATATTGTCTAGAATGCTCCTTTCTGAAAATATGCAAAATTTCTCTTTTTCAAAAATATTCTTGTTTACAATCACAAAGTGAAATATGCCTGTTATTATTACATATCAGTTTATCCTCATGTTTCTCATTTTTAGTTCCTTTTACCTTTAAAGGAAGAAGTTAATGGTGGAAATAGTTATGAAGCTGTGGATATGCATATATTAACCACATACATTACATGTATTAACCACATGCACATATTAACCCCAGACTTCATGTCACCACTAACATGGAACTTCCTTCCACTGAAGATTTATAAAGTAAAGGAGGAAGCAATGATTTAGTAAATGTTTAAGAATAAAAACTCCCTATTCTCCATTTATCAGCCACTAACAGTTACTACTGAGCACAGTTTGCCATTTATAGAGGGCAAGGATATGGTCCTGCTTCAGCTTTTTTACTGCTTCACAGAGACAAAAGAAAATGTTCAGAAATACAGAACATGCAGTTACAGCTCTCATTGAGTTACACAAACCAAAACTGAATTGCAGAAGCAGTGATATTTGTATTAAATTTTAAAATCAATGTCTTTCATAGTTATACTCCTCATAATTTATATTACTGCTCATACCCATACATTTTCCCATGTCTAACCAGCAATCTGTTTGCCTCAAGATAAGAGATCACTATAAAAATCACAATCACTCTTAATTTTTGGTGTAACACATAATGCAATTGCCAAATATCTAGTGATTTGCTTATAAATTATTTAAAGATGAGAACAAGGAAGTCATAAATATATGTCTCACCATTATTAATTATTTATATTCCAAGGGCATTAAAGATCAAAATTCAGACTCAGAATTACATGAGTATGCTTTATTATATCTTACCAGGATCAAGCCTTTTTGTTTGTTTGTTTGTTTGTGTAGAACAGAATAGAGTTTTCACAGGAAATACATGGCATTAGCCATAGGCTGAGCACGTGCACTGCTCTGCTAATAAAGCAACTCCCACTCAAGAAGGTTCAAGTACCTGAAGTTCTGATGCTCGTTTCATCATCTCCAGGGTGATGTAGCAACCAATAGAATGAGCAATCAATACCAGCTTTATATCTTTTGATACATTCTTTTTGAGGAAGTTCAGCTTATGCTCTACTTGGCCGTTAAGTCCAAAAACATCCTCTAGCTCCTTAATATCTGTGTCTGAAACATAAAAGAAAAGAAGTATTTTGGTTCGGTGAATAAAATTTCAGGCATGTCTTTTTTTTTTTTGCCCCTTTTCTTAGTAGAACACTGAGATAAAAACATGAATTTATTTTAAAAACCCAAATAAACCAAACACACAAAAAAAAAAAAAACCCTCACCAGATGTAAAAATTTAATTTTCAGTTACCACCACTGGAAAATAAACAAGTCACATGCACAGGATGTAAAGCCTTATGTGTAGCTTAGGAACCAGCACAAGATATGTAAACACATGGAGATTTCATAGCACATCATCCACTATTTTCATCTCAGAACAAAACCAAACTCAGGGCATTGGATCAGCTTAAATCAATCCAACTTTACATTGAGAGATCAGGACCTATAACAGCAATACTGCTGAGGAATGAGTCCCTCCCCACAGAAAACAAGCTACCATATATGTCATCATACACTAGCAACCTTCAGATATTCAAAATACCCTGTATAAAAGATGCACAAAAATGTCCCATGGAATGAGGAAAAATAGAAAATGCCTATGCGTCAACACAGAACACTAGCACCTACATAAAATATCCCTGTTAACGCAGGTTCTTTTCATTGTCAATTCAGCTGCAAAGAGGAAAATCAAGTTAGAGCTCCATGGTTCTATATTACTGTACAATTTCATTCCTGCTTTGCCAGGGACCTTCTAGAGGAGCTTGGGCAATCCCTCATGATGAGGATTTGGCTCCTTGCTTCCTGGCCAGTCAACAAGACAAATTGAACTGGTGTCTGTAAAAATATACAGCAATTCAGGCATCTTTAACTTGCTTACTACAAGGGTGACATGCATCTGAAGTTCCCCAGTCTAAGGGGGTTCACAGCTCTTTCATCTACTAGAAAAATGCTTTACCCACTAAACTAAACACTAAGTTAAGGATACACCACTCCAGTTTATGCTGGACTACTCTACTGACATGACTGTAAGAAGAAATACTAAAAAGAGTAATAGAAAAGAGACAAAAAGAATGAAGGAATGAATGCCCCTACCTTATCTAGACGGAGTGGTACTAATATCACTTAATCTCTTAAATCTGTGCTATTATCTCAGGATTCAGTTTCATACCACAGATTAAACCTCTGATCTTTTATGCTCCTTACAGGCCTGACTTGCAGTGCAGTTCTAGCCTGAAGTAAGCTAAACCTCCTGGCAGCATAGTTTGGACACACAGTGAGGACCAGCAAGTTACTGAGCCATGGTCCTACAGATGGCTCCAAGGCTGCTGGCAAAAGCCACCCACCTCTAACAACTCAGGAGCAGCTAACAGAGAGCACACACAGCCCTAACTGGCCCAGTAAGGTGTTTAACTTCCCACTTGGTGTCTTCTGATGAGCTCTGCTACAGTCCCCTGTGCGAAAAATAGATGTGGAAGAAAGTGTCCATCAGGCAAAGACATTGTAAAGATAAATACATTAAAAAGACTGAAATGCATTGAAAAACTACCGTACAAGAAAGTCAGAATTGCAGTTGTTTCAGATTGTTCTGCACCCACTTGAGGAAAGAGGTAACTATGAGTTAACCGCCTATGACTGTGAACAGCATTTATCAAATTATGGCTGTCAGTGCTTTAATTGATACACAGTAAATTTCATGGCAACTGGACAGTAACCTCAAATACTAAAGATTACTAACAGTGCTGTAGTGAAGTCATCAGGAGGCTGATAGTGGCAGAACTGATTGGTAGCACAAGTGGGCTGGCACTACATCACCTTTTTGATCATCTGTATGAAACATACTCTTTAGAAGCAAAATAATTGCTCAAGATGGATCTTTCTGAGTTTAAATAATTACCATCAAAGTCCCAAAAAAGTTGTTCTTCAGTTAAAGTACTATCTTTGCTAAAACTACCGATGCTCATGTCCCAGCATAATTTAGAGCAATTTATTCAAAACAAAAAAGGGTTTACCAAAATATGCCCAAGGAATGAAAAATTAGATGAGAAGTGATATTTTGTTTATTAGGCTTTCTACATGTAATGGAAAACAAAGCATTTTTTCTATTTTCCAAAACCCTAAATAAAAGCCTAAGGCAAAAACGCTGTTTTTAAATTTAGTTTCTACTTTTAGCAAAAGCTGCCTTTCCTACATTAAATTACACAGCAGCTCAGCCTCACACAGGAATAGGTTGTCAACATCCCAAGACTAATTACAGGTATATGTAACACAAAAAACACCAGCATAGTAGAAACACGATGGCCCATTGAACAGAGCAACAAGTGAAGGAGTAAGTTGTATTGAGTATATATGTATTACATCAATATGTGTATTACAACACATATTCCAGTTAAAGCAAGGGAAAATGAGGCAAAGTAGGTGTATAAATCTTGTAGAAAACTTTTCATGGTTCACAAGACCCCTAAAACCAGGCAGGAAACAAGACAAATTTTTATTTGTATTATTCAGTCTCATGAGGTTAATGGCTTTTCCGTACACGAATTCAGCATCTGCTACAAGGGCTGCTGAAGACTGCTGCCATGAAATGAATAAATAGCACAGCAGAGACAGTCTAAGCCCATCTCAATCCCTTCCAAGTTTAGATTAACTATGTTAGACAATTACAGTTAATTAGCTAAGACATTACATACCTAATTTAATGTTTATTTACCTAATAAATAGCAGTGTAGACATTCTGGCCAACATACCCAAAGCTATTGGCTTCAGTAGAAATGTGCCTGTTCAGAACCGGCTGTGTTGCCAGAGCAAGAACCCTGAGGAAGGACATGGCTGGGGATTCAGAATAAAGTGAAAACAATGGCTTTTACCTTCTTGCATTTGGCCAGACTTGAGAACACTCAATTCAAGCCTGTGCACCAGTGTTTCCTTAAGGGAGCTAGGGAGAGTTGAGCCTGCAGAAGTGATTTTTAATTGGATGGATGGGTCAGCTGTGATTGATGATGATCATGGACACTCATTTACTGTGGGCCAAATCACCCCCAGTGCAGCCCTGCTCACACACTCGGAGCAAGGATGCTCTGATTCCCTTGGCTACTGGCCTGTGTTGCACACACAGACAACCTCTCTGAGACTGCCAGTGAGCCCTGACAGCCAAGGCTGACCCCAGAGAACTGTTTCAGCTGTTTAATACAGCCTTTCCTTTTCTTCTGAAATAGTGGTTTATTGCCAAACCCAATCACCTTGGCACTATTCCTAGAGAAGCCAGACTGGGGAATGAGCATGCAGTGTGGGGTCTGGTAAGCCCCACGCAAAACTCTCATCATGGACCAACCCCACACTCCTCAGGTGAAGCTCCAGTGTCACATAACCCTGAAATACTGAAATAGGCATCCTATTTGACATCTGGACAAACGTAAAATTGCCCACGCCTCGTGTCACTTCATGTTTCCCCAACACAAATGCTACACTTCTAATAGTCCAAAATGTGCAAGAGCTGGGCTGCATCACAAGTCAGAAAGATTTATTTATTTATTTTACAGAATAAAATTGCCCAGGGATTATCCAAAATCAACATGAATTTCTTGGGTGGAGAAGCTTAAATGGGTTCTTTGTATAAGCAAACAGACTTGCACAAACACACTGGCAGTCAGCACTCCAATGGCTCTACATCAAAGAAGAGACCAGAGTGACTTCACCTCAGGTGTGGAATAGATGCTATGGCCGAAGGAGAGCGCATTTAAGCAGTTTTCAGATAGTAGAAATTATACGACTTGTACCTTATGCTACAAACACCCCATCTGGGCCAAGACATGATTTTAAGACTTTATTTATAGGTGTATTAAAAGAAATACTGTATTTCTTTATTTTTTTTGGCAAAGCATTAATTTTCTGATGTGCTTTCGGAAAAACAAATGCGCCATCACTTGAATGAAGGTCTTTTTCTAACCTCTGCTAAAACTACAAGCAGAAAACAATGATAGATTAAAATAAAGTGTTTGCTCTAAGATTAGTCAACAAGTTAATCTTGCTAGGAAAGAGGACTTTGGTTTTCAGGGAAATAACAGAGAATTGTGTTTGTTTTTCTGCTGTGTATGCAAGGGAAATTCTTATGCAGAAAAAAAAGTGTAGCAGTTATATGAGCAGACTTGAGGCTGCCAATTCATAAAAGTTAGCCTTTCATTAAAAAGTCTGCTGAATCATAGACCTCTTTTTACTGGGAGATTCAAAAAGATACCAGAGGCCTGACTTTCCAACAGGATCTTCAAATTTCTGCACACCTTTGCACTTCCCAAATTTCACAATTTTACATGTCCAAACTCTGAACTGCCCTGGTCACAACAGGTGACTGAGTATTTAACCTCAGTACATATGAACACTTTTCTACTTGTCATGGAGTGCCTTTGAAGTATGTCCCAAGATCATCTCATAAACAAGGCCTCCAAATTACTCCTGAACAAGTAAGGAGCCATGAGGAAAGGTGACCTGCAATTACATATAATGAAGGAAAGGGAAGTAAAAACCACTGTTTTACCTGCACTGTATCTTCCTCTTCCATGGACCACTGACTCTAAGAAGTGGTAGCAGGATATCTAAGGACAAACTTCAGTCAATCACTTCTAGAAACTCATGTGGTCAAGAATTTTCAGAACTGGACCTTTGGCAGGGTAAGGACAAGTAACTGTCTGGAGACTGAACTAGTGGGGTAGTTCAGGGGCATAGAAATTCCTCTGCATCTCCACCAAATACCCAAGTAAAACCAACATATTGGGTCAAGTGCTTTTGACTTTACATACCACTTCTTTTTTCCACCACAAACACACAGAGACTGGTGGGAGCAGCAGTACTTTTGACTGAATAATCTGTGTTTAGATGAAGCAGCATCTGGAAAGTTTTTATCTTTTCCTTTATGTTGTAAGAGGCAGAAACTACAATTGAATTACTTAGATTAGCTGTTAAAATAGTGTGCATAATATGAAGTCTAATTCTGGAAATTAAATAAATAATTTGAATGCTTTTTTTCCTCATAGCAAAAGACCATAATTCCTCAAAACCGAACCATGCCATTTGAAATTGTTAAAATAGAACTATAAGCTTAAAAATTGAGACTTAATGTTTGTGGGCCTAGTATGGGCATCCCCTAAAGATATATTGCTCAAAGTCTGACTGTTTCACTTTCATTTGATTAGTGAACCATGGATAATTTGTATCAGCAAGCAAAAAAATGCCAAAGAAATAGGATGGAAACCCTGAAAGAATGTTAAATAAATATTGAAGAACTCCTCCTGACACTAAGAACCAGGTCTTAAAGCATTGTGTTTTAGATTAACCCTTAGACCTTAGTCTGGCCCTAGCACCCTCAGGAACTGTTCATGCAACTTTTAAGATAAACACACCACTCATTAGTGTTTATTAGAGCAATTACTTTTTGTAAAGGTATCCTCCACAAATAAATTACCATTTACTCAAGATACTGAAGTGGTCATATGTATTATTTTCTTTACTAGAAAAATAACAAGGCCTTATTTTACAAATTGAACTACTGATTTCCTTTGCTTTCTACACACCTATTGCTGGGACACTTGTTTAACACCTAATATGTTTTTCAAAGGAAGCTATATTATAATTAAACTAGTACAGGAGTAGTCTGACAGAATGAACTAATAAACATGACAAGTACTAAACCTCAGATTTTTATTAAAAGCATACAAGAGCACTCTGACCTTTTAAAATTATCTCTTAGAAACTTATTTTATTTTACATTTCCAGTCTTGCTCCTCTCTGTTCAGAGTAACTATTATCAAGTAATTATGAAATAACAGTACAAACTTTGAAGCAGAATTTTGTTGGTTGTGCCCAATGCAAGGCAAACACCATTAAGAAGTGTTTTATTATGCAGTTCTACACCAATCAACATCTCAATTCCAAGCACTTTAATGAGCATAAAGCAAATGTTATATAGGTGATTTACCTAATGTATACGGTAAAGTTTTCTGTATTTGAATGACTGCACTTTATAGTCAGTAAGCTGAATAACTGCAGGAAATGCAATCTGTAAGAATTCTCAGCATCGTATTATGAAGAGAGAAAACAAACAGTAAAACAAACTTACAAAAAACGCCACACTTTGCAGGGTACAGGCTAGAGACCCATTACTGTATAGGAGAAGATCTGAATTTCCAACATAAAATGACCTCAAGGAGGAAAAAGCAAAGACGTCTGAGTCCCTGGGAAGGTGATTGTCCATGTCATGTTTCTTGTTTCTGAAGCCAAGGGCAAGGCTGTGTCAATGCCCCCCACTCACCCACACAAATAAAACTGCACACTTCAACACGGCTTGCTTTTATACAGATTAACCATGGAAGAAAACCAGAAGAATGATGTTCTGCACACCACTAAGAATGGGGAGGTGTAGCAGAGATGGTAAGGAAAGGGCAGTAGAAATTGTGTGAGTATTGAAGGGAACAAAAATAGATGAGTATCACTTCACAGGCATTGATTCCCTTGGTTATGACAAATGAGGTGCTGCACCACAGTAGGCAAGTCCAACAGTCACACCTATTGAAAACAGCACTTCAAAACTTTGGGAAGTTTAAACAGATACAAATAGAGAAAGAAGGACTGAGAGCAAACAAGGGAGAGCCACAGTTTAGAGCAGAGTAAGACAGCTGGCCAAGGAAGACAACCCATGTTATTTCACAGACAGGAACATAAAAGAATTATTTTCAGAGTGAGAGAAAATGAGAAGCTGCACACATGATGTTAAGAGAAAGAAAAGGGAAAAAGCAGGGAGTTGAGAGGGGCAGTCATACAACAGCCCAATTTACAATACAGAATCTGTACTTCACAGTGATTAGACAGATTGATGGGTGACATTTTCTGAAGTGTTTGATGCTTCTACTGATTCAAGCTGTAACTTTTAATTTGCCAGGCCAGTCGCAATTCTTCTTGAAAAACTATCCTAAAATTTTATTCATTAGTGTGGTATCAGCCAAGACTGACATGTTCAATTAAGTATGACTCTTCAGAATAGTACTAAAATAACAGCAATGCACTTCCTGTTTCACCAGCTCCGATAACAGGCATTAGGATGGCATCCAATAAACTTAGTCTTTTTCTTTGCCCTTGTGAATATTCATCTTGGATGACACTGTTTCAATAGAAGTATAAAGAGAAGTGTAGGTTCCTATGTTCATTTGTCCATAGAAATGTTAAATTTCATATTGCAAATTACGTAGCAACAACCTTCTTTTTTAAGGAGTAAATTATCTACTTCGGCAAGTATAACATTTTTCCATCTTTCACCTGTATCCCTCAAAACTGATAGATTATAAGAACCCTTCAGAATTATTATCTTCTATTCCCTGCTGCAGTAAACTGGTAGCACAGAACTGACTGCAAAGAGCTGTCAAAAACTGCAAAAATGTCAGTTAATGCCAGCAGAGAACACGACCTCCTGCTAGCAGTGCTGAGGGCTGTAGCACAGCATGTCTGCAAAATATTCTGCAATGCAGTGCCACCTCACAGGACTCAGTCAACACTCCCAACCTGCCTTCAAAAGCTTTGTAATCTCTGCCTGGGCTCCTCTTCACACAAGGAGCGGGAGCTGACAGCAGAGGGAACCAACCATGGCTCAGTGACTCCCAGCACTGATCCCCACTGGCAAAAGAGAAACAACAAAACAGCACCTGCAAAAGTCTGAATTTATGAAAAACAATAGTAAAACTCGGCAGAGCAAATAGAATTTCACCTTGTATTTTTATAAATGTAGCAGGTTTCTTTATCAGTTGCTGATGCTTAAAGTAACTATTTGCATATGCTGTGCAGTGCAAATTTTGTATCTTTGGGGAAGAAACACATTTTTGTGAAATGACTACTTTAAATTCTGATTTTTATCTTTTCTTCTCCAGTGTTCTGTTACAGTGTTTAACATTTAAGTCTCTGTTACCAAGATAGCAGTTTCCTTTTTAACCTTTCTGAAGAAAATGCTGAAAGTTTCTTTCTTAGCCACCCCCAGCATACAACTATGGCAACCTGTCCAAGGTACTGCTGTGATGACTTTATTCTACTTGGAGTTTTACCTGATAGGTGAAATAGAGACTGAAGTGCCACCAGTACAAAAGTCAGTACTTAAAGGGGCTACAAGCAAAATAGAGAGGGACTTTCACAAGGGCATGAAGTGACAGGAAAAAGGGAAATGGCTTTAAACTGGAAGAGGGCAGGTTTAGTTCAGGTATAAGGAAGAAATTCTTTACTGCAAGTTGTGGATGCCCCCATCCTTCAAGGAAAGTAAATCAGTTCACCACAAGCAGTTCTAGAGTCACGGTTGTAAAAAGCCTGGTTTCCTCACTCATTTACATTAGCAGACATTGAAGCAACAGCTCAATACAACCATTTTGAAACTGCCTGAGGCTTTACAGTATAATTTATATAATAAGACAATCACCTGAGTTTTACCTGCACTCTAGATATAAACACCTCCAAATAAGCTCAAGTACTTTTATACTGAAGTGTATTCAGAAACACTGAAATTGCCCTCTTTGTGATTAACTGAAAAATCCCCCCAAATCACATAAACCATAGCATGGAAGGAAGTGGCAGCAAGCTCAGCAATAATATGCTTGAAACTATAGTTCTGTTCTAAAAAAAGTGACAATGAAAGTGCCAAAGAATTTTAATTACTTGTTACAATGTTTAACCCAATGGGGAATTACTTGGCAAACAAGTAGTCACCTGACCACGCCAAGTAATTCAATAACTGTAGTAAATTAGCTTATTTTTATATTTGTATTAATTGACAAAACCTCAAATTCAGCCTTTAGAAAGGTAAGAATATGTCTATCTTAAAAGAAATACAGTAGTGCCACGTGGTATCAAAACTAGAAGAAAGAAAAACTTCATCCAGCAAGCAGCAATGAGACTCACTCATTCAACCCGTACCGACAGTACCACATAATTTTGTTCTTTATCATTTCTTCAAGCACTCTGCCTCTACTCAGATCTTACAAATTTAAGATATACTAGAGGTAACAGCAATTCATTACTGATTATTTAAAAATGGGGCCATTTGCAGTCATTTCTTCTGCCCACTCTGCCTTACAGTTTCCTGCATTTTCCTGAAATGTATACACTGCTACTCAAAGGAAGGGAAATTCCTAAAACTGAAACAAAACCAGAAAGGGTCCATGTTCCAAACCTGATTATTTTTAGAATCTGGAATTATGATGTGCATTACTGATGGTTTTTCACTCTTACAGCTGTACATCGCTATCAATTAAAAATAAAAATGTCATTAAACACTGGACCAATCCCATCAAGATCTGCACCATTTGTTGCAAGTTTTGTGGGCATCTAAATTAAATCAAAGGTCCCTAATATAAATTAGAATTGCTAAATTAAACTATTGATAAGCTTTTCTTCCTGCAGTCAACCTGTGAAGTGAATGAACTTTTTGTCTCAACTATAAAAACAAATCCAGGCCTCTTATACCTTCAGACATAACAATTATTCCCTGCTGTGGGGTTACTTCGTTGTCATTCTGTTAGCAGATGCAAGAATATCTTTCAAATTGAGTTGTGTTGAAAGACTCCTAAATATTCTCCCTGGGGAAAATAACCTGATGATCTAAATATTGTGGGTTTTTTTTAAATTACATTAGGTTTTTACTTTCCCTTTAACAGTATGGTAAACATTTAAACAAGCTAATCTGAAACATCATAGCCCTGCTCATCCCAGGGAACTGTGACCCGCCTTCAGACAGACACCAGAAGATGGAACTGTTACCTTTCTACCAGGTAGAACATTCTAGAACACTTCCCCCCACCCCACAAAAGCCACCTGCATCTAAACAGAAATGCTGGTATCAGTTGGAGAACATACCTATGTCATAGGATGAAATGTACAAAATAACCCATAAACAATTTCAAAACCTATATCCAAAGTTTCCTGGAATGCAGTAAATACATTGTTCACTCTAATGGATGAATTCTTGCCTTTTTTTTTTTTTTAACATCTTGTTTTCTGGATAAAGATCCAGAAGATTGTATCAGTTTTCAAAAATCTTTAAAAACAGAATTATATTTTTCTTATTTATAGGTATGGATAAAAAAATTCTGGTTCTTTTAACCAAGGAATTAGTTGAATAACCTACTAGAATGGATTAAAAAGCTCTCCACATAGACATTTTTAAAATAATATTCCAATACATATTATGTCAATAGACTTAGTGGAAAACCTTGAAAGAAATAGGAGAATGCAGAGAACCTATTTTTCATATAGTCATAAAAAATGTAAAGACAAAGTCCTATTCCTTGTAATGTCACCAAAAATTAGTCACTAGGATAGTGACTTAGTCACTATCATTAGTCAATGGGATATACATTAAGTGGTACCAAAATGAGCTTAATAATGTTTAAATGATCTTTATAATTAAATACATGGCTGCTAAGGTATGATAACATAAACACTTAAAATTGTTAACATTTTGAATGGCCAGAAAAGAAAACAACGGGCCAACTTAGAAATACTTCATATATGGCAAAATTTTAATTTTTCTTAGTTTTGATTTTGAATGGAACAAGACTTTTAAACACATGCTTAAAATTAAGCAGGACTGATAAAGTCAATGCCAAATGCCAAGATATCACTCTAAGGATGTATTTGCATAATTATGGGCATGATTACGGGACCTCCATGAATAATTAACTGAATGTGGTTTAAAGGAAAGTAACTGGAGTAGTGCAGCATCCCTAGGGCTGCTTACTTTTCACACATTTAGATTTCAAGCATTCCAGTGGGTTCATAAGATGAACTGACCATTTGTTTCCTTAAAATAGACACTTAGCATTGAAGCTATACAGAAAAATTCAGATCTTACCAGGCTAAGACAAAAACCTCAACATTTAAATAGCTCCTAATAACTTTTACACATGCACACATGCTTCCTTCCTTAGGCTGCCTTTTCCAAGACAAGGAAGGAATAAGGTTTCTGGGCAGCAGCGGTTGCTGGATCACGAGGGGCAGCAGGACTGCACTGCAGTGACAGTTCCTGTCCCATCCTGTGACAACAGCCAGTCCTTCTGTGCACACCCTGACCTGGGGTCCCTCACTGCTCACAAATACCACGTGAGGAGCTCCATGTGATTCATCAGGTCCAAGGCCAGCTCCATGAACAGGAATCTTCCCCTCTCTATACATTAAAAAACTACACTTGGTATGAAATAGTTGTGAAAGCAGCATAATTCTACTGCGGTGGCAGGCTCAAAACTTGGGGTTTTTATTGAATCTACAGTGTGATACCATTAGACTGGGAGACATAGTGTCATATAAATCTGCATTACAGTTAGGCAGAATTTTAATGTACTCTAGGCCATAAACATGACTACAGAGTTTTCTGCATCTGTAATACAGAAATATAACTGACTAAACCTCAAAGGAACTTATATTAAAGATAATTCATCTTTCAATGATTCTCAAATATTTTAATTGATACGTCCAGGAAGCAGAAAATGTTGTTGAAATAGAAATTAATGTGAATTAAATGTATGTAACATGAATTAAATGTGTATATGCATAAGCTTAAAGTATGTATGTGACAAGCGAGCGCAGCTGCCTTCCTACTGCTTTTCTCCCATATGTATAAATATGCCAGAGATAAATGCTCTTTAAACACATCTATCACTGCATATCTCAATGTGGCCACATATCTGCTGTTATAACTAATCCTACAGGGCTGAAGCACAGATAAGGATTTGCTGGTCAAAAACCTTCTGAGTACAACAGAGATTAATTCTGATGTGTTTTTGTACCGACCAAAGAAACTGCCAGTATCTCTGATCCACGTGATTCAGCAAGGTAGGTATTTTCCCTCATCAGCAATTGCTAAAAACATCTATTCTACTTAAAATAAATGAGTCACAAGCCAGCAAAAACTACCAAATGCATACAGAGTCCCTGTGTCTGTGTAACTTCTGTCCCTGGAAATGTTTAAGGCCAGGCTGGATGGAGCTGTGAGAAATCTGGTCTAGCGGAAGGTGTCTGTGTCCATGGCAGGGGGGTTGTAACTAAGTGACATTTAAGCTCCCTTCCAACCCAGGCCATTCTATAATTCTGTGATACACTACAACAAGGAAAAGTCCCTATTTTTAGGAACCCAGTTCTTGGAACACCAAACTTCCATGACCTCCTCCTCTCCTGTTTGCAGCAGTGCAGACCACAATCCCACTCCTTGCCAGCACCACACATTCATGGTGGCACAACATTTCCAAGGGCACTGCAGCAAATGCTTACACAGAAGTGTTATTGGAAAGGTATTTTTAGTTACTATTCATTCCCCTTAGCAAGTGGAAAGCAGCTAGAGTGCCAATTGCATCTGATCAGCCAGATCACAGTTTGGGAATCACTGTCCTAAATAACTCATAACCTCTTATTACAGAACACCACACTCTTTGTCTTGCTCAGGCTACTATTTTAGGCTCTCTCCTGCCAGCACAGCATATCATGATGCTAAAAACTTATGGCTCATATCTGCTAATCATGCCCACACTTCTATCTGTCATTTGGTGGACAACTAGCCAGCAATTAACAAGATTATTAACTTGCTGAAGTATAAATTCAATTCTACCCAAACAATTTCAGTAATTTTTTCTGGATTTATACCACTTCAGCTAGAGGCAGACTCTCACTCATAGCCAATTTTGCAGTTTCATTAGAAGCCAGAGGGCTGCAAAAGCAAACTCCATTCAGATGAATTATAACAACAGCCAAGAAGCAATATATCAAATAAATTTAAGCTATATACCACTTCCAATTTTTCCTGTAATGCTAGAATTTATTTCTTTTTATGCACAACTTAATTTGAGTTCAAAACTTCACACTGATGGTACATTAACATTTCAGGTTCACATAATCAATGTCTTCACAGATAATTTATTATTCCTTCACCACTTCTCTGCTTTTCCCATACTGTTTCTTAGGATGTAATTCAGTTTCAAAATGGTCTGAAGGCCCTACTCCCCCTGTGTAAAGAGCAAGCAGTGGAAACACTTTTGATGGACTAGAAATCAATCATTACCTCTCTTTTTTCACCAAGAACCATAAACTAAGGGTAGTTTAGCAGATTTTAAGGACACACTATTATCTTCTACAGTCCATAGGACATTAAAGGTCTAACTAGAAATTTATTTTGTAAACTGACTATTAAGAATGCCACTCAAAATTTCCTGTCATTCAGAAGGAAAAACATGCCTTGCTGATTTGACTGTGTCTAACTCAATACTCATCCATATTGTTTACAAAATTCTAGAGATTTGTCTTGAATATTATTTATCATTTGACCAAATATGGTATCATTAAGTCATGAATGCTGACTAGCTACTTATTACGTATATGACATTTTAATACATCAATTATGCCTCTTTAGTTGATTAAGATATGAATCACCGGATTCCATATTTCTGTAGCACTTGACAAACAGACTATTAGGGCAAATAAATTAATAATTTAATTCTGATCTAATTTTTCCTTACTCTCAGTCCATTGAGGCACTGGAGTGCATCCAGAGAAAGGCAATGAGCTGGGGAAGAGTCTGGAGCACAAATTTGATGAGGAGCAGCTTAGGGACCAGGGGGTGTTCAGCTTGGAAAAGAGAAATTCAGGGAGGACTTTATGGCTGTCTACAACTACCTGAAAAGAGGCTGTAGCCAGGCAGGCAGGGGTTGGTCTCTTCCAAGTAACAAGGGATACAACAGGAGAAAACAACCTCAAGCTGTGCCAAGAAAGGTTCAGGTTGGACACCAGGAAAAATTTCTTCACTGAGAGTGGTTAAGCATTGGAACAGGCTGCCCAGGGAAGTGGTGGAGTCACCATCCTTGGAAGTGTTCAAAAAACAAGCAGATGTTGCACATGATATGCTTTAGTGGGTATGGTGGCATTTGGTTGCCTTGATCTTTTCCAAATGCAATGATCCCATGATTCTACACTTATTTCTGTGTGAAATGTTCTATTTCTTATTTCTCATCCAGCCACAGCAGATGTCCATAGAATTAAACCACTTTAAAACACTGCTATGCATGTACACCTGCTGTCTATGCATATGTTTTATGCTAATTTTAAATAAAATAAGAGGGAACTAGAAAACTGTTCTCCTTTTTGTAATTTTGCCTACACCTAAGGATTGATGTTGGCCTGTTTTATGTTCATAGCAGTGTTCAAAACAAATGTCTTATAAAAGCTGAGGAGGAGGATAAGGACATTGAAACTGAGGTATAGTTCTGTATTGTATTCAATGAGTAAAATTAAGTTTCATATAGTTTTGCACAGTGGGAGCAGAATTACAGCAGAGAAATGTTCAATGAATGGTGTGTGCCTCTGTGGAGCATGGTTTGCAAGAGTTCTTTGAAAAGGAGGATATCATACAGAAGTAGAAATGAAAGGTGTACCTTTGTTCAGTTTCCAAATTGCTAAGTGATATTCCTCCAGTCAATTAGGAAACAGTCTGTGATTGATGGCTGCTGTTGGAAAACTTACTTTAGTCTTTATTAGACTTCCAAAATGTACTTGAACTAAATCTTATCAGGCATATTATTCCTTTGTAGTATGCCACATTTAAGACCCCTTTACAGGGCAGCATCATTCACAAGTCAAGTGCACAATTTAAATGCTTGCACACTCTAAATCGGTGGTCTCCAAAGTGGGGTGTTTGCACAGTGTGATACAGAAAGAAAACATCAGAAATGCTGATTTATGCTATGTCACTGTAGCTTGACCAAGTCCAGAGGACTTCCAACATCAATCAGCTTTGAGGACAGAATTCACCGCAGGTTCCCCCACCTGACTATGCTTGGAGCACCATCTGTTGCTGCAGATCTGCATGTCAAAAGACTCTTAATAGATACACAAGCAACCTCTCCCCTGCAAACATCCCATACCCCAGTGTCAGAAAGACTTGCTTCCAGGTAATTCACTGATTTAGCACAGCTACTTTTAAAATCAGAGATAATTAAAATTTTCCTAATGTACTCAATCTCTGAACTGGACATTTAATTTAAAAATGTACTTTTCTAATCTACTCTTCTCAACATAAACACATTCTAGACCTTCTTCACTGTAATGTGTCTCTAACAATTGCCAACATTAAACTCTCTTATTCTCTTAGCAGCACATATTTGTCTGGCAAATCTAATTTACCTAAAATACTTCACTAACTTCTCTTCTCATACAACTGAAAATTGTTCTGTGGATATACAATGGAGACAATTAAAACTGATGTCAATCTGTTTTCAATAAGCACAGTGGCACATTTGCCACTGAAACTGGAAGGGTATAAACAATTGTATGCACAGGTTACAGTATTGTACCTTCTACCATTTCCATCCCACTCGGAGGTTTACAGTGTCCAGCATGGCTCACAACCCAGACAGGATACTGCTGGTTCAGTCCACAATAAAGGGCCTGTATAAAGGTCCTGTAATAACCTGCCAGTCCAGGGTTACCTGCCAAAAAACAAAACATACAAGCACAGTCAATAATAACCTTCCAACAGCAAGTAATCTCCTTCAAAACAAACTAAACAGCATTACACAGCAATTTGCTAATTTATTTTCTCTAGTACATTCCCAGTTTTCATTTCCCCAATGTTATGTTCGCTTCCCCTATGCTATTCAACTTGTTTAATTCCAGTGACCAATGGCACTCATGGGAAGCATTTTACAAAATTACTTCATAATTGCAAAACCTAAAATTGAAGTCCAGCACAACTGAAAACATCTTTTTCCATCAGAGGTCAACCAGCTTGCTTATCTATTCCATCCAGTTACAGGAATGTGAAACTAAAACATCACAAAGTCTACAGCATGTATCACGTGATCCAGATGCCTGCTCTCCAAATATCTCAGTGTTACCACTTCAAAATAGGTATGTGGCATTGTTACTATACAAAAAGGCTGTCCTGACCCTAAAAGAAAGGATGATTTTATCTTAAACACATTGGACCAAATAAATATTTTCCTGCTTGCAACTTCATTTTCTCTCTGTTCCTTCCTACACCAGTGGAGAAACTCTTTCTTTTTCAACTCTTCTGCCCTAGAACCATGGGATAACCTGTCCTCTCTCCTGGTGTCCCAGCAGCTTTTGAGGACTTCTCATAAAAGGCTGGTGTCTGAATGGACATGCTTGCCCTGGGAATTCAGACCACCCTACTCTAAAATCCACTGTTAAACACAGAAAATATCAACAGTCATATATACCACTCTTGAAGTGGAAACTGAAATACTGTCCCAAAGATAAAAGCACATCTATGAAAGGGATCTCTGGATTGCCAAACGAAACTCTATACTTTGCTCCTCCTTTTTTCTTTCTTGTTTGGGTACCACTAGTGATGTAAATTGGAGAGGAAATTCATATGAAGACAAAGCACAACTTTCCTAATTTCCATATGATGCATAAAAATTCCACACGGACATCAGAACATAAAAATGCTATTTATTTATTTATTTATTTATTTATTTATTTATTTATTTATTTATTTTCTAGAGTAGTTACACTGATTTTTTATTCTTGTTTAGACACCAGCAAAGCTCACCATCATGGCTGGGATTGCTCAGTTACGCGTCTTTCAACTCCCACATCAGGCAATTCTTAGTCTGGGTATCATCAACAGCAAAAAGCAGCATGAGCAGTATTGTGTAAAAAGGCTGTCTTTTTTTAAGACAAAAACATTCCAAAATAACAGGCGTTTATTACAAAACAAAAAAGCCTGAATTCAAATTCTGTCAACTCCTCTATATCCGTCTGATTGTAATAACAGAGGTTGAGCTGTGCAAGAATTGATAGTGACAGAGAAGAATTAGACCTATAATCAAATTAGTACCTGTGAAAACAGTGTATGGAAATAAAAACAAGGGTTATTCCACTTCTTCTCCTTCTGTAGTGGGTATTTTCATATTTTCTTGTTTTACTTCCAGCCTTTTGCTGTTCAGGTAGCACACAGTAAGTTCACTGCTGCCCCAGGAGGTTCCCTGAGCCCCGTGCCACTGAGGCACTCAGAGCAATCTGCAGCAGAGCCACGTGCATGGGAGGTGATACCACAGCTCACCCTGGGATGATGCATGAGCACAGGAAGGGAGCCTTTCCCTCTAGGTAATGTATCTCACACACTTCACCCCTCACTTACATGTAGTAAGTGTCTCGGGGGGGAGGGGGGGGGGGGGGGGGGGGGGTTTAAATCTTAATAAAACTAGCGAACTTAGAAAAACGTTATTTTTACCGGTCTACACAGATGTGGGGGAGAAAAAAAATCCCCAACCCCAAAACATCACAATCAGTTATTACTTATTTCTAAGCATCTCTCTGTAAGCTTGCCATTAAAGGAGACTTTAAAAAAAGAAACTGTTGTTTTGTAAAAACTCCAGAACACAACCAAATTTGTGTAAGTTGATTTCCAGGAAAACAATTTAAAATTCCCAAGATTCACACATCCATAAAATTGCATCAGCTTTCATACATCACAAATATATAACATGAAGGGCCCCAGAGACAATAAAACATAATCTTGACATCATTTGTCAAGTTCCTTGGATTGATGTTACACAGAGGAAATCTGTCTTTCAGCAAGGCTGAAGAAAAAAGTAGCAGCAATCCAAAATGAATTGTGTCTTTTGTAGTACAAATGATCATAATGTTTTGCATTATGTTTAATCCTGGAATATAACACCATTAGGAGTTTTGAGATCAATGAATCACAAAATTAATCTCAATCATAGCATTTTTTCTTTACATTTTTCTCTCCTTTAATAATGCAGAACAAGGATGGGGAGAAATGACAGCAGCTTAGACATCTTGGTGCTCATCATCAGCCAGGTGAACCTAACACGTAAAATCTGCTCAGTATTGGGTCACCAGCTGAAGAACAGTGAGGCTTTGCATCAAATATTATACAAAGCCTAAGAAAATTCAATACTTCTTTTAGGGAAAGGAGACTTTTATCCTGTGATAAATGTGGTGTGGTTTTTTTGGCAGGTAAAAGAGAAAATCCATAAATGCAAAAGAAAACCCAGTCCTCATAGGCATCTGCTCCTAGTAAGAGATATTTTGAGAGATCTGACCTGTTAGAACTGCTACTGGCATTTCAAAATGCCTTGAAGAGGTATGAATGAAAACTGCTGGCACACAGGAGAATGAAAGGCAACAGGAATTTTAACAACAAAAATTTCTACAGAAAATTTCTACAGCAAAAAATCACCATGTGTAAAGCAGCTACAAATTTATTCTTTATTGAACTTGCAATTCCAATGGAGTTATTCCAGATTTGTAGTGACCTAAGTAAATGCAGATTAATAGTCCCTGCTCTTGAAAGCTGGCATTTACAATATTTATGACTGAGAATGTTTATCTCATACGTCTTCAAAGTAATTTTGTATGTTCTTGATTGAGCTGCTGTCAAAATACTTTACGGGAGGAAGCAAAAAGAAAACCTGGACTGATTAAAATTTTCTTCATATAACAGAGTAACAGTAACAGCTAATAGAAATAACTGGGACCTAATACACACAGCAGTCTGTGATCAATAATGTTTTAGGCTGATCTTTGCAACTGGACTGTGTTCAATTAAATTATTTTCTTTTATAGATAAAGAACTACCAGGTTAATCACAAGGGCACCCAGGCAGTGCTCATTTGTGCTTTAGAAGGATTTCCCAGTACAGTAAACCAGAACTGCCTATGCTCTATCACTCAGCAACTAAGTGTCAAAAAATGGAAACCATAAGTAAATGCCATGTTAACCCCCATGATTTGAAGGTTACTCCAGTTATTTGAATACCACATCAATCCTTAGACACCTCAGGGCAGCTGAATCATTCATGCATGCCAATAAATCTCAAATTGCAGTCATCTGAAGCATGAAGCACATCTTAAGCAGTTACTCTCAACTGTGCTTAATTTTCAACAGCATTTATGTTGTTTCAGAAGTCTTTTAAACAATAGCTGTAAATGGTGACCATAACAGAAAAAGAATCGAGACTGTAGTACACTGAGGATTTGTCTAATTTGCAAAAGATTTCCAAGCACTTCATGGAAAGACTGCGTCAAATGGACAACTTATACAGCAAATAGGAACAGTGGGGCTGCTTTATCTGATGTAGCCATGGGCTGCAATAAGCAAAGGACTCCTGCCACACTCCCTGTTTTTCTCTGTAACACATGACATTTCACCCAGCTAGTCTACATTAAGCTCAAAGTCTTTCCATTTTTAATTTGAATACAGGAATCCACTGCTTCCTTTTCCGATCTGTTCCACCCACAGCTAACACAAAACAGTACAGAACAACCAAGAGTGCAGAGGTGGAACTTGGAGCTATTTTAGGAGGTAAATATTCTCCACTTCTATATACTACAGATACAGGCTTCCAAGAACTAGAACTACTACTCTTTAGTCACCCATATAAGTAAAAATACAAACATGACTTATAAAGATGCATTTCCCTACCTTTCACTTTCAAACATTTTCTTGTTAATGCTTTTTCCATCAAATCAAGATTTTAAATGCCATCTGCTTCCTCAATAAGACACTTAGGCAGTGGAGAGAGAACAACTTCTATAAACCCCATGATATCACTTCTAAAGAATAACTTTTATCTCGATTTCACATTATTTCCTATACAATGCATCATAAAGTCAAACTTGGTCTGTCTTATAATGAAATACTAATATTTGAGATGCTGCACTTCCACAAGAGAAATTATTCAGACTTGGTAAATTTAAACTTATATACAGTGCACCATCAGTGCAACTCTATCAGTTTAATTATGAATGGAAAACAACAAACATATCATGTTCACTTAAAAAGTCACAGACCATAGCCATTCCTCACAAGCAATGACAGCTTTATGGCTCACAAATTGCTAAGTATTTTGAATTCCTCAGCAACAGAACACATTCATGTCAAATGGAAACCACAGGTAAGAGAACACTAGCATTAGACAGCCCAATGCAAAATATGTTCCAGTTTAGAAATGAAGATAGTCACCAAAACAAGAAAGAAGCCTTCTGTGCAGAAAAATATAAGTCAAAAATATATACAGCTTGCTCAAAAGAAATTGAGACTAAAACATAAAACTAGGTAATTTTTAGCAGTTCTGGAAGGGATAGCTATATTAAGAAAGATTTATTTAAGCAGTATGTAGTAAAAGCCAAGAGTAGTGGGGAGTGAATGAAAAATTGCCATGTAACTAAGTCAACCCAAACAGTGACAAGGTTTCTTGCACCTTGCTTTGAAACAAGCCCTGTGAGATGTTCCCCAGTGCTTCCAGTAGTGTCTCCATGAGCCTGACCATCCCTGGGAGCAGCAGCTGGCACTGAGCCATGGTGCTTTATGCACTTCTCCAGCAGTTGCTTTTTGCTTGCTCTGGGACCTCAGCAGGACCATAAAGAATAAAGGTAGCTACATGAAGACAAGAAGGGAAATACACAGCCAGCAGTGGGTTTACAGAGAACTTTAAGGAACTGGAAAATATGCCAGCAATTACCATAAGTGTAATTTTAGAAATAATCCACAGTTTCAGAATGAAGGGTATGCTGCAGTATTTACACTATAGTCTCCTGCATGAAAAAACAAATGCAGCTTCTAAAAAGAAAAACAAAATAAAAAGAGCAGCTATAAATCAAATTTGAAATCCAGGGGTGCACAGCAGGACACATAAAAATCATTTTTGTGGTGATGATTCTCACTGCCTCTTCACAGAGCTGCCAAAGCTCCCAGCTCCAGCTTGAAGAGCCTCAGTGACAAGTTCCTTGCTCAAGGAAACTTAATCTGCCTTTGGCATCTGACCAGCCACCATGGAAGAAGATGCAACTCCCCTATGCTAATGAATGGAAAGCAGCCCATGCAGATGTCAGAAGAATTTAAATGGAGCATGCAAAACACACAATGATGTTCTCACACTTGGGAGAAAACTGCAGAATCTGACACCGTGGCTGGTGAGCAGGCCTTAAAAGGCAACACACAGGTCTCTCTGACAAGGTCAAGGGATTTCATATAAAACATGTCAAATAACATTTGAGTGACCATCATAAACTCATGTCAATGAAGCTTTCACCTGTTTGCACGTCTCAGGGTCTGGCATTCTTTGTCCTGTATCCCTTTATAGTCCCTACTCTAGGGGAGCAGCATCAGCCAAGGAGCAAAACATTACAAGGACATTATACAGAAACACATGTGAAAACTGTTTGATCCTCTCTAACTCTGGAATAGTGAATTTGGCTGGAAAGCACTCTAAGATATTTGCTTGGGTTGTGAAAATAGGGAATCTCAGAAGGATTCAGCCAGGTGTCTGTAACACAGCTTATTAGAGAGGTTTTTCAAGAACATTTCACATTTTTTCCCCTATATATACCTACACAAATACACTGTTATTAGTTTGACACAGCTATAAAACTTACATATAGGATTTTATAATACACATTCTTTGTATATATTTTGCAAAGCCAATAAGCTTGTCTGTTGTTCCCTAATGCTGTTTCACTTCTAAGATAAATGTAGGTTCATTTATCTCTAAAGAAATCCCACTGACAGTCTGATAAACCTGAATTAACCTAACACAGCTGGTTTTGCCCAAGTGACAAGAATGCCCGAAGCTTGTGAATTAAAATTACCAGCTAAAAATTGTGACAGTATATGCTGGTTTTCCCATGGCAATAATTAACAGCATCTATCCAGGCAGATAAGATATAAAGTCCAAAATGTTGATTTCATCCACTGCAAACCTATGAACTTTGTAATTAAGCAATATTGCAAGGGTTATAAAGTCCACAGATGTACTTTAAAATTACTTCTGCCATCTCAACCAAAAGAGGTACATAAATACAAAAGAAGCCTTGATTTTAATTTTTTAATGTGTCTGTAAACTAATGTTTCTTGGAAGAGAGTTAAGACTGAGACATAAAACTGAAGTAATTGAGTTCTCAATGGAATAGCCAATTTTTCACACTTTTCAATAGCAGAATCCAGAATTTTCTAGTGCTTACAATTAAATAATTTTTGTGTGTTGTTTTCCCCATAGTAAATGAAAAATTAAAACATTTAGTTAGATCTCCTAGTACACACCTACACAAACACAGTCTCTTAAGCAGATGAAGACAGATATAACTACTTTTAATACCCCAGAGGTGGTTGGTCTGACCCAAACCATCCTACAACCAATGCTGGCAGAGAGCCTACTGTGAGTTCTGTGCTGGGTCCAGAATTCCCAGTGGGAATTTTTCAGCCAGCTTCGTGGTCTGAAGCAGCATTGGACCAGAAGAAAACAAACCTCCTAAAAGAAAGAGGGAGAACAAAGGAAGTACATGAAGAGGAACATGAGACTTGATGTCAAATGGGTTCACAAGAAAGCCTATGAAACATCTGAATAACACAGCCCTGATGAGACAACAGCAGCAGGAAGAAAACAAAAATGGGAAAAAATAATTCAAACCCAAGATAACCACAAATTATTTGTTTTGTGCAGATACACAGCTCTGAAAATTTGATCACTTTTGAATTATATACAAGGAGAAAGGAAACAATACACTCAAAAGGCACCAAAAAGAATATTTTCAAACCTGTATCAGATTTTCCTATATTGTACCACTGGTAAGAATTTAAAAAAAATAAGAAAACGCACAGGTTTGGGTGCTTTGGGGTTATTAGTTTTGGCTATTGCTTGTTTTGTTTTATCAAGGTAGTAACAGACAGGAAATAAATGGCAACAGAGAGCACCAAGACAGTTAATTTCAGAAAAACAGACTGAAAATGTGGTCTTGCAATTTTTGTGTATTGAAACTTCAAGACTGTTGCATTTGAAACCAACAATCTAAGGTGATTTAGAGAACTAATCTTGCATTTGCATCTGCCTTGAGTCTTCAGAAATGCAAGATAAAAGAACAGACTGTTCTGAACATGGATAAACCAAGATTTACCAACACATAACCTTAGGGACAGACTCTTTGCACTGACACCACTGTTTTTCTGACTGAGGAAAAAAGCCTTGTAGGTGGGGTATTAATACTGGTCCTAAGTAGATGCTCCATGAAGACTTCAACTGAAACACTTTTTTCAGGGGAACATAAAACACAAATCACTTCACAAGCACATTTATTCAACCATTCAAGATCTATTGCCAAGAGTTTCTGCCTCTTAAGAGAAGGCTGTGACAATGGATACATCTAAAAATACCTAAAACTTAGAGATGGAAGGCAGTATTTATGTATCACTATGTATTTACTTATTCTATGAGAATTTTTTTATCCAACCAGGATAATCAAAGTTTGTTTTCAAAAATCAGGACAATGAACAAAATCTTCTATCATGCCCATAACAGAAAAACAAGAGCAAGAGTTATGACTGAGTTTCTGGTCATACTGTTTTGCATAATCCAGATGTTGAACATAATGGGTCATATTCATTTCTATTACTGATTCAGTGATCCATAAGTGTTACTATCAGATAGAAATAAGACCATGTGTTAACTAGAATCTGAAAGAGGATTTTTATTTTTCATTCTTTTCAGATAAAACTAAGTCAAAATGTTTAATATCAAGGCAAATTCATAGTAGCTCAGGTATTTCTGGTATCAGCTCCCAGAAAGGAGGTACATTATACACTGCTGCTGTAGCTTTAAACATTTTAAATGGTTTGTTTTTACATGATCTACATGGAAACACTGGATTTCCTTCATAGGTAGGACCTTCACTCAGCAATTTCTTCTTCCCTCCTGCCTCAGACATCCCATGAAGAGAAACAGTTCCTTTTTAAAATTTTCAAATCAAGCAAAATACCCTAGAACACAACTTTTCCATAACTCTGGCCAACTCAAGCCACTGCATGCTGCAGGAGAGGGATCACTTCCTCCCCTGATGCTGCTCACACAGCCAGGCAGGAAGGATCCATGCTGAAAATGCCTCATTAGTAGGGAGAGGACACCAAAAGAAGGCTGTGGATTGAGAAATTTCAGTAAGTCACTTCAGTAAGTCCCATCTGCCACCCAGATTTAGTGGAGGGAAATACTGTCAAACACAGCTGGACATTCAACCATCCTGTCATTACTCTGCCTTCTCAAACTTAACGAGCTCAACTGTGCCAAGCCCCCATCAGAGGTACTTCTGGAGCACTGGGAAATTCAACAAAAATGACATATTTCAAGCCTAGATCTGACATACAGGCTCCTCTCTGCATGAGGAAGTTTTTATTTTTAATGAAAGACTATGTTTTTTTCTGTTCTAAAGACAATGGAAGCTCGTGGGCTGACCCAGTAAACAAAGCTAAACTGTCAACATATTTTAAAATATTAGTCACAAACAAGTAGTCCATAAGCAGCAAAAATAATGAAGAACAGTGTCCTAAGAATTGAATTTTTTAATATATAATGTGGGATAGAACACACACCTTTTCTTCAGGGAGTATTTCACCAGCATGCATGTCTTCGAGCCAAGCTTTTATTTTTCTGTCCTTTGGCATCCACTATGTCTCAGAAAAAGCCTGGGGAAAATTCACTAACATAGTCAAAGTTTTGTGTGGATTGAAAACAGAAATCAAATAGGTACAGACAAATTAGTATTATCTGCTACAACTAATGTCCTCAGGAAGTCAAAGTATTTACCTCAGTAAGTAAAGGGGAGGGTTATTTGATACTTATTCCACTTTATAAACAAGAAACAAACCAAATAATCAGTGGCTAGTAATACTTTAATTTTCATGCACAAACAACTCCAGCTTACAGTACATTACATGCACAATCACCTGAGGAAACAAGGCTGATCTTGTAATTAAGTCATGAATAGTTGCATTAGAGCTAAAGAAATGGCTAGAAAAGTTGGGAGGAGTAGCTTTGGAAATATCAGGTAGATATGAGTGGGCTGTTTCTTGATTTGTGTGTGTTTGTGTATATGCTTTTGCTCCTGTGCAAAGCACGAATACACAAAATATAATGACATACACCCCATACAAGCATAAGAATAAAAACTGTTTTGCAGTGTTTATGTCTCACTGAAATAAAAAACTGTGCTGTTACTTCCTTACCTGCTGATAAGACCAGTCATAGGGAAAGGGGAAAACATCTTACTCTATGTACTTCTACTTGGATTGTTATGCTGCACAAACTTTCAACTCTACAGTGTAGTCTGTTCTCAGTGATGCCATTTGCATCCCCCATACCAGTTACTGGAGAGTAGGAAAGCCAATTTTTTTACTCAGAAAAAAAAAAGTTCATCACAATGTAAAATACAAATTCTTGATGTCAGAATCTGAGAACTCAAGGTCAAATGTAAAGATTTGGCAGCTTCAGCCGGAGCTGCAGTGGAAACAAAAGCAGAAGGCTCAAGGGAGAGGCATTCTCAGAGAATCACTACCACCTGGAGAGGCTGGTGGGGCACCAGCTCCTGCCAGGCTCTCCTGACAGAGCATGTGAACTCATATATGTGCTGAGTGCTGGGGACTGACTCCATAATTTAACAACAGAAATTTCTGTGACAAATCCAGCTGAAGAACTCCCACCTTCCCCCCTGACTATCATTCCCACCCTCCTACCACGGCTCACCAGCCCCTGAATTACACTGGCACACAGTGGGGGCCCTGCTGTGAACCCAAACAGGGAACTGTTGCAGCTGTAAAAAGACCCCAGAAATAAACGTATGTATTTATTTAATTCACAGCATGATCTCTCAAAGTATTGTTCTGGCACAACTGAGGGGTGGAATGGCACAGCATGGTGGGAAAAGGAATACCTTATGCCAGTATTGTTGACAAACATTTTGAATTGCAAAATAATGGCCTCAGGAAGTTTTTTAAGTGCTCCAAGCACTAATATCTTGGATTTCCATTGTCTGGTGAGTCTTAATGAACACTCTACAAACAGTTTCTAACTTCCACACTACTTTACACTGAGGAACATCTGCTTTACACCTAACTTCATGGTTTAAACAACTGTGTGAATGCAAGAGCTATATGAATGGCCAGTCTCCTCAATAGCCACCCACATCTAAAGAGAGGCTCAATTACTTGTTACCTGCAGGTAATGGTAGAGACTTTCCAGGAAAACTCCAATTATGTTATTCTGATCATGTAAGATTATAATACAGAGAGGTGGAGTACAGGGAAAGACATCCTTGAAAATTTTAGGAACACCAGGTAGTTTTCTCTGAGCCAGTGCAATAAGCAGCCCAGCAGGCAAATAACACATTAAAGATCAAGTGGTTGCTTCAATCCCTTTGCTGCAGGTGAGGCCATGATACAAGAGCACAGCATCTCTTTCTCTCTTCAGGAAAGCACTGCACATTCACAGCCATCCTCTCCACACAGTAAGGAAGAATGTTTTATAGTAAATAATCCAGTCAAGTATAGTATCTGCAGAACTAAGTTTAATTTGAAGCACTGAAAATATCACAGAATGGATGAACGCTGCTGCTAAGATAAAATGTAAAAGAGAAATTGTTCCTAAATAGAGTATTTGTGCACACACAGAAGGAATTCTGCTCAGCTGTTTGGATATGAACAGCATATAATAAGGACACAAATCAGATGCAAAATTCAGACTTTTTTTGGTTCCTGCTGATCAGCCACATGTGACTCAAGTGTGCCAGCTGGACTAGCTGCCATTCTGGGCTCTATAACCCCCCCACGTGCCTTGTCAAGAGAGCCAAGACTCCAATAAACAAGATTTTTTACTTGATTCCCTGGACCAGATGAGTAAAACAGCAACATCTTCACTTTTGAGCACCTAAAATTTCCTTTTTCTCTGCTCCATTGTTTCAGCTGAGGATGGACAACAAAAGCACTACTCTCTTTGGGATGGCATGATCAAAATGAGGAAAGGCAACATGAAAACTCATGAAAACTTGTACCTTACACTAGTAGGAGTAGGTAAAGATAAACACATGAAGTACAATGTTAATATCATGGAAGACATCCACATAAGAAACAACCTCAGCTTTAGGTCACCAGAAATATGTGATACAGGATTAAGAAAGTGTTATTGTATGAACAGGGGACCTCTGGAGCTTTTTTCAACATAAGTACTTGTGTTACACTTTCAGAACTTCACCTAAAAATTCTCATTGCATGTAGAAGTATTACTTAATTCAACCCCCAAAGCCCAAAGTTAAATGAATGATTCCTTTAAAAAAGACCTGAAGTACTTTTATGTCATGAGTTATTTTCCTTAATGTCCTTTGGCTATTTATTGTTGTACATTGGAGGTGATACCTGCCCTAACACAAGAAGTTTTCACAGTAAGAGTGAAGCTGCCCATGGAGCTGGTCAATGATTTAAACATTCCAGAGAGGAAGTATTTGTTGTCTCACTCTATGCAGCTGTGCTTCTATGCTAATTTATTTACTTGGTGTTAGCTGTGAATGCTAGCTTAGAAGCTTAGGTTATTGTGTAATTACAAATGCTGTAAATGTGAATGAAGATTTTTTTGGTGCTTTGGGACACAATTTGTGAGGATGATTTGCCATATACTGAGAAGGAACCCAATGGAAAGGTGGGAACAGAAGCCCCAGCACTCCCCATCTTATATTCTCTGCTCTAATTTAACTTGCTTTACCTCACTCCTCCTAATGCAAATAAAAGGTATTTGTATGACCCTCAACAACTAACATAACTGGTTAATCACTGTAACACGATCTTATAAAATTACTAATTTTATTTTTTTTCTGATAAGAATACAGTAGAGAATCAGTCAATGCTTACCTGTGCATTCAGAGGAGAATGTGAAGCCTGTAGCATTATATATCTGGCTTTTATAGCAATAACTTTGCCAAAACCCACCTTTTTTTTTTTTCTAATCTTTAGAACAGCTCCCTCTTCTGGCATCCTCTGCTTATACTGTATTTAAGTAGCATACTTCATTCCTTACCAATTTTTAATTCTATTTGGTTCCCAACACTTAACAAACGCAGTTTCACTGTTAAAGGTTTTCACTGTTCAGTACAGCTGTGAAGCAAAATACAGCTTTTGAAAGGATGTCTAATTCTTATCAAGTATTTATCTAAGATTATCCATAGACTTTACTATGTTTTGAAAGTATCCCAATATCAACCAACACCAGAATCCACACATGGTCAAGTAGCCTGGATGGCCAGTTCAGGAGTCACATTTGCAGGATCACTGAATTTGGAAGGGGTCATCTAAGATCTCTGAGCCCAGCTCCTCCCTGTTCATACAGAGTCAGAGCAGGCTGCACACACAGTCAAGTTTTGATTACCTTCACAGCTGGAGATTTCACATCTCGGGGCAGCCACCTAACCCCTCAGCAGGCAGAAATGCTCATGGCAGTGCCATCCCTACCCTCTGGTTCTACAAACTACCCAGAAATTTATGTTCCTTCCTTCAGCATCTGAGTTAGCTGTTTAATCAGGCTGGACGAAATTGGGCCTTAGAGTCCCTTTCTGAGCCAGGTGTCATGTCATGGACTCAGTGTGACCACCCCCTCACCTACCTCCCCCTTCCCCCCCCCAAAAAACCCAACAAACCACCAAGAAAAAGTAAACAAACAAACAAACCAAACCAAACTTCATAAGAGCTCTCACAATCCTGCTGGTAGTGACAAAGCTGCAGAGAACACATGAGGACAGACTTTTTTTCCTGGATGATGTTCTGGTACTATTCTTTCAAATAAGAACAAGCAACCACAAAACTAGAAAGAGGACAAAACTGCCTAATGCATTCAGACAGAACAGGTTCCCAACTTCGTTCACAGAATTGCTGCTGGAGCTCAGTCAGTGCCTTTAGGCACAAAATATACATGACCCAGAACACTCCAGGAGTGCCCAGGAGGTAAGAAATCTATTTTCCTCTTAATATGTCCATTGCCAGCAACATTCCCTTTCCTCCAGCTGCATTTCAAAGGCAAACCATGAACACTGCTATGTGCTGGGGGAGGAGACCCTGGCTGCTGGCCTGGAAAGTAGTGTCTGAGAAGATAAAGTACCTTCCCCGAGTAACTCCATGGTCTTGACTCCAAAATCAGATTTTGCTTCACATAAACAGTCTGACCCATCCACATGAGGTGCCAAGATTCCATACAGGATTCCAGATTATATCCTGGCTAAGGTTGCAGAAGTTACATACTGCAAGCTCATCTGCTGATACTGAGAGTCCTTACTACATCTACTTCAGTTGTTGCAAACCAAGTTAGAACAGGAAGATTTTGTAACAACAAGGGCATTCAGTCACATAAATTTTGTATAAATCAATGCCCATTCTAAAACCAAATTGAAGAGAATTAAACATGCTTTACACAGTCTGCTGAATGAGGAAATAGATTCTTTTACCCCTTGGTCTCAGCGGTGATAGTAGACCCTCCTGAAGAAAAATTCATTCCAGTAACTGCTGAGCAGAGTGAAAAATTAATAACTTTCAAAAAGCTGGTTTGGTGGGAGCCAAAGAAATAAAATACAAAGAAACTAAGCTTCAGGGCTATACAATTAGTTTTATTGAGAAGTATTTTAACATAGTGATCCTTATTGAAACTTTCCTTATGCAAGTGTTGAGGGTGATGACTGTTAAGTAAAACAGCGGGTGAAGAAAAAGCCAGATAAGGTACAGAAAGCATTTTAGAGTCCCTATGTTACAGTTAAAAATGGCAATTTAAGGATTTTAAAACTAATAGGATCTCTCATCTCAAGAGAAAGTATACTAAGGACTTGTCATAATCCAGACAAATTGTTTGTCCTGTTTTCACTGCTAAAAAACAGTTCAGCAGTCTTCAAGTGAAGCAGTGAGCAGTGTTGTTGATATAAGTTCATATAACTACTCCTAAGAGATGAGAATTCAAATATGCAATTTCTGTTGTGCATAAGCAATTCTTGACTCAGAGAATTAGTTCAGAAGAACTATCTTTATACTTGAAAAAGGGGTGTGTTTAAGTCCTCATAGCCCTTAAACATCACCAAGTGACAGCATGAGTTGGTAAAACAGTAACACGATCCAAAAACCCAGCAATGATTCAACTGCAAACAGGCAGATCAAGAAACTTGGCAAAGCATAGGGAGTACTCTGAATGCAGGCCAGAGAACCAGATTCTGAAATTATTCCTGTATATTAATGAATGAAACTTGTGTAACATGATTCACCACTAAATAAAAAATAATTACATTATATATGTTTCCCAAGTACAAGACCATAAATTGCAAAATTGTCTTGTTTACAGCAACGGTAACACAAATTAGGAAGCCTGAAACAAAGGTATCCCAATGTACCCCTGCAATGAAATGCAAGAAAAACTTTGATGAAAAGCAAAATGTCATGAGCTAAACAGCACAGTGGTTTTAAAGTTTGTAGAGTATTTATTTACAAGACTAAATGTTTCATAAATACACAGGCACAAATAGATACTATTAAAACAGAAAAAAATTCCACTACACTTTGTGGATTATGGTTTTCAATGAACACAAGACGTTAAATATTGCTGTGGCAGATTTTGTATTTCACTGCTAATTTTACACTAAACAAACACTGTAAAAGTGAAAACAGTCCTTTAGGACACAAGAGGAAAAACAGTAATTCCTGTCCTTTCCATGACACCTACATATCCAGAAAACCATGTACCTGATCCTCCATCTGTACACACTTAGTGTTACTCTCATGAGTAAATCTCATCAATTTTAACAGAAAAGAATTTATCTTCAGAAAGTCAAACAAGTATATGCATTTATTCAGGACTGAGGAAAAACTGGACCTTCTACACAGTAATTACTTTAGTAAACACATTATTACTCCTATTCAGAGGTTTTGTGGACACAAGAAGAAATGCTATGAAACAAAGTGTGTATTAAACATTTCAATTAATACAGTAAAGCTTTATTAAAATTATAAGTTCACTCACACTGCCACTAACAAAAAGAAACCATTAGCTTGTTGCAGTTAAATAAGATTAAACCCTGCTGCATGTTCTGTTTTTCAACTGCTTCAAGCACAGTGAGCTTCAAGCATCAGTTCTCAAGAGGCAGAATCCTGTTTCATTTTAAGTCATTGATTTCAGAAGAATGTTTTGGAGTTATGTTTTTTAAAAAGTGGGGAGAGGGAGAAAGCTAAGTTGGACCTGAGAGGAATCCTCTATGTTCTGAAGTAACCTGATTAAAACACAAAACAAAAATAAATATACAGGATTTATTCTCAAATCTCCTTCAACAATTCAATTCCAGCAGAAGCTGAGAATTTTGTCATCTTTCTCAATACCCACCCACAACTCTGTTTGGTTTGACTACATGTTAACAAAATCATATGCCTGAATTTCATTAAGGCTCGAAAAGTATGTACCAGAGCAGTTTAATACACAGAACAGAGTAACAAATGCAGCAGGACCAACCACCTTCAGTTCAGATCACTCAACACTTGCCTGTGCATGCTCTCTTTTCTAAAGTCAGAGCTGCCCTTGTCTGAATATTGCTTTCCTTGACTTGTGTACCAAGCTGTCCTTTTGCCCCTCTTTCCCTCATTCCATAAAGAATCTCAACCATGGACACATGCCTTTCAAGTGTGAAAATTGCTGGACTCCAGAAGGGCTCCACACTTCATACTCAGGAAGTTACAAAAGCACAAGGGGAATGCTATCTAATCCTGATTTTTAGGTACATGAACACATTGACCAAACGTCCAGATCTCTCCTAAGGCTGTGTTTTTGCATTCTCAGATAAGCCCTCCCTTGAAGGCTAAAAATGAGGCATGCAACAGTAGCAAAAAAACCCCATCTGTTTTATGAGAAGTAAAACTGCACTTTGTTAGGCCAGGTCCCACTAAGTTCCCCACCAGCCACAGCAAGTAGCCAGGGTAACTTAATTCACTATTGAATTTGGGCACCTAAAGTGAAGAAAGCATTATAGTGGTTACTGAGGTTTTAAACTGTTTTTGCAGTGAGAGAACTTCCAGCTTATTACCAACATAATTCTGAAATAAGAGCAAAACCTTAAGTCAGCTGCTTGCAAAAGCCTGAAGACCATGACAGAAGTACACTGAATATTTCACAGATGTCTGTTTCTGAACATCTATCTTGTTAAGATGTTATTAAGAGTCTTCACAGAACTGTTCTGCAGGGAATCAGCTCTGTGTAGCCCTGCCACTACATTTTCTTGCATTAAAAGCTTCCTATGATGAATATGGAGACCATGCAATGTACGTGACTTGGTACATTTTGAACAGAATAACTTACATGCCTTGCAGAGGTACCATGCCTTGGATGCTAATGTTTGACTTTTGTGCTCTTCCCCTACTTATCTTTCTACTATAATCTAGCTTTACAGATTTATCTTTCTTACAGCCTCTACTATCACCCCAAACAGAAGATTATCAGACTGAAGACAGGTGAAAGCTCCAAAACTTGTAGGAAAAAGAAACTCTAAACTTAGCTGTTTGATTAAACCTTCCACAAATGCCGTAACTGAGAGAAAGCAGCAACTGACATGCATGAAATCAGGATTGTACCTCCAGGGAGGTACTGAAGAGATACTGCATAATGTATTTGGTTTAAAATTTGGGGTTATTCCCCACAAAACAGGAAAAAGATATACTCATAGATGGCTTCTTTTCAGTTAAGAAAAGAATTTAAACTTCACTGTCACTGGCTTAAGAAGTTACTATTCAGCTCCTGGAGGCAAAGGCATAAAACCATTGTGCCCAAGGAAACTACACATAAAATATTCCATGGACCTTCCAAAACATTGAAAAAAAAAACCCTGAAAAATTGGAGCTGTGTTCTCTTTCACCACTAAAGACCAAGCCACACACAGCCCCATAATTAGCCACTAGGTCCACTAACAGTGAACCAAAGTTGTGGATACTCAGAAAAGTCATTATTTGTACCACTCCTTCTGGGAGAAATAACAACAGTATCCAGTACATTCAAATAAACAATAGAAAGCATTAGAAATCTGCAAACTAAGGTGGTCAAAGAGTCACAGCTTGAGTGGGTTCAAGCTCTACTTTTGCTAAGATCAGGACTCCTACAGTTCATTGGTAGACTTCAACTAACTTAGAACTTCTCCATTAATTTTAACATATGCCAAAGGCAAGTTTAGAGCTCTCATTTTAAGACAGCCACATTTAAATATAATTAGGAGCTATACAATACTCACTGAGTTCAAAAGGGTCAGCATAAAAATTGATGTGTAAAAATCTAAGTTAAAAAACTTTTACTATTAAAAACAAACAACTTAAAGAAAAAACTGGATCTAGAATTTTTCCTTAAATACTGTAACTTTCATCTGTCAGTTGGCACACAGCTGACATTGCAGTAACACTTCAAGGTGCAAGAGAAAATTGGAGAAGAGCAATGAAAACAAACAAAAGCCCATAATGCTCTTAGTAAACCACCACCATGAAGAAAATGAGTAAGATATCCTAATTTCTAAGTGCTGCCTTTTGGCACTGTTAAAAATAAAGGTAGCAGTAGCAATCGAATGTAACAAAGGAATTTCACCACTGCAATATTATTGAGTTTTTGGCCATGTGCACAAGCCAAAATCTACCACTTAGGTAGAGAGAATTTTGAAAATGAAACTGGACATACCCCTTTCAATCAACAAACTTCTAGACTTAAACAAAAAAAAGACCCTTACCAGGAATAATCATGAACAAGAGCCTGGGTAGATTTTTACTTTCATCTTTTGAGAGGTCTTTCCAAGGCCCACACTTTAAGACATGGGTAGCAGCTCCACAACAGTAGATAAATTCTTCATGTAAGGGGACTGGCTCTTCTGACCCCATGTTTGCTGTTGAGAAGAATAAGATACTGTTATAACAGGTCAATACTTACAGAGCTGTCTCTTTGCTATTATGCCTTCCCCCAGAATAACTGCAAAAAAACCCAGCCAAACCATCCCTCCCCCAACAGCTGTCATATCCAGTCATCTGAGGCCCAGTTCAGTATTTGATGTTTGAAGGGGCTGGAGAAGATGATACATGTTGCTACTATATGAGAGAAAGCATCTTTCAGTTTCTGTCTCAGAAATACACAATGATGAACTGGACAATAAACTCTATTCTACCTTAAAGACAAATATTTTAAATTTCTTGTTCATACTGTCCACTGAAGAGATTAATCTGAAAGCTGTTTGAAGGCAAACAAATGAAAAAAATACCAAACAGAACTAATGCATTAATGTCTTAGGAAGTTCTGTGTGCCTCGCAATAAAACTGGATATTGCAGCATAACACCATGACCTTTAACTGTCAAAAGCATAGTTAAAAAAAAAACATTAGGCCTTTCAACTATTTTTGCTTAGTGAAAAAACATCATTCATTTTTGAGTACAAGAACACAAATTCTATTTCCTAGTCAGTTTGTGAAATTTCAGGCATGTAAACAAAGCCTGAAAGATCTACAAGGTTTGCTGCACTATTAAGTGGGAGGCACTACCCTCACTAATAGTCACTGAAAAATTCTCAGTGCTACACAACTTGAAAGGAACAGATCTGACTGAAACTTTAAGTAATGACACTTGACAACATTAGAAAAGTACACTTGAATAAACAACATTTCCTTACTTCCCCCAGTTTTAACCTGGGGTTTTGAAAGGTTTAAGGTAAAGAACAATTAATGCAGAAAAGACAAAAAATATTTTGCTTTGGACTAACAAGCACCACCACGAAAAAAACTGAATACAGTACAAACAGAAAACACTTCTGGAGGGAAGGGAGAAGTGTTCTTTAATGCTGCCAATTACAGCACAATTATCTGGCTGAAACCTTGTACCCCAATCTGCCCACTTCACCCCAGCATCCCCAAAAAGAAGTTCTTTGCATGATTACGCAGACACCTTTACTACTTCATTGTTTGCCATGTTATTATCTAACTTGTAGTGACTGAAATGTAAGTAAAGTCAATTTTGCCAAACTATAAAGAGGTACATTTTAATGCATTATCCCTGTTTGTATTTCTTCATTATTTAAAGCTGAAAGAAGCCAAGAACAGTTTCAACAAAGAAATCCAGTTACATCAACAACCACAGTAAACATAAGTTGTCACTCCTTTTCTGAGGTGTTTACAATTCAAGAAGCAAAAGTAACTAGTTCATACCCAAGAAAGTAGGTTCTGGACAAAGTTTCTGATCACGATCGCAAACAATAAAATCTGTTGGATATTTTCATTCTGAATTGATTTCACACAACAAATCTAAATGGAAATCCCATTGACAGCTTTTCATTCAAAAGAAGTATTTGCAGCATTAAGGTCAGAAGTTAAGCAATGAGAACAGAAAACTCAGCAATACATTTTGGACTGGCACAGGAGGATTTTCAGGTTCACACTGTTGTTGTAGCTTTGGTCCAGTCTTTAACTTAACTTCTAATTTCAAAAACACATAGTGTTGCAGTACTTGAAAGGAAGACTGCACACTAGAGAAGAAATGGTAATTTGAAAAATTGCTTGTCTGAGACAATCCCAAATGGCTTCTTTGTACTAGCTCTACGTAGTGTCTGAAGGATTTTTAAAAATTTATTGTTAAGTTTTAATTTGCAACTTTATGGCGTTTGGTAATAAAAATGGACAGAACAGAAAAACAGGGGAAATACAGTGGATAATCTCCCAGAATACTATTCAGACCTATTTCAAGATGAAATCAATAATAGCCAAAAACCTCTAGCTCTCCTTCCTCTTTCCTAAATGAAGCTTTGAAGAACGGTATTTCTATATGGGCACCTATTTTTGGCACAAATTGCCTGCATTTCCCTGAGAAATATCATAAGACAGTGTATCAATTTCCAAACAGATTTAACAGGCAGAGGTTTCAAGACATGAAGCTCCTACTGGCTCTGTCAGCCCACAGAGAGAGCACAGTTTGTACCACAGCAGCTCCAAGAATGTTGAGCAGACAGAAGGACAAACCTGACTGGTGGGAGTTTCACAAGTTATCATGGAGAAAGGTAATAAGACTCAAAGAGATGCATCTGCCTGGGAAATCAGACCTTATTACATCCCAATAAATATCTTCTTCCTTCTCTTCAACCCCTGCACATAAGTTCTCTAACCAAATGCAGGAAAAGTATTACAAGAAATTCACCTTCTGTCAAGAGTGCTTAATCTAGTGTCAAAACTTCTGTTAGAATATTGAAATATGTGATTCACAGGGCTTTAGCTCCAGATTAACACACCCTTAATGTAGGTGTCTACCAGAAAACAAACTCCTATTACAGGATACCAAGCCTTAGGTGTCAGTACATGAATTGATCAGGGGAATAATTGTGGGATCAGTTTCTTGGTTGCCACCTCCAGATTAGAAAAATCCTCTCCTGGTTAACAAAGACCATAGTAAAAACATATGAAGACATGCAGGTGCACCTGCAAACCAACACATGTATTAGGTGTCTCCCTACTGATCCAGAAGCCACCTGCAGTCATTTTTTCAGACAGGAATATCTGGAAACAGAGTTATCCACAAAGGGCACCTCTGCCATAGGACCAATTCTTTTCATCTTTGGTTCAATTGACTCCAAAGTAAAATGCTGATAGTAAAGCTAAGTGAACTTTGCCAGCATCGGGCTAATTATTTATGCCTCTTTCCTAATAATATATTTTAACTGCTCCATCCTACACTATTACTTGGACTTGACATTTTATTTCAAAGATAACTTGGAAATAACAAAATCTGATCAACACTTAAAGTGTTCAATAAAAGAGTTATCACAAACTCAGACTAGCACCATGTAATGTATTTAGAGTAAGTAAATGGATATCTGGCATATAAACTACTCAATCACAAGACAGAACAAACAGGTTGGTGTACCTATTCTGAAGCAAGACACTGTAGTGAAAGATGCAATGATAACCACAAGGGCAAAGGTAACATGCATAAAACAATGGTGAAACCAAAATAAAGAAGAAAGGACCACTGCAGCAGATTTGACTTTAAAAGTTCCACAAAATCATAAGAGACATGTCCCAAGGTGTCCATGGCCAAGGCCTCTGTGAGGCCACTCTCTATCCTTTCTGGTAAGTTACAATGACATTGGAAAAAGCTCCTCAAGAGAGTGGTGGAATTCCTGGAAGTATTAAAAAATGTGTAGATGTGGCCCTTGGGGACATGGTTTAGTGATGAACATTGAAGTGCTGGGTTAACAGTCAGACTCGATGATCTTAGAGCTCTTTTTCAACCTTAACAATTCTATGACTGGAAAACATGTCTGGAAACTGCAAAAAAAAAGGCAACCACCATGGTTAGAGTGTCCAGGGAGCACCAGGCCAGTCAACCTCATCTCAGTTCACAGAAAGTTATTAAAAAGAAAAACTAAATTCCACTCGAGGTTGTACCCAAGAACATGAAACAAGCATTAATGCACCAGCGATGTCTTTCAAGGATGAGCATTGGGCAATAATGTCCAATATCTCCACTGAGCACCTGCACACAGGACAGGAGTCACTCTCAGAAGGGTCCTGCAAAATGTCAGGGGGAGGAAGACAAACCAGCTGAAACACTGGAGGGCAGGGCTGCTATCCAAATGGACCCTGACAGGCTGGAAGGGTGGGAACTACATGAAAGCCAAGGGCAAATAGAAAGTCCTGCAACAAGTTCAGCAACCCAGTGCAGCAACACAGACTGGGGCTCAAAAGCCAGGAAGTGGCTTTCCAAAAATGACACAAATTATTTACAAGCTGAAAATGAGCCAGTAATGAGCCCCTGTAACCATCAAGCTCAAGTGTATACAAGGCTGCACAAGGAATAGCCTGCAATCTTGTAATGTTTTTATCTTCTGCTGCTTGGCATTGGAAAGACTGCATCTGGAGAACTGAGTCCAGTTTTGGACTCCTCAGACAAGCAAGACACCAATGTACTAGAGAAAGCCAATTAGATTATATGGATGCTGAAGCATGTGATGTATGTCCAAAGGACCAGGAAAAATAGTCAAAAGTTGTAGTGAAGGAAATTCCAATAACAAAGGTTTCCCCTACATGCACAATTAGGACTATCAAATAATGCAAGTTGCCCTGAATGGCAGGACAATCTCCAACTGGACAACGCTTTCAGCAACATGACCTGCTTTGACCTTTTTGAGAAAGGACCTGGACTACATCTCAGAGATAACCTACAAAGTTGGATGGATGTAAATTCATGAGACTGGACTACATACACCATAAAGTGTCAACTGCAAGGATGCTGTTTATCAAAAACCACTGTAAATCATTGGAGGTCTTGATGATTAAGGATTAAAAGGTATTTAAAATCAGAGCCATTTTCCAGCAGAAAAGGCAAGAAAAAGCACCCAAGGCACTAGTTCTGGCTCAGCTGACTCCACAGGAGAAACCACAGGAGCATGTATTGTGCAAATCCCTCTGATCACATAAAGACAGAATAAGAGACCAGTCTGCCACAAGCAAACCATACTAAGCAATGGAACTGCCCTAAATTATAAAATACCTGGCCACAAGAATGAAAGAAAATATGTAAATGTAATGCACACTGCCTTATTAAGAATTTTGGCACTGTCTCCCACTGCATTCTCTTTTCTAGGCCAAGGAAATGCAGGCTGAGTAAACTGACTTGCATAGTTTGAAAAGTAACTGAACAAGCTGAAAAGAGAATCAACTACTGTCTGCCAGCTGTCAAGTAATCTTGGGTCAATACTGGCACCTACAAAACTCAGGATTTTCATCAGAAACATAACTCCAACACTGAGCCCGGCCCTGTTCAACCCCACCACATCAAGAACACAAGGAAACTTGGGAGAGTCAAGTAAATAACAAGGCTAGAGGAAAAGCTTTATGAACTGTGCTTTTTCAGTTTCCCATGCTGCAATCAAACAGCAACCTAGAGCCATTTGAAGGAGACCTGCAAAAGCAGCATAGGCAAACCTTTTTTGCAATGGAAGATGGTAAAACAAGAGGCAGCAGCCACAAATTGTGACTTGACACTCCAAGGCATCATAAAAAACTAGTTGCTAAGAACGCAATGGATGTCACTGGCAAGGCAGCGGAATGTCTCTTGCAGGTTTTTAAGACTCAGCTGGACAAAATGGTAATTTTGATCTCAACAGAAAGATGGACTAAGTTTTCTCCAGAGTTTTCCACAAATCAACAGTTTACAATTCTTATGGCCCTAAAACAGCAGAAAAAAATAAAGCAGGAGATAAAACAAGGATCTCAAACAAGTTTTCTAGTACCATAATAAATGCAGAGTTTCATGAACACAGTCATGACAATAACTAAGTATATAGGTCAGAGAAAAGGAATCTAAACAGGATCAGTCCCCCCAAAATATAGGAAACTAGATGTATTCTATTGATTAGCTGTAAAAGGTTAGATAAAAAAGAAACCCTGCCCTAATAGGTGATTTTATGTGACTGAATTCAACACTAGAATGTAAAAGAAAAACTGGAAAAATAGCAAGATTCCTTCAGCTGCTTTCTACACTAAGGCTTTCATAATTTCTACATTATTCCCACAGAAGAATCATCCAGACCTGACGTAAGCTCTTTGATCTGCAGACTGGAACCTACATGCTCATAGCTAGGAACTAGAAAGGGACAGAGCGACCTGGTAAGAAAACAGCAAAGAGGAACAAGGGAAGTGGGGATTTCACGATGTGAGAGATGAGCTATGACATGACACAGGATGCCCAGATCTCATCAAAGATTCATCTGGACAAACAACAAACAATGGATGCCAGATTTTCTCAGGGAAAACCATAAACACAGGCCAAAGACTTTGCAAGCTGTTGTGACATCAGTCACAAATCTTGACCAATTCTGTGTAAGAAAAGCAGCAGCAGCCAGCAGCACATAAAAATGAAACATTTCTTCACTGTGCTTTCCAGCACAATTCCCTGTCAAATTGTGTGAAAAGGACTCATATACAAGTCCTTTTCACACTAGCTCTGAATTAATAAATAAAAACTGTTAGGCATTATTTGTAAAAATGAACAAAGCTAAAAAATTTACACTGCGACACATCAATTGAAGCAAGATAGTTTACAAAATAACACTGCTTTCCTCTAAAACCGGTGAAGTAATTAGGAAGCCTTGTTTTTAGTGATCACTTGATGAGCTAGCAATACAATGCCTTCAATTTGTTTTGTTCCTGAGTCATTCCCCCATGCCACTCCCTCAAGGAGTAAAAGTGCTGGGAGAATTTCACGGAAGACTGTATAAAAATATCAGTGACACACGTGGAAATGGGGTACAGATTACTCATGTTTAGGGTTGTAATGATAAAAAGCTGAAGTGCAAAATGAAAACTGGTATCACTTCTCAAGTCAGAACTTAACTCAGAGAAAAGATATGGGGGACTGTGCAAAGACCTAAGGAGGGAGAAATCTAGTCTGAAGAACTGGATCTACCTGCAAGACCTTGTAATGTGATATTACCATTAATAATCTTGTAGCAATGACCAAGAAAGTGTGCACAGTCCCAGTGTTAGAGATGCAGGGAAAATAGCTTCTGGGTATCCATTTTGTACCAGACAAGGTGCACATGTCACTGCCAAACATTATAAAAGCAATTATGGAGACAGCTATTCATCAAAGCAAGACAGGACTCACAAATCAAAAAATTGTTAGCTTGAAAAGATCCATTGAGGACTCAAATCAGGAACAGATGGATTCCCCACCAACGTTATTCCAAAAAGGTGCTTTGCTCTGATATAATTTGAAAGAGTTTTGGAGTTAGGGAATCAAGAAATAGGAAAACATTTTCAGATCCCACAATGATACATTGGTGTGGCACAAAATTATTCAACAGATACGATGATCAAAAACCTGGGAAAATGGATTAGGAATGCCCACCACAATTTTAACCAATCTTTTTATGTCACTGTGAGTTTTAAACTACTACAGTACTTTTGGCCTTGACTTCCTCGCTACTCTCAAGAAGGTGAAAAAGCAAATGAAAGACTTCCATGGGCATCAGGCACACTTATGAACCTTTATGAAGCCTTTATAAAAGCAGCCACACCTCTGAAAGCATCAACTGATGGTCTACAGCACTTAACAGTCAGCAAGCAGATACGTTTCACTACAGCTCTGTCAACAACGCTCCGAGTTTGATGCCTGGTCTCTCTCTCCTTTGGCAATCACAGACTTTCAGCTTAACAAAGGTCACAAAACCCCAGTTATGCTTGCCCAGTGCTCCAAGAGCAGAGTCCATGTCCTCTTACCAGCTAGATAAAAGCTCCTCCATTTGCCATCACAGTTCAACACCTGGTTAGAAACACAGAGCACTGGAGTGAGAGCGAGCGTAGAAGAAACCCTGAGAAGTTACCCTGGTGTGGCCGAGGGCCCCTGAGGCTTCACACAATACCAGACACCACAAATGTATCCAAAAGAATAAAGACACGACTTTCTAAAAGTGGAGTATATTTTATCAAACAGTAGTTTGATAAATCAGTATGTTTTATCAAACACATTTCAGGATACAGTGGAAGAGGTCCTACATGTCATGACTTACTATTCTATTTAATCACAATAAGATGGTAACTTTCACTTTTTCAAAAGCAAACTGGTTGTGAACTGCTGAGAGCTACCAACATGAAAATGACCCCAAACGAGTACAAGTTTTTTGTCTTGGTTTGTTTTCTCTTAAAATAACTTCATAAGCATAATTAAGGTTGGGAATCACACAGATTACAAGGAAGTGGTAGCTATTCTCCCAGCAAATTCCCAACTTCCCAGTCAATACACAGGCCTGATGATAAAACTAAGAATGTCCATTACCTAAAATGAAATGAGCAAGAAAGCTACTGCTTAAAGAAACTAATCTACTCTAGGAAGTAATGATAGTTTCATTTGCATGAAAGCAAATAGGATGGCTTCATTTGGTGTAGTATGAAGCATTTTCCAGAACAGAAAGTGGGATTTTGAGAAACCTTTTAGTCTCAAAGGAAGAAAAAGCTGCTCATTTGTAGGCACTACTGAAATTTACCGGTGAAACAAAGTAACTTTCAAAGATCACTTTCCCTTCAAATACTGCATTAAAGTACTGGATCTAGAGAAAAAATGGGCCTTTTAAAACTGAAATCTCACAGGGGAATAAACAGAAGGTAGCAGGCATGAATAACATGCAGGTGTAATAAATATACTTTATATTCTGAGACTAAACTGCAATGTTAGCAAAAAACCTCAGTCAAATAAAGTATCTGCATGAAAGAACATAAAAGCTGCTGCTGAAGGACAATGTCTACATGGTAAGAAAGGTTTCCAGGGAAAAAACAAAACTATGCCAGGTCTCTTCTGACCAACAAATTTCAAAGACAGCAGACTCATGTCAAGAGTATCTTGTTAAAAAACTTTCCCAGAAAGTCAAAGGGAGAATAAATCACTTTGGAATGGATAGCTGGTGACGAAGACACTGTCACAAATATAGTAAAGTCTGCAAAGTATGCAACTTGTTTATTAGAATTATGTTGAACATCAGTATTTTGGGAGGCAGCAGGCAAAAGTGAAATGCTACACCATGATTACAGACTGGGTTAAAACTTGCCTGAAGTTAGAGGTAGGAATGTTATACTTCATGAACAAGAACCCATCATGCTTATGTTTGGATATAGAAAGAAGAAACATCCTGGTCTCTAAACTTCAGCACAAATCACCACATAAACCAAAGCATGTTCAAAAGTGAACAGTTATGTGAATTATGGGGAAGAAGACATGGCCTTTTACAGGGTATTGCTTCAAAGGAGAGAGAGAAATATGAAAATATGCTGCAAAAAAAAAATTACAAAAAGAGCAAAGGAACAGGTTATCAAGGACACATGAACAAGAAGAAACTGAAAATAGCATTGAGAGAGAAGAAACATATACTTGCAAATAAGCCTGCTTGTGGTCTAAGAGTTTGGGAAAAAAACACTTGCTCACTAAAGAAAGATGATGCTTCTTTACCATGTGGTTCCTACTATGCCTATGGAAAATGAGAACTTTTCAAAAGAAAAACAAAACCACCAAAAAAATATTTGGCTCTTCAACCATATGTTCTATACTCATATTTTTTCTCCTACATCAAAAGAACTACAGGTCCCACATTTCTGTTTGACAGATGTTTAAGTAATACAGGTAATCTGCCCAACATTCAATGAAACATAAAAATGCAAGAATTTAAAATAACAGCAACCTACATATTCACTGACACCACAGCTCCCAGAAGTCAGGCATTTGAAGAAATGTCCATCTTTCAGCAGCAATAATAACAGGCAAAAGCAGAAAAATGCAAATCTCTTTCACCTTATGTTCGATAACTCCTTTTCCACCTCCTATCAGAATAAGATTCACCACTTCATGGAGAGCAGAGAGCACTACCCTTTCTTTTGTCTTGTCAAGTAATGCAAAGTTCAAAGAGCATAATGAATACTAGCAAGAAGCAGATATCAAATTTAAAAAAAAAAGTCCACGAGTAAAATTAGCATCACACTGCCCTTGATCTGGCTTCCCCCATCCTTTCCTATGCTGTTCAGCATAAATCTCCCCACAAAACTATCCCTTTTTTATTTGTTTCTTCCATATTTCCATGTTAGCTATTCTCCTTTAACCTAAAATATGCTCCAAATTCTAAACACCTTTTTCTTCTCATTTTATTATTTCAACTTGCGTATGTTCTTACATCAAGTGTTTATCCCACCTTCAGCTTAGCTCTCCAGCTGCTGCTAGTTTTCTTGCTTTCTAATGAGGAAAAAAAGAACTAGTCAAAATCCATTGACTCACAGTAGACCAACTTCTAGTCACAGCTGCATTCTCAGTAACCTCTCAACCCGTGCTTGCTGCTTACCACCTCCTCATGCTTCCCGCAGCAGCTGTATATTCTGATACTCATCCACTCACCTGAACTGGTTAGGAAGGCACTGCAAGCAGAGACATGAAAGCAAACTGTACAGAGCTCTGTGCAAAGGACACAGAAGTCAAACAGGAGAAGCAATGATCAGGAGACATGAATAACAGCAGCATTAGATCTCTTCCCAAGTCACTACAGCAATATAATTGTCTGTACTACTGATGTGAGGCCTGGAGTCCAAGTCCTTCCCAGTAAGAAGCACTGGCTCTGCTCATCAGGAGGGCAGGACAGGGAACTGCACAGCCAGGCTGGACACCGTGGTGCAGAGCCAGACGGTTTCTCCAGAGCCACTGCTGCAGGAAGGCCTACACATGCCAGAGCTCTGACATACAGGCCCACAGTTCCAGTCACAAGAGGATCCAAGGACAATTCACCATGGTGGGAAAACTGCAGCTTGCTCCTCACCACACCGGGAACCCCTGATATTACAGCATTTTGAACAAGAGCCCAGCTCCTCCCATCAAGATAACTCTGCTAAATCCTGATAATCCTCGTGACTTTGAACAAATACATACAGGAACAAAGCCTGTGCTCATCACAGCTTCAAATAAGAATCTAGTTATCACCTGATACTCATTCCAAATTTCAGACTCTGAGAAAAGTTGGCATCACAAGTGTTTTGTTGTTTTTTTTTTTAAACTAAAGATTTGAATAAAGAATTAGTCTAAACAAAGGACAACTGGAACAGAATCTAAACAGAAGATGGAAATGAGATGGAAAAAGGAAAGAACCAAGTGAACAGCATGGTAGCAGCAGGAGGAAGCAAAAATACTGAAGAAAAAAACAAGGATAATGATGAAAGAAACCCTGCCAAACCTGAAGTTGTAGCATCACTGGTTAGACATTGTCCTGGCACATCAGGATTACCTAACATATGGTAACAAGGTGCTGTCACACTACATGAGGTGGTTGTGCAACCCCAGTAAGCTAAACAAGCAGTTCTCATTCATTTCACCAGGGACTATGTATTCAGGCTTGTATTCAGTGTGAAAGCTGCCATTTGTTTCACACTTAATTGTTCTTTAAGCTCAGACATTTCATATTACACTTTTTTTTCCTATTATGAATATTTTTTTACCAGAATAATTTACTTCCCCCAGTATAAGTTGTTTACAAGCCTTACAAGACATTTAAATGCCATCATTCAACATGTAAACTGGAATCCAATGTTGTCAAACATTTCACTGGGAACATTGTTGTCAAACATTTCAGTGTCTACACAGCAGTTTGTCAGCTGCAGAAAAAACACAATCACATTGCTATCAAGAGCATGCCTGAATTAAGTAAGGGAAAACTACCAACTACCTGTCCTTCATATCCTGCAAACATGTTTTCTGTACTAATGCATACACAGCATGCTCTAAAGCTGAACCCTTGAAATACTGATTCTAATACTCAATAAAAATAACCTAGACATCATCCAAGATCGGGACCACCCCTTTCTCCAGACAAGGTGCCCTCATTTCAACAAACCACAAGAATGGGAAAATAAAGTTTCATTTAAAAGAAATCAAAGCTATCAACTAAAAACAAACAAAAACCAGCAATGAAAACAGTACAATTAGGAAGCTGTAAGGTAAATCTTGTTAAATTTACTGGTAAGTTCTTCGGCTTGGCCAGTCATATTGGAAATTTTGTTTTATCATTACACATACACAATTTATTGTAATTGTCCTTGTGAACCAAATGAAATAGATAATGCTAGGTAGAAGTAGCAGGAAGTGTGATGAAAACTAACAGATGTTAGTGAGTTAGTGGATTTTTGAATCACAGAACTACTTGAGGCTGGATGTTTGGAAAACCAGAGCTACCTATGGGTCAAAGACAAGGCTGAGTTGATGGAGAAATAAAGAGGGGCTCTGTAAGACCTCAGCACATTTATTCCAGAAAGTTCCTGGACTGCACCTTATTGCAAGTTGAGTAGATAGTCAGAGTAGAACTACATAAAGAAGAACCATACATGCTTGCCTGTTTCACAGGCATTGGCTTAGTGCACTGCCCAAGATTTATAAAAAATCACTGACTTTGACTGCTTTGATATAAACCTTGTAGTAATTCCATGATGGAAGGTATGAAGTCTTAGTGTCATCGCTTACCCAGGTCTGTAAATGTGTGATCACTTCCCTCATTGACATCATGAGCAAGTGTCACAAGAAAATAGGAAGCTGCAGTAATCACAATGAGTAACCGAAGGCTTCTAGTCTCTGAGGCACACAGAATACAGATTCATATCCAGATTCTGACACAGGCCCATGTGGATGGACTCTCAGGCCTTAACTGGGCACCATAAGGTCCCAGAGGGCCAGGAGTATACAACACCTAAAAAAATAAGAGTCTGCATCATTCAAGTCATTCAAGGCTTTATTATTATAATAACTTAAGTTGCAAGAAAATAAGTTGTTTCTTCATTTTTGCAATGCAACAAAAAGCTTACCACTAAGAAAGCTCTCAACAACTGTCATGCCTCAAATAGCCCTTCATCATTAGCCTAATTTCTTTCACTGCACATTTCCATTCCAGCATTTACTTGTTTCCTGAACCTGCTGCTCACCCTGTCTGGCACAGACACCTCTTCTCCTGTGTAGTAAACAGAGGTGTGAAAGTGGCTGCTGACAGTGATGATGCCCTGGGACCAGCAGTGACAGCAAACCTGACAGACAGCCGGTTTGGAAAGAGGGTGTGAGCCTCCAGGACGCCCTGCTTTTCCAAACCAGTAACTCCTCTTTCCGCTTAAAAAAATACGCCTCTTTCTGCTTAAAAAAATCTCATCTCACTTCCAGCTTTTATGAATTTATAATCTTATTTTCCTCTTTTCCTATTTATAGGCCCTTCAGGTCACAGACTTTTCCATCGTTTCTTGTTTTATAACACGCCACCAAGATAACAAGCATCACTCAGCTCTGAGAGATGCTTCACAGGAGCAAGCGCTAACACACAGAAAAAACACCACGAATAGCATCTCCTCAGTTATCTTCTGGAAAAGGAGGCACCACTTAGGACTCGTTTCATGAAGTCTCCTCCATGACAAAACAAGTCAAGGGAGCACGCACGAAGCGTTTCTTTCGGCATAGGATGTGTCAGTCCATCCTCAAGCGCACGCCTAGAGATCACCAGCGTTACTCGCTGCAATGGGTCCGTAACAGACCTGACACCGACACAGCCGGGCTGGCGACACCTCCCTGCTGGGCGAGGCTGCGGGTCAGCCCCGCACGGCGCCGGGGGGGGGACGGCCAGCGGGCTCGGGGCGGCTCTCGGACCCAGCACAGGGACAGAGGAGGCATGGCAGGGCAGGGCAGGGCAGGGCAGGGCCGCTGCGGCACTTACCTTCCCCGTTGGCAGGCTCCCCGGCTCCCGGCACGGCGGCGGCGGCCGGCGCTGTCTCTGCCGACACCGGGCGGAAGCAGCCGGCGAGGAGGGGCCGGGCCGCTCCTTCCGCCGGGGCCGCGGGGCGCGCTGAGGGCGGGCCCGACCCGCCCCTCGCCTCCCGCCTCCCGCGCCGTGAGGGCGGCGGCTGCGACCCCTCTGAGGGAGGGGACCGGCCATCCTAGGCAGCCCTTCCTACCCTGCCCTTGCTACCTTGCCCTTCCCTGCTCACCCGGCCTCAGGCGCCCGCCACCCGCTTTGGGAATGGCAGGAGCAAGAGGGGAGGGAGGTCATCCCGGGACGCGCGTCTCGGGAGTTTCCTCCTGCCTGTCATTCACTCTTTCTCACAGGTCACGGTTTCTTTGGGAATTCTGGCAAAGGAGAAAAGGAATAGGTAGTTTTGAAAGAACAAAATGAGCTGGGGTGCCTAAAAATGGCAGAGAAGGGGGTAGGGAAGTACAGGCTTATCCTTCAGTATATTTGAAGGCTGGAATTGTAGAATCACCAAGGTGGAATAATCTGGTCTAACCGTTAGCCCAGTGCTGCTGCTGTAACCCCAAAACCACTAATCCACATCAACCCAGCACCAGATCCAGACACCTCCTAAACACCCCCAACGGTGGTGACTGCACCACCTCCCTGGGCAGCCTAATTCAATGCCTGACCACTCTAACAGCTTTTTTTTCTAGTAAAGACTGGATCTCCCCAGTCTGTTTAAGGCCATTTCCTCTGGTCCTCTCACTGTAGGCATGGCAGAAGGAGCCACCCTCTTCCTCACTATCACCTTCTGTCAGGTGGTTTTAGACAGCAAAGAGGTCCCTGAACTCCCTCAGCTGTTCCTCGTAGTACCTCATAATGTTTTCTTTTTTCCGGACCTTTCATAAGCCTTGTTGCTTGTTGCTGAAAACGCTCCAGCACATCAATGACCTTTTTAAAATCAGGGGCCCAAAACTGAGCACACTACTGGAGGTGCAGCCTCACCAGGGCCTAGTCTGGCTGGCAGCGTTGTTCTTGATGTAGGCCAAGATGCCATTGGCCTTCTTGGCCACCTGGGCATGTTCCTGGCTCATTTTGAGCCGGCTGTCATCCAGCATCCCCAAGGATGTTTCCCTTAGCTGCCTCTAAGTGAGGAAACTGGACCAGATCACCTGGACTGTAGCAACACACTAAAGCGCACACATTCCTCCCCACTTAAATTTTTTTTTTTTTTAAATGATGTTTTGAGGATCAACTTGCAAAAGAACACCATGCAACTAGCAAGAGGACAGGAGGACATAGTCTTAAGTTGCACCAGGGGAAGTTTAGGTTGGACATTGGGAAGAAATTCTTCGCAGAAAGGATGATTAGACCTCAGAGTGAGCTGCCCAGGGAGGTGGTGGAGTCACCTGGAGGTGTTTAAGGAAAGACTGGGCATGACACTCTGTGCCATGGCCAAGTTGACATGCTGCTGTTAGGTCATAGGTTGGACTCAATCATCTCAGAGGTCTTTTCCAACCTAATTGATTCTGTGAAGATAATAAAAGTAGCAGTAATTTTTTTTCCCTAAGCACGAGGAACCTGACACATAGTCTGCATGCCTGCTGGGTAAGGTGTGAAAGGAGTGCAGAGAAAATGTAATGAATAAACTAAACCCTATGTGTGTCAGAGAGGAGCTCAGGGAGGTTTTCATGCTAAAATGCTGCTTTTTGGGTGGAAGTGTTGGAAGAGATGTTTCCAGTAGAGGCCAGGGTAGCAGCTAAATTGAATAGTAGAAAATTGGCAAGATTGGATGGTGTTTATTCAGGAGTTACACAGGGATTCAGGCATGAAGCAGCTGGACTATGTAATCTCATGCTACAGGAGGTGCTGGAGGACTGGGAAGTACTGCCTCTAGCCAAAACCTGAGGTTGGTATGCATGTTGATCAAATCAGTGGGAAGAATAACAAACAGAATTGGAAGTGAAATAGGAATAATTATGGTACCCTTGAGAACCATCAGCTTTATTTTCTGTGGAGGGACATGGTGCCTCAGAAATCTGTGGGACTCTTTTGGAGGAGCCAAGTGACCTCATCTGCCAAGGCAAACCAGGCCAGTGAACACAGAATCATAGAATCATAGAATATCCTGGGTTGGAAGGGATATATCTGTATCATCACGTCCAATTCCTGGCTCTGGACAGGACATTCCAAGAATCCCACCATGTGCCTGAGAGCATTGTCCAAACACTTCTTGAACTCTGTCAGGCTTGGTGCTGTGTCCACTGCCCTGGGGAGCCTGTTCCAGTGCCCAGCCATCCTCTGGGGGAATAACCTTTTTCTAACATCCAGCCTAAACCTCCCATCACTCAGCTTCCTGCCATTCCCTTGGGTTCTGTCACTGGTCACAAGAGAAAGAAAGATTGGTGCCAGCCCCTTGGCTTCCCCTCATGATGATGTTGAAGACTGCAATGAGGTCTCCCCTCAGTCTCTTCTCCAGGCTGAACAAGCCCAGTGACCTCAGTTGCTCTCATATGGCTTTCCCTCTAGATCTTCACCATATCTGTAGCTCTCCTTTGGACACTTTCTAGTACCTTTATGTCTTTTTTATGTTGTGTTATCTAAAACTGCACACAGGACTCAAGGTGAGGCCATACCAGTGCAGAGCAGAGCGGGACAATCACCTCCCTTGACTGGCTGGCGATACTTGTGGTGCACCAGGCATGGTTGGCCCTCCTGGTTTGGGCAAGAATTTTCATTAAAGGTTTTTAGAAGATTCAGGAGTCGTGTTTTATTGAGCCACTCAAGATTTGAGCCACTCAAGATTTGAGCCCCTCAGGATTTGACTCAAGCTGCAATTTTTTTTTAGTTGTTAATCAGTAGCTATAATGAGACAGTTATGATTAGACAATTGCATTGTGAACGTTGCATGCTTGACTAATCAGTTGTTTTAAGGAAAAGGGTAGACAATCCCAAGATGAAGGAACTGTCTGGATGACAGCCACCAGGAGCAAAGTCAGCAGAACTGAGCAGTAACTGAGGGAAAGGTAAGTCCAATAGTAGGAAATCATGAGAATCAGCTCATTGACCACTTACTCTAAATAGACTCCCAACTCAAATGGAGTTTGAGTGGACATGTGGACTAATTATCATGAGAAACAAGAGTTATAACTAGCATATAAGGGGTGTGAGTGTTAATTATAAAAAAATTGTGTAATGCTGATGGCATTGTTGGCTAAAACATATAAATAGTGTAAAGTTCTGATGACTGGGGAGCCAGCCTTTTGTGTCTTACAAGCTCCTGACTTTGCACAAACTCGAAACAAAAATTGGAATACTCCACCTCAGTGTGTGAATTGGTGGTGTGCACTGGTGAACAAGCTCAATGAGATAAAGATTACAACCTTCAGATGGGTGGATTCTTGGTAGAAAGATAGGGTAGAAACCAAAGGTTAGGAATTGATTATCATCTTATTCAATGGATTGTGTAACAGGTAGGACTTAAAAGGAGTTTGTCTGAAGGTCAGTACTGCTCAACACAGGTATAAATAATCTGGAAAAAGGGGCGGACAGTGGAGTAGTAAAATCTGTTGTTCACACTGAGTTATTTAGATTTAAGAAAAATTGTCAGGTTGCAGAAGGACTTCTTGATTCCTATTTAACAATAAAATGATGGACATGTTGATAAATGACATAAAGCTGAGTATTTAGATGCACTATAAAGCCTTGTGCTTCCACAATCAGGTAATATTTAGCAGCCATTGGGAAGTGAATGTCAAGATTCTTACTCTGTGTGATGGTAATGTGCTCTCTGCTTGGACATGGACTGCAGTTCCTATCTCTCAGAAGGGGTACAGTAACTCTACAAATGATATGGAAAATGTGACAAAATTTTTCACAGATCTGAAATTCCTCCACATAGTAAGTAGAAAGTAAAATGGAAATTGGAAGGCAAGCTAATGAGAGAAGTAGCTTGGGGACATAATGGCAATGGTGTGTGAAACCAAGTTGAATGGACAGTGATTCCTCATTGTAATTTCTAATGCAAAACCTTTGGAAAACAAATTAGGCTAATAGGCAGCAGTTTCAAAGCAAAAAGTATTTTAAGTAGTCTTAAACTTCATTGGAAATGTCACAGATTCCTAAAATGTCACTGGAATTTGCAAAAAGATAAGGCAGATTTATGGAAAGACAATCTATCAGGGACTGTTAAACGTGAGAATACTCTGTAAAGGCTCAGGTAGCCCTGAGAGCTGTCACTCTGCCAGAGCTTGCACCAGGGAAGTAGCCCAGTGTGCTTGCCCTTTCCTTGGCACAATTGTTGGAGGCTGTCTAAGACAGAATGGACTTTTGGCCTGATCTGATACAGTTTTCATGTTCCTGTTTGCAACTAACATTGCTTATTTTCTGAAATTCACATCAAATCCTTCAGGTAATTTCGTATTCCAGAACTCAGTTTGTCTAATGTGCAAATATATAATAGAACCACTGAGGTGCTCAATGTATTGTTGATCAGAGTACATTTTATTAAACTGTTTATAAAATTGATTTGTCAGCAGCAGGTTAGCTCATGTGTGATATTAAAATAACAAATGCATATACTTTGTTTGATATGAACTAGAGTTGGTAAGTTACTCTAGTGAAGTCACAAAAAGCTCTTTCACTTTGTAGAAGAGGCACTTTGCCCTGGTCTGTGAGCAAAGGGAAACTTTAGGTAGGAAAATGTCATTATTCCACATCTCCTTGGAAAAAAAATCAACTTGACATAGTGTTGATTGTCTCATTGTGCCCAGTGGTGTGAGTACATGCAGACCTTGCACCTTTGAGTTATGTTCATATCATAAATGGCAGCAGTAACATTTATGTAGGTATTACTGTATTATAAGACTAAAAAATACAACTGCAAGGTTTTGGAATCAGAACTTTGAAGGTTGTATATATTATCTGTTTTTTTATATATATGTATATAATATTGCTTTCATGTGTTTTTTTTTTTTTTTTAATATGTAAAGTCACGGTACAGCAAACACAAAACTTTGAGCATGTGAATGATCTAACATAGATCAATGGTCCCAGAATTTCTGGACATGCATAGCCTTGCTTAAACAAACAATATCCTGGAAAACAGTGATCTTAAAGTGGCTCACATGCATTAAAAAGTTTAGTAGATCAGGGTGGAATACAATAAATGCATTTAAGGACTCGTTTAATTCAGGCATAGGGAAAAAATAAAATTTATGTTATGAAAGCTTGGGGTAGTGCTTTATAAGGTCAGATTTTAATGAGTATTTGGCATTACTTCCCTGGTTATGTTTTTACTGATACATGAAACAGGACTAGTGAGTGTCCTTTAGTGCTGAACCGCTGGTTGTTCAGATTGGTCAAGCATTGCCCTGTTCTGGGCCTGTGAACACTCTGATGAACAGTCCTGGGTGCATTCAACAGCATGGACTTGCACTGGAAGTCATGTTAAGTAGTAACTGGAAGTTAAGTAGTGCACTGGAAGTCATGTTGAGTAGGATGAAAAAGCCTCCACCAAACATGATGTTTTTCATCTCACATGGTCTTCCAGAGCTGTCCTAGCAGCCTTTGCATTCTCACTCAGCCCATGCCATCACACTGCATCCAGCCCACATTTTGTGAAATCACCCTGGAAGTCACCCTGGAGGGCTACAGTACAGTCTTTGTATTTTTCAGGCACTTATGAATGAAAAAAAAAACCCTACACAATATAACAACTTTGTCTAATGACCACAGTGGTACCACCTAGCTCCAAAGATGAACTGAGCCAAGTACTAACAAGTGTGGATGTGGCCAGGCTGCACCCCTTGGATGGCTAAGGGTCTCTGGTGCTACTTCATTTTACTGCAGGGGCATGGCTTCTGATCCATGGCCCAAGTAGGAATATTTTATATAGCCAGGTACCAGGAAGGCCTTGAGGAATATTGGTGCTGAAACAAATAAGCCTGGAATGTTTTTGCTGGCGTCAAATGAGAGGCGCAATGGCATTCAAGCAAGTTTGAGAAGTTAGTTGGTAGTATCTCTAAGCACCAAATAAATCTGCAGGAGTTAGGTTCTTCTGGCCAGAGCCCTGGAGGCCATCTGCTGCAGACTTGTTTAGTAATGTAAATAATACAATAATTGCTATGACCTATATATTTAGAGCTATTTCATAGTTCAGTTTAAAATGATTAATCCAAAGAAAGCACAATTAATGTCCAATCAAAATAGAAAATGCCCTTTACATGTCAACAGTTACAGGATAGCAAATCCTGTCGAGGAACAGATGGAAGTGTCGTTGTTAGTGTTGCCCCACAGATGAGTGGAAATTAGTTTTAAGGCAGCAGAGACAGAAAAAAGTGCATGTATGTGGAAAATAACATACCAAATTCGCTGAAACTGCATAAGCACATGAAAAAAAGCTGCCGGTAAAACTTCCTGAAGAGACATTTGGTTCTTGAAAGTACCCACTAGTGTAAAATGTGTTTGTAGCTAGCTGTTAATGCAGCTGTGTGTACTGGAACAACTCACACAGCAACTGCCTCATATTTAATAGCTGCAAACTGTAAATGAAATAAAACATTGAGCTTCAAGAAAATAAATTTCATTTATAAGTACATTTGAGAACTAGTTGAATAATTTGTGGTTTCTTTTTTCTGTTGCCTTCCACTGTTGCTATCTAAAACTGACCATGAGAACTGTTAGTCATGAATGAGAGCTGTGTTTGGCTAAGAATCTTCATCAGAGATTTTCTGATGTTTCAAAGGTGCAGGCTCCAGCTCAGGTACAGAACTTAGTCTCTTGTAAAAAGTCACTTCTAGCCCTACCTTTTGCCTCAGCAATGTGGATCACATTTTTGCTTATCCTTTGCAGAATATAGAATTTTATTCTGAACTGTTATTTATGATTACTTGTATGTGGTCTCCCTTTAAGCAGTCATAGACCCATATGCAGAGTTAAAGGGCGACAATGAAATACAAACCACTAGAAAGTGGTAAACTTTCCAAACACCTTTCTACACTATTTCCTTCTTGTTAGTGATGGGACCAGCTACTTTGCCCTTAAGGCCAACATGCAGCAAAAAACCTGCTGTGGTAATGTTTTGGTTTTAGTCCCAATGCAGATAGTAAATTAAAATTATTTCTGCTTCAGCCATTTAAAATCTATCAAATTGTTCTTTTTTACAACAGCTTCAGCCATTTAAAATCTATCAAATTGTTCTTTTTTACAACAGCTTTTGCATAAGTTAAACTACATAAAATCCCGTAAAATGTCATGTGTGTTTTGTCTTTACCTTTGATAATAATGCAAAATTCTTTATTCTCTAAAACTGTATTGTTGGTGAAGTAAAATCTGTGACTGAATTTTAATTTAATGATGTAGTATAATTTTCATTTAATTTATGTCAGTGTTACATAAAAGAAAGTTTTAACATTTTAGAACCCTTGTTCTCCTTTCCCTGCCACCATTATATTGTTATAGTACTTTATAGGGCAGATCAGGTGACTTTGATTTTCTATTCCCTTGTTTAATTCTGGAAAGAGATACCCCAAAACAAACATGGAGTTTAGACATCAAATGAAAGAAAGGTCAATCCATCTGCTCCTGTGTCTAGCACAAATGGTGAATGGAGTACATGGACAAGTGTAACTACATAGTTATAATTTCACTCTGGAATTTAAGCATAGAAAAGACAAACCAAAATGTTATTTTTCTGCTTTTTCATCTGCCCTTTTAAACTGCACTTACAAATATACACACTCATAGGAAGGATAATATAGGAAGGGGCTCTGGAGATTTTTCTAGATCAGTTTCCCTGCTCAAAGCACAGTCAGCTGCAGCAGGTTACTCAGAGTTCTGTGACCATTTGAGTTTGAATCTCCCCAGCGATAGAAGTTCCACAAGTTTTCTGGGCAACCTTTTCCAGTATTTGACCAGTCTCACCGTAAGAAAAATGGTTTGGGGTATTTTAATTTTTAATTTTATTTCCCATATTTCTGTTTGTGCCCATTTCTTCTTGTCATGCCACTGGCTCCCACTTCTTTACTTCCTTACATCAGGTATCTTTACTCCCCTAAACATTGATAGGAGCTCCCTGAGATTTCTCCAGGTTTCACAGCCCCAGCTCTCTATGCCTTCTTTTGCTTCTATCCCTCAGTCATCTTTATGGCCCTTTGCTTGACTTGGCCATGTAAGTCCATGTATCCTTTGCATTGGGATCCCATGACTGGACACAGCGCTCCAGATGAGGCCTCACCACTGCTGAGTGGAAGACAAGGATCACTGCTGTCAGCCTCCTAGCCATGCTTCTCCTGCCACAGCCCCAGGATACTGTTGGCTTTCCTTTTCCAAGGACTCATTGCTGCCTTGCAGAAAACTTGTCCACCAGGACCCCCAGGTCCTTCTCTGCAGAGCTGTTTTCCAGCTACTTGTTCCCCAGCCTGTGTGGGTGTGTGGGATTATTCCTTTTCCTGGTGCAGAACTTCATACTTTCCTTTGTGGAAGTGTGTGATGTTCCCCTCTGGCCATCTCTGCAGCCCACTGAGGTTTCTCTGTGTGGCAGCACCTTCACCCCACTGCTCCCAGTTCTCCTGAGGGTCTGGAATATTGTTCAGGTCATGAATGTAGAGGTTAGGCTGTGCTGGTCCCACTATCGACCCCTGGCTGTGCTGTTAGTGAGTGGCCTTCAACTGAACTTGGAGCCACTGATTACAGCCCTTTGAACCCAGCAGTTGTTGATATTTTGCCATGATTTCTGGCAGTTTTCCCAGTTTGCAGCACATCAGATTTTCTTACTTTTTCTGTGAAAGTACCTATAATGGTTCATCCATTATTCTGTGATAAATTCTTCTGCATTTTCATCTTGTGCTTGTGTTTCTGACTTCATAGGACATTATTTTCCCTGCACAGGAGAAGGGAACCTCATTTTGGCTTATTATATTTTCAGTCAGTTAGCAGTGGTGAAGCTTTTCCTGGGTGCCTCTCTCCAGAAAGCTGCATGGGCACAGACTGTGCAGAGTCTCCATCTTTCTTTCTGTAACATTACTACACTTTTTTCTCTGCAGGCTTCTAAAAGATGGCACACTTTTCTTCTGGGTTATAGACAGACACATCCCTCCAGTTTCAACTGGTTTTATTATTCAGGTCCAAGGCAGGTTCAATTACTAGATAATTGGGGGAAAGAGTAAGGAGGCCAGAGGTTGTGGTCTTTGTCTGTTACTCTGAAATACCTGTTTAAAAATACAGAAATATATCAATGACACAAATATTAGACTGTGGCTTGCTGGCACATGACAAAAAACAAGAGGGTAGATTACATTTAAGGATGAAATTATTGAAGAGCTTAGTGAAACACTTGAACAGGTTGCTGAAAGAGGTGCTGGATGCCCCATCCCTGGAAACATTCTAGGTCAGGTTGGATGGGGCTCTGAGCAACATGATCTAGTTGAAAGTGTCCCTGCACATTGCAGAGGGGTTGGACTAGATGACCTTCAACAAAGGACATTAAAACCCTTACTACTCTAGGATTCAGTGATTCTGTGACTGACAACAAACTTAAAAGGCACATCGAAATAATAAATCCAGACAATTCCTTTTGAGAAATATTCTGTAATGTTCTGTGGCTATTTTCCATTATAGTCTATGGGAACCTAATATTTTGGGGTTTTAGTTTTCTTGGGGTTGCCTTTGGGGAGGTAACATTTCAAGTAGTTGCTATTTTCAATACAATTATTTTTGAATAGAATAAAGGCGGGGTTACGCTGTTACTGGAGCTACTGAGCTCAGCTGTTTCACTGTTGTAGCCAGTTTTGCTGTTCCCTCTACTTAGAAAGCCATTGGAAACTGGATTCAGCTGCCTATGTGTAGCAATCTAGTGCTATTTGACATGTTCTTGTGCACCAAAGACATATGTACGGGTCTGGCACAGGAGACAGGACCTATCAGGCTCTTTCTGGTCTGGCAGCTCAGGACAAAGTGACATCCCCTAGGACATCTTGGCTGGGACTTTCAGGTGTTTGTGTAACCCAATCCTGTCCTGGCAGCCTGCCATCATTGACTGAATTCTAGTGAGCAGCACTACCTTACCAACTGTATTTAAAAAGACTGAAATTAGCAACATTTCCAAGTTTACCAATAAATTCATAATTACTGTGCTTGAAAGAGAGCAGAAGAAACATGGATGCATACTGATACCTGTGCATGTGGAATGTGATTGCATATGCAATGGGTTGATGGGAAGACTATAAAAAGTTTTAGTAAAATTATGTATTACCCAGATATGAAATAAAAAAGACAGAGTATTTAATTAAGAAAGCAATTCTATTTGCAGACTGGGAAGCATGCACACTTAGAGAAGAATACATTTGGTGTATTTTTAGAAGTTCTTAACAGTCTGTGGTACAGAAGTGACATTCTTGCACTGAGTTTGAAAGTGTTAACTGGCCTTAGTATAAATGTGCATTAAAGCTGCTCTCGTTACACATGGACTGGAGCTGGGGGCATTGTACTCATGTAAGTGCCGAACTTTCTCCACTAGTTCCTGGGCAGGAGCCCTGTAATCCTCTGGGAAGGTGTTTTGACAGTCCTTTTCATTGCTGAAAGCAGTGCTGAAAGGAATTTCCTGCCTTGGATTTCAGAGGTCTATTGGAATTGCTTTACTGGGGAGACTGACTCTTCAGCAGGCAGGAGGGAGGTGGCTATGGTAGGGCAAGGCTGCTCCATAAAACTTGGCCTCGCTACACCTTCCAAGAAAAAGAATGGAAATTGGTCACTTTTTCTTCAGGCTCAGAAGTCAGCAGCTTGAGATCCCAAAGCATTTTTGAACCTTCTCCCCTTCCTTTCTTGTGCTGTCTGTATAATTTAAGTAGAACAAGTGTGTTCAAGAATTTGCTATCGGCTTTTTCTAGGTCATATTTCTGAAGACCTCACAAGCATCACACTGCCATTTGCCAAAAAATTAACATAAGGTAAAGTGAAATTCCAGCATATGGCTGGAAGAAATCCAAGTGAGCGCAATATGTAAATAATCAGACTTTCAGCTTCTGCCCTTTACTAAAGGTGTTTCCTTTGTTACAATAGTTCTTTATTATTTGAATATCTCATGCCATTCTTTTAATCTCCAAATTCTCTTCTATTCCTAATTTCTTGCTTTCTCAAATAAAATTTTAAAAGTATGTTTTGCTAAAACACACTGAGTTTAATATTAGAATTTTTTTTCATAATGCTTCAAATTAAATAGCCTTGGAGTATCTCTTTATTTTAAATCTTACATTGCTAAAAATGGCAAAGGAACTTGAAAGGATAATAAGTAACACCTTTTTTGACTGCTGAAATTCAAATTCAACTAAATATAAACATTTTTTTCTCCTTGAAACTGAGATCATAAGCAGACAGCAGAAATCTTTCCCAACTCCAACTGACTAAATCTAGCTGTAGATTTATTTTAAGCACATAATGCCATTGCTGATTAATCTTTTATATGTTTATCTTCACAATATTCTTGTGAATGTAGGAGTTGCTGTTGTCTCTCCTTAGAAAACAAACACATCAGTTGCATTTGGTATTAAAACAATTTAAAATCTAGGCTAACTAGAATGAGATTTTCATGTATAGCTGGCTTCTTGCATGATTTTTCAGAGATGTATTTGAATTATTTGTTAAAATTCTATAATAAAAATAGAATGAATATAAAAATATTCATAGATAAAAAGCAAAGTCTCTGAATTCACCTTGCTATGCAGTAGTTAATTGTTCCATCTGAAGCAGTACAATAGTTTGAAACAATTATTTTCCTCTAGCACTGAAGGAAAGTTCTCAGAATAAAGTTTTCCCTGGCTTGGGGGACATATTCCTGTGAACCTGAGAAGGAAAGCCTCTCTTCTCAAGCAACCATGTTCTCTGGGTAGATGAGCAAGATCAGCCTTGCTTGGCCACAACTACCTTTGATTTCTTTTCCTACCTGTACTGATCTGGCAGATGATGAGCCCCTAAAAATTAGCCAGCTGCATTCCCTCCTTTGATCAGTTAACCCCTGCCGTGCCACGTGTCAGTCACAGGAGCAAAGGGGTGTGATGTACATGGGGTTTGTTGTAGCTCACAGTTAGTGAGCATTAACGAGTTTTGAATCAGCACCACAAGCTTGCACTGTTTATGCTAAAATTGCTCACTTTGGATGCTGAGAACATAAGCTAGCAAAATGAGGTTTCAGTTGGTTTGGGGGAGTTTTTTGTTTCAGAGGTTGCCTTTTCTTTCTGTGCTTTTTAGAAAAAAAATAATTAAGCTTTAATATTCTGGGTACATTTTTTAAAAGTATAGTCTATGTTTATATTATTTGTCTAATACTATTTGTATGAAGTGGCCACCACCTGCATTTAATTTATCTTGTGACAGGTCTTTCCTGCCTTGATCTAAAATTCTTTAGAACACAGAAGTGACTATTTTCTGCTTGGACTTTACTGGCTAGCTCCACTTTGATTGTTGTGGGCCTCTTCGAGCCTAAACAGATAACATACGTCCAGCACACAGGTTTTTAAGTAATTACTAATGGTCTTAAAGCACTTTGAAGAGTAAAAGAACAATACATGTGTTAATTATTATTAAGAACTTAGCTTTGAACATCATGTTCTGATATGAAAAATGTTTAGTGAGTCCTCACCAAATTGTAGCATTATAAATGTATTTCATTAAGAGGTCATTAAGACATTAAAAGGCATCATTACTAATCTATACATGATCTAAGCTTGGCAAACCTCTGTAATCCAGACTCATTATATTAGCATGAGTGCCTTTCCGGCCAAAAAAGTGCTGAGATTTTGCATGGTAGCGTTTCCATTTATCAATGATATTACAGATGAAATAAAACCTCTGATTTTTGGAAAATCTCCCTTTCTAGTCCCATTACTTTTTCCTGGGCTTGATATAGTGCAGTTGTTGTTTCTGGCATTAATGCCTCTTAGTTTCAGCATTGCACACATTATTTGAATTGAGTAGTCTTATACATGAAGTGCAAAAGATCTTCAGCAGGCTCTGTCCAGGGGTTTCTTGGATGTGCATCAGTGGATTTTGTGGGAGAAAAAATCTTTCTGGTACATAAGAGTTATACATGTTCTTTGATAATGTGTTCTAGAGAAACTGTTAATTTTTCTAAATTACCAATTGTGATGTGTAGCACAATAAATAGACTGTTGAAAATCATGGTGATTTTCTTTAAAATATGTATGATGAAAACAAATATTAAGTGATGAACTTCCAAAATGAAAAATCCTCAAAGAAATCTGCTAAGAAAAATCCAAGAAACCCAGTGGGCTGCCTTTTCAGTTTTTCTGCAAGCTTTTATCTGTCACTTTTAAGTTGTTTCTTAATTTGAGCTTTTTTGCTTTGAAAACTAAAAGTGTGGCCAGCCATTGAAATGTGAAGAAGAATCCCAGTGTTCTTATTGCAATGTGCTTCTCTAAACTGTGATAAGAAAAATGAAATATTTTCTTAAAATGTGAAAAAGCAATTTTTTCAAAATAAATTTGATGCTTCGAAATATGAACATGTCTTTTCTGGGATAATTTAATGTACTATAAGAAACTGTTAATAAATTTTTATAAACATGTTAAAGCAATCTAAGGATAAATGTGACAATTTAATATAATGACTGAGATCCACAAGCCCTATTTTGCATGTAATTGCAATATTGTAATGGTACAGTGCAATCATCATGTCAGTATTCTTGCTTATAAATTCTGAAGTATTTCATCAAAACCATCTACTGTGGCCAATTTATTTACTTTACTGTAAAATTCATTTTATCCGGAAGAATGCAGATTTTTTGAGGTCCTGTACTTGCAAATGCTCACATATCAGGTCATTTAATGGTCACTTAATATACTGAAGTGCAAAAATATGCAGCACTGGAACTTGTGAAGCTTTTAAACATCTAGCTCTACGTTTATAGTTAAAAATTAGGGATTTTACCTCTGACTTCCTTTAAGCTTTCTGTAACAGAATTCTGGTCAACATGCTGACTTGGAAAATACTTTCCACTTATGGAAATTTATGCTTAATATTAGATGCCAAGTTAAAATTCTGTTTGGGATTTAGATTTAGATTCAGATGCAGGCATCTAAATTGGGTTGTCTACAGTACAGCTAGTAATAATTACCTAGATAAGAGAGCAAACTATATGGCCTTGATGCAGTTGTCCACACTTGGGGCTCTGCTGCCTCCTGAGATGCCCCTGGGCTTTTGAGACAATGGCTTCTGATGCAGATGTTATGGAGGGTCTGTGGGAGCTCCTTGCCTGGCTGGGGAGGTGGCAGTGGTGAAGAGTCCTGCAGGAAGGGAGATATATTGAGATCCTCAGGAGAGTATGTTGGGGTGATACCGTTTAGATTGTGACATTAGGCTGTTATCCTGGAAACTGTGAAATTCCACTGTTTCTCCAGGAGAATAACAGGGCTCTCAGCCACAGAATTCTCTATCTGCACTACAGTTTTGCAATGTAAAAAAATGTGGTAGAGGCTCTAGTGGCACCAGCTACAGTTTAGTCCTATTTTCAAAGGTGACATAACACTTAGAGGTTGAGGATTTTGCCATTGTTGTACAGTGCCCTACTAGAGATTCTTGAATGATTTCCAAACAAGCTGGCAGGCTGGTACAGCACAGTCCTTTTGGAAACTGACACCTAGGGTCTTGAGACTTTAGGCAGACACATTTTAACAAATATTCTTGAATAAGGAAGTCTTAACAACCGGAAAATGTAAATATTTTCTGGAAAATGTTTTGCTAGAAGAATGCTAGTGATGCCTGCAAAATAAAAATTGGGAAATTGAATATTCTTTTTATTTTACTTTTCTTTTTGTAAATAATATTAAGTGCACTCTGCCAATATTACCAAAATAATACCCTTTAATATTAGAACTGGTTTAGATGCAATGTTAACGTTTTCTACCAGAACTTAAAAGCTTTGTACAGAAGACTGACCTAGTATAAATAAATTGAATATATAATACCTACACCTTTTCATCACAAACTGACTGACTCCTTTATTCCAATCAGATCAGTCGAGTCATAGTACAGTGTTACAGAGCATACTCTTGAGTATCAGATAGCAGACTAATATACTGCAGATTGCATTAATCTTTCCTGTTATCTTTCCCTCTCTACTCTTTCTTTCCTATTTTTTGTGGTTTTGATTTCTATGTTTGTTTTCATTGTTCCATAAGAAAGATTATCTTTACAGGACACAAACTATAATTATGTATACACATGCCTCCTATATCTCATTTACCTATGACTGGTGTTGGAACTCCTAATTTCTTTGCTAGATTATATACACTTAATAAAAAATAGTTTAAAAAACCCCAGCCTTAACTGATTTATAAGCTTTTGTGCTTATCAGAACAAAGCTCAAGAGCACTTGGCTATGATATTAAACATGTAGTCATGGATGAATAAAGACTTCCTTAGTCAGCACACAATTGGATTTTAATATCTTAAGCCCCTATGCATCAACCTACAGAGCAGCAGCAATGTCTTTTGTATAGAAGTTTCACAGTTTCATAGTTAGGATATGTACCTAACAAATAAGATTGGGGCTGAAAAGTTGTCTCATAGTCTAAGGAAGTTTGCTGACCATGAAACTGTCTGTCAGCTGAAGACAGAAAAAAGGCAGTAAGATGGTTAATACCTTACTTCTCTTGTTAAAGTATTTTGTATCTACAAATGAGAAAGTAATGGTGTCTGGAAGGAGAGGAAGAACCAGGAACCCTGATTTTGAAGTTTACTCAGTTTTCTCTGCTAACAATATGGAAACTGGTTTTACATTTCCCAGTGACTGAGATAAACAACAATCCCAGTGTCAGCATCTCTTATCCCAGCAGCGTGCTCTTTCCTCTTTGCTTTTGGGTTTCATTATCAATCTTGTTAGAGTGACTTCAGTTTTTAAGGTGACCAAATGTCCTACTGCTGTAGTTTTTGAAAGACAGGTGTCCACATCCTAGATGGGTATTTCAGTGTCAGCAGTGAAGAGTCAGGTTTCATAGTCATCCACTCAGAGTGCAGCTGAGGATGTCAAAAATCTCTGGAGGTTCCTTAGACCAATCCACCTGCTCAAAGTAAATAATAAGATCCACTTGCACAGAGCCTTGTGTCCAGGCGTCTCCCAGGATGAAGTATCCACAGGCTTTCTTGACCACTGTTCCAGTGTTTGATTATGTTTGCAGTAAAAATAAAAAAAGCTTTTTCTTCTTCTGAAATGGAGTTTTTTGTGTTTCAATGAATCTCATCCTGTCATCTGGCGTCAGTGTGTGGAATCAGGCTCCGTCTTTTTCATTCCTTCCCATTTGAACTCTTTTAACTAGGAAATGTTGGAAGCTTTTGGACGGTAGACTGTACAGCATTCTTAGATAATAAGTTTGTTAAAAATTATTGTAGTTCTGCTCAAATACAATCATCTTTTCAGAAAGGCACAGCCAAAAGCTTAAGAAAAATCTTAAGCAATCTTACAAAGAGTCATGCCTTGTCTTAAAAATTAGTAAAAAAAGATGAAGGATCATAGAACAAAAAATATCATTGAGAATACCACACTATTAATAGACCTTAGTGTTTTAATCTCTATGCTCTAATGTCAGGCCATGCAAGTAAGCTGCATTTTTAATGCACTATAAGGAGAGGTGATATCTATCAGTATTGCATGACCAAAGTCACAGTATTTTTTTATCCAGAAGCCAATACCCTCAGTTCTTTCCTGAGACAAAAATAAATCTGAAGATCCAGGGAAAAAATTGAAAGAATTTTCCCATGAGTAAATGGACTCTCCAAAGCAAAACATATTCATGAGTGCAGAAGAAATATATGGAAATTTCCACTAAAATCCACTGACATGGAGATAGATGGTAAGTATCCCCAGGGTAGAGAGAATCAGAAAGTCATAGAAGAAAGAAAATGCTTGACTTGCTTAAAACACTATGTTTCAAGTTACATGTGTTTAGGAAAAATAAGCACTGTCTGGAATACAGTCATGACAATAAGATGAGAAGGTGATCAATTACAGGAGAATCTAAATAGATTGCTTGGAAAAGGGTTATTGGTTTTTCTATGTGTACTAAGAGTTTTTTCTATGTGTACTAAGAGAGTGATTACCAAAGGAAAAAAAAAAAGAGTTAGTTAAACTAAAGAAAAATCCCTTTGAAAACTGAAGTGAATCTAATATTATGGAGCAAATATAAAGCCTAACTCTTTTTGCAACAAGACATTGTTATTTCTCCTCTCACAGTGTGATCTGAATGCTTAATAGTCATGTTCTGTCTCCTATTAGTTAGGTCATTAATGAAAGTGTACAGTGAGGTATATACAAGCTACTTATGTGCTTAAAATTAATTTGGCACATAAATGTTTGCAAGACAGATTCCTTTGTGGTGCATCAGTCACAAAGGTTTTTGGCAATTTTATACTTTTTAAAGCAGTTGAAACTTTTGTGGTTTTTTTTTGGTTTGGGGTTTTTGTTTTGTTTGTTTGGTTTTTTTTTTTCAATAAAGCCATAAATTGCAAAACAGGCTTTTTAAACTTTTCTGATATTCTCCTTTTCTGACCTATTTGAAAGTGTATATAAATCTTATCTGCAAAGTTTGGAATTTCCCATTAATAATAATGAAGAAAAAGAAAAGAACAATAAATTGTTTGAGAAGAGCCTGGAATTTTTCACTGAGAGTTATTCAATAGAGTAGAAAGCTGAACAAAGATATAAACATCAAACAAATGAAATTTTGATTGTCATTTATGAGGAGAAAACATCTGTAATGGATAGAACAAGCAATCTTGAATCTTAATATTCAGACTTTAATGAGTAAACAGATATTTCACCATCTTGTAAAACAATAGCATTATGAGCTCAGTCTGGTTAGAACTACTCGGGTGCCTAAAGACAGCCTTAAGTGTTTTTCTGGATCAGGCCAGAATGGTCAGCTCCCTGCCAGATTAATTCTTGGAAGAGTTTACGAAAGATAGTGTGAAAACTTCTTGTGCATAGCAAGAAATCCAAAACAGTGACCAAACAATGTGTATTGACAAGAGGGTGAGCCAAGTTCTTGAAGAGAATGATCTGAGGTACAGGGTGTCAAAGAAAAAAATGATTTTTCTTCTTTTTTTTTACTGGAAAAATTTTTGTCCTCGGTGACAGCTGAATGGGTTCCAGGCCAAAGAAGAGTTCCAATTTTTTTTTTTTTTTTTTTTTTTTTTTTTTTTTTTTTTTTTTTTTTTTGTGTAAAACGTCAGGTTTGAAAACTCACTTCCATTTGCACAAGTGGGTGAATGAGCTCACTTGTGGTTGGATTTGTGGGAATGCTAATGTAAAGAAAGTCAACACTTTCTCTCATAAAACAGTGCAAAAAGCAGGGACTGTGTCTAGATGTATGGAAACTGCTCAAAGCTGGAAGAACTTTGAAATAACTTGCCTGTCTTCCTGGCTTGATAACCCCTTTTCATCAGAAGAAAGAATTTTCATGTACCATTCACATTGCAGTGTTTTCAAGAAAATCTTTTACACTTCTACTTATGCTTCTGGCATTACATCCCCTTCTTTTCTCCCCACAAGATGGGTGTTATGCTAGTTCTGTAATATGGCATGAGGATGTGATCCTCCACCTTCATGAAACATTTTGCTTTCTCCTCATTGCCATTTGTGTGGGATCACTTGAACTCTTGCAAACCGTTCAAGGCCAGGTTGGATGGCACTCTGAGAGACCTGGTCTAGTGGAAGGTGTCCTTGCCTATGGCAGGGGGGTTGGATCTGAATGATTTTAAGGTCCCTTCCAACACAAGCCTTTCTATGTGGTTTTAAGGACAATGGGATCCTTGGTCAAGTCCCTATTTGCTGGTAGTTGGTGACTCTTCTACATGCTTCCTCCATCCACATTTGTTCATCCCAGTTATGCTTTAATTTGTCTTTATTATGTATTCACTATCCAACCACTCAGACAAATTCTAATTTTCTTTTGGCTCTGCTTGTGATGGAGTTAATTTTCATCACGGCAACCTGTGTGGTGCTGTGTTTTGGATTTGTGGCTGAAGCAGTGTTGGTAACACATTAGTGTTTTGGCTTTTGCTGAACAGTGCTTGCACAGCATCAAGGTTTTCTCCCCCCTTGCTTACCCCCAGTGAGAAGGCTGGGGTAACGCAAAATATTACAAGGAGACACATCTGGGACAGCTGATCCCCACTGACCAGAGGGATATCCCATATCCTTTGTCATTGTGCCCAGAAAGAAAAACTGTCAGAAAGAGGAGGAAGGGGAAGTTATGGCATTTGTCTTGCCAAGTAACTATTGTGTGTGCAGGGCCCCTGCTGCCCAGGAAAAGGCTGGATATCTGCAAGCCTAAAGGAAGTAATGAATTCATTACTTGCTTTGTTTTTCTTATGCTTGCAACCTTTGTTTTCTCTGTTAAACTGTTATCAACTCAGTCTGTGAGTCTTCTCACCTTCCTTCTACTTTCTCAGCGTTGTAGGGGAGAGAGGAGTTGACTGAGTGAGTGAGTGAGTGGCTGGGTGTTTGGGAGCTAGCCAGGGCCAACCCACCATCTTGGCTAATTAATAATTGAGTGGGAACCCTTTCACTGTATAATAATAATTGATGAAATGTATCATTTGGATTGAAAAATATAATTCACCACAAAATGTGTAAAATCTGGAAATTTTTTTTGTTCATTTTATCCATCTTTGTTCTATAATGTTTAAGTTTCTTATGTGTTTTCAAGTCTGTAGGAGAATTTTATGTTGGCAAAACTGCAGCAATTTCACAGGCTCCAACCTCAGACACATATTTCAGGTTTTCAGAGTTCTTTCACCATGTACAGTACATCTGAAGGCCTTGTCAGTTTGTATCCAATTTTACACGTTTTTGCTCTCTCTGGGTAGACTTTGGCCTATTTTACAAGAGGAGTTAGCTGATCTTGTCTTTGAAGTCTGGAAGCACTGCTGCAGAGATTGGCTGTTAAAGGAAGGAGGCACAGAGCCTGCTGTAAGTGGATTTCAGTCCTTATTGATCTCTAACATTTCCAGAAAGCAAATAATCCTGGTAACATGGTTGATCAGTTCAGGGTAGTCTTTAAAGCAGATCCATACTGATAAAAACAAAGGTAAACTCAGTGAATTGTGTATCCTGTATTTACTCAGCTCTGAATATTGCAGTGGTTATTTGTGAGGGTAATGAATACTGAGACTTTTTGTGGATAAGCCTCCAACACTTAATTAGTGTTCCTTGTAGGAACTCGTAGTACATATCAATTGAGAAGCCAAAAATAATGGGAATATCTGTAATTTTCTGACCTTCCTGAATTCTGTGGTAACCTGAAAAGCCAAATATTAGAACATTGTTGTACAGTATTGTATAAGGCGCTGGAATTGTCAACTTCTTTACACGCAGAAATAACTACTCTACCTGTGATATTTTGGTTGTTGCAGGCACCCATCAGTAATCAAGGAAACACCAATAGCAAATCCTCATGAACAGAGCAATAATTTTGACTCCAACAGGGCCAGTGATTTACTGATTAAAATAATTGAATTTTTAAAATATTTAGTTTAAACTATTAAAAAATTAAATAATTTAAACAATTTAAATATCATGAGATTAATTTAAGAGCATAACATAAGCAAGTCTTCCTTTTGGAAGCTCTGGATCAAACACAACATTATTAATTCTTTGGTCAAGCATTGTGTGATGCAATGAAATGTAAATTTGCTCCCTGTACAAAAATCAGTGTAAATAAGAAAAGGTGATGGGTTGCAGTAGTAGATAACTCCCTTCTGGGAGGTACAGGGCCACCCATTTTCTGGCCTGATGTGCTCTCTAGAGTGGCGTGCTGCTTACTGGGGGCTGGTATCAGGGATGTCACCAAGACACTGCCAAGCCTTGTAGAGGACACAAAGCATTATCTGCTGCAGTTGTTTTGCATGGGCACCAGTGGTACAGGCAGGAGCAGGCTGAGCAGGATCAGGAAGGATTGCAGACCCCTAGGAATAACAGTAAGGAACTTTGCAGAGCCGGTATTTTTTCATTGGTCCTCTTAGTCACAAGGACTTAGTCACAAGGGTTTGAAAGGGCGAGTCAAATCTGGTTGATTGACAAATGGTTACAGGACTGGTGCCACAGCTAGGGGTTCAGCTTCCTTACTACAGGAGTTTGAGATCCATGGCAAGGAGGGCACACAGCAAACTCAATACGCTGGACTTCAGAGAAGCAGGGATCTTCTTGGTAATGTACCATGGGATAGAGCCCTGAATTGAACAAGAAAGCTGGCCAGTATTCAAGGATCACCCCCCCAAGCTCAGGAGCAATGAATTCCAACAGAGTAGAAGTCAGGCAAAAGCCTTACAAGGCCTGTGTGAATGAACATGGAGCTCCTTGACAAACTCAGATGCAAAAGTAAGCATATAAGAGGGAGGAAGCGAGGACAGGTAGGCTGTGAGGAATGTAGAAAAATTTTCTGAGGACCAGGGATCAGGTTAGGAAAGCTGATAGAATTAAACCTGCCCAAGGACATCAAGCTTCTTTGCTTGTAGGTACCTCAGCGATGAAAGGAAGACCAGGGAAAATGTCAACCCTCTCTGGAAGGAAATGAGAGACATGGTCACCCAGGATGAGGAGGAGGTTGAGATGTTCACCCACTCTTGGTCTTCACCGACTTGTGTTCCAACCACACTGCCTGAATTCCAGAAGGCAAAGGCAGGGATTGGGAGAATGAAGAACCGCCTCTTGTAAGAGATGATCAGGTCTGAGACCATCTAAGGAACATGAAGGTACACGAGTCCATGGAACAGATGAAGTTCATCCACAGGTCCTGAGGGAACTGGAGGATGAAATCACTAAGCCACTACCCATCATATTTGAGAAGTTGTGGCATTATGGCAAAGTTCTCACTGACTGCAAAAGGGGAAAGATAACCCCTGTTTTAAAAAAAGGTGGAAAAGGAAAACCTGGGAATTACAGGCCAGTCAGTCTCACCACTGTGCCTGACAAGGTCGTGGAACTCGACTGAGGCACTGGAAATCAAGGAGTTGATTTGTGACAGGCAGCCGTGTGCCTCCAGTGCTTATACTGGATGTTTACATGAAGAGTAGGATTAATCTGTAATTTGAGGGGTGAAATTAAAATTGCCTTAAATTCAGAATGAATTTCAAATTCAGAGCCTAAACCTAAATAACTGTCAATATTTGTGCATCTGCATGTGAGCTGGGTGTCTAAGATTCCCTTACTGATGATGTAGGCAACTGTTTGATTGCCAAACTATAAAGTCCTGATGCCTGTGACATACAGTACCCGAGATGTCCCCCTGGAGCAAGCAATGTACAATAGACCCATCTGGAAGCCAGAGAAGATTCTATAAGACATATGAAATGGCATGGGACTCCTTTGTATTAACAACTGCCATATGCCATAGAGCTAGATGAGACAAATCATTTTCTATGGAAAGCGTATTTAGCACAAAAGGAATTTTTATGGTCTGCAGTCCTAAAGAGGTGGCTAAGACTGCCTTTCTGTTTTACACAGCCTATAGAGAAACTGTCAAATGGCAAAAACCAGTAGCCAAAAATTACTTTATATTCTCAGGTATCCCTAGCTCTGGTGAAATCATGCTGTGTGGGGATTTTTCTTTTTTGAAGGAATATTACATTTAATTATATATTGGCTTTTCATAATAACTCCTCCCATGACTGTTATGATCATAAAGTCCCTTCAGGATTTGATTTCTTCAGCAAAACTTTCTGTCTCTTGCAGCAGCAAGTGGGTGGGTTGCATTATCTTACTTTTTGACTGCTGACCCAAACTATTGCTGTTGCTCATTGTGTGCTTGATAATCACCACAACAGCCATAAATATAGTAGGTCTGTATTCTTAGGAACTTCTGATATGCAAGAATAAGGTCATAAAAAGAATAATTTGTGGCTGCTCAGTTTGGCAAGTATAGCTGTAGGTAATTTATCTACAGAAATTCAACAAGTTGCACTGGAAAACATTAAATGCTGCTTTATGATGCCAAGCTTTACCTGGAAATCTTGGTTTTTTAGAAAAGAAAAGATAATAGTGTAATTTTAAAAATTTCCCTGTAAAGTTATAATACAGCTCTTACTCCATGAATCTTCATAGTTCTGCTCTTACATAATACAGAAGTACCCATAACCATCTTAAAACACAAGATCCATCATAGTGTGCATCTCTGAGGAGGAATATAATCTGTTATGTTTAAATCTGTAATATCCTAAGGCTTTTTTCCTTTTTCACAAGTATGGTAAGAGATTAGAAACTCAGGCATGGAAACAAAGCAGCTCTATGGTGTTTCTAGCCCCTCTAAAGGCAACCAAGTGCAGAAACAACCTTCGCTGAGAAGGAACAAGTAGCAATGACTCTTCACTGCACATTCTGCTTTTGACTTTGTAGGTATCTATAGCATATTGTTTTTTACCTTGTTAAAATTTGTTTTGTAAAGATTCTGCTCTGAATCATTAATATATCCCAATATTTTTATTATCTTTCTAATAGTCTGCAGCTTCCTTAAAGGAGACTGAAGGCTTACAGGCTTTGCAAAAAACAGTTATGAAGAAGATCCTTATTGATACTATGGGTTTTTTTGAAATACTGATGTTTGACATAAATGTTACAGAGTTTTGTGAAATAACAAAATACAAAAAATATTTAAAGAAGACATAGATGCTTCCAGCTGAGTGCTAGGGCATCCTGACCGCAGATCTGGAACTACAAAAAACAAGTCATAAACCTCTGGACCTTGGAATTAAGAAATCTGGCTCAAAAAGTCAAAACCCATTTGTTCCTCCATAGTAAATAGCTATGCCTTTTTCACAATTGTATATGCAGAAGAAAGACACATTTTGTTGAATAAATGTCAACCTAGGAACAATAAACAATGCTTACCTGAAGCAAAAACAACTGATGCTGTTGGAAAAGTGTGAAGGACATTGAGGAATAAAATGATCATCAAGCTTGAGGCAAATGCAGAAAAGGCAAAAATGAAATGCAGAAAATAAATGTGTAAAAGACAACCAGATCTCTGGTGCTTTCCTCGTCTGACTTTGTTTCATTTGTTGCCTTTTTTGCCTTTTTTCATGCTCCCTAATGCCAGTGTGTGTGTACAACAGAAACCAAGGTACAATGGAGAACCCGGGGAAAAAAAGGCAAGAAAGGAAAAGGAAAATAAGAGAAAATGGACAAAACTGGACACAAAGTAAAAGAAAATGGTATAGATGGCACTAATAGAAAAGAAGACAAGTAGGAATCAGGAGGGTGAAAAGATGATTCACACAGAATTATGCATAAAGGTAAGGAACATGGTGGAAAGAAGAGAGAATCTGCAAAAGGCAAAGATGTAACTAGTTATTGATAAAATGGAAAAAAATTAATTTTCTAGGGTGTAAGGGAGAAAAAAAAAACAACCCAAAACATAAAGGAAAAAGTAGGTAGGGTACCATTAAAAAGTAAATGTAATAGCAAAATAGAAAAGAGTAATTGAGCAGAAGCACTAGAACCTGCTTGAACACCTGCAAGTAGATGAAAATTGAATTGACAATTGTATCAAATTGCCAAAGTATCTGCTGGGGACCACACTTGCTAAGTATCAGTTCTTTCTGATGATGCTTTTCCTTCCTTCCTTGCTCCTACACAAGAAGTGTATTTTATGAAACAAGGTTTCCAATGTACCACCTTGCAATTCTTCCTCCTCATCACCAGAAACATTATTCAAGTTATTTGCCTTTGTATTTTCATGCCAATAAGACAGTCAGGTTTCTGTAAACCTGCCAGGTGGTCTTCTTTCTAAAATTCTCTGTATCTAAGGAGAGAATTGATGAATTGGGGAAGACTAATAGAAAAGGGAAAAAATATGGCAGCTCTGATTTCATTGCATATACTTCCCACCTCACTTCTAGGAGGCTGGCTTAGATCTGAAATGTGATGTTGGGGCCTTGTTGGTGTTTTATGCCAAAAAAAAACCAGTAGTAATTAATATCAGGCTGCACTAGGCAAGTGGTAAAATAGATCAGTAGGTAAAAAGAGCAAAATCAATGCTAGTGTAGAAAGCAATTCCTCTAAACAGGAAATCCTGTGGAGAGAAATACCATTGTTCATAAATTGTTTCTCTTTCTTAGCTAATTACAAAACAGTTTTTTAGTGTGGTTAGGCCTCAGCTGGCTGGGATATAAATCTGGTCATGTGAGGCTTAATGAATTAAAATCACAGTTTTCTTGTCTATTTGGCTTGCAAAATTTTCCCCATGTTTCTCTTATTAAAATGAAAAAAGAAAAAAAAAAGCTTGGTTTTTTTTGGTAATATTTTGTTTTACGTTGATAGCAATGAAATGTTTTGGTGAGTCTCTGTGCTGTCTTTTATCACTGATTTCAGCCAATAAACTATGTATGACTTCAACAGATGTTTCTTCTGCTACGGACAATAAGATGTTTTGAAGTCCTCAGAAGCAAATTAAAGTAAGAAGGAGAAGTTTTATGGAAATGAGAGACATTTTTCCATGAAGATTAAAAAAAAAAATAACCTTTGATGTCCTATTTAGGCCTAATAATAAAAAGCAGAAAGATGTGCAGGTAAAGACATAACTCTGCGTAGGAAGAAACATCTACAACATTCACAATTAGTCACAGTTAATGTTAAATCTGGACTTTAGATGCAACATGCCAGATTTTCCTTCAGTGTGACCGTAACTATGACTTTGATAAAGCTGGATGGACTGTTTTATATCAGGTAGGATCTGCCCTTCTGAGTCATATTGTGAACAAGAAGAAAAGAAGGAACAAAACTTGAAGAAGGATTAGAAGATGCCTGGTTTATATCTCATTTAAATTCCTGTTGGTTTTCCAAAGCATCATGAAAGTTTTTGCATTTTGTGATGCGGTATGCAGCATTGTTAAAAGTATCTGTAATGTAATTCTTCTTTAAGTAGAAATAATTTTGATTCAGATGTTAGATACATTTTCAGATGTAGAAAAAATGCTCATAGTATTCCCTTCTCTTTTCCTCTCTGGGCTAAGCCCAAAGGTTTGCTATCTTTGCCCATTTCTGTAATATTTTTTGTCTTGGAATGGTGCTTAATTGTCTTATAAAGACAAGTTGAAGCCTTGGAAATGTAGGGAAAAGAACCACAAAATCAAATCCTGGATTCAGTGTTCATGGGACTTAGAGGTGAAACTACACAGAATTAATGCATTTCTGGTAGCATTCCTTATCTTGTCCATAAGAGGACAATACTGGAGAATGTCATCTAATGATGTTCCTGATGTTCCTGATGTTCAGGAAAGCGGCAGTACATGTGAAGTGACCAGTCATATTCCATAAAGTTGGGGACAAAATTCTGCTAGAAAAAGGAATGATCCCAGAGAGAGCACAGAGGAGACAAAGGAGGAGGTGAAAAGGCTTCATTACTCAATTTAGAAAACTCCCATACAGCTGAGCTCCAACCAACAGCTTCTACTTTGGCAGAAATGTTGATCTATATCTGCCATCTATATCTGTTGATCTATATCTATCTCTGAATTCCAGAGTAGGGGTGGAACAGTGGTGATAGGCTGTATAAATGGGATTCTTGAGGCACCGTGTGGGAGATCCCACCTGGCTTTCTGTCGGGATCCCATGTGGCTTTCAGTTCAGGTGAAAGGTGTGGCTTTTCTGTAGGTTCTGTTTAATACGTGTCAAAAGTTTCAGGTATCTAAAATGACATCTAAGATGGCTTCTGATGCCAGGGTCTCACCAGAGGATCTCAATTCATTTTCTTCCCAGCTGCTGCTGCTGCTACTGCAGAACATCCATCACTGTGTGGTCATCTCAGACACAACAAACCTAACGTGGCAGTAGACACATGTGGGCAAATGAAGGAAATACCAAAAAAAGTGACCATGTAATTCAGCTTTATGACAGTGTTTATTTATCTTTCAACGAAGAGGAAAGATTACCTCCTCTCTGCTACATATGTCTGTTGGGATGGGATGAATGGATGTTATGCCCAAAGGACTCTTATGCTTCCCAATGGCAGCAGATACCCCTGTTTAAGGAACCAAATCGTACCCTAAGTGTGCCAGGTGAGTTGAATTGCTGTTTCAGTGCCACTGACTGTACCGCTTAAACTAGAAATTCAGATTATAATGGGAATATTATTGTTTCCTGACTGACCTCCAGCTGCTGTTCTAGAAAATTGTTGGTGGTACATCAGAGCTACCAGTTCTGTGGGTCCCTTACTGTCCCTTATGTGTTCAGCCCCTTCACCCAAGTATATGACATCTAAATTTAGGTGGCTGAAACAACATCCTAATAATTGTTAGTATTAGAAGTAGGTGAGAGATATCATAGTCTAAAGAAGTGTCTGTACATAATTATTTAAAAGCAAAAAGGTATTAAGATCACATAACCTTTAGTATTTAGATATGCCCTTCTGATTCTAACTTAGGCCATGAATGATATTCATATGAGATATTACTCATGTTATTCAATAACTACTGTTTCTTGGTTACTATGTTAGCTTATTTATTGATTTCTATATCTAATCATATTACAGGTATAAGTAGGGAGGTCTAAAATAATTTTTAAACACTTAACAAACCAAATAAATAACTGCCTTGATCAAAGACGCTTCCTGAAGGAAAAAAAATTCAGAACATATAGTCAGAATTAAGCTATAATTGGTTGAAATAAAAATACATAAGTATTTTAAAAATCATGTTATTTTTATTTTTTTTGTTTAATCATCTTCATCATTATTAGATTTCCTCAGTATTTTTTGCATAGCAATAAAATCTGCTCTCAAAATTCTTTAGGCTGATTCAATTATTTTTCATCAACCAGAAGGAAATTTCCAATTTTTGAATACCGTGGAATATTCTGAAGATTTATATAGAGAGCTAATCTGAATTTTTTGGTTTCTCTATTAAATTAAACTAGTTATATGTGCTCAGAGCTCCAGCACAGATCCCTGTTCCTAAATTAAACTTCATGACAATCAGTCAATACTTATTTAACGAATGTCTATCTGTATCTGACTTAGTATATAAGCATATATCTTGTAAGCTTGCAGAATTCGATACAAATCCAAATCAAACAGAATTAGTTAATTTTCTATTGCAGTAAAATATTGCTAAACTAATTTGCAGGTGTACTGTCTGGAAAGAGGCCAGGAGAAACTGTTCAAAATTGCACAGTGAAATCATAAAACTTTTCAAAAGGGGACGGGTTGTGATTCTACAAAGAGATATGTATCTAAACACGCAAAAGGGGCTCTATTCATGGCTGACTGAGTTTGAGGAAATGCCATCTTGTTTTGTGTTTTGTAGGTTGCAAATTTTCTCAATATTTTTGCCTTTTGTTTTTTTCAAAAACTCAGATTCTTACTGACAGCCTTTTAACAAGTAACAGTTGCTGTCCTTAAGATAAAGCTTTTCCTTAAGCAGGAAAAGTACCATTTGAGAACCAAACAGGTATAGAACTCTGAAGAAGTCTGAATGTTTACTGAATGCATTTGAAAAACTTTGTCCTGTAAATTTGGCTCATATAAAGAGACATATGGGTTTAATACTCCACTTCAGTACAACAATTTTGCACTGGTGTAACTTTGTTAGAGTTGCAAGGGTGTAGAGTTGGAATAACAACGTGGAGAATCAGACCCACATGTGTTTCATATCCCCTGGGAGTCATGGATCACGTGCTTCTCAGATCTGATGCACGCGGAGTGGCATGGAATATCCATGGGACAGATCCTGTGTCATGTCAGCTCATGGGAGCCCATATATTATCACGTATATGGTAGTGGATAAAATATGCACTTTTTAAGGGGAAGAAAAGTGATATAAATTTATGCAAAACCCACTGTTGGAATAAGCAGTAAGTAATTTCAGCTCTGCCTGTGTTCTGGTGTTTGAGCTAAAGAGTCAAGGCACTGGTCCAGCACTTAGGAATGGCTCACCTCTAAGAGAGGTGAGGGAAACCAGTATTGATTTGCAGTGAGTACAGAGAAATGAATAATTCCACTTATGGAAGGCCATCACTACTTCTAAAAACCGTCTGAATGGGGGTTTGAGGTTTTATTTAGCTTTGTTAAAATTGCAACCAAGCTATGACCCAGCTCAAGTCTGTTTATGTTACAAGAACTGGTGGATCTATGAGGCAACAAGACTTGACTAACAGCTGTAGGAAAACAGTGCAGAGTCCTGATCTGTGTACAAGATTCACAGCATATGCTAAATAGTTATTGCGCACAATGGAATGAATTTAATTGTATTTAGCCATTCTGTAATTTGCAAACCAATTGCTAAAACATGCTGCAGGATGTCAAACTCATATTTTTAATAAGCTGGGCAAACTATCAAGTGGTCAATGTTCTTGTGATTCAGCCTTTTTTGATTAGTTGCCTTGCAGGCGGGTTTGGACAGTTATATGGAAACAATACAGGGATGAACAAAGAAGAAACTGGAGTGATAATTTGAGAGAGTAACTGGGAAATTGGTCAAAGGAGAAAAAAACATGATGTAGATGGTTCACGGCATGTTGCTTTTTATCCTGGTCACTTAAAAACAATGTGCTGTAATTTATGAGTAGACAGACCTGGATAATGCTTGCTTGGTTTATGTAGATGCTTGGGTGTCCAAAAGCCCTAAATCAGTTTTATAGTATGCATTACATGTACTGTTGACTGGCTGACCTGAATAAAATGAAGTTTACAAACTGGTTTTGATTAACCATGTCTGAATGTAGACATTTAGCCCATTATTAAATTTAGAAGCCACTAGTTTATATGTTGTTTTATTGCTAATTATCTTTTACGTTTCTGTCAGAGTTTCCATAATGTCCAATTAAAAAACAAACATTGTGCACAGATAAATAAAAGCTCTCCAGGCTTGTGAGAATGGTGTAGACTGTGTTTGGAAAGCACCCATTCAACTGCATTGTATTTCTATGGAAGAATTACTGCCAGAGACAAAAGACATCTGAGTCTCCTTTCTCTACAGCAGACTGGATGGATGGTCTGTTAGTTTGACCAACACAGTTCCACTGGGTTTACTTACAAGAGCAAAAGCTTCTGGAAGCACAGCTTCCCTGGCCGTTCTTCCTGACAAATGAGCGCCGTCCCTGGACATGGCGTAGGCGCTCATTGCAGGATTTCTGTTTGGAGACTTAGAGTACAGGGCACCCAAAACCAGTCCTGAGGGTATCCCACACTGGGCTCTCATGGTTAGTTAATGCTTTGACCTGAAATAATTAGAGCTACACACACTGACTCCATCTCTTCCAATAAAGTAATCACTGCTGGTGCAGGCCCAGGCACTGCCACATGTTGTCCATATTGTTTGCTAGCACACAGGCTCGGGTGTGCATTTCACTTGTGCCAAGAAGCTGTCTCCCAGGTGATGCCTGAACAGACACCTATGGGTGGCACACACCAGAGTTCATTCCCAGCAAAAAGTTTGCAGGTATCACTGGGTTTGAGCAGTAAGGCTGTTCAGTTGTATGGATGAAACCTCTGCTGTGTCAGCTGGGCAGAGAATCAGTCGTGCCTCATTTTCATTACTGCTGAAAATGTGGCCATTAAGTTGCAGCGAGGCATGGCTGTTCCTGAGGTATGTACTGCCTCAGAGGAGGCCCTAAACAATCTGTTTGCATGTGTGCCTCTCTGAAAGGGAAAACACACAGTTTGAAAAGCTATTCTGCTTGGGGATGCTTACAGGGGGCTTAGCTTCCATCTGAAATCTATTTTTCCTGATTCAGTGCCTTGAATATGGCAACTCATTAAGATATCAAGTATCTTAATGTGTGTTACCAGCAAAAATACAAACTGTAGATTAAAATCTGTTTTGCATTGAACCTGTGGGACTGAAGTATTCCATTCCAACTCCAGCATTTACTTTGAGTATGTGAAAGGGCTGGGAGCAATCAACTGCTGAAAAAGACTCACCTCACCATATCTCAAGTTGATTTCCAGCTTCTATTTCAGGGGAAATATCTGCATATTTTCCCAATAAAAATAGTGAAAAGAGAAACAAAACTAGAAGTGATGTGGTAACAATTAAGGAAACATCCAGCTAGAATTGAAAGTTGGAGGTAATGGCACATCACAAACACCTTTCACACAGCAGGAGTTAACCATGTCTTGCTGCATGTACCTCCACAGCCACTGGTCTGGCTTGATTTCAAGGTGATGATTGTGGAACAGGACATACTTACGTTTGGAGGAAGGTGGCAAAAAGTCATTCATTGTCTGTGCCTCAGATCACTGAGTTTTATCAGACTTTTGTGGGTATTGTTTGCAGTTCCCTTGAGATGTACATAAGAATGCAGTCCTTATTGCCTCCAGCCTTCTCTCCTCCTTAGCTGAGATTCAAGTGTGTGTCTTACAGTGTCACTGCTAACAAACCACCCTCTCCAGCTTCTTGACGTCCACAAAGTACATATTGCATCTCGTAAAAGAAACCAAAGCTTTTAGGAGGAGCAATTGCAATGGGTCTCTTAACCACACTGCACAGTCTGCTGAGCATAAAATGTGATGTGAGTTGGGAACACACTTCTTCCTTCATAGGTCAGAAGGGGATTGCTATTTCCAAATTACCATACCTGCTGGGTCCAAACATGACCTATCCCTGCAAACTGGAGAAATGTGGGTGCTGCAAGAGTAAAGGAAGCCCTGTTTTCCATCTGACCATCCAGTAACACAGACCTACCTTTACCATCCTTCTACATCCCATGGATCAACCCACTTCCTCGCTGGAGGCCTTGTGGAAGGCTGAGGTCCTCCCTTCCTGCCTCCCTGAGGAATATTTGAGCATTCAAGCAATGTGAACAGAGACAAATGCTGCATGGGAAATAGACATATAAATAAATCTGATCGAGAAAAAACCAAAGCAGACCATACGTATATTAAATGTATTTTCAAAAGTTTAGGAAAAAATTGGGAAGTCTTAGTTTTATAGAATGTTCAAAATGTGGAACTGATTAATTCTTTTACTGTCGTAAAAGCAAGCTTTCTCCTGTGAATGTTTCATGCATCACTGCCCAGCTGTTGTTTTTTTTTTTTTACCTTGACATCTTGGCAGAACATTGTTGGACTGTGTCAAGAAGTTCAACATTTTTTTGTGTAGGATTATTTTTCCCAAAAAATTTGAAGATCGAGATTTCCTAGGCTTGACTTTCTAAAACACATTACTGCATCAGAATGACATGTGGATTTCAAAATAAAGAATTGTTATCATCATAGACTATAAAGTACATCCTATAAAATTCATGGAGTTCATGACCAGAATAATGCTATATTAATCAATATAATTTTATTATGCAGAATAGATATGGTAAATATCAAATAATTACTGATTGTGATACCTTGTGGTTGGTTAATCTGTAGTTGCAGGAGAGCCTTGATCTTAAGATACTAAGAACAAAACCAGATATCATATTGCTGTGTAGTTTGTTCCAGTGAATACTTTTGGAAACAAGTGCTTTTTCCTACTTTAAATTTTTTAACTTAAGCTTATACTTATGTGTAAGTTGTCAAACAAGAGCTTGCCTGTTATAAGTTTCAAGTGTTCCTTTTAGCCTTTGGGACTTGGCAACTTTTGAAATGTTAAATTTTGAGACATTAACAATGATATCTAATAACATAAAAGTTGTAAAAGTTATAAAGCTCATAAAAACATAGTGGGATCATTCTCATAAGTTCAGCTGTAACTCAGTTATAGAAAAGTATTATCTGCACAAGTTAAAATTCACTTAGTAAAAAAGAGCAAATCCCTTTTCCATTTATTATAGTGTGGGTAACAGCAGGAAAATCAGCATCATCTGACAGATTTGATTGTCCTGCAGTAGGCCTGAAAGTCATAGCTGTATTCCAGAGAGGTGCATATAATGGGGTGGTATCCAAACACCTGGGTGGAACTCTGTTAGCTCCTTGTCTCCTTTTTGTGTGATTCCTGTGTGGCTGTCAAAGAGGCTCTACAGTGTGTCAGGTTTAATTAAAGCCATGAGTGAAGGGAATGAAGCAATTGCAGAGCCATTCAGTTGAAAGCAGTCCTTCACAAATGATTGGATAATTAAAAATATGAATGTAGCTAATCCATGTTGACATTTTTATAGCCTTTACATGAAACAACCTTTAAGGGTATGTTGGAGTAGAGAGATAAAATTCTATGGGAGGACCACTGGCAGTCGATCACAGAAAAAAAAGGTATTGTATAAAGAAAATGCTGGTTAAAACAGGCATAAGAAAATAAACTGGATGCTTAAAAATAAACATCAATGGGAATCTCCTACATAAAAATCCCTGCTAAAGTAGTTGTATACATAATGATGAATCTCTTAGAACAAGCACTAAGCTATTCCAAGGGTGACTGAAATGTAGTGTTGCACACCCTTAAGTGACATGGGGACTGGCAGAGAGTGAGCAGAAGTGGGGACAGTATTCTGCCTTTTATATCACTCATACAACTTATTAATTTAATATTGCAACTTCTGGCATACTCTTCATTTCCTATGTCCATATATTATCAAACTAGAAAGCTTAAGAAGTCAAAGAATGGTCCACAATTTGAAAAATAAAGCATTAAGGAGTTCAGTGATACATAAACCAAATTACCAGATTTATTAAAATACATCCATGTGTACAGAGAACAAAGTAATTAATATTCCATCATTCTTCATTGTAATAAGAAGAAGGCATGAAAAAATACAGTAGCACAGAATTTGTAGACCAGGGAAAAGACCAGAAGTAGGCAGCTTCATTTTCACAGTGATGTCTTTCCCAGAGAGTGTTGTGCCATGAGGACTGTGATGGGTTTGACATCATGTAAAATAAATACATAATGGAAGTCTTTCCAACTGAGAGATTCTAGTTGTCAATGGATAAACCATGGGGCCTGGTATATAAGTTCCATTACTCAATAATGCTTGGTATAAGGTATTTAACTAGTGCTATTAAACAGACAAAATCGTAATACTATGCTTTGGGAGATGATGGATTATTCTGGTATTCTTCATGTTTGCATGACATTAAACTTTTTAAATCAATCAGACATAAAGTCCAAAAGTTTGTACAGAGCTGGTTTCTAACCAGTGCTGCAACATATGAACTGGTAAAAGTTGGGGACCACTGGACTAGAACAGCACAAAATATTTATAAAATTTATATTATAATAGATATGTATAATTTTTATTTATAAATTTATAGCTATATTTTATTTATAAACTATCAAGAAGTCTTTGAAAGTATATGTGGCAGGGGTAGGAGGTGTTTGTTTTTTTTTTTCCTGACTACAGCCACACACTAAACCAGCCCTTGAGAATAGTTTAATACATCAACAGATCTCCTCAGCAGCCCAAGACCTTCTCTCTTAGTTCATGGTGCCTGAATGTGTGCTGCTGTGCTTACATCCTCTCCCTCTTACCTCTTCCTGCATATTGGGCTACGCTCTCCTTTCAGCTGGGGAATATGTTCCCACTACAAAATTAGGAGTAAAACTGTCCTGGATGAATTGGGGCAGATAATTCATAGCAGCAGTCAGTGAGATTTTGGCACAAATCACCTGTACAAAATCTGAAATGTCATGGGCATAATGAAAAAAGGGAAAACAGACCAGAAAAAAAATACTCTTTATAAAAGAGGTGATATAAATCTGTACTGTGGTGCCCTGGGATGTTGTGGAGGCAGTGTCAGCACATTCAAAACAGGATTAGCCAAATTAATGGGCAGCAGTCCATTGACAGATACGAGAAGGACCACATAGGTATGCATTTTCTGGCATCACTCATGTGTTGGCTTGGGGGTATGGGAATTTTTGAAGGCCATGTGCTACAAAAAGTAACCATGATCATGGGCTGGGGACAACAGAGTTAAGCAGTGTGAAGACAAGTTTTTTGCTCCAGGATTGCCAGAAAAACACTCTTATTGAACAAAGTTCTGCTGTCAGTATTAACCAAGGGAAGACTGTGAACTAATTTTACATTTGCAGATAACTGTGGAATATAAAGTAGCACATTTAAATTTCAAAGAATATATTAATAAATTTGGCACAAAATACCTCAAAGTAGAAAAACCTTTGAAGAAACCTTGATTGTATTCCTTTAGATCTATATGCATAATATTGTCCTTATTTTATTTTCTATAGGAAAAGAAATAAAAGGCAATTTCTCATCTGTGTATATTGACAGAAGTCACTTGAATATGGTGTAAATATTCTGCTATGCACAAGTTGAGTGGCTGACTTAAACTTTTTAAGTCAATGCTCTCAAAGGTATTAACCAACTACTGAGCTAACCCTGAAATCATGGAAACTTTGAGAGAGGTGGATCCCAAGAAATTTAAGTGAATTAGTCTCATTTCATGTGGAAAATTGGAGAGAAATATGCATACATTAAGGAAATATGCCAGCTGATGTTCTAGATGTTTATTGTTTCCATGTGTTTATTTCTAAACAGAGTAATTTAAGAAGTTCATTTTGGGCATATGGAAAAAATATAAGAAAAAAGTCTGACCTAAATATAAGGAAGCAAACCTAATTTGAGAAACCTTTTGTACCTTTTTCTTCAGTTCTTTCCATCTGCAGGAATGATTTTTAATAGTGAGTTTCTTTGGCTGCTGGTGTTACAGATTGGTGAGCTGCTTGCTCATTTCTCTCTCTGCTCCCTCTGCTTTCTCTATTTTTCTCTTCCTCTTCCTCTTCCTCTTCCTCTTCCTCTTCCTCTTCTCTTCTTTTCTTTCTCTTCTCTTCTCTTCTCTTCTCTTCTCTTCTCTTCTCTTCTCTTCTCTTCTCTTCTCTTCTCTTCTCTTCTCTTCTCTTCTCTTCTCTTCTCTTCTCTTCTCTTCTCTTCTCTTCTCTTCTCTTCTTTTCTCTTCTCTTCTTTTCTCTTCCTCTCTTTTTTTCCCCTTCCCTCACTTCTTTCCCTTGTCCTTCCTCCTGGCTCTCCAGGTAGCAATGCAGAGCCTTCTTCCTTGCCCCTCTACCTCTCTTTGACCCACTATGGTTCTTTATGCATTCAGTGAAACATTTAATCCTCTCAGCAGGATCAACCAAAACCTGAGTGCTCACTTTCCTTCCCACCAGTCAGCACCTGCAATAGCACCTGCTCACCAATGTCTACATGATGGAATTTTTTCCTGATTTTTAAAATTCTCTTCTGATTATTGTCTTTACTTTCTTCATTTTAACTTCAAAGCCCCTTCCTGTTTCTTCATCCAATTGCCAAAATATTACATCATCCTTGCTTTCTTCTCCTTTTCCTTCAGGGCAGTCACTCCAAATACCTTTCCCAGTAATATTTCTGTCTAATATGCGCAGCAGGAGAGTGGGAGGGGCATGTTTATATTACATAAATGTGGTACCTGCCTTTTCTTCCTTCTCACTGTAACTTAGAACTTTTCTAGATTCTCTCCTCCCAGGCATTGGCCACTTGAAACCTTGGAATTGAGACATTTCTATTGTAGTAGAAGAGAGGGAGTCAGTTAGCTTGTTCTCCAGCATTCCATGAGGAAATCTGCTTCTAATTAAGGGGTGTTTTCTTTTCAGTCAGCAGGTGTAACCTCATACTTTTTGTATTGAAGAGGATCTTTGAGAGTGGCTTGGAGTTGATTTATTATGAGTTGGTATTCTCAACTAAGTAAATTAACTTAAAAAATGTACAAACAAAACTAGAGGACCATATCCCATGTCACTGATGGTAACAATGACCATTGAGCTCAGCTTTGTACAGCAGGCAAAGAACTTTTCTGGAGGAATTGTACTGCTGGACCTACCACATAGTCAACCCATGTCCAGTAACAGGAACTGGGTGAACAATATTGAAAGGAGGTAGAAAAGATGAACTCTGAAAATAATTATTTTCTTTCCCTATCCTTACAGATTTGCAACTAAACCACACTGGACAAAAGCCCAATGATTTCATTATTAGCTACAGTATTACTGAAATGTTTCAGATCCTTGGGTTCCTGTTGTGCTAAGTGTTGTAAAAAACAAAGGAAAAGAAACCTGAAGGAATTTACAGTCTTGTTATAAGCCAAGAGACAATAAATATGGGGGAACAGGAAGCACAGGGAAACTGTAAAGTAATTTTGGTCATCATGACAAACAGTGATCTCAGCACTTGAGCCTTCTCACTAGTGGTGTTTTGTAGATGTCATGGAAAATACTGAGTGGAAACAAAACTTCTGTTGGTTGCTATAAACAGAAGGTTCCGAAATCTTCCTGTGGTCTGTTACAATTTTAGAGCAATCCATTTAAAACTGACTGATACAATTTTCCTCATTGTGTAGCAACAAAACTTGTAATTTAATACAGATAAGTAAAGAACTGGGGTCATGAGCTTTGTCTTGCAAACAAAAATTCCAAGTGAGATATACCCAAGTCTTACTGAATGAAACACAGCTTTGCTGATATATGAGCCTTGGGCCAGGACAGGAACTGTAGTTAGGATCATGGCACATCATAGCCATGGTGTTATACAAATATACATATTTTATTAAATGAAATAGTAAAAGTTAAACTGCAGGTAGTCTTTGAAATTTCTGGGACCATGGACTTTGGTTCCAGGCTCCTGGTCCATGCAGAGAAAGAGGCATAGCTGAGTCAGAAACCTTGGAGAAATCTTGTTTCTTCTGCCACTACCACAACCGCATATAAAGGGATCAAGGTGGCATCTTGGTGAATCAATAGAGATGTTATTATGAGTTTCTGCTCAGCAAAGTCTATTTCTCTTGTTTACAGGTTTCTTTTGCCTCCTGTGAGATGAGTCTTTAAGTGATAAAACTCCATGACTAAGATCCTAATTCAACTGAATGACAATTTTTTGACAACACACCCTTTCACTATTCATTTGAAATGGAAACTGCGGATTGTCTGTTTCACATCTGCATTGAAAATGTGTTCTGATTTTGGCTGGGATAGAGTTAATTTTTTTCCTCCTAGCTCATTCAGTGCTGTGTTTTTTGGATTTAGCATGAGAATAATGTCAACAACACACTGATGTTGTAGTTGTTGCTAAGTAGTGCTTACCCAAAGTCAAGAACTTTTCAGCGTCTCATGCTCTGCCAGTGAGGAGGTGCACAAGAAGTCAGAGGGAGCATGGCCAGGACAGCTGTCCCAAACTGTCCAGAAGGGTATTCCATCCCAAGGAATGTCATGCCTGGTGCATAAACTGGGGGGAGTTGGCTGGGAGCTGCCAATCACTGCTCAGAGATGGGCTAGGCATTGGTAAGTGTGTAGGGAGAAATTGTATTGGGCATCACTTGTTTCCCTTGAGTTTTATTTCTTTCCTTCTCTTTATTGTCTTCCTTTTAATTATAATTATTATTTATTCTTGTTTTTATTATTGTTATATCAAATTTTATTTCAGTTACTAAACTATTCTAAACCCACAGGTTTTACCCCTTTCTGATTCACCTCTGCTTAGGAGGGACAGTGAGAGAGCAACTGCATGGTACTTAGTTCCAGGCTGGGATTAAAAAACAACAAAAAAGCAGCATTTTTTTAGCATAAAAATGCTCTTCAAATGACATATAGCACTGGAAAAATATTCTAGATGATCAAAAGAACAGCAAAATATTTCAGCATACCCAATTTTTCTATCAATGTTTAAATTCCTGAACAAGAACACATACATCCTAAGTGACACAGTAATGAAACTACTGGACACAGTTCAGACATGTCTCTGCTCAGCTCTATAGAAAACCTAAAGTACTGGTGTGCTGCATGAATTAACAGCAGGAGCTAAAGATCTATTATGCTGTGGATGTCTAAGATGAGATCCAGAATAATACAAAGTTGCCCAGAACACAACTGATGTGAAGAATCTAAATCCAAGAATAATAACCGGGATTGTTATAAGGCCTGAAATATTCTGATAAAAGCTTAAAGTGTCTACAGTTTGGCTGCTGCCTGTGCTTTAAGGCACCTTTTGCTGCAGCTGAATATTTTGAAAGCATGTCCTCAGAAGGCTGTATAACATTTTGCACAAGAAAATAACACGTGGCACCTGAGCTGCCTGGTGCATAGGTGATAGTAAATCCACATGGAGCATAACTTAGAACACAAAGTCAAGGGAGAAAATGGGGGATTCAAATCAGCAGCTACTGCTTCTATTCCCAGGACTGTGGGTCGCCGGGCAGATTACACAATCAGACTTGGTTAAGTGTCTGTCTGGTCCCATGAATCTTGAATTCTTGGCAGTGTAACAGGACAAATTTCAACACCTTCTTCCCTTCCTCTCTCTGTGTACATGCTCACATGCTTGCACAAACAAAGAGTGGTGCACAGCCTGCAGTTCAGCATGCTGGGAAATGGGAGCTGAGGATTCAGCCTCCTTGTAGCTGAGTGGGGAACTGAACTCTGGGTCTGTTCCTTCTGCTCCTTTGCTTTACTTACAAGGCTGTGATGGTGTAGCAATGAGCTCTTCTCCAAGGTTTCACACTGACTGAAGCAGGCATAGAACCATAAAATGGTTTGTGTTGAAATGGACGTTAAAGGTCATTTAGTTTCAGCCTCTGGCCACAGACAAGGACACCTTTCAGTAGACCAGGTTGCTCAGGGCCCCATCCAGCCTGGCCTAGAAAACATCCAGGAATGGGGCAATCCACGCTTCTCTGTGCAGCCTCTTCCAGTATCCACCATCTTATTAGTGAAGAATTTATTTTTACTATCTAATGTAAACCCACCCTCTTTTTAATTTGAACACATTCTCCCTTGTCCTGTCATCTCATGCCATTGTATGAAGTCCCTCTTCATCTCTTGTAGCCCCTTTAGGCACTGGAAGGCCACAACAGCATCTCCCCAGAGTCTTCTCTCCCCCAGACTGAACAGTCCTGACTGTCTTATCCTGTCTTCACAGCAGAGATGCTCCAGTCCTCTGAGCCCCTCCTCTGGACATGCTACTCCTCAGACACGCTGCCTCTCCTATGTTGGAGACCCTGGAATTGGATTCAGTATTCCAGGTAGGGTCTCAGAAAAGAAGAGTAGAGGGGCAGAATCACTTCCCAGAATTCTTCTTTTGGTTTGGCTTTCTGGGCTGCAAGCTCACATTGCTGGGTTATTTGAGTCTCTCATCCATCAGCTCCCCAAAGAGCTTCTCCTCAGGGCTGCTTTCAATCCATTCTCAGCCCTGCTGTATTTGGACTTGGGATTGCCCTGATCCATGTGCAGGACCTTGCTCATGGCCTTGATGAGTGTGAGGTTTTCACTGGGTCACTTCTCAAGCCTGTCAGGTCCCTCTGGATGGCATCCAGATAGTTACACTCCATGTGTATTATCAGGAATTGGTGAGGGCGTATTTAAAGGAAAAATTAGTGACACTACAGCTGAATGAATAGTTTCAAGATAAATTTTCTTAAAAAGAAAGCTGATGTTGAGTAGCCTGTGTGATGGGTAGAGCTTGCCATGTGCATCTGAGCAGTGCAGTGCAACATATGAATACAGTTATCTGCTGAGAGAGTTCTGGTTAGTGGAGCTGACATCAACCTATGGCTGAACTGGTTCTTCAAACACTGTCAAAGTAGCCCTGGTCTGGGTTGTCAAGTGCCTCTCCAAGATCCAACAAAAGCAGGAACAAAGGACCAATAATTGTTACCATGTTTATTTTATGTTTCTTAGTTTCAGAAAATAATTGCAGTCCAATAAAAAAAAAATATATATAAAATATGTGAATTCAGGATCAATATATGAGTGTTATCTGTATAGGTCTCACAAGGTAAAACAGATATTCAATCCAAATGCAAGTCCTAGGGAGATGAAAACTGTTTTTTTCTGTCAGGGTCCTGCTTATCTTTCTGTCTTCAACTCCCCATCCTCCTCTTTCCCTTCTCATTACTTTAGTTAGAATCCTGGATCATTTTGTATATGTTTTTTAAAATGTCTGGAAAGGGGCAAATGCTGGACCAAATCAGATGGCTAGTTTATTCTAATCAAATTCAAAACACTTAATTAATGCAAAATTCAGATTACAAAAGTCAGCCAAGTCTCTGTTTCTGTTGGAACCTTAGCATGTAGATTTCTTATGATTTTTAACTGCACAAGCCCATCAGAAAAAATACTTCATCCATTCTATTTCTTGCTTTTTTTCCCCCAGATAAAAAGATTTGGGCTTTGGGGGCAGGAGAGGACTTTGGGGCTTGCCAAAAGGACATGAAACGTTTAGCTAGGAAAGTTCATTGTCATTTTGCTAAAAAACTAGAAGTTGAATAGCTGTTGCTGTCTGCTACCTTCTGTGGCGGAGCCTATGGTGTCTATACTAAGGAAAAGTTCTTACAGGAAGCAGAGATACTGTAAAGTCAAGCTACCTATGTTTGCATTTTATTTATTTCTACTCATAGCAGTTCACCAATATCTGACAGCACGACTGTGTGGTTCCAGCATCCTTCATGCAAAACTCTTCCTAAGGAAAATACTGTCCAATGGGTGTGATGTGTCACACAGTCATGGAATCACTCAGGTTGGAAAAGACCTCTGAGATCAAGTCCAGCCTATGACCCAGCACAACTAAACCATGGCACTAAGGGCCATGTCCAGTCTTTCATTAAGCACCCTCAGGGTTGGTCACTCCACCACCTTCCTGGGAAGCCTGTTCCAATGTCTAACCACAGTGAAGAAATTCCTTCTAATGTCCAACATAAACCTCTCCTGGCACAGCTTGAGGCTATGTCCTCTCATCCTGTTGCTGGGTACCTGGGAGAAGAGGCCGACTCCCACCAGACTTTAAGAAAGTTGCAGAGTTCAATAAGGTTCCCTCTGAGCCTCCTTTTCTCCATGCTAACCACCCCCAGCTCTCTCAACTGCTCCTCATCAGACTTGCGCTCAAGACCCTTCACCAGCTCCATTGCCCTTCTCTGCTCTCATTCCTGTACCTCAATGTCCTTCCTGGAGTGAGTGGCCCAGAATTGGACACAGCGCTCCAAATGTCCCTCAGCAGTGCTGAGTACAGTACTCTTTCCTGGTCCTGCTGGCCACAGCATTCCTAATACAGGCCAGGATGCCATTGGCCTTCTTGGCCACTTGGGCACACACTGTACAGCTGCTTTCAACCAGCACCTTCAGGTCCTTTTCCTTCTTGCAGCTTTCCAGCCACTCTGTCCCCAGCCTGTAGCACTGCAGGGAGTTGTTGTGGCCAAAGTGCAGGACTGGCACTTGGTCTTTTTCAACCTCATACCATTGGTCTTGGACCATAGATCCAGACTTTTCAGATCCCTCTGCAGAGCCCTCCTACCCTCTAGCAGATCAACACTCCTGCTCAGCTTGGGATCTGTAAATTTACAGAGTGGTGCAGCTTGGTGGGACTGAGCTGTTGAGCAAAGCTTCCCTGGGGGGGTGGGGAATGTCCAGGTGAGGAAAGCCCATAAACCTGCTTGATGTCTGCAGGCATGATCTCAGCCTGTGACTCCATGATTTATCATTGAATATTTCCTGTCTACCATGGGCAAAAACCGGGATGTGTCTGTTCCAGCCTGGATGTGGTGTTGGGAATACATTCCCTCTCACTATTGCAATGGCACAGAAGAATCTGAGGGGGAAGGAACAGAGGGTTCAAAGGGTTTTTATGTAGTACTTGAACAACATTACCTGATACAGCACAGCCTGATCCTTGTCTTTTGTTTGTTCTCTGCCGTACACGGGAGAATCAGCACTGCAGGGAATGGGAATGTGGTTCAGCTATTGAATAGGTCTCTCTACAAAATTGGAGTGTTTCATCTGCTCCACTGTGAAAATCACTCAAAATGTGCCAACATTAAATATCCCAGCTTTAACTGAGTTATGTCTGCCCAAAGTCCTTAGGCTTTTTGAAAATCATGGCCTTACTTTCAGCACAGTGCTCCAACTTAACACTCAGAGCTAAACCAAGGACTAACATGGGTGAGCCTGATTTACTTAAAGAATAATAATCTACTTTATTTAAAAGAAAGGAAAAAGAAAAATAGTGAGAGCAATAACAGAGCACCTCCCTGCTTACAGTTGCAGGCTCCTTCTCTGACTGATCTCCTTTGAGAAATGCTTGCAGGCTATTCCTGCCCATCTTTCCTGGCTAACTGCTGGAGCTGACTCCCTCCAAATGCTTTTCAAGGATCACCAGACAACTGGCCTTTATCTCTTGAGTTGATCTCAACACAACCCACCAGGATCTTTTTGACAGACCCACGCACCGTTGGGGCAGCAGAGTACTGCAACTGTGCTGGTAATGCCCACAAGAGCTCCTCAAAGGGGAGATCAGTCAGAGAATGAAAAAGAAATCAAAGTCAAAGTGGTTCTCCACTTTGAGGTGTGTTTTGTGTGGCACCCTTGCTGATCCTTTCATGCCATTTTCACTAACAGAATGTTGCACTGGAGGGGTCTGCAGGGCTCAGCAGACTCCTGCCTGAGCATAATGAAATACAAGAAGGGCAAACTGTTAATTTTTAATTTTTTTTTCATGGATGATCAAGTTGGTTTATTTCCATGCAGGTCATTAAATATCTAAAATCCCAAATCAGCTTAGATGTACCAGTGAGAAAGCATCAGTGAGGTTTGCAGAAGACTGCAGTGACTCAGTTGGGCAACATCAGTTTTACTTTAGGCTTTTTCAGAAGCCCAGAACACAAAAGAATGTCTGGGAGAGCTTAATAAGCAGAGGAACAGAACTGTATTCTGTGATAAATTACATACATAATGAGTAATGACAGAGCTTTTTGCTTTTCTTTTCAAATTTGGTCACAAATAAGCAAAGTAATTAACCAAGTCCTCTCAAAAGGGAAATTTTTTTTCTCAGTGAGCATCAGTGAGGATTGTATTTTTTCAGCTGCGCTGATTCAGAGTATTTTGTATCACCTTTTACAAAGCCAAACAAAGCTTAATGGTATTTCCATTAAATTTCAGTTGAAATACTTCCAAAACAGTTCTTCCATAAAGATAGGCTATTTGTCCTGATTCAGCTCTCTGATAAGACCTTATCTGGAATAGCATGTACTGTTCTGCTAAGCATTTTCCAGAAAGCCGAATAAGTTCAGCTCAATAAGTGGAATTAAGTTCTTATGAGATGTACTGGAAGTACCAAGATTATTCAGGGCAGAAACAGGCAGGGGGTACCACTTGCTGTCAAGTGACACCTATCAGAGTGGGGTGAGCACACAGAAGGAACAACTACTGGACAGTGCTGCCCAAGAAAAATTGATGTTAAAGGGTCATGAAGTCTGACATGGAGAGTTGAAATGTTTTAAGCATCATTCTTGGATGGTATTCCATCGGATGTAAAGGGCTTTATTTAGTTTTAGGGCTGAAACTTGCTCCCTTCACAAAAGAAATTGAATAATATAGTTCCCTCTGACAAAAATAGATATTCCTTTCAGTCACATTTGCCGAATGAAAGCAAGTCCTAATGAATGTGTTCTTTAGCACCTCTAATTTTTTTAAGGCAAAAATAAGGATTTTTACAGTGAAGCCAGTCAAACTGGGCAGGGCAAATACTGACTCTCTCTGAAGAGAACACATTATTAGAAACACAAGCAAATCTGTCTCTCTCACCGTGCAACCATTCCATGGTAAACCAAAAAGCATCAGGTTGCATCAAGAAAAAGAGAGGAAATGGATTTAATAGCTCTGTTTCTCTTCCCATTGGTGTTAATAAGTAACGACTGTGAAGTAAATAGAATTATATAAATGAGACTAGAATAAAATCCAGCCTTTGTATGAGAACAAAATATTGGAAAAATATTGAAAAAAAATTCTTTTATGTGTGATTCATTTAACTAACTAATTACTGAAATTGGTGAAATACTACTGTCAATTGGGTGTAAAATTATAGCATAGAATTATGTTTACAATATAAAATATTGGAAAAAACCTGGCAGTTGATTTTTTTTGATGTGACTTAAAAGGTTACAATGTTTTATCATATCCAGCTATAACTCTGTCTTTTCAAGATAGGCATTTTGATGAGAAGAGTTCCATAAATTTTCAGCAGGTGCAGTTAACACATGAGACTTCAAAGTTATGTGCATGATTGTTGGAGCAGTCATACAAAAACTTGCAAAATTGTCAGTTCTTGCAGGCGGTCTTCTCTATAGACTACCAGCAGCTTTAAAAAAAGCTTCTGGAATCAGTGGTCCCTACAGGTACTTTTCAGAGCTTTTCCTGTTGCACATAGAGTTCTATACTATGGTATTATATAGGAAAACACTGGTTTCTACCTTAAATAATAAGTGAGATTATTTCTCAGAAGTTGTTGGCTGTTAGTATCGTAACTGGATGAGGTTCTTTATAAGGAAAAGACAGAGCTTAGGGGCCATTTGTTACAATGAAAGTTGTCATCAAGAGGACAAATTTAGTAAGACAGTACTTGCTATTTTAGAAAGGGCATGTTACTCAGTCATGCACTGACAGCCCTCTTGATCAACAGGAGTTTTTTTATGACAGTTTTGCAGAAGGACTGGTTTTCATGAGCCATGAACTGATACTCTCCTCAAAGGGTTTTTATGTAGTACTTGAACAACAAATATGAAATCTGCAGAGAGTGTTTGAGTAGTGCTGTGAGCAACACTGTATTAAAACCTGTGATTACATAATAGTAATGTATGGTTAATTTAAACCACAGATACCATATCCTTCCCCATCCTTTCTGGCAACTACAAGCAAGCATCCCAAGTAATGAACTTAAAATTTTCTTTTATTCCTTCAAATTTCTCTCATATCTTTTTCTTTCCTTTGCTTTCATCTTGTGGTGACTCTCCAGCCTGCCCAAGGCATGGCAAAGGGTGTCACTTTTCACAATAAGTTGAATTGGTTTCATGATCTCCCTCCCTAGCTGTGGGTCAGAAAAGGGCTGCACAGGTGGATGGGTGGATGCCTTCCACAGATAAAACTGTGGACACCTTTATTTGAGATCTCCAATCATGTCATCTAACCTAGACCTTTTGAAGACTAATAGTAGAGACTCCCTGGACCAGATGTCCAAAATCTGCTCTACAGAAGACACCTGAATAGCATTGTTGAAAAGAGTGGGGTCAGATTTAATGCAGCACTACTTTCACATAAAGTGACACAAATCACCAGTGTGCTTTTAGTTTAGAAAATATCCTTTTAGCTGATAAAACCGGAAAGTGTTTTGAAAATGGTCATTAATGGCCATTAATTTCTTGGAAGGATAATAAAGCTTCTAAGCCATGTTTTTCCTTAAATATTGTATCACAGGAGTGATAGATCTCCAGAGGTCTTATAACAGCAAAACTGAATTTCATTTATAGAGTACTTCTTAGGTCTTCTCATTCTAGCCCCATTCTCATAAGAGTCTTCTCCTTCCCTCTGCCCATGGCAGAGAAGTAGAAAGGTCAGTGCAGAGTACATTTTAGTATCTTTTATAGTATTATACATTGACCAAAAGTTTAAATATGGAAAGTGTTACAGCACTATGCTATGTTACATGATTAGAAACACATTTTGCTGGAGATACAATCTGTGTTACCAACAAAATAAGTATGTATAAGATCTGGTTTAACTTAGTTATCCTTTTGTCCTTTTTTTCTGCTTATTGTTATGTAACAGTTGTGATGGTGAAATGCATAATGACTATTCCGGACAGTATGATAGAGCATCATATGGCATTTATATGGGAGGGTAAAGCATATAAACATATGAAAGTCATTTAAAGATACAATTAAACTTCTAAACAAAGAACTTCATAAATATTTCATTTGAAAACTCAGCATCAACCAACTACCTGAGGGCTAAGGGGACTTTTTTTAATACAACATAATAAAGATTTAATAAAAATGCTGTTGTTAGAAGTGCAAGTGTGTTAACTCTCTCTGACAGAGGGCTATTAAAATGTATCCTTCAGTCAGTTCCTTCTTGCATTTTATTTAAACCAGCAAGGTCCTGTGAGTTTACTGCCTAGGATTATGGTAAACAATAGAAGCAATATATACTAGTAATATTGTATCATATATATCCATATAACCCTTTAATTTAGATAACTCTTTTTATCCCAGGGACTTTATGCTGGTTGATATGAATTCTGAACTATCCACATGGCCTGTGATCACTTTTATTCAAGTCAATCCTTTGCTGCCCTCAGTACAACAGAACACACTTTGTGGGTTTTCTTTCAGTGTTGTGCTGGTGCTGGATTGTTTTTTTTTTTCATGGCCAAATCCACTGTTCCAAAGATGAGGTACATTTGCCATGACATGAAGATGTTACATCCAGAGTGAATATGATTCTGAATCATGTTCTCTAGCAAGTGAAAAAATTATGTGAATAATCCAGAAATTATTGTGAAGTATTTATAGAATGTTATCCAAGACTGATTAGGCAGTCATAAAACACTGTTTGAATTTAGAAAGTAGGGACTATTGAATAAATGTGATTTTCAACTGTCTTAAGCACTCCCAATTGATATTCCTTGAATATCCCTGGCGTATTTAATTCCAGGGCAGTGCTTTGTAATAAATTTGTTCAAAAGTTAGTGAAAGACATTTTAAAGTTTTGAGGTAAGTCCTGGCCCATGAGACTGGAATCAAGGGCAATAGATTTATTATTGACAGAATGGAAAAATGAGAGAGAGATGAAAAAAGAGGCTTCTCCAGATTGCAGTACATAGAAAATTAAATACATTATTAGGAGATTCATTAAGCTAAATTAAAGGAACCCAGAAAAATATCAGAAGTTAGGCCCTAGACTATCCATACTTTAATACAGGGAAGGAAGGAAGCTCAAGGACTCTAACTTAATATTTTCCTTTTTAAAAAATCTTCTGGCAGATTAAAGCTATGTTTTTTGTTCTTCTGTTTTTGGACTGAGGTGAAGAAAGCTCAAGATGCATGCTGTGTTAAGGTGGAGAAGTATATGTGTCTTTATTTTTCAGAGTCAGGATGTGATATTTCACATTTTTGTATGTTTGTTTTTACTCCATTTCATGAGGACACTTCTTAAAAAGACTTTTCTTGATATTTGTTTACACAAATAATATTTTTTTATGTTTAAAGGTTTTATAGGTGATAGAACTGCCTATTATTAAAATTACCTAATACTTCCTATTATGAAACTTTGATTTTCTCTACTTATAATAGTGCCAAACTGTAACTGCTCTGACTGAAGTTTTCCATGCCAAGTAGCTGTCCTAGGCTGTACTTTTCTGGAAAGCTCCTGCCAAAACAGTTCTGCCATTTCTAGGAATGATGCAAGGAAAAAAAAGTACTTTTTGCCCATGTCCTTGAAGATCTTGAAATCCAGGCTTTTAAATGAGCCAGTGCCCTTCACTTAGGGCAAGAGAAATTAAAATTTTCAGGGGGCTGGTTTGTAAAATAAAAGTATGCCTTCAGTGGTTATTTTCATACTTCAGTGAAGATGAAGATAAGAAACCTTAAGTTTTATGGATTAAAAGCTCCAAAGCATCCTCAGGTGTCTGATTGTCCATAGATCTTTCTCTGCTCAGTAGGCACCATCCCTCACCACAGAACTGAGCATGCCTCAGCTCACAGTGGTAGGAAAAAAGGTGGACTTTATTACTTATATGGTCACTAAAATGAGAGCAGGGAACTGGTCTGACATTACATTCTTTATGACATTTATCTGTTTTCAGCTACAAACCTTGTTCTATCACAAAAAATGTAAAGAGGGAATTGTGCTCAGATGCAAAAGAAACAATAGCTAAATTTGAGAAAGAAAAGGGCTGTACTGAAACAATATATCTAAAGAAACAAGAACTCAGGGATGTAAGGAAGAACTAAAGGAAAACAAAAACTAGAGAGGAAATTCAGAGAATCATAGAATCATGGAATGGTTTGACTTGGAACGGGGTCTTGAAGACCATCTGGTTCCAAGCCACTGCCAGGGGCAGGGACACTTTGCACTTTGTTGCTTAGAGCCTCATCCAGCCTCAACTTGAACACTCCCAGGGATGGGGCATCCACAGCTTCTCTGGGCAACCTGTGCCAGGGCCTCACCGTCCTCAGAGTAAAGAATTTGCTTCTAATGTCTGATGTAAAGCTACTCTCATTTAATTTGAACCCATTCCTCCTTGTCCTGTCACTGCATGACCTTGTAAATTGTCTTGTTCCTTCTTTCCTCTAGGATTCCTTAAGGTACTGTAGGGGCACAATTAGGTCACCCTGAAGCCGTTTCTTTTCCAGGCTGAACAATCCAAATTCTCTCAGCCCTTCTTCTGATCAGCTTGGTGGCCTCCTCTGCGCTTGCTCCAACAGCTCCATGTCCTGCCTGTGTTGAGGATCCCAGAGCTGGATGCAGCACTGCAGGAGGGGTCTCACCAGAGATTAGAGGGGCAGAATGTCCCCTTGCTGGCTGCCCACACTGCTCAGAATGCAGTCCAGGACACATTTGGCTTTCTGGGCTGCCAAGACACATTGCTGGGCTGTGTCCAGTCTCTCATCCGCCAGCACGCCCAATCCTTCTCTGCTGGGCAATTACCTGGGCATGGAATCAATAACAGGGAAAACTGGAAATGTGAAATGAGACATTATGAACATTTAAAATTCTAGGCATCAAAAAGTATGTAATTCTGCTTTTAAGATTTGCCTATGTATGATGGCAACTTTTAGTTAGAGGTCCATATGTTTTTACCTCTAGGATCTCTGCCCCCATGAGAGGATGGAGAGTATCTTTCTGGAGTTTGTACAACAGATAAGGTTGTCTTTATCACCCATTTGTTGCAGAACTGGGAAGGAATGTAAAGTTGGAGCAAAAGATTTTAGTAAGAGAAAGAGAGAGCCTCATTATGAAGACTGAATACAATTCTAGACACTGAATTCCCATCTCAGCTCTAGATGCGTTACTGAGGAAGTAACTTAAAACAAACATTGCATAGATTGCTGCTAAAAGAATGTATTTCATATTTTTGGTAGCCAGATTCAGACTGGGGAAACATATTGGAAGACTCCCAACTGCAACTTAGGTCAACGAAATCAAACCCCAGGTGTGTCAGACTGGATACTCAAAATTCATGGATATTATTGAGCGTAATCTCCCCGCTTCAGTCTCGTGTTTGTAGGCTGTGCTTAAAACTCACAGGGATACTGTGGATATAATTAATATCTGTAAAGCTTTCAAAATTATACTGATTAGCATCATAAAAGAAAACTCATGGGGAGGTTAATTAATGTCCCTTAGAGAAGCGTTTGAATAGTGTGCAACAAAGATGGCACGAGGCCATCCATTGAACAATGGGGCCATGTACTGAACAATGAAGTAAATATTGAACAGCTGTTCATTAAGTAAACACCATCCACTCTGAGAACTGAAACGGCTCGTGTGCAATGGAAACTGAAAAGTTAATGATCATGTAATGAAGGCATGTATCAAAATGCATATTCTCAAGATAAATCAGTTGAGGTTGCATGGGCAAGCTTATTTCTGCCACACTCTCACTTCTGAATATAACTTTAAAATATTTTTATGTTATTTTTATACATACATGCTCTATAAAAATATATGCTCACCTGCTAATGAATACAGTAAGCGATAGAGATAAAAATAGAAAAAATTTTAGGTTATGATTAATAAAAAATGTCTATGAACAGAACAGAAGAATGAAGTGGATTCAGAGAAGGGGAAGACAGGGAAGGATGTTCTTATCTCTGCCTGGAAGGTCTTCAGGAAAACATGGAAAGACTAATTCTCCATCATATAAATGCTTCCTATTCCCAGTTGAAAAGTGCTTTTAAAGTAATGATCTTCAAATCCTGTTCTGAAAATGAGACAAGACTTTCCCATTGATTTCATTACCTGTTGAGCCTTTTAGTCGATGCTCAAAAGTTCCCAGCCTCAAGATTTCTACATCTATTTTAGATTGGTATGTGCTTCATTGGCATCCATCTGTCTTCCTAAATAATTTTGTTTTTCCAGGAGCTTATCAAAAAAGTGAGTACAAGTTCACAGTTGTGATGGTTTGACCCGGAAATGGGATTTATGGGAATATGAGTCACCTCTGAGACCACCTTAAAAGCAGGGTGTCTGTGCAGGAACTTCCTCTTGGGACTCGGCGGGAGAGAGAGAAGATGCCTCCCTCGCCCAGTGCTTTTGCTGGGCGGGGGAGGGGCAGCCACGCGGTAGGCTGGGCCCAGACCGAGATCGGGAGTAGGGATGCCCTGAGTATGGAAGGGTGGAGAGGTGAAGAACCCCAGGAAAGGAAGACCCCGAGAGCCATCGGGTAGCCCCCTTCCCCCCCCCCCCCCCCCTTTTGGAGACGGAGAGAGCGAGAGAGACCTGGTATTTCAGACGGGACTGTTATCTTGAAATTTGATATGGGCTGCCCGCATGCCTGGTCTGTGGAGAAGAAGGGGGGGGAAGAAGGAGGCACTGTGAAAGAGTCCTGCCGTTTTTTAGAGCCTTTCGTTTTTTGTGGACAATGAAACTTACAGAGCATTAACCTTTCCCAGAAAAGGAGTTAGAGTGATTGAGAGAAATGAAATGGGCAAGTGAGAGAGAGATTGTGGATGAGAGAGAAGAATTTTGGTGGGAAGAGAGATGATGGAGTGGCTTTTTGCTGGACTCTTTTTGTATAGCCATGGACAGAGCCCTGCTTCCTCGTGATACAGAGACTGACTCCAGGGGGAGAAATGTCCCAGATACAAGAAGAAGATTATGTGGTGGTGTTTAGCCCTCCGGCCCCAGAGGGTAAAATATGGGGGGGACAGGTGTCCCAAAAGGTGTGACTGTGTTCTTTTTGGAATGGGACAAAATATCCTTAAAAGACAACCCTAGAAGCAGCTTTGGTCCATGTGTAATGGTGAGAGCATTACACTTGGAAGGAAGAGGTCATCCTGGCACAAGAAGGACTCCTCTCCTCTTGACGAATTGAGAATTTGATTATCTACAGAGTGTTGATGGACTGAGAGCTGGGAAGAGATGAATTGGGAAGTGTATTGTATTGGGAATTTGAGGGGAGGAGGAGGGAAATGTTTTGTGAGGTTTTCATTTTCCTTGTGTGTTCTTTGTTCTTTTTGTATAGTTTAGTTATTGTTTGTGTAGTTTAGTTAATAAATGTTGTTTTTTTTCCCCTCGTTAAGTAAGAGCCTGCTTGCTTTCTTATTCCTGGTCAAAATCTCACAGCAGACACCAGGGAAAGTGCATTTTCATGGGGCCTTGGCAAAATGCCAGTGTCAAACCATGACAACAGTTCTTCACTTACCTACTTGCTTCCATCTCATTCAGCATCTTCCATCATGTTTAAACAACACTTTCCTGTAACAAGTGTCTTACTCTTTATAGCCTATATTGTGAATATTGTCACCTTGCCTTCTATTGTGAAACAAGCAAATTTAAAATAATAGCTAAGGAAAATGTCTCAAAATAGTTTGCACAAAAGTTGACATTGGAGGGAGTAAAATCATGTAGAATATATCACAGTGTGCAGTCAATGTGCTGTCCTTTGTACTCAGACAACTGTTTCATTTTTTATTCTTTTCAAATACACATTTGTGTCCCTTTTTATTTTTGTCAAATGCTGTTTTGCAGATCAGTCATGAATGGTCACTGAGCAATTGCTGTCCATACTTATCTCACTATTATTTAATTCATTAAACTCTTGGATTCATTAGCCTATCATCTGCTGTCTAAGACAGGTGGTCCTTGGTACAGTTATTGAGATTTTTACAAGATTTTTTAATAGTCTGTTTGACAAAGTTGGAACTGCTGTCTGCTCTAACAGTATAGAAAACATTACTCCAGAGTGAATTTATTTAATTAATTTTTAGACTACAACTAAACAAAATATTGCCCCAAATTGCTCTTAAAAGTAAAGAACCAGAGGCACAAGGAAGAGTAAAATTATGTAAAAGATAGGCTGGGTGCAGTTGCTATTCATAAATACTGATATTTTATTCAAATATCCTCATGATACTGCTATAATCTGATCTTTAAAGAGGGCATTCTCAGTAAAAGTTATGCTGAAGATATTGAAATATGTTTCTTGACCTAACCATTTAATTTTAAAAGAGGTAGGGATGATCATAATGATTTTGAGGGTCTTCAGGTCAGAACTAGAGGTTCTTTAATAAAAGCTTTATACTTCACATAGCTTGACCTTTTTACTGGAATTTTATTATTTCTATAACATATCCTTTCCATATAATTACTTGTGTTTCTGTAAAGTCTGAGGGTCACCTCTTTGTAATGATGAATTGTAACTGCATTTTTTATGGCACTGTTAGAAAAATAGGTAAGAAAGCTTTTTAAAGAGTCTATTATTGCACTCTGCAACACAGGGCACTATGTTAAGTACAGAGAATTTCCCTTAAATACATGATTCAACTTTTTTGTTGAACTCTGTTTGATGTTTTCTTTACTTAACATACATTATCTCAGCGGGCAATTGTTCTCTGGAACATTTTGAAACAAATGGTAATCTCAGTTCTAACCAGCACAGTCTTTCACACAGCATTCTTTGCCAATTACCATGCTATGTGCAGGTTGGTAATTTTAAAATCCTTTTCAAGGTAGAGAAGAGAAATGCACAAATCATGGGAATACGGGATATTTTGATTGTGCAAATGAGCCTAACAATATTATTTCCTTAATATATAGGCCTCAAAAAAGAGGAACTATGGAATCAAATAAAAGATGATAGTGTACATGTGGGCAATGGGCAAATATTAGGGTAAGTACAGTAAAAAACACCCATACTGCTTCAAGAATTTTAATAAGGAAATTGTCCCATAACATGTTTCTTAAGAATTTATTGAATTTTTACTTGTTCTGAAACTAAAGAAACTTGAAACTTGGTGAATTCAAAGCAGAATTTAAAGTTAAATAAAAGGACTATGAAGCAAATTTTGGCTTTTTTTTTTTTTTTTTTTTTTTAGTTTACATTACATCATTTAGTAAATCAAATTACTTAAAATAATAGGGCTCAAAAGTGTATTTATACTGATTCTATAGAATTCTGAACTAAAATGAAGCTTGAAATTTGGCCTTTTCCATCCACATTTGTACTCAGTTTGTGAGCAGGTCTTTGCTCAGAATTTATGGGACTATCAATATTTCCATAAATATTTCAATCAAAGGAAAGTATTATGAGGGAAGATTAGAAATTTAAACTACTTAAATCAGTTTAAATTAACATTCTTGCCCAGAAAGAATATACAACCATGTTTTTGTTGCCAGTACATACAAAATCCCACAGTTATTCTAAGGTCTAGTTGTTGGATTATATAGCATAGTTATTTGGTATTCAGTATTTTGTAAGTGCTCACTAAAAGTTTAGTTAAAGCCTGCTGGTCAATATGATTCTAGAATAAATGAGTGTTCTTGGAAATGACTAAAGAAGAAAACCACCTTGTTTCTAGAAACCTCATATATGTCATTATTGTTGAGTGATTACAGTACAATATGACACAATTATGCCAGCTAAACAAATCCATAGTTTGACTTTGTGATAAAAAATTATTCTGTATTTGGCTTTTTAATTTTGTTTGCCTTCACTTTAACTCACTGGAAGGTTTAACTGCCAGCAATTTACTCAAATTTATTTTGGTATAATTCTTGTTTGATTTGACAAAATTTTAAAACAGCTGGATATGCATTAGTTTATAATATATGCACTTCTTACATAACCTTCAGATTCCCTTTCCTTTGAGGAGCGGTTAGTTTCAGGTGACTCTAAAGGTGTGTGCAGGGCCATTATCTTATATTTGTGTGATACAAATTTTGTCATCTATCTTTAAATGCAACTACAGTTATAGGTGTTATTTAGAATGTGGAGCATTCCTACAACAGAGGTACTCAAACTCTTCTTTAAGTCGCTGGAACGTTCTTGTGAGTCTTATAATTCTTAGGCAACTCACCTCTTAGAGTTGAAGTAATTTAAAATTGTTTGGCTGTGTAGTTTTGAGGGCAGATGTCCGGGGGAAAAAAAAGGCAAAAGCAGTCTTCATCTTTATTATCTTCATCTTCATCTTGTTATTAGAATATGAGTGGAAGAGGGAGCACAGATGACCTCTGGACCACTTCCATTTGTTTTATCCATTTTTGCAATGCTTGTTCTCTGGGTCTGGTACCCCACGTGTGCCCCTGCCAAGGGGATTACTGCTCACCCCTCCTCTGCCCTTCTGGCCTTGGGACTTTTGTATCCCTGCTTGTACATTGACTTAGCTCCAAGGCTGACTCGGGAAATTTTGAGCACTCTGCTTGAGAGGAGTTATGTTGGAACACAGAGGATAAAAGGCATCAAGCCCCCTTGAGTTTTACATGGGCATATGTCGGAACCCACATTCCTCTGGCTGCCCTGGGTGGCTCAAGACCCTGGCAGGGGGCTCAGAGACCTTGGCACAGAGTCAAAAACACCTGTGCCTTCGATTTTAACCCATGGAAAAAATTACCAGCTTTGTGTGAAGATTTACAAGCCACGAGGGTTTGAGTAGAATGATAGTAAATTTATCACAGGGTGAAAAAGTGGAATTTTGGGGATTTAGAATGGGGTTCAAGAGGCAAGATGAAGGAATCTGGGCATGTCCTGTCCTCCTCCTCCTCCTCCTCCTCCTCCTCCTCCTCGTCCTCCTCGTCCTTCTTCTTCTTCGTCTTCTTCTTCTTCGTCTTCTTCTTCTTCTTCGTCTTCTTCTTCTTTGTCTTCTTCTTCTTCTTCGTCTTCTTCTTCTTCTTCTTCGTCGTCTTCTTCGTCTTCGTCATCTTCGTCGTCGTCTTCTTCTTCTTCTTCTTCGTCTTCTTCTTCTTCTTCTTCTTCTTCGTCTTCTTCTTCTTCTTGTCCTCCATCTTCTGCTGTGATGGTGACACTTCTGGATTGGTTTACAGTAGACACAGACTGTCTAACATAGGTGATAGGTATTGGAAAATTATTGTAAATAAAGTACAAGTAGTTTTTGTATAAAAAGATAACACTACCCTGAGGGTGGTCAGTGTGCCTCAACCCGACCTGCCAGACGGATCTCAGCAGGTCAGAGAAAGAATGTATCAGATAAGAGAAAATAAACAAACTTGAAAAGCAGAACTGAGGAGTCTCGACTTCTTCTTTGGTCGTGGGGCTAGGAAAAAAGACTCTTTAATACCTCGGGAGCCATTTCAGCAACACAAAACCCAAGAGGGATAGATTTTTCCTGCAGAAGGTAATCCGGTGCATGGCAAACAGGGTGTAGGGCATGGGGCAGACTGATACAGCTCCATTGACCAATTGTACAAAGAACACCTCACTTTCAGCACTGTGGCTGGAGCTTGGAGCAAGAAGAACTCAGGAATTTACACTGGGAAGGTGGAATTGCTCCTTCAAGGCCAGGTTTTGGGATGCAAGTGAGGGTCAGCAGCTCCCTAAGGGCTGGGTAGATGGGAGCCATGGTCAGCAGGGCAGAGGCCTTGCCAGCCCCATCCCTTTGCCTCCAAACAAGGGAGTAAGGCAGGCCTAGGGATGGCAGCTGGGATTGGCCAGGAGTGCAGATCACCTGCTAGTCCATGGTGACAGGGGAGGCCAGGGTAAAGACAGAGCATGAGTCAGGATGGGGCAGCTTGGGTAATGGTAACAAGAACTGGAGACAGTCCACTAATCCCCAGGCTGGTCCAAGACTGAGCCAGCAACTGAGTCCACGGGTCTGAGTCCAAGTCAAAGGGTCTGTGGCCAGAAACAGAGGCAGGTGCACCTGTGATATGGCTCATGGAGGAGGTGAAGGCCCCAGCCTGACCAGGGGCTGCAGGGCCCATGGTCAGGAGGCAAATGTGGCAGCCCCAATTGAGGCCAGTCAGGACTGACTCCAGATGCGTGGAGTCACATTTGAACCTAGGATATGTGCCCCAGCAGAAGTATTGATCAGCAGTCTTTAATTCATCCCCAAAAGAGTTATCAGCATCTGGCTTCTTGATCTCATTTATTGCCTTGGTCTAGAATGTTTTCTTGGCTTGGTCCAGTGGCCTTCTTGTCCTCTTCCTTTAAAGAACCTGAGAGGAGCTTATCAGAATGAAATGTATGCTTTGCTTTGAGTGGCACAAATCAAATGCATCTGTAGGTACAATTACAGTTTTGTTCAACAGGCTTGTTTTTTTCTGTTCACACAGCAGGAATTCAGGTCAGTTAACTATAAGCACCAAGTTTTGTGACGGTTTTGTTACACACATCATGCGCAGTGTATTCAGTTGTCTGGGCAAGCGTGAGTCCCTAAAAGAGTGGAAAAATTAGAAATGTCCTCTGAAGCAGTGATTAATCCGTGGATATATTGCACCATGGGCAGTCACAGTGGAGTAGGATTCTGGGAGTATCACTAAAACTCGTAGTGAGTGGTGGGTAAGAGCAGCTGGTGACCAGTCAGAAATTAAGACCTGCGAAGAGCAGTCAACAAGAAATAGGGCAGGGAATTGCACCATTCCACATCAGATCTGATGAGGATTTGAAGGGAAAAGCATTCCACAAAAGGTTTAGGCCAATATATGAAAAGCCATGGGTGCTTACTCTTGAAGCTGTAACAAGAGGAGTAAGGAATTGGAGTAGGCATTGCAAATCCATGCTCCTTCAAGTACTTCTCTAGACTCTGATGAAGAATTGAGGGCAGAAAATTCATTTAGGCATTCTTTGGGGTAGTCTGTCTTTCCTTCTGTTGGTACCACAAGAAACATGCAATTTAGGAGGCAGAAACATTGACCACTTCAAAACTTCTCACATCTATATTTGTATGCTTATGGGAACTGTAGCCTTGTGTAACAAATATCACTGTAATCTAATCTAAATCTATTCTACATGTCTTATTTTAGATTTTGTTCCCCTTCTATAACTTTGTGGAACTTCCACTTGGTCTTTCTTTTCAGAGTAGTGTAAGTTTCTTAATATTCCCATGGGCCTTCTGAGGTTAAAAGCTTTTTGTCAGTAAATTTTATTTCTTCTTTTAAAAAATCCATTTTGAAGCTCTGTGGAATTTAGAAAGAGTCTTTCCATGCACTTTTGGTTGTATTTAATTGTTTTTCTCATAAATCACATACTTTGTTTTGATGCAAAACACAGTGACAGAAGAGAATCTGACATTTTGTGTAACTGGCATGTCATTTATAAGATCTCCATTAGACAAAACATTTGTTTAGATACTCTGTTATTCATTTATTTTCATGTCAACACCAAAACCAACTGCAGAAATGAACAGAGATGAATAATAAGACAAACTGTTTTAGTATCAATGTACTCTGCCTAAGGCAATATACTGTGCAACTGGTGAAGAATGCTTATTTCCTTTCCAAAACCTCTGCTGAGAACTGGCCCTTGTAAACAATCTCTTACTCCTTTGTCTTAAGGGACTATTTTCAGCTATCTCCAAGAGAAAATTTCAGTTTATGCTTCACTTAGAATATTTTTCATGGTAAATTGGTAAATAATAGCTTTTAATTATGGCTATCTTCTCAGCAGTTGCATTATCTTTGCTGTGTCTGCTCTTGGTGAATTGCTTTCCTTGGTGTGGTATATAAAAAAAGCAGCATACAGGAAATAAAAAATAGTCTCATTAGCAGACAGATTTTACAAGATATGGCTTCTGAGAGAGACATGTAAATTTGATAGACATCACAAACAAAAATAAACATTTCCACTGATCTACTGCAGCAATAGCAATGCTCCTTGCCATTAGGGCTGGGAGGTCTTCCTTGAAGAAAGATGGTTGGGAAGTAGCTGAGGTTACTTCAAAGCATGTATCCCCTAAAGTTGCTTTGGGAAGAGAAAGGCAACCAGGAGTCAACTGTCCAATTATTAATAGCAGAAGACATCTCAGACATCATCTTTGACAGCCAGCTAAGGAATCCCAGGGACTTCTGCGTGAACTTACACTGGGTAACATGTGTACCGTAAGTGTGCTGGTTCCAAAACCAGCAGGAATCCTTGATTCAGATATGAGAAAGTAATGTGTGTGCAGCTTAGCTGATTCACAGATGTGCAGCATCTTTGATGCTGTCTGCCTTTGGAGCTCTACACCTGAACACATTCAGAAATTGAACAATTGAACCAAGTTTTTTTTATGGGAAGGCATTGATGTCTCCCAATGTTGGCAAAAGAAGTTGCAACTTACCCAGCCAGAATGGTTAAACAGGTCTGTGTTTTGGACTTTAAAATAGATGTATTTTTTATATTCTCTGCTTAGCATTTAACCTTCTGAAGTTCACACATTCATTTAAATCAGCTGCTATAAAATGTTGCACAATTCATGTACATTCCTGTGTAGTCCCTCCAATTTACCAATAGTTTCCAAGCACTGAGGTAGAAAGTACCAAGACAGAGTCCAGGAGATAAAAGAAAAAAACCCTTTTCCTGTATATGTAGTTCAGAGATATATTTGCCTCTATAAAAGCCATATAACTTTGTGAACTTGCGCTGAATTTGCATTTGCTTCTTATACCAAAGCTTTTCCAGCATTAGTTCTTGCTTGGTATCTTCAATTTGAATGGAGTGTCTCTGCTCTGATCTGTTCTTTTTTCTAAGAGATGTGGGCTTTTCCATGTTAAATAATCTTTTATCTGTTAGCATTTTATTGTCTACACCCTTGGGTTAATTATATGCATTCAGAGTCTGGAAAAACTCATTTAATATAATGATTAGAAAGCTTGAGTACTATATTGCTCTCCAAAGACCTCATATGGAAGTCTGGGGAAGGATTTTTTAGGACATAGGGAAGTTGGATTCTCTTTGACAAAAAAACCCAGAAGCATCAGAAGATTTAAACCCCAATAATAGTTTGGTGGTAGACTATTAACTTAAGGGTCTTAGTTTGTGTTTTCTCTCTACTCAAATTTTTTTCTTCCTGACCACTAGATACAAAAATGTCTCATAGATACCTATAATAGCCTCTAAAGTGCAAAGGAAAAGTCTTACTAGTAGAAAAGCTCGTTTTTTGATTCTGAATACTGTTATCAGCATCCTTGTGTGGGTCAGAATGTTTGGGGCTAGGAGCTAGGGTGTTATTCCTCTACTTGTGGGTACTGAAGTTTGTATTTCTGTGGAAGACTGATAAATATACTGCTATTTTCTTCTCTTATTTCTCTTAACATTCATTAAATTAACAAATTCTTCTCATGAAAACCCTTTTGCAGCCATTTGGCCTTCTAATGAGTAAAAGAAAGAAATCACTTTCTGCTAATTTTTCGTAGGAGCAGGATTGCCATGCACATGTGGAAACTATTTGAGTTTCCTTAGGATGGCAGAAGGTTGAGCAACCTCTTTAGTAACGGTAGAGAATTGAACTTCCATATTTTGGTCAGGTAAGAAATAGTCCAGGAGTAGTTTACTGACTCTTTACTGGTTTAGCCTGAAATGTTATGTTGGTTTATGCTGGTTGGTTCACAAATCAGGGTGGGAGCCAAGGAGGAGAAATTACCAAACTATTCAATCTTTTCCTAATTTATACAAGAAGATGAGCTCATGCTTTGTAATAAAATAATTGCCAAATTTTCAGATGCGTGGCAAGCCTGAAAAAGAGGGTCCAAACTGAAGCTGAATGGTGAGAGATCTACAAATGAAAGACATTCCCTGAAAGAATTCCATGGCTCAAGTAATTAACTTCAAACATCCTCAATATTCCTGACAAGCTTTGTTCAGCCTTTAACTAAGTATTGTCTGTGATGCATGCCCAATCTATACTGGTTTTTGGTTGCCACTTAATGCATATTTCTTTTTTGATATGTTTATTGATGAGGAGTTTATAAGAATCATGACTGTTAAAGCCCTGCCGCTGATAAAGGTGATTTCTGTATTGATAGGGATTCCTCCTAGAATCATGTGGGATTGCAGAAATCATTCCACCAACTCAAAGTTCTTCCTCTTGATGCATTGACTAGAAGTGGTAAAATGGAGAGAAAAGTTAATTAATTATTTATTTACATTTAATGATGACTCTCTGTTGATCATCCCAACTAGACAATAAATGAGACATTTTAAATATTTCCAACCTGTCCATAGAATGCAACCCAGGAAGGTGCTTTTCAAATAATAAAAAAAAAGAAGTCAGGGAAAATGCTTCTCTGGTTAAAAACTCACTGTTTGTAGTTTTTTTACACTTGTAAACATGTCCATTTTTTTACGCATGTAAATATGTCCATATTTTAGTTTTTATAGTGCAGAATAGCCAAAAAAAGATTTAGGCTTTTCCAGCTGGGGAGATTAGTCTGCTCCCCATTTTTTTTCCCAATAGATGTGGAAGAGATAGGAACTTGCTTGATTTTCAGATACTTCTGGTAGACCAAGTCATGGTTATGTTCCTGTCAGATGTGTTTTACTTTTTTTCTTATCTTTGAAGTGTTCTCAGTGGAATCTAGTACTCAGAATACAATTCTAGATTAATTGTGCCTTTAAAAAAGTGGAAAATTCTTCAATGCCCACAATTAATATTTGTAATAACACAGGTCAGGATGCGAGGATGTGAGAGCTTCTTTGCATCCTTGTAAGTCTTTCAGTCATGACTGAATGCTGTTTCAAGGAGGAGAATGTCAAAGCAAAGAGTAGTTAAGATTACAATGTATTAGTTATTTGGCCTGTTTATTTAGAGAGTTCAGACCAGTGGCTTTTCTTTACTTTCTGGATCTACATAAACTGTTGGTACAGGACAAAAATAGTGGGTTCCTCAAAAAGAAATTACCTAGAATGTTGTCTATGAGATGGACTAATTAGATAGGGAGTAAAAATCATAAATGCAGTGACATGATGTCTTTTAAGGCAATTAGTTTTTTGAATACTGATTTAAAGTTAGAAGTGGTAAATTTTCTCATTCCTAGTGCCATGTATGGACACAATCAGCTATGACAAAGGTACTACTCCTTGTCGCTCACCATAGAACTTCCTTGTAGCAGCTGGTTTCCACATACCTGTGAAAAGGGTTAACATTGCCCCAGCTGTAATTTTGGCATGGTAGTAACTTCTGCTGTGGTAGAACCTGTGTGAGGTGATGGTTTCCTTGAAGGGGTTTCCCCCTTTGCCAAAAAAAGGCCAGATTATTTCCTAGTCTCTTGATACGTTTTACAAAGAAAACAGATTAATGTGTGGTTACATGGGCTTTACAGAGTGTGGCTGCTTTTTTTTCTAATGTGCTGGCTCTGTTGCTGATGTGTTCTTTCATGGTTTGTACCAACTCCTGATGAAATCAGTGGAGAGGTTCCCACTTCACTGAAAGTAGCACTGTAGACTGGATTCATAATTTGGTGAGTTTTACCTGTTTATCACAGTCCCAGTGCCAAACCTCCCTGTTGGATTGCAGCTCCATGGAAGTGCCCAGAGGCGTGTGGAGTCAATTCTAGCTGAGCAGCTTTGTGCCTTGCAGTCATATCTTGCTTTTCCTTGCTGCGCTTTCCCCAGTATTGTTTTCTTTGAGGATATCCACTCTGTACAAATAGAAGGAAGGAATTTTTTAAATGGCTATACTTAGTGTTTGATATAGTGTCAAATTGATACTGGGAAGAAATCTACAATTTAGCTCACCTGCTGTCCCAGCTGTGCTTGCTGTTTGTCTGCCAGGATTTTTTCCTCTTCCTCTTTTTTTTTTTTTTTTTTTTTTTTTTTTTTTTTTTTTTTTTTTTAATAAAAGGAGACCAAGAAAATGGAAATAAAAATCACAATTATCAGAACAATAAGAAACAAAAGTTCTGTACATGCATGTATTAAACCCTGCTGTACCTGAAAGTTAACTTTCCTTGGGCAAAAAAGGAAAGTGGTAAAAGGCTGAACTTAACCCAACAGATTGTATACACCTTATCTGGCAATATTAACATGCACTTGAAAGTTATTAGTGCCCCAAACCTTTCAGTGCGAAAGTGTGCCCTAAATGTTATTTGATATAAGATGTTACATAAATTTGTATTTTCATTACTAAGCAACTTTAGGATATGTAGTGTGTGTTTGAAAAAAGGCATGGTAATAACTCACTAATAATGGGTGCCATGTGGGGGGAAAAAGGCGATATTACCTACCAAAGAAATATAAAACATGGTTTATATTTTCAACAGTTTGAGAATGAAATGAAAACAGAATATTTGGTGCACCTGTAAAAACATATTTGATCATAATGGCAAGTACAGCATTCTTAGTGTGGGATTCATATTTCATAACTCATGTTCAAACAAGAAAAATGATTATAATGTTAAGTATTTCCTGAGTTTATTTTGATGGATGGCAGAATAAGTATCTTTTACTCATTAAAATACAGATTGGTATAATTTAATAAATGAATTTAATACACAGATGTTCAAGACTGTTTGAACAGAGTGCATATTAATCAACTTCTTTATAACTGATCCTCTTTTATATTTTTTAAAAGAAATTTGCAGGAGCCAAAAGTTTATTAGATCTGTATGATCTCGGTCCGGTATCAGATATCAAGTATGTTGTTTGAATCATGTCAGGTGATCAAAGTGTTTCCTTTTGATTGATGAACCTGTAAACACCAAACTATTTGAGTGGTCATTGCTTTTGCATCTGTTTGAGACCCTGACACATCCTTTGAAAAAATGGCCAAGATTTTTAAGAGTGACTTGCAATAGCGAAACTTCACTTTTGGGTGCCTGCAGAAGACTGATTGTTAGACAGCATTAAGTACTTTGGTTTGCAAAGCTGTTTCAAGTTAGATGCTTCCAAAACAGGGCCCCAGAATCATTTGTCACATACAAGAACTGAAACTAAGAAATGCAGAGCCTGATTTTTCTTATAGCTTGTTTTGCTTTGCCAGTTTCGGTCACTGATTTCAGTGAAGTTGCGCTGAATTTACATGCACATAAATGAGAAAAGAAATAGGACCTTCATTTTTTAAAGCATGTGTTATGGAAATACGTGGAACTGCAGGGTATCCAAGTGGGCTTAGGAGATATTTGCAGAAAAGACTGGATCTCAGATAAGCTTCGGACTAAGAACCATAGAAGATTGTCACTATCCTCACGCTCTTAAAGCACCTGAAGGAGCTTGGGATCTTGGATGGACTCCAGAGCCTGGAGAAGGTACCTGGGCACACTGCAGTGATGCTCAGGGGTGAGGACCCTGAGATGTGACACCCTGAGGTGCCTTTGCTTGCCAAATTCTGAACATTTGCATGTTTCTAAAATTAGTAACATAAGTCCCTTCCTTCACGATCTATAATTTGGTTGTCTTTGGTGAAATAGTGCTCTCTCTGGTTTTAGTGATAAATTAGAGGGGTTTTTGCTCCTGAAGTGGGATGTGTGTAGGGTGCCCTCCTTCCTGCAGCAGATCAGGACACAGTGGTGTGACAGATTCAAATCCTTTCTCCTCCACTGAGAAGTGATGTAAAAAATCAGGTGCTGAGTGAATCTACAGTAGGCATGAGTGAATTTAAGCCCCTTTGCATAAAAGATCTCACACTGTCTTAATCTAAGAGGGACCATGGTTGAGCAGGGACTCCCTACAGTTGACTATACACCTATAGTGTGTACTGTAGATACCCATCCTCCAAGGATCATTTCCTCTGCCCCGATTTAGAGCTTCTACCATTAAACAATGGAGCAGAAGTTATTCCTGTCTCTTTCAAATGATTTTGGTCTGTACCTTTTGTTCTAGGTTCTTGTCCTGTAGGTGAGCTCTGAGTTTACACCTCAGCTTATAAATGCAACAGCGCAGGGGTTGGCAGCTTGGCTCTGTCTTCCTATTGAACAGGGTGTTCAGATACAAACAGCTTTTTGGGAATGTTTCCTGGCTTTTGCTAACTTCCTGAGTGTGCCCAGAAATTTATGAGAGTGCTAGATGACCTGGGCTACAGATATGCCAGGAAGTACCCTAATAAATTCACAGAGCAGCTTTTTGAATGCCAATGGGCTGGTGCTGCTTACAGTACTGGTATATATACACAATAGTTTATATGCTATATAGACATGTGTGTAAGTATATATAAATATATATATGTATGTATATGTATATATGTATGTATGTTTTTCATAAGTGCGCATATATTAAAATATATATATATACATATATATGTATGTTTTTCATATGTGTATATATAAATATATATACTATATGTACAGAACCGTATAGCCACATGGTTCCTCCTAGATTAAACACTGCAAGTCAATCTACCTGAGTGGTATCTATTTTGTGAAACACCTTTGGGCAGTCAGCTGTGTTCTTGTCCCTCAGGGCAAGGTGCTTGCCAAGCTGCAGGGAGCCCTGCTGAGCATTGCTAGGGTCAAAGAGCAGGGCTAAGGAGGCTTCAGTGGCCAAAGCAGGTGCTGCAGGAGTGCATGAGTATTGGTGATGTTTGCTCATAAATGATGGACTGATCTTTCATTCCAGGTATACCCATAAAGTGGAATACCAGATTAGAGGTAGAAAGTGAAAATGAAGAGGCATGTAATTTACAGATTATTAGAGGTTACTGTTCCACCTAGTGACTGCCTGTTCCTGGGTGCATCCTCTGTGGTCAGGTCTGGGAAGAGGACACTAAAGAAAACTTTTAGGTGATCATGCAATTTTCCTTTCTGTTTGTGTTTAAGACTTCTAGTTCCCAAATTAAAGAATTCTTGCCTTCACAGCAGAAGTTCCAGTCTTTCTGACATCAAAATTGGTACCCAGGTAGGCCACTGATAGTCAACTGTCTTGTGTTTGTCCCTGACTCTGCTCCTCCCAATTTACCAGCACATCTGGAGGGAGGCAGTGCTGCAGTGACTGGCAGAGTTTATCTGGGGGCTGCTGGTGAGCTCTCAGGGTGGCTGCCTGGTTTGTAGTCCAATTCCAAAATCTTTCTGAACTCTGTGTTCTTGCTCCTTCACTGTGCAGCCCCTTCCAGCCATTTGCACCCTAATGGAGTGAATGTAAAAAACTGCCAGTTCAGAGCAACACTTCTCACCTACATTGCCCGGGTTTTAGATGCTGCAGAAGCTGCAAGGCAGCAGGATCTCCTGCTGAGGGACTCTTTTCAAAGTACATTGTCCCACTTTCCCAAAGGGGGAGGAAGGCAGGAGGAGTACGTGGAAGGATTCTTTGCAGTAACCTTTTCATCTCTAATAGTCAACAGGAAAAAAAGCTCTGCTTTGTTTTTCAGATAGCTTAGCTATGATATCATAACGATAAGAACTTTGTCTTAATGTCTACTTCTGTAATGTATCAGCCAGATAATCAGTTTCTGCTTCAAGAATTTTAACGAGAGGTTTGTGGTCTGCAATCAGAACAGCTTCTTCCAATGTAAAGACTCGTGGAATGTCCTCATACCAAAATACAATAGTCAGAGGGTGAGTCTTTTTTCATACGTCTCATGGAAGTGGAAGCAATTAGCATCTTTTTTCCATTATTATTTTAGGTGAGAAGCATCTATTCGTACATCAACTGAGCAGAAAGAAGGGGAAAGGTAATGTTTTTTTATCTCTTCTTAACTTCTTGATTTAATTAAATAGTTTCTAAGAGTTTTCAGTCTCAGATGGCCCAAAATGCAATTTTTGTCATTGCAATTATTAATGCAGATAAGTCATAGAGAAATTTGCTATAATAATTAGCTGTATGCGAAGAGGATCTGTTACAATGTATTCTTTGGCATGGTGCTTTTTTGTCATTCATAACCTCGCTTTTCTGGAAATAGTTTAAAACCTTACAAGTCACTTCCATAAGCCAGTCAGTTGCTTGTGAATGGAAAAAAATCCGTGTTTGTCCTTCCTATTACCTTTACCAAATTGCGTTGGACATTGCAGCACAAATTCCAGGCCTCTCAATTGTGTTTTTTTTCACTTGGATTTGAATAAAAATCTCTTTCCAGTTATATCTTGCACACTTGTCATATTATAAATGGAGGTGTCACTAGTACAGCAGCTATGTGCTGCTAATCCAGAAAAGACCCTTATTCGTGTTAATGATGATGCATATCAAGACTCTCGTTCCAACTCCATCTGCTGGTAAGCCTGAGACAGATGCACCTTTGTAAGAGGCTGCTCCCCATTTAGCAGTGGAAACTCTTCTGAAACTCTAGCGGAGGTCCTAGGATTAATAGTTTCATGTGCTACAAGTCACATTGCTATGAGATTTCACTTCACTACAGAATGTGATCCTCTGTGCTTCAGAAAGAGGCATTATTTGGAGTAATCTTAAGAAGTCTAACGTCTGGTGTTAAGGACAGAGATTTTTACAAAACTGATCTTTAATTTTTTTTCTCCAAGCCTGATGTTCTAATTGTAGCTATAATAATTGAAGAATATGTGGCCAATTACAACATTACGAGTAACATAAAATAATTCATTAATGCACACTTATTAAAAAATACAGTACGCAGATTCAAAGACAAAGGTTCTCTCTTTACATCTGGATTAATTATTTCCCAGTCTCAGACTGGACAGTTAGTATTTCCATTCTAAAGTTAAATAGATTAAGCTGTTTCTGAACATCACCCTGCCTTCACTTTTTAATGTTAATGTAAAGAAACTACAAATATGTTCATGAGAATTGACCTGTGCATACTATGATTACGTAAACATGTGTCCACTTCTGATGTTCAAAGAAAACACAAGCCTTAACTGAGGTTTTTAAACAAGAATCTTTACAGAGTCCTGCGGACATCTGTGATTTATGAACTAATATCATGGTGGTATCTTTCTTTGGAAGTGTTGTGCTATTAGGAACAAGTTAGAATCAAGTTAGTATTTAGTTACAAGTTAGTATATAGTTACAGATCTTCTGTAGTTTTTTATTCTTGTTAAATGGGACTCAGAAATCTGGGAACTCTTGGCAAGTTGCAAAATCTCAACTAATAAGCAACCCACTGAGAAATCTCTTTATATGTATTTTTGTGTGTAAAATAACTCAAAGAATTTTTTTCAAGAATAATGAAATCCAAGGTGAGTTGAATGGTGAGCTTCAAGGATTATGTTTTTATAAAACTTCCCCATCTTTTGTGCCTTTGGCACTCCTTCTCTTGCAACAACAGATATCAGGTACCTCACTTAAGAACTGCTTATTAAAGCAATAATCACTGATCTTCACAGTGGGAACTGCAGTGCTGAGCCAAAGTCACAGGTGCCAACTCCACCATATTTGGCTGCAAACCTTTATACATCATCTACTGTCCTGCTGCTTTTTTGGCTGTTGGTCTAGGAATTCCAGTCAATTGGCAGGCTTGTTGGAGAAGCTCAACAGCTCCAGGGAAGCTGCCCTGTGCTCAGAGATCCTGAGCAAATGGCCACTGCAGATGTACAAATTGACTTACATTTGTCTAGAGGATGAGATATGTCAGATCAGTGTATCAGTGCGGCAAGGCTGCAGCAAGCTGAATTCCATGGCTATGCCCATGTTAGCAAACTGGTCAGTGCCAGGGGATTTTTTTGAGGGCTGGACCCTGGTTCTGTTCTAGCAAAGTATTTGAAGATATCTGCCGTTGTTCTGCCATGGACTTGAAGCAGCCTTGTCCAGTTAAAATACGTTATGGAGAGGGAGACTTTAGTAGCTGAAACAGGGAGCAGTGCTGGTCCAGTCCAGCTGACTCTGACACTGGGCTTGTGTGTCCTACATGAAGCATTTTGGGCTGGCATTAACTGCTTGTCTCTGCAGCAAAAAGGGCTCCTTTAGGTTCAGGAGCAGAGCCTGCAGGAGGAGGCAGCTCAGACACAAGAGCAGAAGATATCTTACACTGGGGTGATACTCAGAGACTGTTGTTATCAGATTTCTAGAGTCCCATACTGTTGTTATCATATCTCTAGAGTCCCAAACCTTCTCAGTGATATTTCTTAGGGGCAGCTCTTCACAGCACTAACTCCTTCTTCTGCATGTTGTTCCTTCTTAGTCAGGGCTCCTTCAAGGCTCTCCCTAACTGGCCAACCCACCCCCATTTTATCCCAGTTATATTCACTAGGCACAGCTGCAGCCCAAGGTCATCGCAGCTGCAGCCCATCAAGAACAACCAGGACTTACCAGGGCAAGGCCCGTATACAGATATTCAAGTACAATACTGATATTTTACTAGGACTCAAAGACCACCTCTACTATAAGAGACCCCTGAACCAGCCCCAGCCACCAGGCACAGAAACATTGCACAGCTGTGCCCACTGGAAGGGGTCAGTCCCATTAGAGCTGTGTGTGTCTCTGCCCTGGAGAAGCAGGAATCCTCTTCTCATCCACCACCCTGTCCTGGGTCTAGCAGGAGATTTCTGCCTTGCACTGCCCTGCACAAGGAGATGTGTTCTAAGGCTAGCACAGATCCCAAAGTCAGTGGTTAGCAGATCTTAAAAGCTGAGCTGTTACATAAACTCTTTACCATCAAAGTTACTAGTTGGGCTGTATGTGTGCACACCACACATATCCACATACATCTGAATGAAAATTGACCAGACACACAAATTTCAGAGACTGGAAACAGGCAGTTCCACTATTAAAAATTTTTCAAAATTTTGCCAGGTTAAAGCAGGCCACTCTAGGTGGGAGATTAACCCATTGCTAAACATGTAAACAGCTTCTATATCCAGTGGAGAAAGAGAAAATGTTATTTAAGATATTAAAATTTACTTTTTGTTTTTATTTACCCTGAATATTCTGAGCTTTACTGCAGTTATGGCAGTATTGGAGTGATGAGTGAGTAATGACCTCATTAGAGGGCAGAGAGAGCAGAGCTAAGCACAGCCCCCCAGGTGTGTTTTGCTGCTTGTGATGCAGCAAAACTTACAACAAAAGTTGAAATTAGAGTGTAATTAAAACACATATATATCTATATCTGATTTTTTTTTATCTTACTGTGATTTCATTTAAATTCTGATCAAATCATAGGAATCTCCCAAGTGCTCCTTTTTTGGCATCACTATAAACAATTCTGGCAAGCTCTGTTGTGAAAAAGCTGTTTTCCAAGTCGTGCTTCCTAAAATTAATGTACACTATCTATAAGAGATTACTGGTTACCTCCACCTCATTTTTTTTCTGATGTACAGATTAAATTTGAATTTCCACCTGCTTTTCCTGACTGACATCCAACATAAAGATAGATAGATAGATTTATGCATATTTTAGTACATTGCAGTGAAAGTAATAAATTTTTTATTAGCTTGGCAGTTCAGATACATGGAAGGGAAATATTGTCAGTCAAAGCAATTGAAATTATTTTGATTTTTATTCAGACAGAAAAAAATTGAAAATATTTAGAGTTAAAAAATGCTTTGTTTCACTTGAATTATTTTGATTCCTAAGGCATTTTACTTTTTGACGTTTAAAACAAAATATATTTGAAACCATTTCAAAGCTTAAAGTCATTTCAAATGGGAAACCAGGAATTTTTCAACTTCTAGGGTGTTTTCCAGTTCTTTTCTGTTAATGAACAATTTGTTGGAATTGATTAGAAGTAATAAAATGTCTGGTCTCTCTGAACCCATATTTTCCACAGAAAAAAAATGGAAAATGCCATGAACTATTAATTTATCTACCCAGAGGAAAGAAAAGAAAATAAAGAAAACCAAAACCCAAACTGTAGGCAGCTCTCGTGGTCTTTCTTTCTCTTAGCTTCACATTTTTCTTTCCCTGCTGACAGACCCCTCTCACCCACTAATTGTAGAGAGAGGGAAGGAAGTGGTATAAGTTCCTTTCCAAATTGGCTGTCAGGTACTTGGTCACATATTTGCTACTTGCTTGGATTTCGCAGAGAACCTGCAAATTTTTTTGAATTTTTTTCCCCCCCAAAATTTGTATTTCTGCCCCTGAATTTCTGATGTGTCTTGTGTTCTGCCATATTCTGTTACGTCTTTTAGTGTGAAATAACACAGTGTGACAGCCAGCAGCCAGTCATAGATTGAAACATTGTGCAGCTGGGTGGAAGAGACTTCCACATTTCCTTTTTGAAGATTGTTTCAAAGCAAAAAGTAAAGTTTGCATGACACAAAAACACAAATCCAGTGATCTTATTACACATGACTTAGAACAAGATGGTATTGCTGAACATTTCTCTAAAGAAATGTACAGTATATACTGTATCAAAGCAGCATAAATTAAAGTCATGTTCACCTTTATTTTTAGCTGCAAAGATAAATTTGACTGTTTAGCTGATCTCAGCAGGATCCAATCCAAAATCAGTTTAGTGCTTATAAAGTAGCAAGTTTCAGAATTGCGCTGCAGATGAGCCGGGCAATTACTGTCATTTCCATTGAGATTTTTAACTAACATTGACATCCTTCAATGCAGAAATATGTCAATTCATTAATTTCTCTCCCAAATTGTGTCCCATACCTTGTGTTTTTCATGCTATTTAGAAAGTCTAGGTTCATAAGTTAAATAAATACTTCTAAGAGGTGGTTGCTAATGGGTTACAAATCTAGCTAGGACTTTTTCCCTCCAAGCTTGGGTAATATCTGTAAAAGACCATGTCATTTGCCACAGGAGCCACTGCAAATTAACAAGGCTTGTGAAATCCAGGCATTTAGATCCATTACAGCATCTGGCTTTGAGCTCCTGCTCACAGGGACACCGCTGACTGTCAGGAGTGGGACTTTGGGCACTCACAGAGGCTCTGACTACCCCCAGTAGCATTGCAGCCTCATCAGCACTGATAACTTGCTAGGTTTGTTAAAATAAGCTTGAGAAGGTCTCTGGAGGCCAACCACACCTGATTGTCACACTGACTGAACCAACCAGACATGCCTCCTCCCTGGCATAATGATGGGAAGACAACTGAGTCACCTTGTGTCACACCTGGCTGCCTGTCTTTGGTACCCACACAGGGATCCAGCTCAGAGCTACCTGACTCTCACTCCTCAAATTAAGAACATTCAGAATTGAAGTCTGACTTCCATACAACAGGCAATTGCTTTTCTGGCATATTGTTTGTATGAAAGATGCATCACATCATGGTTATTTTTTTTCTATACTGCAGCACTATGCTTGTTTTTAACACCAAACTGTGAGTTTTCACATTTCAGTACTTACTTGTTAATGTTTCAATACTTGCTAGTTAACAGTTCAGTTCTTCCAAGTTAATTAGACATTTCCTGACATACTTACAGAATGAATATGATTCCAGTGTAGACACACACCCCTACATGTGAATTATATCAGCCCTCTCTCCAGCAGATAAGCACACACAAGATAAATAGATCACCCTGCCTACAAAGGCAGATGAATTTCCTTAATCAGGACGATGTTTCTTATGCACCTACGCAGATTTCATAGAATAAAGCTCTGCTGGAATTTGCCTGAAAATAACAGGGGGCAAATTAAATTTTCAAATGGAATTCAGAACAATAGTAATATTTCCTGAAAGGCTACTAATTCTAGTGAAGCTATTTCAAAGGCCACATTCTTTGCAGGTCGCTATGGAAGGCTTGCTCATGTTATAAAATGATAGCACCCTTTTGTGGTCTGAGCTCTCTGTTACACCTGCTGTGTCCACTTTTTTCCCTCCTCATTTTTGGTTCTGCTTGGTCTAGCACGGACTGGTGCTGCATGAATAGAAAGCAACAATATAAAGAACCCTGTCCCATATCTCAGGGATTTTTTTTCCTTTTTGACTGTGTCTAAGATGCAATTAACTTCTCATAAGACATAAAATAACATCATTCAAAGCCAAAATTACTAGCTGGTATTATTCCATGTGTTAAATTACCAGAACATTGAAGATAAAAATGGGAAACACCCTATAAAATAACTCATTATGAACAATGCTGGTTTTATCTTCTTGTTATTTTGGGTTTGCACATCCCTTTGATAAATTTTGTTAAGAGGGATATTGCACCCACTCTATTGCTGAAGGACTACAAGAAAAAAGCCTGTTCCAATCATAAAATATTTTCAGATGAACCAGTTGGGCGTAGGCTCTAGAGCTAGTTTATATTTATTTAGGTTTCTGAGAAGATGCCAATGCATTTCAATTGCACTTTTAAATAAGCATGTTCAGAGCATGAAGAAATGTACCTGCATGTGAAGCTCAGCTCCCATAGCAAAATCTGTTCATAACCTGGAAATACCCAGAGGATTAATCAAATCTTCCTCTATTGCAGCTAAATTGGTATCAAAAGCATTTTAGTCACAGCAATATACCTGCTAACTTATAATAGCCTTCTCTGGTATTTTTCCACAGAAGCTTCCTTGTTTTCAGTAAATCAAAAGCTTGTTATTTTTTCCCTCCAGTCAGACTTGTCTGATTTCTCATGTTCCCTAATTCCCCTGACTTCCCTACTCATGACCAGTGTATCTTCATAATCCATGGGGAGTCTGCTCCTGCAGCTACAGAAAGGGAAAAGAGAAATAATTGACAAGCAACACAATTCAGACTTGAGAGTCTTCTCAGATGGAAGGAACCAGAAAATGAGAAATTAATATTTTCACCTGAGATAGAGTCTTGAATACCAATGACATAAAATTAAGCAGAAAGATATGGGGAAAAATGTAAAGTGCATCAGGCAGATAGGGATGCCTGTGAAGAAGCAGTGCTGAAAGATACAGCAAAGAGTTTTACACTCAAAAAAGAGATAAGTAGCAGATCTTTTTTACAGTTCTGTGCTTTCTTTTCTGTGCTGCTCAGGTCTGCAAAGAGCATTGTCAAGAAAACACTGACAACCTACAGAAAAACAGTGCAGGTGATTCTGGGAAAAACGAATAGAGAATTCAAGTTTCCTGTGGGTGAGTCATGTGCCTCTTCTAATCATGCCTCCACTGCAATTATCTCAGAGTCTTCCTTCCCTATGTCTGTGATCACCTTGGAGCATCTCCAATTCCCCACCTCACATCTGCCGGACTCTTTCGCAAGCTGGAAACCAGGATTCATGTCTGTTCTCATGCTGGAGACTTTCCCACAGTGGGCAGAGTAGCTACTTCTGTCTCCTCTACTCAGCCCTTGGTTTATCCAAAACTCCTAAATAGTGCAGAGTAACTTCTGTAAATAGAGAATTTGGCCAATGGCTCCCCATGTTTTTAATGGAGGACTGAGAGATAAACAGACAGATCCTGTGATCATGTAACTTTCATCACTTGTGTAGGAAATGGATGCAAAATAGTTAGAAGCCTCAAAGGACTGATTTATGAGGAAAGATGATCACTGTGGTATTTGTTATTATGAGATAGATCCGTCTCCCTCTCTCCCTGTGGTTTTGACCAGAAATTCCATTCTGGACCTGAGAAAATTTTCCCAACAAAAGTTTTTTAAAACTTGCATGTTCCCATGAAACATGTCAGTTTCTAGGACTGGCATTTTTCTGAAGAAAAAATATTTTCTTGAAACACTTGACCAACTCTAGTGACCACATGAGCTATAATAATTTGTATTTACAGACTGGGCAGAATGGAAGAGCAGAAAATGTTAAACCAAACAGCATCCACCCAAGCTAGAATAACTAAGGGAGATTCTCAATCCTTTTTTAGAGGATATCAGCTGGGAGTATGAAAGCTTTCATCCTCTAACAGAACATTATGGTTTCAGATTCCTATTCAATCAATAAACTTACTTTCCATTACTTCAGGATAGAAAGACCTGAAAAGTCCACATTTATTTTGAGGAAAATTCTTGTGGGATTTTTCCACAACTTTTCTTAGATGAAAGCTTGTTAAATGGTGATACCTCTTCTCTTCTGTGGTAGTACCTCATTGCCCATAAAATCTATGATTTTCAGTATAAGCCATGGCATCAAAATCTGCCTGATTTTGGATTTCAGTCACTCTTATCAGTGACTCCATGGCCAGGAATGTTCACTATGGAAGTGATGTCATCTTTTACTTGGAAGAGGTGATGGGCTACAATTTAACAGAGGAAATCCTTTCCATTTTTGGGCTGGATTGTTTTCTTGTTTGCTTGTTCTATATAACATTTTCTAGGGTTTAGCTGCAACCCTGTGCTTCACTAGTCCATAGTTTACTTTACTGAAAGGTTGCAGGCCAACCCCTGCAAAGCAATAATTAGAGAAGTTTCATTTTTATTGTTGCATTTAAGTATTCCTGGATCTGTGGCTGCTTGGCTGGAGGAGAGGGATAAATTGATATACATTTTGTTTCTTTTTAATCTGACATCCAGCATCTCTACTATTCCAACAGTGGGCCTCCCGACTTTGTTCATTTTTTTTAAATTAACTGAAAAAATGTTGCTTTTGAAAGGTGAAAGCATGAAGAATTACAAGGAGCCCAATGAGCTTTGCTATATCCTTCAATGTACTGCCGCTCACTGGTAGTCCTAAATCATTAGCTGGAAGAGACAAGCCATTTTGAAGAACTCATGCATTGTGCACTTTATGCTAAGAGAACCTGGAGTATTTTCTTTCCTTTGTCTCTTTCCATTTGGCTCCTTTGCAAGTGGAGCCTCTACTGACATCCACTGGTAGCCACAGGACAGCTGCACTCCTGCAAGCTGCTTGTAACCCACCCGTGCTAATCCCCTCTCCTGTGCCAAGTCACTGATTTAGTACCGTGCTAGATGTCAGCTCAAATGTAAGGTCAAAATAATGTAATCCTTCCAACTTCTCCCTCCTTCCCAGAGGAGCAGCCCCTTTCCCCTTCCATGGTGGTAAATAAATTCAAGAGATGAAAACCTGCTAGGAATTTCTTTGGCTGTGCTTACCAATTAGGAATACAGAAAATCAAACCACAGTTTCCTAGGTGTAGTGGGAATTTATAGGGAATGAGAGCTACCAGAACATGAGCTTGTATGTTACTCATTTTAACTTTTTTTTTTTGTTGTTTAAACTGCAGTAAATTAAGACTTAATGATCAAGGGTGCAGGAATGAGAACTAGAGACCAGATGGGAAGAGCTGAGGGTGCTTTGCTGAACATGCTGTGCCACTGACTCTTTCTAGCCATTAATCCCATGGCCTGGCTTGTCCATAAGTACTAAAGTACTGCAGTGTGAGATGAGTGTAAAGATAATTAAGAATACTGCTATCACCATTAGCTTCTTCTGTCTCTGTGTAACTCTTTCCAGATTATAGGGGCATGTCTACAATATTATCAGATTCCAGGAGGTGTGGGACTTTGGTTTGGGTCCCTGTAAATTTGCATGTCTTTACACAAAGGAAATGGAGAAAAAACTGTGTTGTAAATGTTGTAAGACATAGTGGGTGAATCAAGAGCCAAAACAGTGGAAGTTGCCTAAGTATGTTATTTTCTATAACTTTTAGTGAGTTCTTTGCACACTGAGTTATTTCTTAGTTAACTAGCTTGGTAGTTATATTCAGTGATTCATTAACAACACTTACTTGTAATCTCTGCATTTCTCCTGTGTGTTTCAAATTTTTCTTATAATCATTTTATGGTCACCTTAGTCACATGTTTCTCATTTCTGGTTTGATAAATGTAATTAGTAAGGAGGGCTGTTAAAGAAAAGGAGGCCACAGTTTGAGCCATTCACTTTTTACTTTTGAAGAAGGAATAACTGCCATTTTATTTACATTAAAAAGTCTGGCAGAAATCATTGTAGTGTTTCCTTTTTTGGCATCACTATATCCATGCCAACCTGCATCACCGTAACTGGACCAAAAACACTGAATATAGTCATGGGGGCTCGGCAAAACATTTTGCTGATCCCAGATTTAGAGGTCTGCCTTGTAGTCCCACCAAACCTAAGGACTCCCAGCACCGAAGATGCAGTATGCTTATCCTTCACAGAAATTTCTAGAATAGGATTGATTTAGTATTTTCTGGAGAAAAGCACCAGCTGTGCTGGTCACTCATGGTGTTGCTCCTGAGTCACACTATTTCTACAACAGCAAATAATTCTCACTGGTGGTAGCTGAGAAAACCGAGAAGCTGAGTTGCTGAAAGCAGCAGCAGAGTTGGTGAGTACATGTAGATCTGAGGTCCTACCCTGCAGCCTCACCATCAGTCCTGGTGTGTGCTACATTTGAGGTTGGCTTTTGCTTATGAGGAGCCTTGCAATGGAGAGGCAGAGCTGTCACTGCTGTGGTGACACACTCAGCGGCTGCTGATGGAAAGATGTTTGTGTTTGTTTTGAGTGCTGTCCCCAAGCTCCCTGATCTTTTCCCAATGGTCCCACTGGCTCCCAGTCTGCATTTAGGAGGGTCACTCCAGCTCTTCATCCTTGGCTGCCACATCACAGTTGTGTCTCTCCTGCTAAGGAGCCTCAAATGAGTCCTGCAGCAAATGGACAGTAGTTTCTGTCGACTGAGGTGTGGAAAAGCCTTCTGCTCCTCTGTTTCTGCAGATCTTTAAGATTTATATGTTTTCAAAACCACAAATGATTAATCTGCAAGAAAGTGAAGCTGAACGGCTGAGTGGTGGGGTTCCCAGGGATGTGAAAGGAGTTGTCCAAGCAGGCTGTTAGTGGAACCTAACTTTATTTGGCCAGGTCATTGAGCTCCTCTGTTCCCCCAAGCTATTTGATGCTATTTTCCACTGTGCATGTGCATCTGTTAATGTAATTTAGAAATTAATAGTTTAAAAACACTCCAGAAAATTACTTAGTATGTTTCAGCTACTTTTAAAATAAAACCTATAAATTCTCTCTGAACGAAACTTGGGGGAAAATGGAGCAAACCTACTTCATTGCCCAGGCTTTGCTGTGCTAACTGGGCCATGCACATCATCTTTATTAAGGCATCCACTGCCTAACATCCTAAGGATAAGCATTAGCGTTTTCTCCTGGACCTCAAGCAGCATTTAAATTGGAAGTTGGAATGTCAAAGCCCAGAGATCTGAGTGTGCCTTTTCCTTATGGAAAGTTCAGTGCTTGGGAGTTCTTAATCAAGATTGTCAGACGTTTCCTGCTCATTTTCAGCCACCAACGGCAGGCATAGGTGACTCCCTCCTTGCTGTCGGGGGGCGGACAGAGCAGCGCTGTGTGATCTCTTGCCCACTGAGCCACCTGCAAGTCGTTTCGCTCCAGCTGTGGCAGACCTCATGCAGAAACACAGCCCTGAAAGAGCTGGCTCCTGGCCAGCAACACTGTTAGGGGTTTTTAGCTCAATTCTTTCACTGACCTCCTTCTGAGGAGCATAATTCATTAAGTACAGTATCATAAAGGCCACGGCGATTAGAAACAGAAAACACTGCCACCAGTGTAGCCCATAAAGGAGGAATCAACAATACAGTGTATATATATATATAATTTTTTTTTTTCTTGTTAAGTTCATGTTAGTTTATTCTGGTATTAGGAGCTGAGAAGGAAATGTTTCTGGTCTTGCTTGCTTGGGATCTCTATGTAAAAGTTTAAATGGATAATATTTAGTCTATGCTACTGTAAATCCCAGTGTGGGGCACAGCAGGTTGTCCAAAGTTATCGTGCTCCTAAGCAAGGCTGTGTGGCAAGGATAAGGGTCACAAATCAGAGCACTCCATGGAGTCCTCTGCTGTGAATGGAAATGCAAAATCTCACATCACCTCACAGCATCACTACTTAAGGGGAAAAATAAAACAAAAGAGGGTAGGATACTCAGGGTTAAGCATGCTCAGAGCCCATTTTGTATGATTTCACATGATGACCCAGAAAAACTTATGTTTGAGAACAAATATCATTCTGTTATCTGGCAGATGATGTTTTGAGTAACTCAGGGTTATGACTTCCAGGCAAACAATCTTGTTAATAGATATGGTTTTGAGGCATCCTAAAGGTGTAAGACACTGGATAACATTTTTGATCAATCAATCTCATTGTAAGTAGGACTATTATGAAGCTGTTGTTAGGCTATACCCATAATTATTTTTGAACTGCACCAAAAGAAGAAATTCTGGTCATCTTCAAAGTCTGATGACTTGTAATGATTATTAGGAATAGCAGACTTAGAGGGTTTTCCATGCAAAAGATGAAGGAATTTGAAGTTTTAGTTATGTGGCAATTGTTGCTCTTCATTGTCTGATGGTTAAAAAAGGAAGATCAGTATTCCTGATGAAAGTCCTACCCATTGTATAACCACTATATGTTAAATCACAACCACCCTTCTTCCTCTCCTCCAGTCTTTGGTTTCTCAGTTAATTTTTTTTTCCAGGAATTTATCACTTTTTCTTCAAATTGTCTGTGGGTGCAATCCAGATTTCATGTCTGACCAAGGCATCGAGGCTCAAAAATACTGATGGTAAATTACAGCTGATTTTAAAAAAATAAACACTGAATTGCTTCTTTTTTTTGCACAAGGCTCCTACCTTCAGATGTAAATAACAGTGGAAGACTGTGAGAAATGGAATTAACAAAAGAGTTATCAGGCATCTGCAACAGAAGCTACAGTTGTAATTTTTTCTAACCTGTCTTGCTTCAGTTCTTTTAGCTATTTTGATTGTTTTAATTCTGCATTGGGATTTTGGTGGATCTTTTCAAATTTATGGGAGCTCTAACTCCCGGGGGAGAAAGAGTACCTTAGAGTTGTTGTAACAACTACTGCAGTAAACATTGCAGCATCGTTTTACCTGTTTCAATGTGCTGTTAATCTTCACATAAGTGATACAGGTTACCTCCATTCAGAACCTGGTGAGTTCTTGAAGATCAGACCATTTTTTTACCTGAAATGACAATTTTTTTTTAAATGTACAACATGAAACATTCAGAATTTAATACTTATCCAGCCATTCTGAATATGGTTTCCTGACTCAGTAGCTCTATACACATTAATGTGAAAACTGTTTCAGACACAGGACTTGCTTGCTTTTTTGGCGGCATGATAAACTTACACAGGTATCAATCATCTTCAGGACTTGAAACATTCAGTCTCTGCTCATTATTTGAACACAGCAGAGTACAGCACTCTGAGGGCTGCATTGTACCTTATACATCATCAGGAATGAAGTGTTGAGGGATAACACTGCAACCACGAACTCCCAGGGCTTTCCCACTCAGTGCACCCCATCTTCAGTGATTTATCACACTGGAAGAAAAAGCAATGTGCACCTTTTCCTTTCCTGAGTAGTTCCCCTTGGAGGCTTAGGTGAGTGTAGGTACATGAACCTAATTTTCCACCTGATCAACTCAGTTAGCTCCTATTCCTGGGAAAGGAAGGTCATGAGAAAGGAGATGGTTACTTGTTCTGATTAGGCTTCTGGTCAAGCTATGCCATTTGCTAATAAAATTTCCTTACTTGGTTTTTTGCTGTTGGATACTCAGGACCAGATCCAGAAAGAGAAGGGAGTCATTATAGTGTCCAGTGTTGTGATATTTAAAAATTATACATAGGAGTGGTATTCAAAATATAGGAGTGTGTGCCAAAGTTGCTAAAATATGTACAGATGAGTAGTAGGCAGCTCAGAGTGAGATTCACAAAAGGTATCTCTCTAAGTGAGAAAATAAAAAAAACTTTGAAAGGAGAGACTTCTCTTGGCAGTTTCAGGATTGCAGTTAGATGATGCTGTGAAATGGACTCCTTGTAAAAAATCCCTCCTGGTTTTTAGTCGCAGTTCTGGAAGGTGCATTAGACCTAAGTATAGATTATATTTTCATTGTTTGTCAGTGTCGTGCTTATATAGAGCCCTTAAATTGGTATTGAGAGCAGTGCAGGTTTCTCTGATGAGGGGTCAGACAATTCCAGCAAAAAATCAGCAAGAGTCCCATCTGAACTGCCCTCTTAGGGCTATGTGTACTAACTAGTAAATTCAAAAATGCTAAACTTCCCTCTCTGGCCTCTAGGCCAGCTGGTCCTCTTTGGTAGTACCTCTATCATTACATTCTCTTATTCTCCAAAGCAAGATGGTCTTGCTGAAATTGCCCATGGCAAAAGTCATTGGCCTGTGGTAATTCTCAGATTGTCTGGGGGAGTACACATTGGTCTGGGTCAGCCTTCTCTGTGGATTAGCAACAATAATTTGCATGGTCACACTGCAGGGCAGGTGTTCATGCCCTGGCTCCATGCACTGAAGCAGCATTGAGGCACTTTCTCCCCACTGATTTCAGAGTGGTCTCAGGGTGACTGGAATCCTTGTTTAGGAGTTTTTTCAGGTGCACAAGGTCAATGGGATATTTATGAGTACAGCTGTTCCCAGAAGTATCTGCTGGGGTAGGTGCTCCACATTACTCAAATGATAATGATCCCCACTTTGATTCATATGAAAGAATTATCAAGTCTTCCTACTGAGGTGACTTCATGTCTGGGCTGATTTAAACTTTTCTATCACCAGTTTAAGCACTTCTAGGAGTTCTGTTAGTGTACTGGCCATGTCATTGTGAAAAGACTGATATAACTTTCATTCAGAAGACACATTTCTGACATCTTTATGCTCTGTTTTGTTATTGGTGATGAAATCTGGAAAACAAAGCAAATTGTTTAAAAAATAATGAGTTCTTATTTTTCTCTTTAGGTAATTTATCTTTCTCTTCTCATACCATAAATTTATTTATTATTTGTATTTTGGGGTTTTTGGAACATATTTTGCTGAGTGAAAGCTAATTTTGTTTGAAAGTTTATTTTTAAAAAAGAGGTGAATAGCAGAAAGTTCACAAAGGTTACAATATCTGCTGTGAAAGGGCAGCAGAGGCAATCTGGCATAAAATTTTTAATCCTAGTACGTTGGTTATTCCTATTTGTGGTTCTACCAAATTCTTTATTGCCTATAACTTAACACACCTAATTGTTCTGGGTATTGTACTATTTCCCCCCAAAATGCAAAGCAAATAAAAACACAGGGTCAGAAAAGCAGTCATGAGCTCATATGAGAAAGATCTGCCGGAACTTGATCCTACAAGTTCCTCCAAGAAAGAAAGAAAACATTCCCTCTTTCTTCCACTGTTCTGTTGTCACCTGGACCCAAATATTGAGGCACTGCAACAGGGCTGGGGTCAAAGTAAGATGACAGTGAATGTGTTTAAATTAACCATGTTTTGCCTTTACTTTTGCTAGAGTTTTCAGCCCTTTATTCAAGGTGTTCCACCCTTACCTTGTTGAATTGTGACCCAGAGATGCCTCTGACTTGCCATTCACTCTAGAGGGAGCATGGGGTAAAAGTGGCTCAGGAAAGTACCTAAAGTGGCATAATTTGGGTTTCTGGGTGCAACACATCGTGGGCCAATCTGATATTTTGCTCTGTTTCTTGGCTGAAGGGTTAAGTGAGCAGGAGCAGCTGTCTTCCTTACTGCTCAGAGAGGAGCAGCCCTTAGGGGAGCCTGTTGGTTGCATCCCAGGAGAGCAGGAAGGGTTAACCCTTCAGTGGTCACCAGGACCACTCAAGAAGTCATTTCCTATGCAAAGCATTTGCTGCTTGTTAAAACAGATGGGCAGTGAGCTAGGAAGGCATTTTTAAAGTCCTGCAGTGCTGCATGGTGCAGTGAGAATATCTTCACCTGAGCCAGTCAGAAGAATTGTTTGTCCAAAATGCCATAATAGAAACTAGAAAGGAATCTCTGGTAATTCATGAAAAGGGTATTATGAGTGGAAGAGTTTTTTAGTTATGGAGAGGCTTTAAGAATGAGGACAAGTTTGGAGCGGGCCCATTTATGGCTGTGGATTTATTGGTGGAGCTCTGGTTTGTTATTTAAGGATGATTAAATGATGTGATTTTGACTTTTCAATTCTACAAGCCTCCTGTCAAAGGGTATAGATATCTAGCACAGCATTAATACATTAGCAAATGTAGGTAGCTATAACACAGACAAGTGTCAGCAAATTATCAAAACTCCTCATACAGTCAGGGGAGAGAAACAGAGACTTTTAGGATGCAGTTACCAAAACAGACATCTATGTTAAGTGAATCATTCTCTGAAAGAGTTTTTTCTCTTGCCAACAGGACAATTTAAGATTAATATTTCAAATATAAATGTAATAATCTATATTCCCTGTCTTTACATGACAGTGAAACAGGCAGAGTAAGGGGTAATGTGGGTATCTTAGGCAAGGGTCATTGATGGTTCTTCCTGGGTGGGTGTTACATAGGATCCATCTTCATCTTTATTAATTGCAGGCATTTTACTGTTGAGTTTAATTTAGGAAGCCAGTCACCAAAAGTTGCCCTACAGTTTCCAGTTGACCTTCAGTTTCTGTTATATACAATGGAAACAGAAGACATAATTAAAGGAGGACCTGGGGCTGAGGTGGACAGAATAGCTCTCTATAAATGCTGATTTTTGTGAGGGGTCATGTGCCACATGGTACAAAATGCTTGCAACACCTTCAAACCCCTCTCTCACACAGAGCTACCTGGGTCCAGAGGTCTATAAATGTTGAGTCAAACCCTTAAAAATATTAAATCATTATTAGAAAATTTGATATCAGAGTTGTCTAAAGACAAAAAGGATATATGCTTCAGCCCCAGTGAATCCAAATCTTTGTGTGGAATAGTTTTGATCATACCATCTCCTAGTTTTGATGTCTCTTAGGAATTCCAATTATATTTAACGTCCTCCATGTAGCCATCATTCCTTCAGACTTAACTTTGCTTTAGCTATAGATGTTCCTCTCTCACATTTTTAGGTGGATCAAGTAACCATTCTTTTCAAGTAACCATTCCTTTCTCTATGATTAAATAAGCAAAATGCAGTAGGATGATGAAAGAATTATAGTTTTCCCAGCAAAGACAGGAAGAGAAGTGGCTGGTTTGTATTTCTGGAGACTTTTCTTCACGTTTCTTTCTACATTCACTACCTCTGAAACAGCATCACGTTCCCAGTAGACTGCAGCATCCCTGAGTAATTCTTTCTGGGAGAGATCAACAGGAGGATAGAGCAGCCCATCATCAAAGGTTTCCCTTCCTCCCCTTTCCTCAGGAAGTTGAGAGAACTGGTTGGTGTTTTGGAATGAGCATCTGCTGTGCTAGTAGCCCACTGCAGCCTACCTAACTGTCTGTATACACTGACAAGCAACTCCTAGAATCTCAAAGCAAGGTTAAAAATAAACCAAAACAGGAAAGCTATCAGTGCACATGTCCTGTCCAATGACAAAGCTGGAAAGGGGATGGTATCTGATTTAACTAACAAATCCATCTAGCACAAATGGACTCAGTTTGCAGCAGCACCTGAGGTGTCTTCACACCTCTACTGACTGGATTATTGAAAGAGATAAGTACAGGACCTGTATAGAGGAGAGTGCAAAGCAGAAAAGAGGAGCCTGCACAACAGTGAGACAGGAGGTGGCTGATGAAAAAGCATTGAAAAAGTAGTTAGAGTGAGGAAGAAGAAATGCAGTAGGATCTTTCATGTGAAAAGGGAAAATTTTCAACTGAAACAGTCCAAAAGGTAGGTAGAGCAATACATGTAGGAAAAAAGCAGGTTTTTGGTACTTCTGGGCAATGCAAAGAGGAATGACTCAGAAAGACAAATTCCCTCATTAAAAACAAAAAATTTACAATAAAGAGTGATCAAGTGCATCCCACATCAGTGCAACCACACGTCAATTAGACAAATACTATTGTAATTGCACATGAAAAGAAGAGTAGACAGAGAGGGTGATTACATAGATGACAATTAAAAGCGCATCCTTTCTTCACAGGAAGGTTAAACTAACTTTCAAAGTGCAAAAGGAATAGCATTGCTTGTGGAAAAAGATGGAGCTTCATGTGTTTCAGGGATGGGGACACCTTGGCATATCTTTAGTATTTAAACTGTATTTTTTTAGTTGTAAACCTATGGATGAAGTAAATTTTGTGCACATATTGAGTATGTGTGAGGTTGTGCTGGAGTGGATAAAGTGTGGCAGCATGTTGGATCACAAAGTGCATCCATGCTGTTGTGCAGTTCTGACTAGGTGGTGGTGGGTGTTTTCAGTGCTGTTGTGTCCATGAAAAGTAATTTCACTGTGTTTCAGTGGTTACAGGGATAGGAAGGATAATTTAGCAATTTTAAGTGTAGTTTGAATTAGGCTGCATATATAGATGTCTAATGTGTAATGGCAGTCTAGATTGAACCAGCTATTTTATTACTTTTGGTAACTGGTTGCTTTTGGTGTTCTATAGGATTAAAAAGGGTTATGAAAATGTTGGACAGCCCAGGCCTCCAGCTCCAGCACAATTTGCTTTAACTGAAGATGAACACCATGATGAGGTGGAGGACTAGCTCTGATACATGGGAAAGAAATGCAGCATTTCCTTCTGCAAGGACCATGTGTTGTCTTTCATAGGAAAGTGTGCATGCTTTTTTTCCTTTTGATCTTTATACAGTATTTTCTCTGTACTGTTGAACTACACCAAATGTCTCTTTGAGAGTTAGGCAAACAAGTATTAACCTTTTGCCAACTGGTGTGAAATTAAAAAAAAAGGATTTTTAAAAAATCTATTTCAACTGCTTTTCTGTCAGACAATGATTGTATAATTGAAAGACATCCAGTTGATAAAAAAGAACATGTTTTTTATTGGCAGCACAGTAACATGAGTTCAAAGACTGTATTTGCCAAGAGTGCATAACTCTGTAATGGCCGGCATACTTTTACAAGTGTTCTGTGGTATTACTGACAGAAAGATCACTTTGGTCCAAGACAGATGTAAAATACTTCATTTAACAAATATTTACTCCACAATTATCTGAAAATGTAGAAAGTACAACCTGACATGTTTGAATATCTAAAGAACCTGTTTATGGGGTATTCTATTATTGTTCCTACATAATAATCCAAAAAATATAGTTGTAGGGGAGGCTGAATGATTTAGGATATTGGTAATAGGATACAAAGCCTTTCACTTCTTGGTCAGCAGTTCAAATCTGGCTTAGGTTGGTAGTAACTCAAAATGATTGCTGCACTGTGTTGAGGGTTAATCACAGGTTGTACCTCCCAGCTTCAGAGTCCACCACCATAATGACTAAATTGGCACAATGACCAAAAGTGCTCATCACGGCACTTTTGCAGGAATTAGGGAAGACCATGAAGGTGGCTGCAGAGATACAGGACCCCAGCACATCTTGCAGAGAACTGCACAATTACCTACTCCAGGAACCTGCCAGAAGTTTTGTCTTATCTCAGTAGTGGTGTAGACAGTAAATGCTCCTGCAGATCGACCATCACGGGATGCTGGCATCTGTAAGGAGAGATGGATGTCACCACGAACTGTCACAGCAACAGCCATGCTGATGCAGGACTCTGTGGCACAATTACTGATGGGTAATCAGAAGACTCACTGAAAGGTGAGGTTTATTTCTGTTTTTATTTGGTGTTTTGAGTTTGGGAAGAGAACACCAAGGTTGTAATCAGCAGTGTAGATTTAATACTTGAAAGAGAATGTAGTGGCATATTTCAGGTGGATGGAGGGCTGCATTTGATCAAGTCCTAGGCCTATTCCTGATGTTCCTGCCTTTTACTGGGATACCAAAGCTGCTGATGGCCATTTCCTCCCACCAGGACCAGCTGCATGATCTAGCTCACAATCCAAATCTAGCTCTTCAACCTTCTTGCTGTCCAACACAGGGCATCATGGTGAAGTTACTGACAGACAGTAATCCCTGACACCTGCTAATGCCCAGAGTGTGGTTGGGAACAGTTTTGGAGAATATTAGCTGGACCAGGACAAGACTAAAACAGGGACCACCTAAGAGGATAACAGTTCAAACAATCCTGCTCTGGTGGTGGGCATATGGTCAGGCACTCTTTAATTCAGTTGTGTAAGGACAGCTGTGGGACCCTATCTAAGAGGTTTTGTTTTCCTCTTTGAAGTGAAGATTGTGGCATTTTTGGTTCTTGTGCATTTGGATTTTTTAGAATAAGATTTGCCAATTGTTAGAGCGATGCTTCATAAGAGGCAACTGATTTGATGCTTATCTATAGTCCTGTAGAATTTTCAGCTGGCATGAAAATAATGGTAAGTGAATTTAAGTTTAAGATTCACAAGGTGTTGCTGCTCTAGCTGATATAATTTTATAGAACCACAATTGCATCTGCAGTTTTCCTCTTCCAAATACCTAGGCACATGGCGAGATTCTTGGAATTATCCTGGGAATGGCTAGGAGCTGGATTTCAATGATCCTTGTGGGTCTCCTCCAACTCAGGATATTCTCTGATTCTATGATATTTAACACCTTTTCTCTCATTAATTCTCTCATTTGCAAACTGGCAAACTGGGAAAGACTGCTGTGACAACTTGATGACCACAGAGTTTTTCTGAGGAAGGGAACAAATTCACTGCTGCTTTTTTGCCTTTTTTTTTTTGAAAAAGGTTTTTTTAGAAAAAAGGTTTTTCTAGAAAAGGGTTTTTTTTTAGAAAAAGGTTTCAGGTTATTTAAACCTATTCCCTGATTTCAAGTTCAGATACTTAGCAACAGAAGGTGGTATCCTGACACCATTGCTTACAGGAATTTCCCAAAATGGTCCAGTGTACTTCTACCATTTCAGTCCTACTTTTCCTTCAGGTAAAAGTGATAGATGTCTTTACTTTAAATGATATTCTTCCTCTCTGTCAAATATTGTGCTCTCTAGCAATGACTGATGACTCTGCACTTTAGGAAGTTGTTTAAAAATGTGCATACCAATACAGGTGGTTACTAAAGTTACATAAGATTGAAGAAAAATATTTAAACAGAGTCTTGGATTCAGGTAATTCAATTAAGATGCCTGAGTTAGGATCAAAGCCACAGTTTGTTCTCTCTAGTTATTGGAGAAATAGGCACCACCAGGAGCAACTCAGTATCTTCCAGCATATAATTACTCTGCAAAACCTGAACTGCCTTCTGCAGATCCCTGTCTGTACTGAGACAAAACCAATCCCATCCATGATGGTGCTGCCCTAGCATGGCATGAACCCAGGCCACTGCAGCTCAGAGGAACTTTCTTGGCTTTCAGCTGCTTCTTGAGGATCTCAAATTGGGCATTGGGAAAAACGTTTACCTAAATCATTTTCAGATACCTGAGTCCATATAAACTGACAGATTCAACAGTGGTAGACCCTGTAAAACGCAGAGCAATGCTCTCCATCAGAGGCAGGGACAAGGAGAAGTCAGGCCAACCAGCCACTCGTCTTGGACACTTCTATTTATTTTTTTTCTACCACATGACTGTGGATACCACTTCTTATTCTGCAGGACAAGGAAGCAGAAATGAAGATGGCCTGGGGTGGGGCAGGCAGCCTCTGCATTCCCTGGTTCACATCCCTTGCCTCCTGGGACAATCTTTGCTGGCTGCAGTAGCCCCAAAGGGTTTCTTGTTTGTTTTATGCAGGTTTTTCATTCTGAAACACAAATCCTCTCAGGCAGCCATATGGAACTGTGCACCCTTTATCCTGCCTTGGGTAATAGAAAATGGAGGAGCAGGGGCTGTTTTCCCTCTGCACATGTTCTATTTTCATTTGCAGCATGCAGACCCGTGCCAGCCCATAGGCACAATCCTCCCTGTCCTGGACATGCCTTGCCCATGGCTGCTCAGTTGCAAGTGATAATGAAATGATATTCAATGATACTGTGTGGATGGAACTGAGAGTGGTATTTTGGTATTTGTTTGGTATTGTTCATGTACTCGTAAATGAAAGAGAAAAAATAAATTATATCTTTTAAAAATGAAAAACAGATTTGAAAAAGTTGGTCTATAGATTTTTTTAAGTGTACTTCTACTGACAAAGCTTATAAAAACATTCCAAAGTAATGTAGTGTGATGACCTTTGCTCATAATCACAGAAAGCCTCTCCAAGTTTTTTTATTTTTTAATAAGTCTATCATTAATCTTCAATGAAAATAATATAGATTTTATGAAGAAAGCTCAAAAAAGTTCTTGGAAAACTTACAAGACATTTAACAGCTGAACAGTGTATCTCACAAATGGACTTTAAAGGTGCTCTTTCAAACTGAAGCCTTTATTTGATCTGGTTTTATAGTTAGCAATTGCTTTGGTCTGAAACTTCACCCATTCTTTCCAACTAATAAACAAAAGAATCCTGAAATATAGCACTTGTTGGAGGTACAGCATGACAGCCTCTGAACCAATTAGTATTACATCTTAGACTATTGAGTTTGGGTTTATTATTTGTTCTAAGACATCCTACTGTACCAGAACTGTATATTTGTATTTACTGAACAACATAAACCACAGGATTAGCAGTATTTATATACATATAATAAACATGCTGAAATAATGTGGTTTTTTTTAAGTTTTCTCTTGTGATTTTATTTGGTAACATTGAGCATTACTCAAATGTTTTCTCCAATAACTTTAATCTGGATTTCCTTTCTGATAAAACTCTGGTTGTTTGCAGATCCACCCGTCAGTTTTATGAGGATATCTTTGAGACATCACAATTATAAAACAAACTGGAAGGAAGAGCAGCTGTACTTACAAACAAACATCACAGGCACAATTAATCTGCTTCAGGGTTTATGAGGGGAAGCATAAAATATCAAATAAAGGGTAATGGGAAATATTTAAAAAATGCTGAAGCTGGTAACAATCCACAGAGCAGAGCAGCCAGTGCACGTTCAGGAAACAAAATGTAGCTAGTAACTCATTTGGTTGGAAGCCACCCATTCTCTACCTCCCAACCTGAACTTCAGGGCTGTTTCATGTTTCTGAAACAGATGCAGCTCTCTCTCTCTCTTTATATATATATATAGAGTCCATTTACTTTGTAGATTACGATTTAAAAGATATTATTTTTTTTTTTTAAGTGAAGATGGTAATAAAATCTCAGGAGGCCCATTTTGTTTTCTGTTGTTCAACTTAAACCAGGCATGATCCCACTCTTGTGGTTGAAATTTATGTCCCTGCTTAGATAAAAGCACATACATACAAATGCTCTTTTGAGCTCCTTTTTGTTTTCACTCACACACCTCTGTTCCAACAAAGTCTGCTGGAAACAGGCATTGAATCAAGCAGGTGTGTGACTGCTTTGGATAATTTTTTTTAAGCCTCACTGCATAATTTAAGATTTTAAAAAACTAATGATTCTTCTATACCTAACAACAAATTCAACCCCAAAATTCCATTTTTGAATCTAAATTAGCTGGATAATGCATTTGTGATTTTCTTATAATTTTCTTAACCTTAAAAGAAAGTTTCACCATGTACCAAACTCAAATAGTTTGGTATATAAAATTTCTTGAGGCTTAGAATTTGAGACTTCATCTGCTCATGTCACAGGATTTTTATCAGTTTTTGTCTCACTGTTCATGGAATCATAAGTTATCAAAGCGACTCTGGTGGTCTGATCTGCTCATTGTGGCATTTCTGCCATGTCTACTATGCATTTCTAAGATGTTTCTTTTTGATGTGATAGAATGTGCATTAATGGGTAGACGTTGACATTAATATTATATGAATTTCCATTTGTCCAAGAGCAGAGGTTTTGTTCAAGATGCACAACAAATATAATCAGAATGGTTCTTTAGAGAAAAGAAAAATGCTTGCCTCCCCTCACTGGAGCACAGAGCAAGAAGGTTCTTTTTATCATGAAGTTCACTTGGCTTTGGTTGTACATAAGCTTTTTATCAACAACTGTCAGCTCAGGACACTTCTATGAACTGGTCACGAGTGCCACGTACTGTTTCAAGAGAAGCTGCATGTTAGATTTTTCTTGTTAGAACTCTATAAGCATGGAGGCTTTTGTCACAGGGACAATTCCAATTTAAACTTTGGTTTCAAAGAGTAGTTTAATTAGTGTTTTTGAAAGGACCTGTCTGTGGCTGATTCTGATCTCACTTAAATTTAAGCAGTCCTGTAAATGAAGTATGAGATTCTGTCTTGTAAAGCAGTTCCTTGTTGCCTATTTCGAGGAAAACATATTAAAAAAAAAAAGTGTAGAACTGAGAATGAATCAATTTTTAAAACATAAAATAGAAACCCATGGTAAAGAGCAACAGCCCAATGAATTTTTTCCAAGATGAAGGCAGAGTGCCTTTGGATTCCTGCCTGTTTGTACACATGAGGAATGTTGGTGTCTTGGGATAACCACGCTCCTTGTCATGTATTTTGCTTTACATGGACTCAGAACTGTCATCGCAATGCATATAAACATTTTTTATTTTCTTCACCTGCTCATGTGGCGCACACCTGGGGCCTGCTGGCAGCCCACTTGGCTTCAGCAGGCGAAGGAGAGACACTGCCAGTTTGGAAAGCTAGCCCTGTTCCCTTCATGTAAGCATAGTCAAGTCGATCCCCCACTGTTTTTATGGAGTGGTTAAGGACAGGGCTGAAAAACTTTAGCTTCCACAGAAAATTCAGAAACATGGGGGGGAAAGTGAACTGCAGTAGAGACTCAATCAGCCCCATCAGTGTTTCAGTGGGACATTTGAAGCAGAGGGCCCTCTCCTTTGCCTTTCAGCTCTGAGGTTTACCCCTGGGGAGCTGTCTGTCTCTGCAGCTCGAGCAGCATGTGCAAAGCGCTGTGCCAGGTGGGCAGCGAGCGGCCCTTCAGAAGTCAGACACATGGCACAGGGGCTGGTGTTGCTCTGTTAACGTAATGGCTTGGACTGAAACCTTTGCTGCTGCTTAGAGCTTCCTGGAGGAAAGGAAGTGTCAGCTATGGATTGCTCAGAGCTGGCTGAAACATTTATAGCGGAACCGAAATTTTAATTGATTTGAGTTCATGGGTATGACATAAAAATTCAAGGCTTCCTGCTAGGTTTTTTGCATTAGTAAACATTTTGTTGAAACACTTTCCAGTGTCTGGTTGTCAGTCTCCGAGGCCTGAAAGCTGCAGGAGAATGGAAACAGCACAAGGGTGAGTTGTTGGAAGGTGCCTTTTGATGAGCAGTGAATTTAAACTTCAGTGCAGAGGCATCTTCTGGACCATGAACCGATGCCATCCTTACAGATGTGCACACCAACACACAGGTATGGATATACATGGGAGTTAGGGCACTGAAACCTCACTCCTGCTCAGAAGGAAGAGGTGTTACCTTTTTTTTTTTTTTATGCCTACATGCTCTTACTGATTCAGTGGCCAACCTGTGTGGGCCATTTTGGGGTAAGGGGAGTCAGAGACCAGTCCCCTCCCATGCCTGCCTACCCTCATTTACTCATATGAACAAATTTTCCCTTGCTTTGCTATAGTGGGAGCTGCTTTCTCGTGGAAAAATTTCATTCCTAAGCGTCTTTATTGCTGCAGGTGCAAAATGTTGTGGTCATAACTGAATTTGAAATAGGAGAATTTTGTTGATTTATTCTGAGGAGACAATTTGTGCTTGGAGTTAAGACTGACATTTGTTACTGGTGGGGAGAAAAAATTGAGCACACTTGGATTTGATTTTTGGGTGTGATCTTTGAAAGTGAAACTCTGCAGTGATGGTTATAATGTGTATAACAGCACCAGAACCAGAACTTTGGAATATCCTGTGTACATCTGGCATCTTGTTTCCTCTACATACCCCAGTTATTCTACTGGGATAGAGGATGGATGCCTACCTGTATCTTTAATCAACATAATCCACAACTATGTCAGTGATCAGAGTATTTTCAGGTGGAGTACTTTGTGAACAGCATTCATATTTCAGTAATCCCCGCAAGGCTGTCCTGGACATGAGTATTCCCACACACGGTGTGTGGCATTCTGCTGCAAAAAACCCCAAGGGTGTTTCCAGTTAAAATCTGGCCTGTGCATCAAGTTCATCCTTTGGCAGAAGAGTTTGTATTAGGTCATGAAGAAGTCCAATAATCCTATAAACACACATCCTTGAGATACAGAGCTTTTTTAAAATTAGGACAATGTACCATGTTATCAACATTTATCCAGCTGGTCAGAAAATGAAAAGACGGAGTGAGAGACTATGCAAGTATGTATATGTCTTTAATAGATTACTGAAACAAGCAGAAGAATGATTCAACTCTTTTGGGCTAATTCCACAATGATTTAAAACCAATGTTTATTATAAAGTATGGAGTTCAAGCTGTGGAATTTGTCTCTTCACTTCCTGTGCCTTTCCACTCACACTCACCAGCACACACTGAATTCAGTGCTATCAGAGAGAGAGTTTGTGATGGTGGCAGGGATTTGACTGAACCTGTTTTAGGGATGGAAACTCTGAATAATTTCTGACCTGACTGAGGATTTTGATTTCAAAGTTTATGGCTGCTCGGATTCCTGCTTTTGATTTTTGCCCACACCTATTTGCTAACATGTTTGTAACTGACCGCTGTCAGAGAAAAGATTTTGGGTTAGATGGACTTTTGATCTGACCCGGTACATCTGTTCTTATGGCAAGTGATGCATTGCACAGGAAGTAGGTGATGCAACTTCACAGATCACTGGTTAGGTCTGGACGGGGTGAAAGATGCTCTTTCCCCCCTGTAAAGCTGAAGATATTTTGCACTTTGGCTACCACATAAATGCGCTTCTTTCCTTCAGGGACACTCCAGATAGCTGTTCCCTGATAGAAGATAAGGACTGTTACTAATACATTCTGCCTCACTCAAACACATTTTTCTGCTTTGGCCAATAAAATTCCTGATTTGTAGATCTTTGGAACATTCTGTCTGGTTTATTTATTGATTTATTTATTTACTCTTCCTAGCAGAAGGAAAAAATTTGCTTGTTTGTTGGACACTAATTATGAATTTTATACTGAGGTCTTCATGACTTAGGTTAATTAGACAATGTTACTGAGTGTTTCTGGATTTAAACACCTCTGGAAAGTAGGGAAAAGGATTCTTGAGATGTTCCATGGCATTCTTTGTCTACATCAGCAGACCAGGAAGATCCAGGACGTGCATATTGCCAAGTTGTTGACATAGCTCTGAGTTAGACACCACTTCCACAGACAGTTTTACCCTACCCTCATGTTCTTTCCTCACTTGACTTTATTAGTCAATGCTTTACCAACAGTCAATTTCTTTGTAATTATTTTTTCTTAATTCTCTGAACAGTCTTGCTGAAAAGGAAAAGGCAGAATATCTATAAAATAGTGATTATTACCTTCCATCTGGGATTTGTGTCACCACATCCAGGGTACTGCACCCTGTCAAGAAAAACATGGACATACTCAAGCAAGTCCAGAGGAATTCGGGTCTTTCTGCTGCCTATAGCAGCCTAATGTGATGGTACGGAGAAGGCCAGGACAGACTCTTCTCAGAGATGCTCAGTGATTAAATTCTTATATGAAAACCACAGGAAATTCCAGCTACATTGTAGGAAATGGTTTTTCACCACGAGGGTGGCCAAAAACTGGAACAAATTATCCAGAAAATTTCTGGAACTTTTAAACTTGGAGTTAACTCAACGCTTGACTGGACAAGAACCTGAGCAACCTGATCTAAGTTGACCTTGCTTTGAGTTCAGGATTGGATTAGAGATATCCAGAGGTTCTTTCCAACCTAAATTATGCCATGAATCTATGACTATATCCAGGTGATAAATCTAAGCGAAACTTGTCTTCTTCTCCTTCATAGACTATTAGTACTTGAGTTTTCTAAGTCCAGAAAGGTACCTATTTTGTTACTTATTTTGACTTTTACCCCCTTTATTTACATGAGGTGTATCTACATTTGTGTAATTTCACTCATTCTATATAAAATTCTAATGAAAAGACAATTCTAAGAAAAGACAATTCCAATTCCAATTTTAGTTTGTAGCTTTATTCTTCCCTATAGAGAAAAATAAAATACTAGTTCAGAGAACTAAGGGGCTCATTTCTGAACGATTTTAGATGTGAATATTAATTTTTGATGCCTCAAATTCACCTAATATAAATTCAAAGAAATCTGATTTTTTTAACATTAGAGCTTGTTGCTTTGGCCTCAGTCACCTATAACCCAGTTGCAGTTAACAAAAGCAGAAAATACATCAACATGTCCACAAAACAGAAAATGAGTTCTTCAAATTGGATGTGCCTTATAAAATCTGAGATTATTTCTGAAAATCTTATAAGCCCAAGTAAGTGAAATCCAGCAATCAGAATAAGTGCAGAATGCTAATCAATTTGTAATAAGTTTAAATGCCAATAAAATTGGAGTCAGACTGTTTGATGAAAGTCACTCTTCCTATTCAGATATTCAGTGTTGTAAAGACAGATGCCCAAATCACAAGATTAACCATAGAATTACTGTGATGAAAAATACCAAAGGATGTGACTTATAATACTCAGTTAATACACTGAGCTTGTCTGGTGTGAACTGAATGTTCCTGAAACTTGAGCAAATAATTTGTATTTGACTATTTATGGAGTCAATAAAATTAAGGATCTCTGTCTTCTCTTCAGCCAGCTGACTCAGGAGCATATGTTAGATCTCATGAAGGGGAGTGATGACCGTAAAAGTAGTTCTTTTCTGAAGAAAGAGGAGAAATTTAGAATCTCATTTAGTTTTCAGACTTGAAAAGGTTTAGTAAGGGAGAACTCTGGAATATTGCTGTGAATATAGTCTCTCCTCAGTCTCTGCATTCTTCCACTTTTCCAAAGTAAATTTAAAACTGGAAGAGATGAAAAAACTAGAATTAATTTTAAAATTTCTAATATTCATAGCTATGTCATGACAGATAATCCACATGTTCTATAACAACTGGATGCAACATGTTTTTGTGTTTGTCCAGCTTTGAGTGTGTTTGTAAATGCACTTGCTTTGTGATGACTGGCATGGAAAAGAAAATACAAGAGGCTGCTGTCCCACAAAATCGGAAGAACACTTACTCTGAAATGGCTTGAGTTGATGTTATGAAAATGCTAGAATGTAAATACAAACCATTTTCATGCCAACATCCTGGCCACTGTGAAAAGTGGTGTTCATTTCCCAGACCTTTCTCTGGAGTAATTTGCAGTAATTTATAGCCACTGTGAATAGCCACATCTCCTTTGTGCGGCACACATTTGTTTGAAATATTAATCAGTTCCATGAAAGGAATTGCAGTTTTGAACGTTTCCCACTGATACATGACAAAATATACAGTCATTGCTCTTTCCTGTGGTTTTCCTAAAGGTCTGTTTTCCCCTCATTATTCCATCAGGAGAATGGAAGGCATTTTCAACACCTGCTACAGTAGCTCTAAAATGAGAAGTCAGAAGAAGACCATCTGCTTGCTGGCCCTTCCTGTTGTTTACACAAATGTCTCCTGAAAACCACCCACTGTTTCCATACTAGAAGTATTCTTCACTTCTGGAGAAGGAGTTAACTCAGAAGAGACAATTTTATTTTATGAAGCCCTACATTTTAATGGAATTATATATATCATACCTTGCTAAGCCACTGCTGTTGTATATAATAAAGTACACCAGTCATTAAGAAAGCTGCAAGTTTCAATGAGAAACCACTGAGTTATTTACTTTTAATTCTACCCAGTCACACAGATCAAACAAATTGGAACTTCAGTGCTAAGTGGGATTTTTCTTAGCACTGAACTATCAAACCTATAATGGAGTGTCAAAGTCCAGAATGACTTGGCCAGGTTGCTTTTAGGTATTCTAAATATGCAATATTTAATGTTTAATACCAGTTTTACTCACCTGAAGATTTATGATGTTACAAAGTGTCACAGCAATATACTAAGGTGTATGTACTAAAACAAAGAAAGATTAAAATAATTTAATGGAATGATTAAATAATTTTATTTAATAATCCCATAGAGAGTGTCAATGTTTACTAGTATTTTTTGAAGAACAATTCACCTTTCCTGGAAGCCAGAAAAACAGTGGTCTCTAGAGTGGATATTGTTATCAATTGTCATTGAAAACAACCTTTATATTATTATGTATCATCAAATTAACTGACATGCATAGGATGATAGAATGATAAAGGCGTTAAAACTGAAAAATATCTCCAGGATCAAGTCCAAGCTTTGACTGAACATCATATCAACTAACCCACTGCATTAAGTGCCACATCCAGCTGTTTCTTGAACACTTCCAGGGATGGTGCCTTCACTACCTCCCAGGGCAGCCTGGTCCAAGGCATAAGGACCCTTGATGCCCAACCTGAACCTCCCTTGGCACAGTTTGAGGCCATTTCTTCTCATCCTGTCACCAGCTGCCTGGGAGAAGAGGCCAAAGCCTGCCTTGATACACTCTCTTTTCAGGTGGTTGTAGACAGCAATAAGGTCTCTCTGAGTCTTTTTTCCTCCAGGCAAAACACTCCCAAATTCCTCAGCCACACCTCGCATGGTTTATTTTCTAGATCCTTCACCACCTTTGTTGCTTCAGCATCTCAATGTCTCTCTTGAAGTGTGGAGCACCTCATTTGTAAATCATTTAGGTCCTGTTCTGAGGATATTCATCAGAGCTATTATAAATGTGCTGCAGGCTGGATTAATTTTTCCTGCCTATAAGCCCTTGTGTTATACACGTCATAGAACCTAGAACTTTGTTAGACAAACACGAAAACAAAAAGATAAAGAGTTGCTTGTGTTTTTCAGTGCTAGTCAGATTCTGGTGCAACATTAGAAAGCAGAAAACAATGATTTAAATTCTTGATATGTAATGAGTGAAAAAATACTATCTGTATATATTTGGTTCTTTATCACTCTCAAGATTCTTGCACCAGCTCTCATATAGTCATTCCAATGGATGCAGAAAAGTTTTAGTAAAACATGTGTTCTACTGTGGTCTCAGAGCTCACAATCCTGAGTGCAATGACACTTCATTTTACACAGTCAATGTTTAAGGAAAGTGCTTGTCACTTACATCAACACAAAAAAAACTGCTTGTGATGCACATAGCCTGGACAAAAGTTCTCATCTTAAATTTTTCCAAATTTCAAATGATCTTTTCTTGGCCATTTCTCTTCTTTATTCCTGAAAAAAACCCCATATTCTTTTCTTTGGCTGAAATGTCTCTGAGAGGCTTCCCCAGTTTCACTGCCTGCTGCTGTGCTCCAGAATTGCAGATCACTTAGCACATATGGACCCCAGAATATTAGCCTTGGCAAGATCCCCAGGCTCTTTGCAAAATAAGAATTCACACTTCCTACGCCAAGTGTAAGTGGAAGGTTCCCACAACATTGGTGAATCCAGAAAGGTTCTTGAAGGCTGTTCACATCCAAACAACTGAAGAGTTTAAAGCTGTTGATGGGTAATTCTGCTTATGGTCCATTCTTGTGGTAAGAAGCAAGTTATTAAATTTTCCTTTTGAAGGCATACTGCACGAAGGTGCCAGAAAATAAGAACTTTTCTTAGCCAGTGCTAATAGCATGCAGTTTAAGCTGGAGAATTTCAATTTATCTAAGTTCATTTTATTTTGCATGGAAGAAAACCTACTCCTTAGTAACAATTTGAGTATGGTAAAAATAAAAGTTCAGTGGAATTTTTTTGTCTGTGAGTCCTCTACCTGCTTATCCAGCAAAAACATGGATTCATCAGTCCCCCTCAATGCTTGCAGATGGAATCAGTGGGAATAAAATCACAAGCAGAGGAAAATTATACTCCCACACTGACTTTAAACTGGCTTTAACAAACCAACCTTTCCCAGCTATATTGGTATCTTGCCTCCTAACCCTTGACTCAGAGGCAAGTGCTAGAAATACTTCCACTACTTGGTTTTACAACATAGCAAACACATGGTGCATGGATTAAAATCTCCAATAATTAATTCATGTTCATCCAAGAAGGCCAAATTGCCTCTTGGTAGTGCCACCTGAGGGTTACAACAGCAGAGGAGATTCTCCCTGAGTTTTCACAGACGTGGTGTGCCCTTGCACACCATCCTTCTGTGGGAGCTTGATTTTAACATCAGGAGCTTCATAACAGGGTTCATTTAGGGGAGATGGGAGTTACTCAGCGGTTTCTACTATACTGGTGGTAAAAAGACTTCCATATGGGGTTTTTATAGGATTCTGGAGTATCCATCCATTCCTCCATCTTAAAATTCATTGTTCCACATTGCAGGTTCTGTCTGTAGTTATGGTACCTGTATAGATCCATGCAGCCATCTTTGCAAGTCCAGAAACCCCCTCTTTGATGCTGACATCAGGTCAGGGTACAGGCTGGTACTGAGAATTTGGGGCCTGACTTACTTTTGTACTCAAATGGACTGAACACTGTCAATTTTCCAAAATATATTATTCCTTTTCATAGGGAATGATACACTGGTCATCAACAGCGTTTCACAGAAAATAATGGGAAACTACGGGAAAAGTTTGGCACTAAATTTTACTTTTGTTTCAACTCATTTCCACAGGCCAGGCAGTAAGAAATAATTAAAAAATGCAGCTGGAAATATTGCCCTTTGGACAGTTTTGAAACTAAATTTAGCATAGGAGCAGGAGTGGTAAAATATTCCTCCTCCAACAAAGAGATGGTTGTAGGATTTATTTTTAGTTAAAATGTATCTAGGCACATACATAGCTCTTTAGAACTCCATCTAGAGTTCAACTGCAGCTTATCTTTTCTTATAAAGACATTCTACAACTGTAGTAAAAAAGTGACATGCAGATTTATTCCAGCTCCTTTAATCTGACTGATTCAAGTATCAATAAGAATTATGGAAGGCAACATACACCTGACTGTGTGTATGACTGTCCCTCTTTTCACTATTCCCTTACTTAGATAGATGAGGAAAATCAGCTTTAAGCATAAAGTGTAGTCAAGCACTTCTCCTTAATCAGGATCACATACATGATGGGATATAATGAGATATAATGAGATTGACAACAAAAATCGAGAAACCAGAAACAGCTAAGAGAATTACTGATGGCACTGGGAAATGTTAAACCAATACTTGCTACATATTTACATACATAAGTAGGAAGTCAATTAAAAGAAAAATAATAGATTCTAAAGCATAGTTCTGATTTCTGTACGCACAGCAGAGATAAAAGACTCTTTCCTATGTTCACATGCATTTGTTATCTCTTAGCCAAACAGTTTGCAAAAATATGAAGTGATAGAACTAGCTGAGTCCCTACAGAGAAACAAGCGCTTATCTGACAATGATGTTTGCTGGAAAAAGCCCAGCATCCATGGGTCACTTGCAAATTATAACCTCAGGCCATTATAATCTTATGTCCCTTCAAGTGCTTGTGTGAAATGTGTTGATAGTCTCAATCCAATTCCTAGCAGACAGGTGTCTGCATCACTGGAATCACCAGGTGGAGATGACTGCATTTTTTCCCATTAAAAAAGGTGATTATAGCTAACACAGTTTACAACATTAATATAAAGTACTTACAGTTCCCACAGCAGATGTTACAGAAACTTGGAATCCTGCTCACTGGAGAAAATTGTGCCCAGATGCTTGTACTTAAACTTTATGGTCCGAACTCTGCCCTCAGATGTACACACAACTCCCAGAGATTTCAGGGGGAGTAGTGTTCATGGATGTCAGGGCCCTGTCTAACTCCTTTCACAGAGTCCATATGGATGTTCAAGTGTATCTTGGGATGTGTGGTCAAAACCCAGCAGCATGACTGAAGATGATGAGGATGATAATAGCAGAGTAGTGCATATGAGCCTCATTCAGCTTCAGGGTCAAAAGATACCAAACATTTCTCAAAGACAAATTCATGTTTTGTGTTCTGATAACTCTCAGCCTCAGAGACTGGGAGCCTTCAGGCAGTTTTGCTTTCAGCAGTGGTCCAGTAGGCTCCTGTGGAGATGTTAGCTGTGTGTCCTCTCTCTATTACTGCCCTACTTGTGTATCAGCCACTTCCAGAAGTTCTAGATTGGTTCAAGACATCAGGGTATGCGCTGACCCACCAACACAGGTCTGTTTGAGGTCACATACTGTGCCTGTCACCACAGCATTTGCATGCTTCTATATAATACCTTGATCTTTGACACACTTAATGAGAACATGACTTTTAACCATTACATGAGCTGCTACACAATTGTTATGGCATGTACATCCTGGTTTATTATTTGGTTTTTAAACATCAGAGCATCAGAAGAGCCCAAATTAAAACTGTGTTTTAATAAAAGTTTAAGGTATATTTTCTTTGCACATATAATTTGGGAGATGTGACATGATGTGCCATAAATTTAGCTAACACACTGTGTGATTAATCTGTCAGCATAATCCGCAGATAATGTCCTAAGGGTCCTTGTAAATCAAGCTCTTAACAAAAGCAGAGGCTAGAAATATTTTTTAATGGTCATTAATAATGATAAATAGAAAAAAAAGGATTTCTCACTTTAGTGTGGGATTTTGAAAATTTAAGTTCAGCTCTGAATACTGAGTGTCTGACACGTACAGCTACATGCTCCCTGTAGGGAAACAGACACATCAAAATGTGTTTAATCTGATTCTGAAATGAGTGGAATGAAACCTCCCTTGGGACTCCTTCATCTTTTTATTATGGCTATTGAGTAATCCCAAGACAGCAAATTCAAATAAAATTTTTACCTTTCCCCTCACCAAGAAGATTATACTGGAAATGTATGACTAACACAGCTACATTTGTCTCTGAGCAAACTAACATCTGGGAAGGTATGGTCCTCTAAATAATATCCATGAAGATATGATCCTTCACATAACACCTGTGAAGATATGGTCCTTCAAATAAATATTTTATTTCAAAATTTCTTGGCTCTGCAAAATGCACAAATTTGTTTTGGGAGAACCAGTACCAGTTGTGCTGCAGAGATGAATCATGGGTTGAAAAGTATTTTGAAAATATCCTAATTAGTAATTAAAGAGATTTTGATATATTTTGGAGTAGAAATAATAATAATAATAATAATAATAATAATAATAATAATAATAATAATAATAATAATAAAAAAAAATATTTAGTATTCAAAAAGGAGACCAGGCAACCAAATGAGATAGTTATAAGACATTAGCTTTGCAAAATGAGAAGCATAAGGATCAGGCAGTATTCTCCACAGTTCTGGGAAAAGGGCTTATGTGTTCATGGTCTGAGCACAAACAGGAAGAGGCTCCAGCACCAGACACCTTCCTGAAGGTGCTCCCTGGCTGCCAGGTCTCAGTGTACCTGCTATGGAAAATGCCTGTTCTTTCATGGGATGGAGAGCTGAATATTTTGTCCAGCCCTCTTCCAATCTTTGCAAGGCTCTTGCATTTTGATGAAGCATTTTATTACTTCTGGTGGAAATAAAAGGCTGTATGTCAGGCACTGCAGAATTTCAGGAGAACTTCTGGAGAACTGAAGTTCTTGGGAATTTCACAGTGAAACCAGATAGGAAGCACTGTGTTGACAGAAGAAAGGAAGAGGAAAGCCTTGAGAACAGTGTAAATTTTTGCATCAGAAAAAATAAGATCAGACTTCTACTTAAAATATGAAATATGGAAACCAGTAGGAAAAGGAACATCCATACAGATAAAATGTGAATTCAGACATGGCACTGGTACGAAGTGTGGAAAATACATGATCATATCAATAGCAAAGGAGAGAAAACACAAATAGTAAATGATGAAAAAAAATTATTAAATGTGAAACTTTCATTTGCCTTGAAAATTCTTAGTAGATGGCCCACCTGATAAGATAGAAATCCCAAATTTAGAAGCTGCTGGTAGGTGGAATTATTTTGCCTAAACATGGGCAACCAGGTGCATTTGAGGTACCTCAAACTACCCAAGAGATCTGAGTGGAGATCAGAGATAGGTTTCAGGCTTTCAAGGAACTCTCTTTTCTGCAGACTCAGATGGAGGCCATGCAGGACAAAGCTCACTGCCTAAAATGGTGCTGAATCCTTTAGTTTTAGGCAATGGAATCTCTTCCTGGGTTATGAAACAGATCATGTAACTGCTGAAGTACCCTTATGCAGGTCTGGAGAGACAGTGCTGGAAATTAACTGTACCAAGGAGCCCAACCCTTCTCTTCCAAGTTCATAGCAGATAAAAATCTTTGTTTCACTGCATAGAGGAAAATTGGATATCACTAACGCTAAATTACCCCTATCTGAGTAAGACAGATGTTTTGATTTTAAATTTCTAATACAAGGTTATTCTTTCTGACACCACAAGTGGTTGGGTTTGATCAGGTTGGCTTTTTGACCTCTGCCCATGAAATCACCTGTTCACTTTAACCTCTTAATCTCCCTCTTCAGTATTTCCTGACTGCCTTATTTAATGTTAATGTGATCATAATTCAGTATTGGAAATAATTGCAGTTTGCGTTTATATTCTGCTATGCTGCTTTTCATACTGTGATGTTACTTTGTTTCCAAATTATTCTCAGTATTGGTTGTTATGCTCAAGTCAAATAAGCACCTCCAATCTTCAGAGCCTTGGGAAAGATGAAGGATTCCTTTTGGGAGACTTCAGGAGTCTGGGAAACGCTGGCTGGTGGCTGCATGTTGCCAGAACTCAATGTCCTGAGAATTTGAAAATATTGTTCATGTTGATTGTCTAAGTCAGAACGCGTTGCGTACGGCACAGGACAATCCTCCGTTCGACACTTGAGCTAGTAGAAGAATTTCCCAATGCTTGTGGTTCAGCTCAAGCGTTTGCAACTTGATTGCAGTTGCTTTGAATAAACAACATAAAATCCCAACCATCTGTGCACAGCTGTACAGTGCACACACGGACCCAGGGCCGCACGCACTCGGAGCGCTCGCACACACCCGCGCATGCATTAGTGCCTGCAGCGTGTGCGCCTGTGCGTGTGTGCATGTGTGTGCATGCCCTGGGGCTTGGCAGGGATCGTCTCGCAGAGCTGAAAGCAATTACAAACCAAATCATCTGGGAGGAAAAATTTAATCAGAAAAATGTGAGTGTTAATTAAAAACTGTTTACTCCAAACCCTAAACAGCATAATCCCACGACTGAAAACCTTGTTTAAAGAACCAAAATACTTACCAATGAAAGCAGCAGTTACCTATATCTGTAACAGGTGTAGCAAAAAATCCCAATTTATAATGTGGATTTTGTTAGGGCTTTTTATATTGGGAGCTGTAGAAAAACTGACACTGTAAGAGAAAATCTGGCTCTTAGTGTTAAGGACAGTATGAGGAAAGCAGTTTTTGGGAATAAAAAAAATGACCAGGTTATTGATCCAATTTTAGAACTGTAAATAACAATACATACAAAGACATGTTTAATATATTTGTTTTACTCTGAATGAAAAAGGTAAATTTATATATTATAAAAATATTATTTTCTATTAATAATCAATGTTCTTAAATGACAATCAGCATTAGATCCAGGGCTTTTTTAATTTGAAAGTTTTAAAATAGCTGCCCAAAGAAGATTTTAGAATTTACAGCATTCTCTTTCAGTGAGTATTTAAAGAATTTGGAAATACCAGACTGTCAGAAGAAACAGTGCCAAGACTAAATGTAAAAGGAATAATTATATCAGTGCTAGCAATTACAGGATCGTCAGGAAGATGCTGATTTCAGACAAAAGTATGGAATATATGTTAGTTCAACCAGATTCATAACAAATTTGAAGAATTTAATTTAAGGCAAGCATCATTTGCTTATGAAAATAGATTTCAAAGTACTTTGATGTAGGAATAACATTACAGCAACATATTACACTGATAATAAGAGAAAAAGGTCAGTGTTATATATTTTTATTTTTGTTGATGTTCTTTCATTAAGAAGGAAGGACCATGGAATCAGCATTACATTAAATAGAAGTAATCTGCCTAAACAATAGATCCAATAAATTATTTTAAACAAGGGATAAAAAAGGTAATTTCTTTAAAAAGGATTAAAAATAATGGTCAATAAACATCTGCAAACAGACTTCTAATGTGGACTAATGGATTCATTCATCAATAGCTCCTCAGACTTAGTGCAAACTACCCTAGGGCCTTATTTTGATGTTCAAAGTGCAAAGATCTTTGAAGAACAATGAGATGGCATTAGAGGGTGGTGCCCATCATAAGGGCACCAAGGAGCGAATCAGTTTTTGAAGAACTCACCAGAATCTAAATCTATTTAGCTGGATTTTAACACCAGCAGGAAATTAAACTCCAAATAAACCAGTTCCCTCCCCCAACCCCTTTTGCTATAGGAGGGGCAAAAAAGGAGAGACTATGGGTTGAGATAGCAATTTAATAAAAGCAGAAAGAAATGAAACAAGACACAACAACTATGGCAATATTAATAGCAAAAGTATACAAAAAAAAGAGATGGTGTTTTATCCACAGCAAAATATTTACCACAGGAGCAAATGCAAGAAGGCAGACACCCCCTGAAGGTCGTGTCCATGTGGTACCCCCAGACAAAGGCAATATGGTGACGGGTCCAGTGCCATTCACCTGGCAAAGGCAATATGGTAGGGGAGCTCCCACAGATAACGTTTCCCACCCCCCAGCCAGAAATATCAAAAAATGGTGATAAAACAAAAACATTGGAAGCTAGATTGTCTGAGCAGGGGTAGCACTGCCCCCCTGACAAGCTCAGTTCTGTGCAGGGACCTTCACAACAATTTCTACTGCTCTGCTGCTGCTTTTCTTACCTCTCCACCATGCTCCTTTCAGCTTGGCTTGCCTGGACCTGACTAGGTTGGGGTTACCCACTGCCATCCCCTCTCCCTTGCATTGTCATTTCAGCACTACCATCAATCACCTTTCCTCTGCTGTCATTTACCAATGGTAAATGGTCCATGGTTGCGCTTTGGTGACAATTCAGAGGGATGACAAAGGGACCTGTGGGATGGAGGGGTGGATGCAAACACCTTCCCAGAGGTAGGAAAAGTGGCCAGCTTTCAGTAAGGACACCAAGGCTCCACAGAGAGGTGAGCGATATTGGATAACAACCTGGTCACACCCACACGGTGCTAAAGTGACCCCTCTGTAACCAGGAGACCTTTGGTCGTCTCTTAATCCACTTGTCTGTTTTCCAAATCTCTTAAAAACTTGACAGGTACAAATTATATGTTCCCTCAACAAATGTGGTTGAATTTGGTAAAAAAGGTCAAATTTATTGACAAGTTGGGAAATATAGAATCACAGAATGGTTTGGGTTGGAAGGGATGTTAATGATCATCTAGTCCAAACCCCTGCCATGGGCAGGAATGCCTCCCACTTACATACCATCCAGCCTGGCCTTGAACTCTTCCAGGAATGGGGGATCCACAACCTCTCTGAACAACCTGTTCCAGTGCCTCACAACACTCACAAAGAATTTCTTTGAAATATTTAATATGACAAAATAATATGACTGTGTGCCAAATAAACCCTTCTCCTATCTCTAGCAGGATCATCATCTCTTAAAGTGAGAAATGCCAGAAGATCCTTGAAATCTATTATAATGCTGCTGTCTTCAAGTCCAAGGCATGTGCAACCATGATACTGATAGTGGCAGTTCTACCAAAAAGACACCTTATAATCTTCTTACCCAAATTCCACGTGGTTTCTGGGGCTGCTGCTTGCTGGGATGGGGAGTGTGTGGAGGATCATTTCCTTCAGACTCTTACCTCTTATTACCAATGGGGTTCTACCTCCCATTGCCCCGCCTTAAACCCATCAGGGAATCTACAGCCTCGGCTACCCCTGCCAGGCTGCAACTGCAATATGTGCGGGTTTTCCAAGTTCCCTTGGGATATGCTGATATGTTCCTGAGATAATTTTGGATTGCAGCATGGAAGTGGCCTATAAGTCACATCAATGGTCTGGGAGGTTGCAGTTGACAAAATTCTGCCTGTGGTTGCCTTTGCCTGCATTGGCAGAGCTGTCGTCTCACCATCCCTTGCCTCACTTCATAATCAGAGGGAACCATTCTCCCGAACCTTTCCCACTACAGTTGGGCTCCTCAGCCCCTCACTGGCTCTCTGTCTTCAGGTACTGGCTAAGCATCATCTGCACATGACAGAGCAGAGACAGCCATTGGGCATTTACAACTTTTGAAAGGGAAGTTGGATTAGAATCTCATTCACAGTAGGTTTTTGCCATGGAGCAAAATCTTTTAGTGATTTTCAAGTGCCTTTGGTAGCTGTTAGAAGTTGGTTTTCCTAATGGCCTAGTGAAAACTTAATCAACTGGAAGTGCCAGTGATTTGCAGATCTTTTATGTTCACTTTCTTGATGATCAAAAGTTCAATTATTTCAGATCCCAGCTGCATCACAGCCATCAGTTACCATAGTCCTTAAAATATGTATCTGCACTTACTGATAAGCAGCAAAATCCTAGTGGACGGTTGCTTCTTATTTCTTTTAATTCAGGGAGTGACATGAACCTTATTTTTTCCTTTGCGTTCTTTTTTTCCCAAGGTCATTGAATTAATTTTTCACTTGTAAAATCAGTTCCATCTCTCAGGCCAAGACTAATGCTGGCAGTGTTGTCAGTCAGCTCTCCTACTTGTACATCCACAAGGGATTTCTTTTACAAGAAAGAGACAAAAAGTACAGGTGATATTATCATGGAATCAAGGGCTTGCTTTGACATAAAGCTTGAACCACATATTGTTCCTCAATAGCAGCAGACTAGTTGTTCTTTCCCAGCTTTCCTACAAGAAAATGTATGATCCAAACAGAATCAACATGTTGAGACCGGCTTATGTTCATGATTCCAAGTTGCTTTTTTTCTTACCTTACGTGATTACATTTTTCTCCCACTGAGTTTTCTGGTGGATTAACATGGCTAAATAAAACTCACAAATATTTTGCTTAAGATTTTATGAATTCATTTTTCTTATAATCTATATATTCCATTATAATGTTCTCAATGTGGCAACTTTAAATGTTTGCTTTTATAATATAAGCTAAAAGACTTGTAAATATTTTAAAATTAAAACAATTTAAGGATTTTTATTATTTGTGAAAAAGTTTTCAATTTTTCCCTTGCATTAATCTTAATGTCCTGAATGGATATTTTAACAGCTAGAACAGACTAAAATTTAAAAAATGAAAAGACATAATAATTATATTTATTGGTGCACTGAGTTCTCAATGGCAAGGGAAGTTAATTAGTCTGAACATTTTCCTTGAGGAAGATGAAAATAGAATAAAAATAGACTCCTCCATTTGTTAGAAAATATCTTATAAGGATTGATATTGTAATTACAAGTCTTGTGTAACCTCTGTGCTAGTTATCTTACTGAGCAGAGCTCATTTAACATATGAAGTTGAAGAAGTCAAATAAATATTTTGCAAAACAAGTCAAAGATCTGAGCTGAGCCATGGCGACAGTTAAAGTCCTGTCCTCTGGGAGAAGGGAGCTAGTTACAAACCTTCAGCATAGATGGTTTTGAGCAATTTCCTTTCTGACTTCCATAAATCACAAAATACTTTAATTCCGAACACATTACCAGCAGACCATGGCCTAAACAGGATTATGGACTTTTGCTTGTTTGTAAGATTAACCCATGTTTTTGTAGTTTACTTAAGATCCTTTCAAATGTTTTTCTCTTATCCATAAACTATATTAGTGATTACATTTCAGGCTGCTTAATTATTAAACTCCATTAAGCAAATGTAGTAATTATATATTATTTGATATAAAGCATAATTTTGTTAAACACTGAGTTCATTTTCTAGCTAAATGAAATAAGAAGTAGGAGTGAAAAAGATAAATATTGAACTTTTCCCATTTAAGCCTCACATTTTCCAAGTTCATAAAGTAGTTGCAAAACTTAATTCATTTTGCAAACTTCTGAGATTTTACAATGATGTTTCCATCCAATATACAATTGATCTGCAAGTTCTCGAAATGCCTTTTTAGCTTCATTTGAAATAGAATGATTGGTTCAGATTCCTCAGTTAGTCATAAGGTGTTCATTCTGTTAATTAAGATTTTCCAGATATGCTGAATCCATCCCATCTAGTCAGGGGGCTTCAAAAGCAAATGTTTGTTTTTCAGGAATCCTTAAATTACAAGAAAGTGGAGTATCTGCTGTTCACAGCATAATCCATAGAACAAGATGTAACAATTTAACTTGCAGAGAGTGATCATTTTATTAGGCATTAAGTAAAAAAGGCACAGTCAAGGAACAGAATAAATATTCTAGAGAGGCTACAGGGTCCCAGTCACCAGGGGATTTAAAACCAGAAATGCTTGTGTGTGTAATGGTGAATATGTGTACTCTGTGTGGGTATGTGAACATACTAAATGCGTTAGTTATATAATTTGTGACTCTTTTTTATGTTATCCTCTGATTTTATATCCTTTTCCTAAATGTTTCTTAGATGAGCGGCAGGATACTCAGTGTGGCAGCATGGAAAAAGGATGTACAGAAGGATGTGCTAGCTCCAAAGCAGTGTGGAAAAGAAGAATAATAAATGAAAAAGAGCAGGAACTCAGTATATGCAACAGATAGTGTTTGCATCACTTAACATGCCACTAGCAAATGATTAGAATTTAGTGTTGGAAAGCTTATAAAATATAGACTTGAAAAACTTACTCAGACCAGCACAGTAAGGTAAGTAGACAGTCTTGATTGTTCCTTGAAACACAGTGGAAAAGAGCAATTCTTCTACAAAAGCCAGTCCAGAGAGAGGCATGCAATAGGCCCTTTTTCAACATAAGGCTCACCCACCCAATGTTGATGAGGAAATTAAATTTTCTGTTTTGAGGAGAATATGTGATAATACAGTTGGATTGAAGTGTCTTTAATAGGGGTGATCTGTGTGAAACAGGGAACTGGATTTGGTAGTCTTTTGCAGACTTCAGCAGCCATCCATCATGAGATAATACTTAGAATTTTGAGATGACTCAGCTAGCTGAAAGTTTACCTTCTCTCAGCTTGTTTTGCTGTTGTTTATATTTCCTGTGCTTGTATATTTTATGACTAGGGTAATAAATAATTAAATATTCTTAAACTCTATTTTATAGCTTCTAGCAATAAATTATAGTTAGGACATATTTTAGGATCCTTCTAGGATATAAATTAGGCTGCCTGCTACCCTTCTGTATCAGCAGTAATGCCATCTACTTTCCATTGAGCAGTGCCAGAAGTTCTTGGAGGTCATGCACTCCAATGCTGACTTGGTTCCTGTCTCAGGCTGAAAGCTGGTGAAGATGCTGTATTTCAAGAAAGGAGTGCGCCTTGAGGAAGATATTCCTGGCAACAAGCTAATCAACAAAAATCAAGTGTCTGCTACTAAATTTGCAGGGTCTGCATGATTTTTTTCCTCTAAATATCCTGGCCCAGAGTTTTAATATAAATACTTATTAGTCAAAACAATGAGAGGAACTTTAAAGAATTGGCTGCAATGCACAGAGGGTCCTGTGAGAACACTGACAGTTAAGTGAAACCATGTGAAGGAGAAACATTTTAAAGACTGTGCAGGACTCAGAAGATCAAAATAAAGTTGTCATGGACATGGGTGTTATATAAACATATCCATGTTTATCAAAGAATGCTGTAGAGTCTGGCCTTAATCTAAGGCGGAGTGTAAAGCTTGGAAGTGGGAAAGGTTATCTTGCAGAGCAGTGAAGATGGAAGTGAAAGGATCTCTTCTTTGGTGACAAGTGTTTCTGAAGAAGGTGCACTGGAAAACAAAAGCAAAACAATATAGCAAATGAACTAAGATCATGCACAATTGAACCAAGATTGTGCACAATTGGACAAGGAGAACACCTTCTTCATAGAAACTGCACATGTGAAATGACCTACCCAACCATGACAGAAGTAACCTGGGAAAATAGAAAGGGGTGTTTCTTTGGCTCATTGAAATTACAGTTAAAAATCCTAATGGGTTCACTGCAGCCATATGTTTTATTCATGTTTTTTGTAACAAAATTTTATCACCTGATTATGTATTCAGTCTGGTGTGACAAATACACATTTGTCAGCTCTTCTGACAAATACACATGGTCAGAGAATACTTTTTACAAAGGGTTTTTTCCCTCTTTTTTTCCTTTTTCATAAACTGATGAAGAAACTTTTTGACATAAAATATCACCAAAAAACTGAGCAACCTCCAGCAAAAGGTAAAAGTAGGCTCAAGATGTATGCCACAGAAGAAAAAGTGTCCTGGATTTTAAGTTGAGGTAGTACCAATTGAAAACTGTGGGCAAAAGAAGTTATTAACATGTCAAGTCTTCCTGGAGAAAATGTTCAGCTCCAGACTGAGTATTATAAGAAGAAAATCAGAGGATATGATGTTATGTCCACCTGCAATATGTTATATGTGTGTAAGCACTGTTTGTGTCCATGTATGTTTATGCGAATATTACAGGTATATTTAATGGTAAGTAAATCTAATGCACATTTTTTGGTATACAATACATAGCTGTCATTGAAATAGCTGGATCTAGAGCTGCACTTGTCTGCTAAGAGGATCACAGAGGAGCTGAGGAGGTCCTACTGGAGTTTGTTGCCTGTTCCCAGAAGATACGGTTTTTCCCCTTAAATGAATAGATGTATTTCTTCACAGGAGAACTAAGAATATATCCGGAATATAAGAATATATGACCAACACAGTTTTGAATAAAAATTTCAAACTATGAAAAGTATTGTACAGTTTCAAAGCCATCAGCCACTGATAAAAATTTAGGTGATAAGTACATGTGGAATGTCCAGGATAGGAAGAGCTGTTAAGAGTATGGATTATTTAAGAAATATCATGCTAATATTTTGTGCTGACAGTCTCTGCCAAGCATGGTCACATGGCATTTACAGGCAGGATTTCAGGAGGATGTGAATATACACGTATTAGATCCATTTTTCCACCTCCTTCTCTTCTGGTGAAATATTAATGCAAAACACTTCATGAGTTTCCATATTTTTTCTCTCTTCCTTTAGACTCACCACAATCCCACACATCCTAAAAGCTGAAATGACCAAGGAGGAGCATTGCAGCTGTTTCCTTACTGCATATGGAATGTTTTTGCAGGTATTGACCCAGTGCAAAGGTGAGAAATGTGTCTAGTCCAGGTTCATCAATTTGGAGCAACTGTTTAAGGAAGCCACTGCTCCCGGAGATACCTCCGGGACCCAGGACACGACACTCCCAGGGGATGTTGGCAGAGTGCAGCAGTCTCCCCTGTTTGACTTGCTGAGTGAAAATGAGTGAATGGAGGTAGTGGAGTCCAGGTCAGTGCCTCGCATGTCATTTGGTGGCCTTTCAGTTGTTGATTGCTTTCTCCATCGTAAGGTCTTTGATTTTAATTGGATCATTGTGTGCACATATGGATATTCCTGGTGGCCTAACCAGTGAACATAATTAAAAGAAATGATTGCCTTTCACTTTAAGCAAACATCTGGTTTTACTTGAAGCAAGATGACTTAGCTGTTTCAGAAACATTCTTGTAACCCTGGATTCACATTTTCATCTTAAAATATATATTTTCTCTGTTCAAGCAGCATGTTAATGTAAACACTATATATAACTGACAACCAAAATTTTCAGAAGTATTTGGTGCTCTGAGCATTAGTGAAACCACAAGAATTATTACATTTTTGATTTGATCTCTGTAAATCTGTTTCAACAGTCACTCTGATTTAAACAATTATTCTGATTTATATTCCAAGAACTATAATTTGCAGAAAATGTAACCATGTGAAAACATGTTTTTGTATAGTATATCTTGGCAACCTTGTTTTGTTGTGATGTCATTGCCTTAGGTTTCATGGAAATACTGAGGGAATAAAAGGAAAACAAGACTCTCTCTTTGAAGTATATTTGCGCATCCCCTCTCTCCACCTCTAAAACAGTTTTAATGTCCTTTTTCCATAATGACACTGAGTTTTCTGTTATTGCTTGACTGACATTATGGCCAGAAATGTACTAAAGACTCTCATGAAGGGAATTTAATTGAGAGGGAAGGATTTGTCACCTTTCACTTCTCCCTATCAGGTAGTAATCATCATTTATATAACGAGATATTTTGTGATCCTGGGGTCTTTACTTTCATGTTGTTACAATTCCAGTTTCTAAACAGTTAAATACAGGCACGTAAGCAAGGTACACAGAGCAGAGAAAATGAAATTTCAGACCATTTATCAACAGCAGAAGAAATGCTGGAACTTTATCCATTAAAGCTCTATCTAATCTGGTTTATTGTAACATCTGAGAGAAGATGACTGTGCTTTATTAAACCAAGAGCTCTCATTCACTTCATCACATCTGCTCTTTCTAAAAAAAATAAAATAAAATAAATACAAGGTTATTAAGAGTAGCCCTTCGTTATAAAAAGCATAAGTTACAGATACATACAATAGAATGAAAAATGGCAGAAGAAAATGTCTTCATATGGAAGCAATCCATCTGGATACACCTAGATATGCTATATGGGGATTTCCAGTACTATTAAAAAGGTTATCCCTAGTACAAGATATTAAAAATATGCCTTGTATGATTTAGGGATTTTAAACATTTCCAGTGTTTTTACTGAAAGAAAAAGAAAAGAAAGCATGGGGAAAAGGAAAGCATCACATTCAGAAACATTCCTAACTGGCTTCATATTTTTGTTTTTCCAGCACCAACAAGAAAACACATCAGAGATGAGCTCATGTTGTCAGAAGTGATCATATGTTAAATCAAATGACACCATTTGCTAATTTCATTTCCCCAGTATGTGAATTTGTATGTTTGTCTGGCTGTTATGTGTCTGGGATGTCTGGAAACTGCAGATTTTTCTTATCTGCTTTGTTGCACAATGAATTACAAGGAAGGTTTCTGTTGGGGCTGATTGTGCACTCAGTCACCTTATTGCTTATCAAGAGCAATTGATTGATTTCAAAGTATCTCTAACCTGATTAAGAGAATGGCTAGAAAATAGTCACTGCTGACCCTGTAAATTCCATCAACCACTTAAATGATTAAGTACTGTGAGTTCTCTCCTTTGCCACTCTCTATCAGGCATAGGACTAGGCAAGAAATGCATCCTTTGAGTAGCACCAGGTGTTCACAGGATCAGATAGGATAGATGTTTTCATAGGAGAGATTTATTTTTTTTAAATGCAATTTTCAAGCAGTTAAAAATCGCAAATAGTTTGTGTTGGTTTTGAGTTTATGTATTTGCTTTTAAATTATACTTTTCATTTAGCCTACCTCTACATATCTTCTCTTCAATATATTATTATCAAAAAATCCCTTTAATTTTGTGAATTGGCAGCTATTTCATCTCCTCTTGCAAAAGTAAATGAGCAAAATGTACATTGGACATGATCTCAGCACTAGTCATATACTACATTCTAACTGTTGAATGCAATGGTCTATAAATCTCTACAGGTATATCCATAGATTTGAGTAATCTACCATATTTCCTTCAAAATGCCAATCATGGACCTCATCTCTAGCAAATTTGGTTCTTGTTACAATAAATAAAATTAATGTTCATGTATTAAGAAGACCCACTGTAAATCATTGCTCCCTCTTTCAGGACTATTGCTTTAGCAGTTGGTGTAGGAAATGAAGTCGTTTTGGGGGGTAGGGAACAGCAAGAGTTGTAGAGTACATTTGAAACTCAAGTTAAAGCTGATCTCAGCCCACCTCCACGTTAGTCATTCCAAGGTCTGCTGCAGGTGGTCTTCCCACAGAAGCTCAAAAGAGTCCACTTGTGCCAAAGCATGGAGCTGGGAGGGAAAAGTGATGAAGCATTCACAGGGAACAATAAAGCTTTCATACTACGGAAAGAGTGGAGAACCAAGCTGAGCAACTTTCAAAAAATGTTAGCATGTAGAAGGCAGAAATGAGCAAATAAATTTAAAAAGCATGCAAAAAAGAGAAGGACAGACTTTGTCCTTGGATAAGCATGGAAGCAGTTCCAGAAGAGACACTGCTAAATTGCTTATCTTCTGCTAAAATATTCTTTTATAAAATAAGTAGAATCTGATCCCAGCTGAAACAGCAGTCAGTATTGACAATTTTTCCCAGTTCTACCTCAGTTGAAATTAATTATTCATTTTAATTTTTATTGCACCTTCAACATTTCTCCTTTTTCCCAGTCCCATCACTTTCTCCAAAGTTGGCTTTTCACCCTGCTGGAACTAAAAACTGAGGGTGAAGTCTTGGCACTGCTGAAGTTATTATAAATTTGGCCTCTGCAATGAGGTCTGGATTTTACATAGATGTTTAAGAAGTTCTTTGGGAGCATTCATGCCTTCACTCAGGCATTTATCAGATTTTAAAGTCTCTTTCTCTCCACTGACCTACAAGGATCTCAGCTTATTGTATGAGATTAGGAGTCTACCTTGCATTCCAAAGTGTCACTGATGTTATTTTATTCTGAATTTGCACAGTTAAGCCCCTAATGGGAAATTATATCCTCTAAGCATTGTGGAAACCTGGGCCAGAGGAAGTAGCAATCCCTCCAGATATGACAAGCATGGGGTGAAGGAAAAGAAGTGTTTCTCCTCTTCAGACAGACTGAGAGATTTGGAGCTGTTCAGTCTGGAAAAAGAAGGCTCCGGGGAGAACTTAGAGCACCTTAAGTACCTAAAAGGGCTACAAGGGAGCTGGGAGGTACTGTAGACAAGAGCCTGTAGTGATAGGACAAGAGGTAATCGCTTTAAAACCACAGAAGACAGATTCAGACTAGATATTACAAAGAAATTCTTCCTTGTGATGGTGATGACACTCAGGCACAGATTGCCCAGAGAAGTGGTAGATGTTCCATCCCTGGAAATGCTCAAGGCCAGGTTGGATGGGGCTTTGAGGAACCTGATCTAGTGAAAGGCGTCCCTGCCCATGGCAGGGGAGTAGGAACTGGATAATCCTTAACATTCCTTTCAACTCAAACCATTCTTTGATTTTCAGTAGTGCAGAAAAAGAGCAAATAAGGTTGTGATGGCAAGCATAAACAATTTGCATGACTTGTAAGAGCTAAGATCACTGAAAATTATAGATATCCTACTAGGGGATTTGTTTGACTATTGTCTTTGCTGTTTTCCCAAAGAACACCCTGTCTAGTTGTCCTAGACCAGAATTTGTGTGAGAGTAGTAGTAGAAAGCTGAGTCAGGAGATTCCATTTCCCATAGGACAAAAGTGAACTCAGAAAATTCCCCACTTTCAAACAAACTGTGCTGGAAGATAATGATTGGGGTTTTGCCTACACAATCTCTTTGGTAAGTTTGCTGTTCCTCTGCTCTGTGGTTAAGCTAGGAATCATACTGTAGCTTACAGCAGAAAAAGGGATCAGATTTTATAGCTCATCTTCTATTTATAGAAGCTACGAATTGCATCCCCCTAGTGCAGCAGATGAGATTTATTTTCACAGATACGGTTTCAAAGCAAAGCAAATTCAGCAAACCTTACCATGACTTTAGTTGTGTTACTAATGCACTGGGAGAAACCCACATGCTTAGGTTTTTGCTGAATTAGGGTCTAATTCGGCTGCTTTCTTCTCAGCATGTACTTAAAACAAATTTGGAACTAATCAGTGGAAAAAAAGAGCCTGAACATCAAATAGTTGTTATTCCACATGACAACCTTAATGAATTTTCTTGTAGAAGCTGTCTGTGTCTGACTGGTTTTGTGCACTGTCACTAATATAAGTAGCACATGTAGTGTCATTACCAGGTGACAGATTAGTAATGGTACAAGGAGTTGGCTGAGGAAGAGTTTCAGAACAAGTATCTGAGTGAAAGACTGTGGGTCTCATTCAGCAGTTGCTGATGGAGGGTTATTTCTGCTTTAGGAGATAATCTTCACAAAATTTGATGTTCAATAATGAGAAAAACTCCATGACATCTAGGTCTCAGAAATTCTGCTTTTCCCATCTTCAAGTGCAATTATTGCTACGGTAGTTTATAAACAAGTGATTGTTGTGTAATTCTCTGTTGTCAACATTTTTGAGTGTACATAACCAATCTTTTACAGGGCAAAAGGAATCTAACAGACACTCAGAGTATCCCAACACAAGCTGAGCTTAAGATTTGCTGGTTTACTCTTTCCCCACAGGAAATCAAGGGTTGTCACACAAGGGAACTGACTGCGGTGCTGAGGTTGTGGCTCTGAAAACTTTTAAATTCTGCATGTAAGTTAAAATCCAGCCTTTTACTGTCGAGGTTGCAGGCCTTCTGATATTTGGCAGAGATCACCATAAAGCAATCTGTTTCTATTGAATTAATCAGTGATTATATGTAGAACTACATCACTGTGAGATTACTATTGCAATGCTGTGATGGCCCCGACAAAAGGGCAATCAAATTATGTATTTGATTCTATGGATATCAGAAGGTTAATTAATTACTTTATTATATTATACTATTTTATATGAAATTCAGCAAACTTTACCATTCTAAAACCGAATTTGTCCAACACTCAACCTTGCACTCAACTCTTACACTGCACTGAATCTCATGACTGTCACCTGGCAGTCCCGACACACATACACTCTTGGCCATGATAGGCCAAGGAAACAAATCATTATGACTTTGGGTAAACAATCTTTGTGTTGTATTTTACTTTTGTACAAACACAGGCACAACAAATGATAAGAATTGTGTTTTCTTTCTCTGATGTTCAGAGAATGTGAAACCCAGAAATATTCTTGGGAAGAATTGTGTCTTGCTTTCCTCTGTGGAGAGAAATGTGGCCACAATTACAGTGCATGCCAGTTGTTGCTGCTGCAATCACATGTGTGGTTTAAATGGGTATGCAGGGCATTTATAGGACTGAGTGAAGCATTTGTGCCATTTATTATGTGTTTAACAATCAAGGTAGAAATAGAGGGTGAAGTCAGCATCTCACAATGTGATGTGGGAGGGGCCATGACATCCTGCCACTGTGATGTGCCTGGCTGGCAGGGTTGCCATCCTCACCAGCTGTATCATGGCTGGTCTGCACTGTCTCCTCTTCTCATTAAAGCCATACATACAGCAGACATGTGCTTTTACTGCCTTATTGCCCTGTCACATGAAAGAGTGGTTTTGGGACACTTGTATGCCTGTGTGCATGCCAGACTACACCCCATTTTGGACCCTACTATTGTATCCTAAACTTATGATTTACAGGAATCGAGTCCCAAGTATCTGTTGACCTCTTAAATAATGAACTGTACCTTTAGTGTCACCTGGATTGGATAAATAAAAATTAACTCAGAGGTAACAAAGCTGATCAAAGAAGTATTTTACAAGCACAGAAACAAAGTGAAGTCTATTTACAGAGAGTTATTTGAGTGAAATTTATGCTGATGAAAAATTAAAGTACAATGCAAACCTGAAATTTTTGAGACACATTACATGGCTGAATAATTTCATTTATTAAACCACAGAATATTCCATAAAACAATGGTTCCCTCTTTAATGAAACTCTATTAAAGAAACAGACCTGTCAAGGGAATACATTTTTATATCCAGTTAGGGTTTGCATTTAACAGATTCCCACTTTGTATATTTTTCTGTGGTAGCTGCTAAGTAAAATATATATACTCTTGAATGTTTGCTTACTTCTGGAATAGGAAATTTCCACACAATTTAGTGATTTAAGAACTGACTATAATCTAATAATAATAATAAAAAAAAAAACCTTTGGGAATACTCAATGTCACTCAGCCTGTGGAACAACAGCCTTTGTTCATTTAGAGCATCATCTTGTTCCCAGAGTCTTTCCAGAGGTTTCATGGGGAGCTGAACTGCACCCTGGAGCCACCAGTGTGCCAAATAGCTGATCTGACTGGTGCTCGGGCCTCATTAGACCTTCTGAAGAACAGCTCTGGGAGTTTATCACCTTTCAGTGATTATTCAGTCACTCTTTCTTGCTTTCTTAAGTAGATTAATAATAAAAGATCCCAATAATGATGGTAGTCAAAGTTCAGGAGGAAGCACAGGAAGGCTCAGATAGATCATCATGTCACTGTTCCTGGACAAGCTGCAATGCATCTGAGGTGCTCCCACTGACTGTGAACATTCTGTTAGCACATGGAAAGGGCCAAGGACTGGAGTAAAGCTGTCAGGGGCAGAGCATTTAAGGTTAAATTACATTATATTTGCAACAGTGCATGCTTGGAGAATTGCTGCAGTCCGTTGGTATCTTTTAACTTGTTACCTATCTGCCATCATCAGGGATTTGGTCACCTCTCAGCTCCACAGTGCCTCACTAGCCCTACAAAAGAGGGGGATCCCTTAAAAGATTTAAAAAAAGAAGACATCCCAAATCACAAGTCACTCACACAAATCTCCTCACTATTATCAAGAAAGAATGAAATACTTCTGAACAGCAAATTTGATTAAGAGTTTGCGAGCCAAAGAGCAAGCAAAGTCCCTTAACTGTTTCTCAAGAGCAAAAAAAGCTCATAAATTTCTTCCCCATTACAATAAAGAGCAGCAGCTTTGAAGTTCTATTTTACCACTTATAGAGTCACAGGATCATTTTGTCATCTGGTGCCCTTGCCTGCCCAAAGCAGGGCTGAATCCAAAGCTAGACCATTTTATCATAGAATCAGAGAATGGGTTGGGTTGGAAGAGATGGTGTACAACACTTCTAGGGATGGGGCATCCACAGTCAGTGTTTTCTTCTGAAGGTTATAAACAAATCCACAGATGGAAGTTTAACAAATTTTTCATAGTGTTGGTTTCTAATCAACCATTATCATAAATTGGGTATGCTTTCTGAAACTCTAGCCTGGAAGATAAAATTGTTATTTTCAACCTCTGGACTAAAATTCAGCATTCAACCCCAAGTCTGATAATACAGGGTTTAATTTAAAGATTTTTTTTTTCTTAGTTATTGAAATAATTAAAAATTCCTTTACTACTTGAATCCACAAGCAAAATTCCAATCTGGATAGTGAATTAAGCATTTTAGTAGTGGAAAGTAGAAAAAAGATGCAAAATACAAGCTCCAGGTTGTTGTTCAGGTTAAATCAGCCTTTTTTTCTTTGATCTAGCAGGTCAGCAGCTTTGCTAGTCATCTCTGCCACTTTTCACTGAAATATCTTTCTCTTCTGTACATCCTATTCAGCTGTGAAAAAAAATGGAAAAGCCACTTCTTGACAGTTTCACTTGCAATGACTCCAGCCCCTTTATCACCTTTCAAAACGATAATAGACAGTCAATCAGAAGTTGTCTGAAAATATTTCCCATATTATCTGATTCAAACCAAAGTGACTAGAAAGACTCTGCTTAATGGAAGTCAGAAAGTGTGGATGATGCCATCTAGTTTCCCTTTCCAAGTTCTTGAAATACTTTTTCTGTAAGTAGCATTGTAGGTATGTTCAGGTGTAATAAATAAACTCAAGTACAGCTGCTGCATGTTTTCTGTATGAAAATGCAAGATGCCACCAACTCTCTGCTTTCCTTTGAGGACAGACCCATTTTAGCTGTGTAATCCTTGGCTTGCCTTAAAATGTAACATATTAATAGCCTCTGTCTCATAGATTATTCTATAAAATGTCAGTGAGATATTATGGCAATGTAAAGAGTCTGGAAGATATCCACTCTACTTACTTCAATGTCTTTTTATATTGGCGTTGCAGATATAAAATATCTGTATAATATATATAATGTATTGCATAATGTATAATGTACTGGATTCTAAAGCTTTTTCTTATAGAGGATGGGACAAAGGTGCTTTGTCAGAGTGTATAAATCCCCAACCATTCAGTTCCTTTGCACAAAACTCACTGTCTGAGCACTCCAGCACATTGGCATAAATCACACTGTACCCCAAGCACTTCCCTCTGCTAAGGGATAGATCAATATTCACACTTGGAAAATCCCTTTGCCACAACAAAACAGCACTTTTCCAGAGGAATGCATGTACAAGGGGGATCAGAGAAAAGGAAAAAAAGGCATTTGTAGAACAATTTCCCTACTCAACATTTTCTAGTTGCACATACATTAGTTCTATTCATCTGCACCTCTGCTGTGGCTGAGCACTTCACTGAAATATCTCATTCTCTTCACCACTTTATTTACAGAGAAAGATGAGCCTTAAACCATTCCAGTTTTGCTGAAATTTTTTCTGAAGTGATTTTTCCTCAACTGTTTGTTTTCATTTCTTCACAGAAGACCTGCAATATGTGAGATGTTTGGTTGCCAGCAGAGCACCCTGATTACCAAAGACAATGCTGCTATAGAGAGAAAATATACTTTTGTATGGCATTTGGCTCAGTTTCTTCCAGGAGCAGACAAGTGAGAAATTCTCCTTGGGCCTGCCATTAAAATGGAATCCCCAAATAAACTCAGTAGTGAGCAAGGCCAGCACTTTTCATGGCAGTGAGTGCAGAGAACTGGTTGCAGCTTCTCTTTTTAGCCCTGGTAGATGGCCAAGAGTTAAGAGCAAACACAGTATCAGGAAAGGAAAGAGAGGGGACAGGGTTGGATTCAGGCAGTACAGATGTGCAAGATGTGTAAGCCTCTATCCCATCTTCAATTTGCCATACAAAATGGACAATGAGTATTTGCTAAGTTTTTGTGGCTATGCTTAATTTCCATTTCTTTCTGCTTTATTTTGGGTTTTGTACACCTGTTATTTTGACACAAAACCTCTTTAAGGGTGAGAAGTAGGAGAACAAGTTTTATGCCTAAATATAGTTATCTAGTGGTACCCTTAGGAGCCTGGGTATGGTGGGCTGTCCCAGGCCAAAGGCCAAATACCCACCCACCTACTCACTCCATCTCCCTCAGCAGGATGGAGAGAAAGTAGAGGGAAAAAACTCTCACAGGTTGAGTTAACAATGGTTTAAAAGGGAAAACAAAAGCCATGTGCGCAAGCAAACCAAAAACAGGAATATGCTCAACATTTTGTATTGGTGGGCAGTTGTTCAGCCATTTTGAGGAAAGAAGGTAACAGTTGTGAAGAAAAATGTAATAACTGTGAAAGTCCACCTCCCATTTCTCCTCCTTTCCTTGAGCTTTTATTGCTGAGCACAGTGTCATAGGATGGGATTGCTCTTTGGTCAGCTGGAGTCAGCTGGGTGCCCTCCCAGCACTCCCCACCTCCTCACTGGGAGCAAAGTCTGGAAGAACAACTTGCTGCAGTGCAAGCTGTGTTCATAAGCTATACAACCCCTGCTGTGTTATCAGCGCTGCTGCAGCTGCCAGTTCAAAGCACAGCACCCTACAGGAAAGCTGCCCCTGCCCCAGCCAGTCCCAGTAACCAGGGTGGTCACTGGAGTTGGGGAGAAAGGCACGGGACCTGCCAAAGCCTGCAGCCTTCTGAGGCTGCAGATGAATGCCAGGTAGGATGCTCTGAAGCACCTAAAGCAAAAATAAACAGCTATTTTAGGCATGCCTGTGTTTTGTAACACTTTGGGTCCTGCCTTTGTCTCATTTGTATCAGATTTTTTCCTCCCATGAGGCCATATTGCTGCAGGGTGGCAGTCCCTGATTGATACCATTGCTGAGTGAAAAACAACCACAGCTTCTGAATGTAGCAGGCACTTGCTTCGAAAATATATCTGAATGCACGTGCATGTGGATTATTCTGTCTCTACCACTGATAACCACGTGTTAGCCCAGTTGAGCCCATTTCTGATCCTGCCAGATGTGTTGGTATCATGTACTTTAAATCACTTAGAGAGGCTCTGGTGTCTTCCACAGCAAATTCTAGGAACAGGGAATGAAGCATATCACAAAGCACATGACTCTTTTATGACAAAGAGTCATAAAGTGGTAAGTAATTTTCAGTCCTGGGATAGGACTTCCCTTATGCAGCACACATGAGCAGTTTTGACATGACATCTTTATGTCTACTCAGTTAGTGCCTCTGAAATGTGTGCTAGCAGCCAGGTAGATGTTCAGATGCTGAATGACTTTTGGTGCTCTTGATTCGAACTGTAAATCCACACAAATGTTATTTCTACTGGAGAATTTATTTGCTATAAACTAAGGAGGTGAATGCAACATACGTAGTTCAGAAGAATTATAACTCTTGACATCTTTTTACTGGCTGGTGGGGCAGCATTTTTGGCTTGGTATTGCTTCAGAAAGGATTTAGGCAAATTATATTTAAGGAGTCTTTAATGAGGAAAAAGGACAAGTGGAATTTACCTGTCTAGACAACTGTATCTGCATGGGATAACCCCAGCTGGCAAGTATCAAACTCTGACACACTTGAGGTGCATCTCAAGATTGAATCTCACAAATAAATTAACTTTCCATTTCAAAAAGAGGCATTTTGAAGTGCAGGACAGTCACCCTTGACTTGTGCCTCTTCTGCTGTGGAAATAGAGCAGCTTTGCCAACAAGCCTGTCCCACCCTTCCCTGGATGGGGCAGGTCTGGTTTCTGCAGGTCAGGGGTACAACTGCCCATGACCTCAGTAGTGAAACTCTCCCATCTAGGCAGGCCATTGCTTTCACTGCTGGATAATTTATTAGCACCTTAATGCTGTTGAAAAAACACAGCATTCATAGCTTTGGCACCAGAGTCAGCGTTAAATGGCTGGCAGGAGGGCTATCTGCAGGGGCATGAGTGGTGTTTCACACCTAATTATCACTTTCCAGTGTCCTCTGGCTTGATAATTGAGAACTGTAATATGGAAAGGTTTCAGAAATATTTTGGAAATGTAATTACCTAGCTAACAGTAAATTAAGCTATAATAAAGAAGCCTTTTCCCCCTGTCCATTTGGAAGTATTTTCTGCTTTCTTATTTTCTGGAAACAAATTGGCAAGGGTCAGTTTTCCTGAAACAAAACAGGGACAATCATGTCCCAGTTCCCTCTCTGCAGACAAATATACTGTAAAACATTACCAAAACTGATATTAAATGAGAAGAGGCATTCAACAATAGCATGTGACAAGCAGGTGGCAGAATAATATGAAAAAAAAAGGGGAGATTTCTTTCTTGCCATCAGCTCTGTCCTGTCTGTGGGGGAGCTGGGTGATGACTGGAGAAGTAGTGGATCTGGGTGAAGGAGTACAGAAAAGGCCTGAAGGAGACAAGGCCACTGCTGCCATAGGCAATCCCAACCCAGAGCTCTGTTGATGAAGTCATAAACTCTTGAGAGAAGGTAGAAACTATTTGTATTCCACTCTCCCTCTTTGAACAGTCCTCCACTCCAAAGTTTAAAAAGGGGTTTTGTAGTATATGGTAGAGATAATTCATGCTATAGGTGTGTATAAAATACAGTATAATCTAAGGTATGTCTGTTACCACTCTGGCTTGGAGCAGAGTCTTATTTCTATTCAACTAGTTCCTGGACAACGTTAAGATAATATCAGCTCTGTTAACGTGTGAATGGGACCATCCCGGGCCATGATCCCTGACTTCCCTGGCATCGGCACCTGGGAAGATTGCACCTAAAACTTCCTGGGCCATGATTGCTGGAATGTCTTAGCTACTCACAAGACCTGCACCTGAAATGATTACATCTGCCTTACTCAAGAACTGGTGTCACCCTGCTACATGTGAGTACAAACTCTGCCTGGATGTTCAGACATTCCTCTGGACCCCTTGGACTTACCATTGTCTGTCCCTGCACATGTATGGATCCAGTTCTACATGTGAAGAGACACAAAGAAACATTCGGTCCTCCCTGCCTCAGGCAGAATAAACTGTATATAAGCTGGCTGCTTGAAGCACTCGGGGTGAACCTCTGGGGAGACGCTGTCACTCTGTCAGTCGGACCCTGGTTCACCCAGCGCCTGCACCCGGGGCTGACGCTGTCTTGGCTGTGGTGGTCTTTTGAAATTCATTTTTTTTGCTATCGATCTAATAAATCTTTGTTAAATTTTTCTAAAAGTTTGGCTACCGATTTGATCATTTATAACAGGTTTCTTTGTTTTTAATTTGCCATCTGCATTTATTTCTAGAGACTTTATATCCATTTATTTTTCTGTCAACATTTTCTCCAGCTTCTAGCAGATTTATTTTCCTGACTCCTGTGTCGCTCCTGTAAATTTAAATAAAAATTAATTAATTAATTAATAATTACTTTAATAATTTTTCCTAATTTTTAGAGCTAGAGCAACAAGTTCTAGACTGCACAGATGCTGATTTTGTCTTTCTGTAAAAACAGACCTTGTTTCTTTCACAGCTTAAATTCATCCTTACTGAAGATGGAGATTCAGAAAGGTTTTTAAATAACCCAGTCACACAGCTCTTCTCAGCTGCTGTTCTTTGCATTCATTGCTGTTCTCTACATTACTGCTGGAAATATTCCTTGTTGTCTAGTATCCTATGTGATGGAAAAGTTGCTATGAGAATTTACCAAGAGAAATCAGAGGAAGAAGCTCCTGGAAAGACTGGTGGTCTGCTGGGACCTGGAGGAAATGAGCTGTGAGCTGGTTGGTTGGATGACTCCTCTCTCAGAGTGAAGATTAATGGGATAACCCTGCTACTGATTAAAGGCAGCTGAAAAGGGGATTGTCAACAGCAAGGGACCACTTTATGCATTTTCTGCTTTCACAAGAGACTTTCTGAAGGTGAGGAGGAGTAAGACAAGTAATATAAAAAGTCATTGTGTGTTGGTGAATTAGGAGCTGTAACATGGGGGAGATTGTGGTATTTTGCCACCACGCTGTCCAGGTCACAAACCTCTGCTCAGTAATTTCTATTATCATCACTGCTGATAAACCTTAGAGCCAAGGGCTCCAGATCTTGCCAGTTTGATGCTAAAGTCTCTGGACATTTTTTAAGGGAACAAGTGCTTCCCCATGTGTATCTGTGATGGCAAAGCCTTGGAATGTCAAAATCAGTCTTAAAACAAGTGACAGCATTTATCACAGTCTGATTACCAAAAGTTGTGTTAACTATGTCACGTGGCAAACTTCTTTAGATAATAGGGCACAAAATTGTCTTTCTACTTCAAAATGACCTGAAGCCAGACTTTTCTGAAGCTTGGATTTTGATGCACTTTGTTGTAGAAGTTGCAGTATACAAATAACCATGAAACAGAGTAATTGTTCAGAAAGATGATGTTTTAACTAAATTGTGCAGTAATACTGACACATCCAAGTCAGCAGGTTTGAGGCACTAGTGTTAAATCCTAATATTTCCATTTAGACTGATGTTTGACAGTATTAGAAAAAATGGTGATGTCAAAAGGGCTACTGTTCCCGTGGCTGACAAGGAAACCATTTTATATAATTGTTTCAGCCTACAGAAGAGGGTAATTCCTTTGGACATTGCTGGGTTTTATTTTCATAAAGAGTGAATAAATTATCTCAGTCCCCCGGATCAGAGGATGTTAAGTTCAAATTCTGTCACTGAAATAATCACTACAAAATAGTTCAGTGTTGATTCTGCAATTTGTGGGTAGTTTTGGTGGGAAAGGCATTTTTCCAAGTTTGCTCTCTTGATGTGTTGAAACTACAGAAAAACTGAATTCTCAAAAGGGTGGCCAGGATAGTCAAAATGGCAATTGGCTGAAATATGTCCAATAAAAAGTAGACTAAATTCAATAAAATGCAGCCCTGCTGTTATATTTTCATATCTACCAAAAGCCTATGACAACTTAACTAGATCTGGCTATTTTTATGATTTTTAAGATGTCTCTCTTAGAAATCCTAGGGAAAGAATCCACATGAGTTTTAAGAAATCTCACATTGAGTTTCTGCAGAATTTACAGGTGTTTTCTTGTGAGGTTTTTTTTTTGACTGAAGGTTAGGGAAAATCATGATAAACCATCTCGAACATCTGATTCCTCAATACTTTATTCAACATGGACTTCATTAATTCAATTCACATTTATACTGTTTATATTTCAGATTTATTAAATTTTTATTTTAGAAGTACTTCTGATCAATAAATTTTTTTGGAAGCTAAAAGCAGTTCTTATTAACTTACAAACAACATTGTCAAGAAAATAATCAATAAAACAGGGCAGAAGTACAGAAATAAGAAACGTTTACCTTTCTAGTCATTAATTATAGTTAATGTATGATTATATTATAAAAATGTTTCTTTTTATGTACTAGTCTATCCTTTTTGTCCTTGAAGAACCGAAAAAGGTACTTCTGGGTTTTATGAGGTTTTGTAAGGTATTTCCAGGGTGCTTTATTAGAAGTGTAACATTACTGATTCCAACCAATGTGTGTCACCTCTGTAAACCATTTATTGTTACTTCACCACTCTGTCATTTCACACAGCAGGTGTAGGTGTAGAAAATACAACCAACAAATCTCCTTTCATTTGATATGCAGACTAAACTTCTGGTCATTGTTACTTCTTCTTTTTTTTTTTTTTTTCAGGCAAAAATAGGAATATATTAGCAAAGATTCTCATAAGCAAGACATAAAAAATTTATGAGAAAATTCTTTTTGTCTAGCTGATGAAAAAGCAAAAACCCCCAAATCCCCACAACCTGAGTTAACTGTTGGTGGTGAGATGATGAAATGACAGCTGCTGGGACACAGTTACCAGAGGTGTGTGTCCACCAGAGTAAGTGAAATTGATCAATTAGATAAATTTTTTTTTTAAATTGATATTTAGATCAATTTTGCCTAAAGTCTTTAAAATGTGGGAACAGATAAATCAGTGTTCACTAACATTGACGATTTATTTTTTTATCATAACAGATGACCTTTCTACATCTTACTCATTTGGTTGTTTTCCTGCTAAGCAATTCTTTTCATGGCCAGTCCATTCTCAGCAACCTGCAAGATCAGTGTCACTTATAACAACAGAGAAGTCATAGAGATTTGAGTGGTGAGTAGCTCACTGTTTTGTTATGGTTGTAGCTAATTACTCTTCAAGCTCTGCTTCTTCACAGGGATTTCACTCTTAGGGTCTCTAAACAGAAATCAGTTAGTTTTGGCAGCCTCTGGTCTGCTGTGTAACATTCATCAGTGTCTTTCCCTGGCGTTTCAAAGGCAACACTTACATGTAATGGTTTTGCTGTGAAACAAAACAGAGAAGGAGTATTGTGGTGTTGAAAACACATTTCACAGGGTTGTTACAGTTTTTTTGGAAGAATGCCCTTTATTTAATTAATCTTGCTGCAATTTTTTTTTTTTTTTGCATTTTCCATCACCTTTTTATTATTCTCTGATGGACTTGGTCCCCAGAGCTGGCTCCAGGGAAAGGTCTGCTGGATTAGACTGTGGTGCCTTCCACCCGCAGTATTTCCATGAGCCCTTCATGGTTGGCAGTGTGGCGTGCAGGCCTACTGTGAACCATCAAATGATCTGTTTTCTTTTCCCTTGAGGTGAACCACATTCGCTTGTATAAGAAAGCAAAACCTCCACAGTAGACCTGAAAAGCAGCCTACTGCTTTGGAGAGGGCTCCAACAGGCCTTGATGTAAAACCCTGACCCCTGTTAATGGGATTCTATTGCCATAAAGCCTCCTTCAGACATTTATTTATTAGACCTGTATTTATTATATAAGGAGGTGATGCCAGTGTGCTCTGCTGGATTAAAGGTTGTTGAGCTTCATGATTATTCTAGAAAGATTTATTTTCCTCTGCACGCAATTACACACCAGTCCAGTGAAATGAGCACAGTGGAAAATCTCACCCCACTGCTTTGATGGACTAAGCTGGTGCCATCCACAGTCTGCAGACAAGGGATAAAGAAACTGAGACATTTTCATAATGTTATTGAATGACAGCTGAGGTGTTAAGTAATTTCTCTGGTAGAACAAGCACCTGGAAGAAAAAAAGTAGCTTGCCTTTGGCAGAGCTATGGCTGAACTCATTGTCCAGGCTGGGATCTATCCAGACACGTCATGACTTTGGCTACATCTAAATAAACAGTTTTGCATGCTGATTTAGAGGTATTAATGGGTTTCTTGAATCATTTATGACTATGTGTAGTGACAATTGTGCTGCAACAAATCCACCACATAAATCAGGTGTGTGTTTTGGCATGGTCAGTCCTGCATGGAAGGGCAGCTTTTAGGTGAGGAAAAGAAAAGCTGCCTCATAAATGTCAATAAGATACTCATTCCATCAGATGCCAGGAAAAAGAGAAAAGCCCCTAGTAGCAATAGCAGGGTTACCATCCATGAATGCTGATGAACTATCAAGTAACTGTACACGCAAAACAAACTTTTGTTGTCATTAATACTCAGTCAGAGAGATTAAAAATAAGCTGGCATCACTTTCTTTTTATTATATATACGGCTTTTATGCATCTCTGTGTGCGTATTTGTCACCTGGCAACCCACCTGCAGTTTATTTAAACAGTTTTATGAATTATATGTATTTAAGAGTTGCTTTAGCTCAATTTGCAAGTTATGTACTGGTTGAATGTAACTGTAGAGTAAAATTGATAAAAAGTCATGTAAAGTAGTAAGATTGTCTGCATTTTTGTGCCTGATGGTGTGGATCCTCATTACCATTAGTTGAGATGTGGGTTTATATTAATCACAAGTAACTGCTGAGAGTCACATGATAAATTGTTCAGCTGCTGATTGAAGGCTTAAGAGGTTTTTGAGAATTTACAGGAAAATTTTGTGTTTATTTTGTTTTGAATATTTGCAATTTTGAAATGAGGTTGACATTTCAAATGCTATTCTGAGTTCTGGAACTTAGATCCATCTTGGGTATTCAGAGCCATTTTAAAATCTAGAAGACTTTTCACCCCCAAGAGTCATTGAAAAAAGACTCTCCCAGGGGACAATTCAGAAGCTGCACCACATTCAGGAACCTCTCAATCCACTGGCCACAAGAGGAACATAAAATCCTATAGAGTCCTCTGACTTTTCTAGAGCTAAATGCTTGACATGAAGTGATTGAATCTGAGTTTGAGTAGGAGGAAACAGGTAGGGAGGCACAATTAATGAGAGAAAAACAGACTTTATCCTGACTTCTCTTTGTTCCCTTCCTCTTAAAAAATTAAATAAACAAAATTACAGAGTCATTAATTTGCTCATTTTTTACTGGCTTATAAAAAATTCTCTTTGTGACACCCCATTTCCAGGTCTTGTTCTTCCATGATCAGTCTGTGAAATGGATATTCAGGATACTTGATACCAGACTCTAGAACAGCTCTTTGCCCAAGTTACACCAGTATAAACAAACTGGAGCTGCCTTCTTTGGGAACCAACAATACAAATACTTTTTATTGGTTAGCAGACATATTTCTGTTTTTGAAAACATGAGCAAATGTTCCATCAAAATAAATATTTTACATAAATAAGCCTAACTTATCCAAATATTTAGCTACTGAACAGTGCTTTATGAGGCTTGCCATCTCTAGCTTCCAATATGCAATTATCTGTGTTGAACAAAAGAAAAACAAGTAAAAACCCAAACCAAACCAACAAACAAAAAAACACAACTCCCCCAAAAGAAACCAAAACTCCTAACAAAACAACAAGACCACAAAACACAAGTTTGTTGAAAAATAGCAACTTGCCACACATTTCAGAGTATCTCCCTCAAGCAAGAAGAGGTGACCCTCTGGATGCTTTGATTTCCAAGACCTTATCCATGGCAAGCAGAATAAAAGTTACACTTCACTTACTCTAAACCTCCTCAGCCAGCAAGGGATCATTTCCCCTCATGGGAAGAATGAGGCAGATCTTAAAATGAACTCACTTTTTGATCTTCTCCATTATTTATGAAGTCTTTTAGGAACACATTCTTTGTGTGTGAATCTGAAGTGAGGAGTAGGGTGAACAAATATATTTGCTTAGTGTATGGGTACAATGAGTCATTAGAAAAAAAACCTGTGTAAGGATGCATGATGGAGATGTAAAAGCTGGCAAAATTTAGTTTGGGTGGAATACACCTTTATTTCTGTCTGTAGTTACTTCTGACTCAGAGGATGACATGATCATTCAAATGCTCTACTGTGTCCAAAGGTGCTGGAGCATGTCTAAAGGGAGTAATGAAGCTGCTGAAGAGTCTGGAGAACAAGTCTGATGAAGAGTCACTGAGGGAATTAGGTGTGTTTAATCTGGAGAAATGGAGGCTCAGGAGGGAATTTATTTCTCTCTATAACTACCTGAAAAGAGCTTGTGTCAAGGTGTGGGTCACTGTCTTCTCCCAGGTAACAAGTGGCAGGATGAGAGAAAATGGCCTCAAGCTGCACGAGGGGATGTTTATATTGGATATTAGGAAAAATTTCTTCACTGAAAGGGTGGTCAGGTGTTTGAAAAGGCTGCCCAGGGAAGTGTTTGAGTCAGCGTTCCTGGAGGTCTTTTAGACATGTACATGATATAGTGGGGGATCTGCAGTGTTAGGTTGATGGCAGGACCTCATGACCTTAGACATATTTCCCAAGCTTCATGATTCTATGAATTTCTTGCCCAAATGTGGCTGTGGAACTGCCTTTTTCCAGTGTCCCATGAATTCAGCAGGATGGCTGAGGTGCAATGGTCCAAGCTGGAATAGGAGCTAGGCTGTTAGAAAAATGTTCCTTGTGGATGAAACTCTGCTTTGTAATTTAGTGAAGCATATTAACAAACGGGTTGCTGTAATAAAAGGTAAAGTGTGAAAATAGTCCTGGACTGCTCAGCAAAGTGATTTCTATTTTATGCCTTTTGGCAGCCCCATGTTTTGGGTTTCTCCTGTATTACCAATGTACAGAAAACCCAGGCTCCTGGGTTTCTGGTATACTAGCTGGTTTTAACTGGGGGTTAGCTTGAGTTGTTCAGGCTGTGTTTACCCTCAGTACAGCATCACCTGTCTGCTGAGCTCAGCTGTGATCACTGCCAGTGGAGACTGTCCAGTGTTATTGCAATCTATCCCTGGGAACCAACCCTGAGCCATCCAGCTCCTTCACCCTTGACTCTTGCATGCCTCTTTGCTTCTCAAGTCCTGTGGCAGCATTTGGCCAGGCAGAGAGTGCAGACTGGTGCACCCCAAAAGTTTTCTTTACATGGGATAATTTTCTCTGATGCAGAGATATTTTTTTTGTCATGGAGACTCCACTACCTCTGAGATGTTTCTTTGACAAAAGAAACAGGCTGGATATGAGAGGGTTGGTAAAGTCTATACAAATTGTGCAATGTGAATGTTGTTTCAAAATCTATTTTAATGATTTTTTTTTTTCATTTTAAAATTTCTAAGCGCAAATATTGTAAGTATTTATGCACAGGATAAAAGCCATTTTAATCATATTCATGCATATGACAAAACCTTTATACTTCTCATCAACATTTATGTTTCCTTTCTATCTGTTCTCCTTAATTTCAGTCATTTTCTCCTTGGGTCATTTAAATGAATATTAACAGCAGGATACATTCTGCCAGATTTTCATTTCTCTGCCTTCCTCTGAACCAGCACCTTGAAGGCTGAAAGAAGAGTTTGATTGAGAGCAGAGCTGTACAGCTAAATATCTCATCTTGCAGAGATGCAGAATAAATCTGGTCACTTCAGTATCATTTGTCCATTTGCACTTGGAATAAGGTGCCTTGAGGAGTCAGGTGAAGCCAGGACAGAGGTGGCAGACGCACTGATGTTGTGGCAGCCCTTTTCCCAGCCTCGCTGTACCATGTGGAGCAGCTCTGAGAGGGAGTAGCAGTGCCAGGACACAGGAGTCTCTGTGGACCAACAGCTGTTATGGCACCTGCTGGGTGAACACACAGATACAGAGACAAAAACCTCCAGTTAAAATGCCCTGCAGCACAAACAGCATTAGACACACACCAAGAGGTCTCCTTTTACACTGTGAGGCTGCAGCGATTCTGCTGGTCGTAATTTTCTGTTGATTTAGTCACAGTGGTATAAAACTGTTTATACACAAACACTTCATATCAAAACAACTCTGATGAGTACTATCCTCTTCTGATTCAGAAAAAAAATGCATATTTAATAACAAGTTTTGATTACAGCTTTTCCATAGTAATGATAGAATGTTTTTTCTGACTTATCTCCAGATTTGGTGTGAATGGAATAAGAGAAGTAAGCCCTTGAAACACTTGTTTTTTGCTCAATTCTTGCAGCTTTTCTCCTTTTTTCCCCATAATGCCCCATATTTGCAAAGAGACAGATCATCACTCTGTTCTCCTTTTGTCTGTAAGTCATATGAATTGAGGATCTATTTTTCCCTTGGTTTCCATCATACTTAGTTAAGCAAATTTATGCTTAAGGAGTGTTGGAAAAGGAATGTTTCAAATAAAGAAGTGCTTTCCAAAATCACATGAGGAAACCCATTAATCCAAAGAGTTACTGAATGAGTTAGCATTCAGTTTCGAAATGGATGTCTCAGATGTAAAACAAAGGCTTGAACTGAGCACAACATAGTTATGTGGTAATGCTGAATATTTCACTGTTTTTCACTGTGCTGAAATACAACACTAAGTTAAAATTACACACATTTTTAAAACACAATTGAGAGATTGCACTGAATTACAACAGCCTAAATTTTGGCTTAAACAATTAAAATTTTCTGATGAAAACAACATTTGTTGCAAATCTTTGATCTTGGATGATGCATTAACAAATTGGGAAACAACAAATTACTAAACTTTGCATCCTTGGCCTCTTTCTGGTTGCTTAATTGCAGGCTGGCTCCTCTGCAGTTTTGTAGGAGATGGCATCAGTCCCCCCTTTTCCTGTTTAATGTCACATGGTTTCATCTACACTTCATTGAGACCTGGACCCAATCTCATATCACAGGACCTGTTTAAGGGTGAGAGGCAGAATAACCAGAATCACCATTTTTCTTGCTCTGGGGAGTCAGAGAAATGTTCTCAGCATTCTCTGCTGTGCAAGGAGTAGAGTCAAGCTCCTCTAATCTTCCTGAATGCGGCAGAAACTCCTTTGCTGTAGGATTTCCTGCTATGTAATTGAAATGTTTGCCTCAGACGAGGAATTTACTTCCACCAGGCACCAATCTATCCTTACATGCCAGACTGGCAGCTTCCTTTGTTGTTTTGAAGAGGCTGGAAATTCTTTCAGGAATTCTTTCAGACCTGTGGGACTAAGCCTACTATTTAGTTACTTTCAATTGTATCTTTGTGGGATATTGAAGGTTGAACAATGCCATTTCAAGAGCCCAATTCTCATTCTTCTTTTCTTCATTATTTCTTACATGCTGCCAAGTCATAATTGTGACCCTCTTGCAGTAGGTGTTCCTTAAACATTTACACAGTCCCTCTCCCAAAGAGCTTGTAATTTAGCACAAAGACTCAGTCAAGGCAAGATTAAAGGAAAAAAACTCAGAAGCCGATCACTTGGATGGAGTTGATATACACTGTGTCAGGCAGCACCAACTGTTTGCTGAGGTGTTTTCAATTCCTCTTACAAACTTCTTGCAGACTCCCTAGTAATGGTTAAAATCACCATATTTGTATATGTATCCATTTTTTATTTCCTTGTCCCACATAGAATCCATTGGCAGATACTTATGCATACCACAGACATCACATTGAATTAAATAATATGGATAAATAAACCAAAAATTCAACCTATTGTAAAGAGGGCTCCATCTAACATCCTGTCAGAAGATTCATTCCCTCCCTTCAGCACACATAATCAGGGCAATCTTGACTGAATGCACAGGGATCAAACCACCAAACATTTCTTGCTGATATGTTACAGAAGGTTTATTCTGTCCAAGTTCTGTGACCTCCTTTGGCATCTCCAGTGCAATGTGGCAGATCCCAGCTGGCTGAGTTAGATAGGCCATGATGCAGAAGCAAGAGACAGAAGTAATTTTTCAGCCTTTCTCAGAAGAGGTCGCCATGGAGGGCAAGCAGAGACTGGTGGGAAATGAAGAAATCAAGCTTCAGAAGTTTTGGAGAAGGCTTGAAGGAGACCTTCTTGAGGCCTGCCATTATATAAAGGGAGCTTACAAGAAAGATGGAGGAGATGATTTACCAAGACCTGTAGTGGCAGGGCAAAAGGAAATAGTTTTTAACTGGAAAAGGATAAGTTAGATTGGACATAAGGAAGCTGTTTTTTTAGATTCAATGGTGGTGAGATACTGGAACAGGTTGTCAGAGAACTTGTGTATGTCCCATTATTGGAAATATTCAAAGTAAAGTGGGATAGGACTTTAAGTAACCTGGTCTAGTGGAAGGTGTCCCTGCTCATGGCAGAAGGGTTAGAATAAATGGTCTTTAAACGTTCCTTCCAACCAGGAGCATCCTGTGATTCTGTTTGCATAACCATTCATAAATATTCATCTTGAGGCCTGGGGACATCAACATCAGCATGTGATGGACATTGATCTCATGGATGTGTGATGGATATGATGCCCAGTGGATCAGTAGGAAGAACACTAAGTTTTGTGGCTACAGGCACGGTTTCTTATCTGAAGGGTAGGGCAGATTTCAACTTCTTCTGGTTCTGGGCTTTTCAAGGTGGGTTCAAAGGTGTGTGTGGACAATGTCTTATTGGCAGCTACTGCCAGTAATGGGGGCTTTGCAGTGCACATTAGAAACCTTGTTAGATGTGGGGAGAGACAATTTAACTTCTCATATTTGGGAAATAAGATTTTTACTGTTTCCTTTTCTTTTACTTTTAGAACAAGATAACTGCTAAGGTTTTTTTTCTCTATCACCTCATAAACATTAAGTAATTCTCAAAACTGTGCTAGAAGAAACAATTCAGAATGAACATGGGACAGTAAATAATAGAATAAGGTTCTAAATCAAGCCATGCTTATTCCCATCTGTAGAAGACAGAGTAGACAAGCAGAGAGATGGACAAGTAATACCTTAATAGTGACACATTCACAAGTATTCCTAGAAATACAGAAATTGAAAGTGTGTTATAAGTGCTCTGTTAAAAATGCTGAAAAGCCTGCTTGTTTCTTGACACCATATGTCTGTTTCTTGTATTAAAGGGTTCAGAAACATTGTTTATGGATATTGCATGACCATGAATGCCAAAAATAATAATCCTATTAAGTTTAGTCCAAATAGCATGTAATGAGATTCAAAATGATATGTTAAATACACATTCTAATAATGAAACTCAAATTGCTTTACAAATAGCATCGGAGAACATTAGCCTATTTTGATTCTAATAATTACTTGCATCCTGTGTTCCAAATCTATTCAATATGCTTTGTGTAAGAACAAATATTTGTTCTACTAATTGTTCTGCAATTCTCCTGGTTATTTTTAAAAGGCTAAAGGGCTACACAAGACCAGCAGTTGTCTGTTAGAATAAGATCTGGTTGTTTTTTTTACTTTAATCATCTTACAGAATTTGAAGAAATTAGGTTCTCTAATACCTCTGTCTTTTGTCCAGATTTCAGTTGTCTGTGTTTTGTATACTATCATTAAACCACTTTTCAAGTGAATCTTTGCCAGACTAAACATAATTTTTCCTCGTAGAACATTCCATCCAAACCACATACAACCACTGTAGCCCTTTCTGGATTGTCCTAAGATGTAGATTGTTGATTTTTAGGCTCAGCATTATTTCTAGTTTACATATTAATTCTTAACTATTAATATATTATTATCGTATCATATAGTCAGTTAAAAAGGAGCTATCAATACATTTTTGACTGAAGAAAAATGTAAACTATCTATAAAGAAACCATATGGTTTAAATGTTTCAAAATATTGTTTTAAATAGAAAGAGAACAACTATGAATGGGAAAGGAGCTCAGCTTTCGTTCACTTCTGGCTTCACAATGAAACAGCCTGGGATCTCAGTGGGTATTAGAAATGGACCAGAATTGTATAAATGCTACTTTATCCACCTCTTGAAATATTTATTCAGGTTTCTCTCCTTAAGTCTTTTACAGATGTGAAGTCGATTAGTCCTCAGTCTCACTGCCACAATCTCAAAGACCCAGTGTGTGGCCTCCAACACATGGAAAGATGACCAATGTGCAAGATGCACAGGGGACTTTTCAGATCTGAAGCCAACAGTCTGAAAAATAAAGTACCCAGGGAAAGTGTGTCTTCTTTCCACTGACAGTGAGATCAAGTTCAAGGAGAAGCTTTGCATGCAAGTTAGATATCAAGACAAAAGTCAAGCAGACAGAACACCACTGTCCTCATTTTTCACCACACTGTATTTTGTTCTTTTAAAAAGTACTTTAATTTTGGTTTGTACCATCCAAATGGGGAGTGTCTTAATACCACTGTTATATCATAACTTTTTGATAAATTCATCTCTTTCCAGTTTTCCTGTATTCTACTTAAAGAAGGAGAGGAGAAACAGTCAGATAGTAAAAATGCCCACTGCAATATCCTGGCCTTAAAATTATCCTGTTTTTGAATGGCAATTCCTTTTTTTCTTAGCTGAGTTGCGTGTAATTCTTTTCACATATATGGAATAGTCCTGGGTATTGAGTACAGCTGGGATTTCTGAATACAAATTCAACCTGACTGCATACCATTGAAATAGAACTCAGTTGCTTGGAGAGTCTATTGGAGAATTCCTTAAGTCTCATTAATCACGTATGTGGTGACACTGGAGGGGGCTCTTTACTTTTTTATTTCTCATTTGTCTCTGATATTCCCTGTTTATTACAAAATCCCTTCCTTTGCTGGATTTATAATGTGGCTATTTTCCAATACAGTTGTATCCTTTCACTCCCAAGCGGAGCCACCCATGTGTGAGAGCTGGGAACCTGGAGCTTTTTGATGAATATCCTTACTCGCCACAGAGCAAAGAGAACATGACAGACCTTGGAGATGCTTGATGGTGTGGCCCACCAGGAAGATGACAATTACAGATGGAGTTTGCTGATGCTGCTTGCACAATCTGATTCCAGTTCCCTTTGCAGCAGGATGTGTCTGTTCCTCGGCTGTTCTTTTCCAAGAAATTTGTCATTTTTAAAGAGAAATATGTGCATTTAATTAGGAAATTTATGAATTAATCTTATTTGCAACATAGTTTCTGTATTTTAATATTGATGCTGAGATGAAAATTTGCAAAGATATTTAGGTACCAAGATGTCTTTGAGGCTGTGATTGCCTTGTGGCATCCAGCTACCAATGCCTTAAACAAATCATCTTTCTCATTTCCAATTTTCTCATACCTTCTCCCGCTCTCTAATCCATACTCTTCTCTTGATCTGTGAGTGGTACATCATGACCACATACTTTGAAGATCAGTTGTTCCAGCCAGCTTTTTACACAAAGGTGAGATGCTAGCTACATGGAATGGATTTGCAGAGGGTTGGTTTCTCCTTGTTCTGGCAGTGTGGCAATTGAAAACACTCCAGAGGTCTGCAGTGCATGCTATTGATACTGCACAGTTACAGGTCTAAAACTCCACTTTATTCTATGTGCAGAGGACAAATTTTCAAGTGCACATGAAAAATGTCACTTTTTTGTGTCTACTGCTCATATCTCATTTGTCCATAGACATGAGACCTGAGCATTAAACCATAATTTTCTGCTAGGAGGCACCTAAGGTTCTTTTCCTTGTAAGCTCATAGCAAACATTCTTTGTTTGGAAAAATGTGACCTTGCAGATGAAAAACTATGTGAGGGTATAGCAACCAAGTAAAAGTTGCAGATATGCAGAAACTACAAAAACTACTTGGAGAAAGGAAGGACTAAAGAGGAATTTTAGTTCTGTTTAAAACATGCATATGTGCGTGACATATATGCAGCATATGGAATATCTAAACATTACTCATAAAATCACCCACACAAATTAATTTCTAATAGCATTTGTGGAGCCTGACACCTTTTTCCCCTCATTCCAAACAATACTTAGATGGTGTTTCTTCTCTTCATTTGATGAAGCTAATTCCCTTTCTGGTTTTGTGGCAGGAATTTGACATAAAAGAGAGCACCACTGCAGTGATTTCTATTAATTGTCATGTTAAGTAACTTGATGCTAAGAGCTACCATAGGTGTTAACAAAAAATTGCTTCCAGAACATAAATGTGTGCTGCCAGCAGAATTTAACCTCAGGCTGTAAGAGTAACACTGAGACATGAGGAGGCTGAAATGGAGTTCTGCCAGATTTCCCTGTGCAGATTATGCAGGTGTTTCCCTAGAAAAGGAAAAGTCGATAATAGATACTATGGCAATTTATTTCCTCCAAATGATAGCACAGGCAAGTAGACTTTTTGGCATGAGTTTTGACCAGGAAATAATTGTGATCTCCTCAGTATTACTTAAATACATTTTTTATAGAAAGCATAAGGAAATTTATGTTAAAATATATCATGTGTCAAAATCCCTGTATTTGATAAATGAAAAATGTTGGTGGCTGTTCCCATAATGCTTTTTGAATTATAAATATAGGGAAGAATCAAGAAAATGGAAAAGAGAAATACTTCAAAATGAAAATAGAGAAGGTTTCTTTTTTTTTTAAGCTGGTCTACTTAGCAATTTCAGGAAGAGTTTGTTAAAACCTAAACTGCTGACTCTGCACCCTGGGGTGGAAGGTTACCTTCTACTGCTTCAGTTGTCAGGGTCAGTCCAAATAGGTAAAGGACTGTCCCACCATGTCCTTAGTTACAGCAGTTTCATCTCCAAAGACACCAGCTGAAATCACACCTTGGTAGAGAGCTGAAGAGTAACTTATAGGGCTGCTTCTTCTCTCATTTGTAATGGTATAAATGAGCTAAAACCAATGGAGGCCTGTTACGGCGGTCTCATGGTGTTTTAGGGGCGAAGGATGGACGAGAATGTGGACTCCATTATCAGAAGGCTAATTTATTATATTAGGATATATATATATATTAACTATACTAAAAAGACATGGACGGAGAGAGAAGGTTTGTCAGAAGGCTAAAACTAAGAAGAGAGATAGCAAGAATGAATCAACAAAGAAGCTCTCCCGGACTCTGTCCGATAGAGCACAGTCATTGATTGGCCATTAATTATAAACATGAGAGATGGGCCAATCACAGGTGAACCTGTTACATTCCACAGCAGCAGATAACAACTTGTTTACATCTTGTTGCTGAGACTTCTCAGCCCCAGCTGGAAAAATCCTAATGAAAGGATTTTTATGAAGGGATGTCGGCAACAGAGGCCTGTTTCAGAAATGGTAGAAAGTGGGAGCTGGGTTTCTAGATTTGACCCCCCCCCCCCCCCCCCCAAAAAAGCCCATAATATTCATAACAGAACCAGATGGCTCAAAGTTCAGATGCTAAGGGATTCAGTAAAACACATATCCAGCACTTGGCAATGACAAGAGCTCACTCCTGGAGAGGCAGACCCACAGGGTGATACTCTAGAGCAGGGGAAAACAGGTGAGATCTGCAGCCGAGTGACCCAAGTGAGTGTAGATGTGGCTCTGGCTGAAGTTAAACTTCTCTCAGCCCACTCTGCCCCTCACGCACCCCCTCAGCTGCCACACAGACACACCAGACACCTCAGCCCACTCAAGTTGGCTTTATTGACCAGGCAGGATGCAGTTCAAACCCCACTGTAGTTGCTGAGAAGGCTCCCATGTATTTGGGAGCTATAGGATGAGGAATACAGAAATGGTTTGCTTTGGGAAACAGCATTATTGTATGAAGGTATCCTGGAGTGAACCAGCTTGGAAAAAAACAGTCTCACAGCAGTGATGTTTGAGTGGGATCTTCTTCTGCACATCCTCATCTATTCCCCCCCCCCCGGCCACCCTGCCATATATGTACTGTAAAATACAACTGAACTCAGTGTTGAAAGCTTAGGAATATTGTGAGAAACATTATTCTTGGAACAGCATATGTATGCATTGAGGGATGAGAATGACTGTGCTCCAGTGTAGGGTGGTTAAGGGGGCTCCAACCACATTTAGATTAAGGCCACATTTAACCTCAGCCCATGAACTTGATGAGCATTTTATTCCTGTTTGCCAAAACTAAAAGCTGAAATGGAGGACAACTGAGGGAAAAGAGGGAATCAGCACATTTACAATGTTAATCTATGTGGGGTATTAATGAATAAGGTTAAAAATAGAGGAGCTTTATTAGTAAAAAACATAGACTGAATATTAACCAATGTTTGCTATAAATGCAATTCCAGTTTAACAGCACTTTGAATCTGCAAACCAAAAGCAGGCCTGGTGCTTTTGTTTGTGTCCAGATTTCATCCTGTCATGGGACAATAAATGTGTATCAAAGTCAAGGCATAAACTCTGCTAATTCTTCAGTATAACCTTTTCACATCACTTGGCAACTGCCCATTTAACTGAAAACTGCTTTAGGAATATGCTAACAAGGAGATTTAAAGGTCTTCTTTATAAGATCAACATATCTCTCCCCCATATAAACTCTGAGAAAAAAAGTAACTAGTAAACAGAGCTGTAAATCCTTCTCAGTTTTTGAATTAAAATTTTAGCTTTATTAATGTAGCAATTTGTCCTCTTCAAAATAGGACAGAAGTACTACAAAAAGATAATAATTTTGTTACAAAAATATTTTTTGAGTTATTTCAGATGTTGTTTTAATTTCTTTAAAAGGAAATTGATTATGAGTGGTACTGTCAAAACCTGCTTTTTTAAAAAATTTCAATGCAATCGTAAAATCAAAAATGTTTTTAATGTGAAAATGTTGGCCAACTGTAACAATGCAATGTTTGAACAGTACCTTTTTTAAAAAGAGCAATGCCATTCATGATGATCAGTCATTCACTGATATTCCTTGTTGCCTCTTGTTTTGTCGTGTGGCATAGGAAAGAGGACTATTAAAACTCAGCTGATAGTCTAGAATGATTCCTATGTTTTATGTGGAGGGCTAGAGAAAAAGAGAGTTTTGATGCAGCTAAGAAACATTTAACTTGGATTGTATCAAGTGAGGTAACTTCAAGAACTAAAAAATAAATCTCTCAGGCTCTGCTGAAATGCTTTTTCCCTCCAATTTCCTTCACAAAAAAAAAAAAAAAAAAAAAAAAAAACAACAACAAACAAACAAAAAAAAACAACCCAAAAAAACCCAGAAAACAAATCAAAACCAAATAATACAAAATGGAGTGGAGAGTTTGAGCCACACACAAGATCAGTGAAAAGATATTTTTCAGCTATAAGAACCAGCTTGTTGCAAATTTCCGTCAAAATAATTCCCCAGGTTAAATCCTGGTGCTATTGAAGTCATTGTCCAAATGCTCATTGGCTGTGAGGGGAGATGAGGATTTGTCCCGTTCAATTCATTAGTGATGGTATGAACCCCAAGCAGTATTATGCTTCCTTTAAAGAAAGAGAAGCTCCTACTTACTGTTTATATACTAACGTTATTTCTCACACATTTATTGTGTTACTCTCCTTAATTTGATGCCATGCTGGGTCCCTGTGGGATGCCACTCAAACATTATGTCAATGTTCTCAAAATTGAACTCCAGTGCTTTATTTTACAAATGGCTTCTAGCAGATGTGTGGCACACTTTATTAACTTAAGTACCCATTAGTTGAAAATTTCATTAGTTTGGGGGAAAGGGATCAGTTTCATCAATAGATCTGGTATGGGTGGACCCTTTGTGTCAACCTGACCCATATCAAAACGGATTATTGTTGTAAGTGAGACAAGTGACCTAATGTTCTGCCTATTATGCACACATGATCTATAACCTTTTAAAATACTAGTGTGGGAAAGGAGCACACTTCAGTGCGTCCCCAAACCATGGATTCTTAACAGGTGGCAGTCCCTCTCTTAGCAACGTTTGCCATGGGCTGTCTGCACCAGCATATGAATTATCAGGGGGTACAGTTTCCAACCAGGTAACCAGGGGAAAACTGGGATGGAGAATGAAACCAGAATAATGAACGGCCAAGCAGAAGTTTTAATGAGTGCAGCTGGTGGACCTGGGTCTGTAGTGCCATCGTCTGACTGACCAGTGCATTTCAGCTGAAGCATTCCGTGTGCTGCCTGGATCTGTCAGGCTACTAAAGCCCCAGAGGTAAGGCTGGCTGTCATTACAGCAGGAACATATGGTACATTTTACTCCACAGTTTTAATGTTTTGATGCTGTTTGTTCTTTGAATGATGGCAGCACTAGTTTCCAATGCATTCCCTTGACCTTGTTTTGGAAACCATTTTAGGGGCCAACTTGTAAGTCCATGCAAAAATATTTGGCGGGACCACACACTGAAAGGTGCACTATACAACCCTTTGGCTGTTTTGTGCAGCAGTTCTCACACCTGCCTTGAACTGACTGACCTTCTGAAGAGGAAAAAGTAAACCTGTCTGGAAGCGATGAATCATAGAATCATTGAGGTTGGAAAAGACCTTTAAGATCATTGAGTCCAGCCATCAATCTGACACTGCCAAGTCCACCACTAAACATGTCCCTAAGTGCCACATCTAAATGTCTTCTAAATACCTCCAGGCATGGCGACTCAGCCACTTCCCTGGGCAGTCTGTTCCGGGGCTTGACAACCATTTCCATAAAGAACTCTTTTCCAAATAGCCAAACTAAATGTCCCCTGATGCAACTTGAGGCCATTTCCTCTTGCCCATTGCCTGTTATTTGGGAGAACAGAGTGACCCCTTCCTGGCTACAACCTCCTTTCAGGGACTTGCAGAGAGCAATAAGGTCTCTCCTGAGCCTCCTTTTCTCCAGGCTAAACACCCTCAGCTCCCTCAGCAGCTCTTTGTAAGACTTGTGCTTCAACTCCTGCACCAGCTCCTGCACCTTTAGGGTCTCCCTCTTTCAGAATACCCAGTCTTCCTGCACTTCTTTGCCCTTCAGGACTGCCTGCTGCTGCAGGGAAGGTCACACAGCTCTCTTCTCCTGAGCTCTGCACGCTGTGGGGTGAGAAGTAAGAATTAGGCTGGACAAACTGCCCTGTCTGGGACAGCCCACTTCAAGTGCTGTCCTAGAGACAGACACTTTCCTGCCATATATTCAACAGCAGAATGCTGGTGATGTGATTAGAGATGTGAGAAAACCAGGAAGACACCAGCTGGAGTAAACTGGAGTGGTCTGTTGGAGTCTTTGACCTGATTTGCAGCCAATTACTCCCAGCAATGTCTGGGTGGCCCACAGATGGGATCAGCCAGACACATTTGATGTGGAAAAAAGTCTTCTTTTCAATGCTGTGAACTTGAGAGACAAAGGGAAGGTTGGTTGTGTTCAGTGTTTGTAGAGAGAAAATTGGTCTTGGAGCCACCTGTTCATCTTTGGTAATAGAGAAGGGTTTTCCTGGAAGAAGACACTTCCCTCTGTTGATAATCAAAGGCAAAACACAGAATCAGTAAACTCCAAAATCAAAGAAACTGAGGTTGGCAAACTAGATTTCCTAGTTTACTGGTGGCTTCCTTTCTCCTTCTGCCAGCTTTGATTGATTCTCAAAGTTTGGGATTTTGTCTGTTGAACAGAAGAGGTTGTTTAGCTTCTGCAAACCGGAGAGGTATGCACTTATTTCTCTAGGAGACAGGATAGGTACAGAAAAAATGGCAGAGAAAATCAGAAGAATGGAATATGTGCCTTGGCCAGCAAACTCCCAGATTCTAAGTGGTTGTAGGACACGTAGTTCACTTTTAGTTCTCATGCTTGTTTCCCGCCTCTGAAATTTAGGTCTATTTGCCTCCTACAGAAAGTGTTTTCAGGTAGACTGAAGAAAATTTTATGAGAGAATGAAGTATGTCAATTCTTATACAGTGTCACATCACCACACTCATTTTCTGAAACAAAACCATGCTAATGTTATTAAGTTTAATCTTCTGTCTAGTGCTGAACAGACAAAATTTACAGAGATTTAATTCTAATCACTGCTTCTGCTGGCAATCTGAAGTCCTCCCTCTCTCAAGTCAGTATGGAAACATGCAGTTGCTTCTTCAGCTCAGGTTCATTGCAGTAATTTCAGTATATTTTGCTGGAAAGTGCTTTCTCACAGCCAGGTCTCCCGTGATACCAGTATGAAGTGTACACTATATTCTTTCCCTGTTTCCTCTAGAGCCTAATATATCCTTTGTAGCACTTTCAGCTTGAAATGAAGTGTATGACCTAAAGTCTATAGAATAACATGAATCACTGTACAATAATTTATAGGGTCACCTTGTAATTACTATTGAGTATAACATGACTCCATTTATTGGAACATGTACAGGAGAAAGGTTATTTTTGAAATTTTTCTTGTTTATTCAAGCCAACATTACTCCAGATTTGAATGGATTTATTGACACCACATTAAAAGTAATCATTGTCAAAATAACTAGGAGAAAAAGAAATTAAAAGGTAGAAACTTCCTGCTCCCGAATCCTTCTTGCAGAGAGGTGGGGAGCAATCAATGGCCCATGGCTTTTCTGTGAAAGGCGGTTGTTTCATATCTAAAGAACTGAAATCTACTCAAGGATCGGTAATAAGAATGGACTAACTGAATGATAACAAAGCATGTTGCATGATAGTGTTCCAAAAAATAATGTTTTATTTGGAAGGAAAGCAGGTAAAGCAAAGAGAAGCCAATGATTTAAAGGAGTAGAGTTATGTTCTGGACTTGTTTTGGAGATTTTCAGGTTTCTGCACTTACTATCCCTAAGTTATACTTTCCCATGCCTTTGTCCATAGTATAGGACAGGGAGGGGTAGAAAAGGAAGTGTGCTCAAACCAGTGATGCCCTTGATAGTAAATGGAAAAATCTTCAGGCAATTCCAGAAGTGGTGTTGTACAAAAAGTCTACCTTTGGCACATATTTGTGGGACCAGAACCAGAGACCCTGCTGAATTTTACCAAAATTTTATGGGTTAAAAAGTACCAAGACTCTTCACACCACAAGGGTCTTTGTAGAGGCTTGACAACAAGAGAACATCAAAGCCAGTGCAATAAATATAAGTGCTGTGTTCAGAAGTCCAACTTGCTGCTCTTCTGGTATTTAGGATCTCTTAACGCCGTCACACATTCCAGATGTGCAGCCCAGGCTGTGCCAGTTCTGAACCTATGCTTGGCTTGACCAAACATGGAAGGTTTTATTCCAAGTAGAGATGTATTCATTTGCAGTCATAAAAAAATGTATATTTATGGAGGGAATTTTGGGTGCTGTATGCCAACACACCAATTAGGAGTGTGTAGAGTAAAGAGGTACTGTCAGGCTGCATATGTTTCAAATATATAAATTCAAAGACCAAAATACTTAGAGACTGCAGATGGATTAGTGACACATTCAGAAAACTATGGGTACACATATTCTGGTAAATTAAGCACTGTCAAAACATGGGCACATGCACTGGGATTTACTCATCCACACTATTCAATTGTTAGAACAGTCCTTGGTGTGGTTTTGGCCTAGATCAACTAACAACCTCCCAAAAATTTCCTAGGTATGGCTTGTGAGTTAGTTCAGGCCAGGGACCACTGCCAGCAGGCAACATGCAGGCAGCTGTCCTGTGCTAGAGGTTAAGAGAGTTTAATATTATGGATGCGTCAGATTGTTCCAGATGGCTCAATGGCCCTGACACTATTTAGTTTACTAATATAGATTTAACCTTTAGGTTTTTATACTCATCCACTTGGACCTGTGACTCATGCACACCAAACAAGCAGCTGTGGTGATTTAAGATGTTATTGCACCTGAGCTCTTTGTTACTGGCTCTTGCTGGAGGCTGCTGACCCCACTGTAGAGCTGCCAAAAGTAATGTACTTCAAGTGTTTCAGGACCAGTGAAGGTCAAGCCACGATGTGAGGTCTGTACATGTACTGAATATGGGGAAAAGATCTGTTTAAGATTCTTTCCCCACGCCTTGAATTCATGTATTTATAGAGCCCAGCATAAGGCCAGAGCTCTCACTGGTGCTGTTGCTGTCTCAGTCCTCAGCACAGGATGCCCTTAATCATGAGTGACCTTTTGGATAACGACCCTGTCCTTGAGCCACTATTTGGCTTTCATGGGCTGCACTGCTTTTTGTGAATCTGTGTTTTCCTCTGTTTTTCCTGAACTGTTTCCTCTGTTTTCCCACAACTTCCCTGACTGTTGTTGTGCAAGAGTTTTGCACCCTAAAATCTATGATATTTTCCCTATATGCAATCACTCCTACCTTTAGAGACAAATTAGCTTTATAGATAATTAGTTTAAAGACACTAATTTGATGTCTGTTCAGTTGTTCCAGGTAGGTTTATTGTGAATATAGCTTCCAGCTGCCAGGAGGACTGTGGTGGGGTGCAGAGATGCAAGGTGGTGCATGGCTATGAGGAACTGTTACCTGCTGGTAGCACTACAATGATGATACCACTGGGACTATGCCTCTGCCTGAAAGGCAAAGAAGTGCAGGAAGACTGGGTATTCTGAAAGAGGCAGACCCTAAAGGTGCAGGAGCTGAAGCACAAGTCTTACAAAGAGCTGCTGAGGGAGCTGAGGGTGTTTAGCCTGGAGAAAAGGAGGCTCAGGAGAGACCTTATTGCTCTCTGCAAGTCCCTGAAAGGAGGTTGTAGCCAGGAAGGGGTCACTCTGTTCTCCCAAATAACAGGCAATGGGCAAGAGGAAATGGCCTCAAGTTGCATCAGGGGACATTTAGTTTGGCTATTTGGAAAAGAGTTCTTTATGGAAATGGTTGTCAAGCCCCGGAACAGACTGCCCAGGGAAGTGGCTGAGTCGCCATGCCTGGAGGTATTTAGAAGACATTTAGATGTGGCACTTAGGGACATGTTTAGTGGTGGACTTGGCAGTGTCAGATTGATGGCTGGACTCAATGATCTTAAAGGTATCCTCAATGATCTTAAAGCCCACTTGCTAATGAAGGGCAAAATATGGAGAAATCCACCATGGCTTCCTACCAGACACTTCTGGGGCTGCATGTGAACAGACATGAAAAAGGCATGAAAAACTTTAAATGGAAGAGACTGAAGAAATTACAGCCTCTGGAAAAGGTTCACAACCTCTGGTGTGCACATAGCAGTGCTACAGACAGACAGTCTTAGGAAGATATGCATGTCTGCATGAATGGTCTTTTTTTGTGTATTACTTCTCCAAGTGGAAATCATCTCAAGAAAATTATACTTGACAACCTGATAGCAAAAGGCAACTCAGAGGTAAAAATAATTGGACGTAGGCTTTTTGTCTTGATCAGGGTCTCCTTGTTTTCCTACAGCGCTTCTTTGGCTGGAGAAGCACAGAGCAATAAATGTAATTTAAAAGGCATCCTTGACATTTGTGGGATCCTTAGCATCATAGCACATGCCATTCTTGCCCTTCAAAATATGTAGGGAAAGTGTGGTCGTCTCACACAGAGCATAAGAACAGCTGCTGGTTAATGGTTCTTCTAATCACAAGTGCATTCTAATAGCAAACAAATTCTACTACTTTTTACTTTAAGCCAAATTTATGTGTTTATTTTAAGAACAAAGGCTCAAATGCATAAAGTGTCAGAGTTGCTTTAGCAAAAAAAAAAAAAAATTGTAGACATCCCATCCCTCCCTTCTCCAAAAGAAAAAGGAAGCGTTATCTGGTTGACTGCGAGAGCAACATTCTTAGATTAATCTCAAAAGGCATCTAATGAGTAAGAGGAATGCATTACGTCAAAACAAAAGATCCCATTTACTGGCCCATCTTTCCACCAAAACAATTTCTACATGTGTTGAAGGTAAACAACAGCAGCGAAGCAGGGACCCTATGACTACTAAATGTTGTGTAGGGCAGTTTTCTGTGACTTGAAATGTTAGTGGGAAATAGTTCACTTACATTACTCTGAATGGCTTTGGGAGCACAAGAATTGCTGAAGCCATGTTTGATACACATTTGTGCTGTATGGTCAAATGTGAGTTCCACTAGGAGATATTCCTGTGTAGGACATTCATGGTTAAGCTTTTCCTTGAGAAATCTCTGTCATTCAATGGGTGTGAATTTTCAGCCTTTCAGTGGTTTTGGGAGCCCAACCCCAAAAAGAGGTTTAGGTCTTAACATAAACAGAATAATTCAAAGTACCTCTTGTGATCATCTGATCCAAAATCCTACACAATGTAGGATTAACCTGGAAGTTCTGTCGAATTTTGAAGTCAGATGAAGTTTGTGAATGTTCCCATCTGAGTTCTGAACATGTCCAAAGAAGAACATTCCACAACCTCTCCTGGATCTATGCTAATGTTTGATTATTCCCAGGGCAATTTTTTTATCCTTCATATGGCTTTTATTTATTGCTTTTTGTCTTTCTGCTCTGAGAAGAGCTTGACTCTGTCTTCTCTATAACCGCGCAACAGGTCATGGAAAACAGAAATAATGTCTCTCCTCAGTCTTTTCCTCTTAATGCTCAGCAAATTCATCCATCTACCACTTGTTTGCATGCTGTGCACTCCAGCCCCCTGAGTAGGTTGCTGGCTGCTGCTGAACTCACTCTGGTACGTCCATGGTTCTCTTTCACTGGGGATCCCCAACCAGACACAGTAATCCAGATGTGGGCTCACAAATGCCAAAGAGAGGAGAAGGATCTCTTCACAGACCTGCTAGCTACAGCTTCCCAGTATGTGGTTGGCCTTCTTGGGCAAAAGACCATACTGCTGACTCCTGTTCAACTTCTTGTCACAAGGAGAGTACAGACAGGTAGATATAACATGTAAATGCATATATTAGACATTGCACATTACATATTATATCTATATATATCCTAAATTTTATCCTCCCCAAAGGAACAAAGTGGGCTTAAAATGTTCTCTTGCAACCTTATCCAGAGCGGAACAAATGGGCTATCTGCTAACTACATTATGGTGGATATCAGTAATCACTATGGGAGTACTCGACTTCAGAAACACAGACTGGCTGCAAACCAGACTGAGAACAGAAGTGGGGATAAAGAAGCAGCTGAGCTTAGCATCAGACTTTCTAATATGTGCTGACTTTTCAGTATCAATCTTTGTAGGCTATGCTTCTATACTTTAAACATTTTTTTTTTGTTACAATTATTTGTTTTTTTAGTGGAAAAAAAAAGGAATGTAATTTTATTAAATAAATCATCTTCTCCCTGTAATATCAACTAGTTCTCATGCCTTGCTAAACATTAAACCAGACAAAATGGGACTTGGTTACATACAGTTAAGTAGCACACTCTTTGTGCATGGTAAATGAGATTACTATTTGTTATTTTTAAACAAATGTTCACCCGTAAAAAGAAATATCTCTATTAGACAGAAAAGTGACTTCACAAAGGTGCATTATGTGGCAGCCAAAAACTGAAATGGGCGGCAGATTATTTCCAAAGTTAAAAGTTTATGGTGAAACCACGATATAAATTAACTGCGAGCAGCCGCTGAGTCCATTCCTCGGATCATTTATCTGTATGAGAGTGTTATATGTTTGATGCCTGGTATGTATGATGGTTTTGGGGTGGACTAGAGTGTTTCTGACTGATTTAGCACATGAAATCAATTCCAAGTTTCTAAAACAATAAACATGATGATGGGAGAGAGAAATCAATATCTGTATCTTGATTTCTTGTTGCCATTACAGTGTGTCTATCTACTTCATGGTCTTCAGCTCTATGGGACTTATCAGATTATCTCCAAGTAATGAGTTTTAGTTTCATTCTGACAATTCCATTGAAAAGCTGAGAAGTATAATTCCCATTTTACTCATGGGAAACTAATATATGAGAAAATTAGGTGGATGAATGATGCGGTGGATAAAAAAAATGGCCTAGGAACTGTACCCAAATACAGAAAGCAAGTTATTAAAACTTGAACCTGTTTCTTCAATGGGTAACACATTTCAAGGGAAGTCAGGAATGGGGTATACATCAAGAAGATTTGTAAAAAGCAAAAATATAGTGATGTTTAGTGGAAACCTGAAGAGGGACAACACAGTGCAGATGACACACATACCCATGGCCACAAAGAAGTTACCAGGTCATTACTGGGATAGCAAAATATCAACAAAATTTTTCTTTAAAAAAAGTGTGTTTCTAAAAGGATTGGAAAATTCAGGCTCAATCTTTTGGAAGAGGAACTGGCCATTGTTGAATAAGATCAGCTGTATCACTTTACAAAATTGTGCAATGTTTTCATCAGCACATTTCAGCTGAAATGGACTGCAAAAAAAAAAAAAAAAAAAAGGAAAGCTGCCTCCCCACAGGACCCAAAAACTATAACTTTCTGATTTGGTGTTTAAACAAAAATTGAAGTCTTGGAAGATGAACCTGGTGGAACACCACTGGTGAAACTGCTGGATTAATGGGTCCTGAGTGGGAAGAGCTACATCAGCTCACTGCTGACGGGAAGGCTTGGATGGCTCGATGTGCTGAAATGAAGGGGATGACCTAAGGATTAAGGATTAATTTTAGGCTTTTAACTTGACAGTAATGTACATAGTATGTGTATATGTGTTTGCATGGATGTTTGCACATATAGACAGACGTGTCTGAGGGAGAGACGTTGTGGGTTTGTACTGCTGGAATATGGGCTATGTGTGAGAGATGTGTGTTCCTTCAGATTTGGCTGATTTTCTGTTCTTCAGCTTTAAAATAAAATGCTTTTGCCTAACTGTCCATATTGTTTGCAAGTAGTTATAAGTCAGTCATTTCCATAGAGAAAAACAAAGGCTTATTAAATAAACAAATATAGTAACAACAGAGAAAGAACATTAAGGAGAGACAAACAGCCTGCTAAAAATGGGAAATGTCTGTACAAAGTGTCATGCAACAAAGAGGTGAGAGGTTTTTTTTATCCAGTTTCTCTTTGAGAATGTTCAAAGGTAGTAATCTTGAAATAAATTAAATTAATACCTATGCTGAACTTTGGAGACAGTGATACCACCTTTCCATTTTTCTTCCTTTTTAGCAGAATAATATGATGCAGTCTCAGTGGGATTATGAAATGAAAAGGAGTATGCATATACCTGGGAAATGGGGAGTTTTGGGCTAAAAGCAGAAGTTTGATCTGGTGGCTTTAGTGTAGGGGCCTAATGGCACCTTGTAACTGGCTTTGGATCTTCGCTTCCAGCCAGGAGAGCCACTGATTTAAAACTTAAGAGTATTACAGGTATTAGAAGGAAAGAAACAAATAACCTTTCAGAGTGACTGGTTGGCATAATGTGGGGCTGTTTATGAGATTGATGACAAAACAACACGTTAGCAGATAAAGAGATTTCTGAGAGTTCCAGTGCAGAAACCTTCCACAGATGAAACCAACCAAAAGAATTAAAATTGCCACTGCTTTTGAGCTGAATACAAAGACATCCATAAAATACTTTCTACAGAAAACAATTCTGAATAAAAGCAGCATCATGTTTTCTAAAAATAAAGTTGTGTAATGATTAAAAATACTACAGCAAAATAACAAGTTAACAACTATGTTAACAATCTTCCTCTGATTGGCACCAATATTGGAATACATCTTAACTGTGGCAGAGGTAGTGGAAGCAGGGAAAACCTGGGGAAAGAAAAGTATGGTATGGAGGCTAAGTGTTTCCTTTCCATCCTTAGTCAAAGCTGCACAGAAAGCAGAGCAGAATATTATCCCTGTAAGAATAGCCAGGTTGCCCAGAAACCCAGGAGTCACCAGCCTCTTTCAGTAGCATAATAGAAGTGACAGGCAGCACTGAAAAAGTTGTAGGTCTGATACTTTTCCCCATGCCTGGCCTTAATTAAGACCATCTTTACTCATCCCAGTGGCCTCTTCTAAGTATCTAACCATGCCATTTGCCTGGTAGATGCAGTGAATATTTTAGTTCTTCATGTTCTCTCTGCTGTGCATTTGGTTCACTCCTTGCTTCAGACCAAGTCTCAGGTCCCCCAGGCACCTATGCTGCATATGGCTTTTGGCTCACTCTTAGAGGAAACTTGGACACTTGAACAGAGAGTTGTTCCAAGTCTTATTTCCCATATGCTATATAATGTTTGAGCTAGTTCATATCACTTGTTCAGAGACTAGAACTTGCTCCTTGAGTCCCAAAGGCAGTATAGATTAATAGATTTATCCATAAATTCAAGATTGTTTTAAACATGTCCCCTTGAATTCATTTGCTGGTAAATCAATATGAGGCTATAACTTGTGGTGGGTCTCTGCTTACAGCAAATACCTGGCAGATTCTTCACAACAGATGCATGGTATAGACATCTGACCTTTGTTACTTCCCCAAGTTTGTGGTGGATCTGCTACTCATGTATTTGATCCTCTCACTCTGACAAGGCTCAGCTTAGCAGAGCACCCTTCTTCAGCCACTCTGAGAAGACGTGCATCTTATTCTTCTAACAGCTACCACAATCATACTATGTGGTATGATTGTGGTAGCTGTCAGAATATGAATAGTTATAATCATAACATCAGTTCTTGCACATTGGGAAAACCTCTATGATTTGGTATGACAGAAGTATTTACATGAAGAGCACAGAAGAGGAAAGATGCAGAACCAACTGAGAAGGCTTCAATTGCTAGAAAGCTTCAGGGAATTTTAGGATGCCTGGTGGTTGCAATCAGAATGAGGTTATGTTTACATGCAGGGATACCATGAAACTTTTCTGTCTATGTATAATGATATATTACAATAATGATGCAGCAAATTGCTTGTAAACCATTTACCAATGGGTAGGCAAAGTGCTAGAGATGGCAACCTAAAGCCATATCAATTTAGTCACAAGAGAATCACAAAGTAACTCAAGTTGTAGGGGACTTTGGGAGGTCTCTACAACCTACTTCTCTAAACAGAGGCAAACTTTAAATCAGATTGTGTTGCTCAAGAATTTGCCCAGTTGGGTCTTGCAAACATCAACACAAGTTTTTATTCTGTCCCAGATTCCCTTAACATCTTGAATGGATAATGAAACGAGGGAAAGGATGATGAGATGTATGTGTATATTTCCATGTCTAAGGCCTAGGACCAGAACCTAGAATTCTTGGCCCTGACAGACTTTCTCTATGATACTAAGTAATACTGGGTAAAAAATTGTAAAGAAGCTCTGGTTAATGTTGTACAGGCAGCCTTCATTCTGATCTCACTCAAATTTGTTAGTGATTAATTTTCTTGTCTGCATGTTTTTTCAATGATATTTTTGTGTAGATTTTAATAGATAATAATATAGCTTTGTACTACAGGATCCCAGAGTGCTTCTCAAGTTATACACCTAACTGGCCAAAGCCTACTCCTGCTGAGGCCAACAGACATTTTGCTATTGATTTCATTTGGGCCAGGATTTGGCTGTGGAGAAATGGAATATGAGCAATTCTGTATGTCCGCATGGCCTTTAATAAATTCTGGTTTCCCACCTGGGCAATAAATCTGCCAGCAGAAGAGTAGCACAAATTTTGGTGTCACTTACTGAACAACTAAATATTTTAATATAAATTTTGAAAGGTATCAGTAGGCCATAATGGCAGTTGCTCTAAAAGTATCAATAGCACAATTTAGAGCCAGAGGTGGAAGATGGTGTGTGTGGATGTGGATAAGTGTTTAGAATCTCTGGATATGCAGCAAACTATGCATGTACTTTTAAATCACTTAATAAAAAAATCAGCTCTAGTTGGTTGCATAATCTAAAATTCTGGACCATTTTTGCTGTCCTACGTCTGCAAAAGTTTTTCATTTAGGAACACACACGTTTCTTGTCAATGTTATTTCTACAATCACTTAGTTAGAGCAGGGCATATTGTTCTCTCAATTTCTTGTTAAAATGTTTCATGTAATTAAACTTTTACAACCAGTTCTGCTTTATGTCTGATACCTGCTGTAAATTATAAAGAAAAAACCCTCTGGCATTTATGAGAATTCAGATGATGAACACTACAGAGAAAAAGAAAAGAAAGAAGCAGTGTCACTGAGCCCCAAATAGTTGCTGTTTCCCTGTTATCTCCCACACAATTTGATTTAATGAAATAGAATATTTATATAAACTGGACTGAAAAGAAGCCAAATAAGAACTAATAATATTACAAATTATTATAATGCAAACATTTCATAAGTTGCAGCACAATTTGAATAATTGTGGTTTTGTCTATATTTCTGTAGCTTTCTACATGGGAAATAAGGCTAAAATTTTCTAGATTCTGAAAGAAAACAGCAACAACAACCAATCAAGAGGAAAAGGAATGGAAATTAAAGAGACACCTGGTTTTATGTGCTTGTGTCAGGTGATGCACACACACAAACATAAACAACCTATTCCTGTGTCAAAATATTGCCCACGTTTCAAAGGGGTGCTTGAGATGACCTTTCTGGTGTGGAGATTTACAAAACAGATAAGATCCAGTAAGATCAATTTTGAGAGCAGTGTTCTGCTTCCAGGCCCTCCCCAGACCAACTGTGGGATGACTGCAAGATGGCACATCGATTACAGGATTGAGAGCTTTAATCCAGTTGGCGGGAATGCTGCTATGAGGCTTGGAAATCTCCTCTAACCTCTAACCACAGTTTAGTATGCAAACTATTGTGTTTGCTCTTGGGAAGCTTCACTCTTGCCAATAAGACCCAGTATTTATACTATTTGGCATATTTATTATTCAGTTAACCCATTCCTTATAAGTAAATCCTTTTTTAGCATTTAAAATCCTTCCAAGAACAATGGGTGATGGACAGAAATAAGTAGACATGAGGGGGAAAACAAAAGAAAACAAAAGTTTCAATTGCACTTCTCCCATAACTATTATAATTTATTCTATTGTTTTTTGTTTCACAGGGTTGTTTGTCATGATGAAGGGAAGCAACAATCAGTCAGTGTCTGAGAAATCTGTTTGTGTTTAAACATTTGTGTTAAAATTCAGGGAAAAATTCAGGGAAATGAGTTGTGCAGTCTGACATCCAATAAAGATCAGCTGACCCACAGGCTTTGGTTTCCTTGTAAGTGAAGGTGAAAGGTCTCTGCAGCCAAGATCTTTTTTACTGGGATGCTTAGTAAAACATGTAAACAGGGATTTTTATACCTTTGGTTCCCCTGGGCAGGGCAACATATGCAGATTAGTTCTATCCAGAATCAAAACATATTTTATAGTTTACAGGGGACTATTCTACCTCTTATTCTGAGAATTTTTGCTGAAATTGTGATGTCTGAAAGCTCTGAAGAGAAAATGGATTTACCTTACTTTCTAAGAGATAACCACTTGCTGACAGCTAGATAGGTGTGTGCATAATACCATGCTTGTGAGATTCTGATTTCCTGGTTAAAGATAAGAATCTGATAAGAATCATTATCTGATAAAAATCATTACTGGTGAAGTTACTCAGGTAATAATATTATCTATCAATAGGGATATCAAAGTCTGGGTTCTCCATGTATGTACTCCATCACACCATGGAATGAAAACAGCTCTGTTTTCCCATTAATGAACAAGCAAGAACCATATTACAGAGTGAGTTGATTGTGTCAAAACAGACATGTGCACAAACTTTCTAGTGTTGTTTGTCAAAAAGTTTATTCTTAAAGAGGCAACATTAATTCAGCCCAAGCATGCATTTTTCGAGGACTGTCTATATAGTACACCACTGCAGCTGAACATATTTTCCACTTAAAAACAGTCTTATTTTGTGAGGGACTTCTTCAACATCTTAAATTCATCTATTAAACTGAGAATTCTTTTAAATGGTCTAGGCTTCTGCCTAAGAGGGGAAAACTTTTTGACTCCCATCATACACAGTGATGTCCATGAAACTTTGACACTTGACTAAACTCATAATAAGTAAAACATAGACAATTTAAAGTGAAACCAGAAATATCATGGGGAAACAGGTGAGAAAACCCTGTATTTCTGAAATATAAATTAGCCAGTAGAAAGAAAACTCATATAAAATTCTTGGTATAGTTGTCTGAAAACTGACACAAGCATAAATTAATTCTTATTAAAAAAACTTTGTATTATTATCTGCAATTTTCCAGGAGTTATATTTCTACATATGTTCATATTTCCATGTTAATTTTCAATTTTTGATGCCATTTTCAGAATTCATAATTTTTTTAATTCATGTTTTTATACATGCCCTTTTCCTTACTTATCTATGAAGGTATCTCTATGCTGGGAATTAGATGTGTTTCCAAGTCTTCCTTCAACTGGCTTATGAATGTGACCTTTATCTTAAAACCTGTTTATTCTATGTATTCCATAGCTTTTGTGACTATTTACAATATGCATTGCACATTATTAACTTGATCCAACATATTGTGAAATTACAGAAAAGACTTCCTATTGACCTTGAAAATTGTTGGATGAAGCCTTATGCTCCAAGTAAAAGTAGTTGCAATGAATGACACAAAAATGTAATAAAGAACTCATTTATTGGCTTATTAAGCTTATTAAAATAACCTAGTGTAGATTATCAAGTTTTCATTTACAAATTCAGATTCAAACATATATACCTGAAGCTCCAGTATACTGATTGCTGCTATATTTAAATACATTTGGTAGAAACCTGTTACTTCTCCTCTTCTACATGCCCATTCAGGTGTTCATGTGCTGCTGAATATTTTCCACAATCTCCTGAGGACTCACTTGCTCAGTGTCAAGCTGTTCATTAGTGAAGTGTTGCATTTCGTTCCATTTCTTGGAGCCTTTCTCAATGCCTTGCTGAATCAGTATGTGTGTCATTTTCACTTTATTCCTGAGTGCCTGTCTGCTTTTTTGGGGCATTTGGCAAATGGCCTGCCAGTCACATGGGCACCTGTATTCTAAGCTCTCCTTGACGAACAGCTACGTATGGCTTTATGCTCTCAGCTGTCATTTGCTCAAGCCAGCGAAGAAGCTCTGAGAGATATTGCAGGAAAGCAGAGTAATTTTCTATAGTTAGATCAATTAACCTTTTGGCTTCACTGATTAGCTTTTCTTGGGACTGACTAAGCTGCCCATAGATCTCCCGGAGTTTTTCTTTGAGTTGCTTGTTATGTTCATCGATTTTCCTCTTAGCAGCTGCAGACCAAGATCGGATTTTTTCCTGAGCAGCAGATGAGAGTTCCATGATCTTCTGTTTTCCTTTTCCTTCAAAATCAGTTATAATGTCATAATATTCCTGACTGTAGATTTCCACCAATTCTCTTACTTGGTCTGTCAGGCGTGTAGCAATGCCAGCAAGATCTCCAACACGCTGGTTGTGCCAATCTACGAGAAGATCTATGATATCCTTCAGCCATCCCAGTACTTTTTCTTCCACCTCATAGTATTTCACTGACAATCCAAGTGTAGTTGGATCAAAATATTCCTCCCTCAATGACTTTACATAGAGGAGCAGCTGGTGCAGCTTTTTTGAAAGGTCCTGGAATGTCTTCTGGCTAAAGTCTTTGAACTGAGAAATGTATTTTTTTACGTCTCTTGTCAAAGATCTCAGTTTCTGGGCAAAGTCTGAAGCCATTGCATCTTTGTACAGCTTTTGTGTTTCAACTTTGATGTCTTCAAACGTTTTGGATTGCAAGCTTCTAACCATTTCTTCTATCTTCTGAAAAACTTGTTGCACTGCTTGTTTCAGTTGCTTCAGCCTTCCTGCAAAATCAGCTTCCTGAACAGTAGCAAATGTCTGCCTGATTTTGTTCTGCAAATCTTTCAGCATTTTTTTGATTTGATCAAGTATATTACGGCCTCTAAGAATTGTTTCAGAAGCAGGAAGTCTGACTTCCAGCTCATTGATAGCTGCAATCAAGGCATCAAAGTACTCCTGAAGTTTTGAAAGACATACATCAGCAGATTTTGCTACCTTCTCTGTAGTCATGAGGTATATTTCTGCACCACTGTATTTTTCAGTCAACCCAGGGACCTGAAATTTTGTGGTTTTCAGGAATTCAGTGGCTGAGTCAATTACGTGTTTTATTTTCTGGTGGTACTCTTCTATTATGTCAATTAAAACATTCAAAAGTTCTGCTTTTATTCTTTGATAGTCAAAGTGCTCAGCCTGATCTGCTGCTCTTCGATAAAGGCGTTTAGCTTTGAACTTCAGCTCCTGATATTTGTCCGAGGCCTCATTGGCAGCTGTGCGAAGCTGAGCATCTATTTCATCTATTTGATTTGCAGCAAAAGTGTATGCTTTTTCAGCATTATTCTGCATTATATTCTTCATCTTTAAGGTGGCAGCACTAATTTCCAGTCCCGTATGCTCCTTATGGTACCGATTAACATATCTATAGACTGCATTGGTCATTTTAGGCACTCTTGCTTTCAGACCCAACAGCAAGTCTTTGGCAGCATCCTCATTCCAGTTGAATTTCATTTGAATCTGGTCAGGTTCCTTGAGGGATATCTCACCTTTTAGTATGTCAATATCATTCTGGGGAGCAGACTGAAAATACAAAACAGGGTAAGACAACTCCAATATTATTTATGAGAGTATTTTAACATTCTCATTATTGCATCTTTCATTTTACCATTTATTAAGATAAGCACCCTCCAATTTTTTGTCCACTGTCTGTTTGCTGTCTGTTTGCTCTCATCTTGAAAGTTTATTTTGGAAGAAATTATCTTGTACCAAGCTATTTCAAGCTCCTTCAAAGCGCAAGACTAGAACATAACTTAGTCTGGTCTTTAGTATCTGACTGCAAAAAAGATTTTTCCTTCCTTTCTTAAATGCCTAGCATGTCTCATAAGGCAGGTGAATTACTTGGGAAAATGAGCCTTCTACTAATTCCTGAAATCAATTAAAGTGAATTCAAAAAGGATCTTTTTCATATGAAAATATTAGAGGATTTAATTTTGCAATCATTTAAATAAATGAGACAATTTAGACAGTTATTCAGAGAAGTTAATAAATCTTCAAATGAGAATATATTTACCTGTATAGTTTTTCCATTTTTTTAATAAATAGTGAATTATGAGTTGCTTCTGATCCCTAAATTATTATATAATTTTGGAACATAATATTTTAATTTGGAAATTATTGTAGTATGCCAATAATAAAAACATGTATTGTAACAGATTAAAAATTTAATATTAACAGATTAAAAAAGACACTTCACAGATGATCTGACCTCTTCTAGTCGCCTTATTCCTATAATGGTCAGTTATGTAGTAATTCCAAGTAGCCTGATGGCTATCTATTAAACCTGATGGGTAGCTTATCTAAAACTGACTTTGTACATTTTCACTTTCAGTGGATGTGCCCTTTTAACCACAGGAGATGGAAAAAAATAACTGTGAAGGGCTTGAAAGCACCTCTTCACACAGATATTATTTTTAGTACTAGAAAGGCCAGTGTAGGAAATAAAACCTTTAATTACTGATAATATAGTTTTTATTTGGTGGTTAATTTATATCTCAACATAAACACACACAAAATTTAAAAGGGAACTTTTCCTCTGACCACACGAAACATTTTTGCTTTTTATTGCTCATATCAAGCTTACCTGAGTTTGGTAGTACACTCTGGCAACGAAAGTTTCATTGTCACTTTCCATGACATAAGCAAGGGTCCCAGCTGAGGGTGAGGATATTGAGCCTGATGCTTTCCTTTCATTCTCTTGGTAACGCACATGAACATCTGTGAAAGTTGGGCTGATGATGTCTAGTGATAAAGTGTCCTCCATGCTTCTGCAACCACAATAAATACACAGCTATGAAGCAATGCAGAAAGCACAAGCCCAATGATGTATGTCTGAACATAGTACCACTTATAATTTCATATATATATATGTATGTAAACAATGCTTTTATGATGAAAAGAAAATGTCAGGTTTATTATCCACATTTCCTTAGAATTTGGCCTGACACATTCAAAACTTCATGTCACTCAAATTTTCCCATTTTGGATAGAACTATATTGAGCTCTGTTGTGAATTTTCATTAAATTGGGGCAGATAAACAAAGCCTATAGCTGTACCATTGTCACCTTTCTACAGATTTCTACAAACTGACAGCAATTTTTCAACCAACACAAGTATAGGCGCTACTGTTTATCTGCATTTGTACTTGCCTTCACTGATTCTGTCCCTTGGATGCATCAACACAACACTTGCAGATCGAGAGACAGAGACAGGCAGAAAGAGAGACAAGTCTAATCCCTGGTGTGGGCACTTGTAAATAAAAATTACTCTGTACTGGCTTATGGTGACAGAGGGATCCACTGGGAAGAAACCCAGCTATGTTGATGGTTAGATCTAGAACTGCTCTGATTATAAAATACTGTGTTTATGTCTCAGTGGTTTTCTGATGGGGGCTGGCGAGAAAAGCTGTTCTAGAAACCCTGAGAGGGAACAGCTTTCAAGTTACCTTGAGAGGGAAAAGGACACAGTCCATAATGGCAAGGTAGATATACATACAGGTTCTTATTCATTACTGCAAAGCACCCTGGGGTATTAGAAATCAAAGCAACAACATATCATTTGCAATTATGTGTATTATAAATTACATTATTAGAGCAAATCTTTACCGAAATCCTGAAATAGTTAGATTTTCCTGGTAGTTTGCACTCATGTCACGATGTGAAAAGCTGCCAGTTGTCTTCATAACAAACACACCTTCTTTATATTCGTAGTTGGAAACAACTGTGAAAAAGATTTCAAATATGTGTATTACCAACAAAAAATACAAAAGACATATCCAGTTGTATGTTAGATGGCCAGTTTTGGGGTATTTCACTGATATGTCAAATTATGCTTCAAGAAACTGAATGCCCATAATGTCCCAAATAAAAAGACATGAAAACATTTGTTTAACTGGAGCATTTAAAAATTCACATTATATCTCAACATGGATATCACACACACACACACACACACACACACACATATATATATATATATAGTCATTAGCCTTCAGGGTGATTGACTGGGACTCTGATGCTAATTTATGAAAAAATGCCACTCCTGATAAAAGAAGCATCATCTAGCATCAATGCTAAACAGACAGAAATACCTTCAGATGCAACACTCTGGGGAAAAAAAGATCTGGAAAAGCCTAGAATACAATAATTTTTTCCCTCAAAATCATGGCATATAGAATTTTAATGTCTTACCATTCAGGTCATATTCCAGGAATTGCAATGTGGAGCTGCAGGTAGAGTCAATGGAATGTTCAAAAGAATCCTTCTTATTTGTCAAGTCTGTTCTCCAGGTGACGTTGTACAAAGGGGAAACAACTTTGAAAGATCCAGTCAAGGCACCAAATGATGGGATGTAAATTCCAGCAGGCAAGGATATTTTCAGAGGGGGGATCTCAATTTTCTGTTCAGGAATGGTAATTGTAGGCATTTCAAAATCTGCAATTTTATTAGCCACTTCATCTAGATCTACAGAGAAACTGCCAAATGAAACATTCTTTGGTAAAGTGAATTGAGACATAGTTATTTGGTATTCAGGTATTGTCACCTCAAAAAATGGCATTTTATATTCTTCCAATGTGATATAATTTGCTCCTACATCCACTTTGGGAAATCTCAGCTTTGGCAGTGTGGGTAAATGGACATCAAATGGCATTGTGCTTAGCGTCTGTGGAATTTTTATGTTGCGCAAGTCAACAGTGTATGCTGGGACCTGGAGAGTGGTGAAAGGAAGGCTGAACTCCGGAGTGCTGAGGACAGGGCTTGGAGCCTTTAGGTGTAACCCAGGAATAGTGACAGTGAAGCCATCAGTCAGCTTATTCACAGGTATGGGGAAAAAGTAACCATCCTCACTCTTGGTGTACACGAGGGATGCTGAGCCATTCAAGTACTGTTTCCTGTCAGCACTGGTAGTGACATCCAGCTTCAAAATATCCCATAAGCTCTTCTCAGAAATGGGACACTTGATGACTTTGAGGAAGTCCATGTATCCTTCCAAAGAACCAGAAATATCAAATTTTGCCTTTGAGTTTTCATTTGATAACTGCACTTCATGACTGAGAGATAGTGAGTGAATTTGGCCTTCAACCTTCCAGCCAGCTTTCTGGTTTGCAGGGCTGATTTTCACTACAACAGCCTCATTAACTGATGCCATGCCGAGGTAGGGATTTGGCTGAATGGCTTGAATGTGAAGGTCTGCTGATACATCCCAAGGAGCCAGTTCTAAGGTTGCTTTGCATCTCTGAGTCCCTGTTGTTGTGAAACGAGATGTACATCGTGCATAGTTCTTCCCATTGTGCTCCCAGACTGCATAAATACGACGGGTAGATGCTTCAACTGCAAGTAATTCTTTGATTTCAATCATCCAGAGTCCATCTGCTTTAGAGTGGGCCTCGAATCTGAGAGATGACCGAGCTCCATTAGCATTTAAATAGCCATTTACCTCATGGTCTAAACTCCCAGAAAATGGATTTCCAGTGTAAAATACTCCGTCAATATCCCCAGTTGTAGAAGATTCTACTGATATGTAATATGTAAGGCTCTCTAAAGCAAATCTGTGAGCAATTTCTCCCTTAGCACTGGTACCATATTTGAGAGTTTTAAAATCATACATTAATTTCATCCCTGAGGAAAGAGTGGGTTTAGATTTTGTATTTCCAGAAAGTTCTTGGCTGAAATTCATTTTTAAAACTGGTGTGTCAACTTCTATATTTGTGGCCACGGAAGCTTCCATCATCCTCTTTAAGAGAGTGATGGTGCTATCATGGTTTCCTCCTAGATATTTGTTATTACTCAGGGACAATGCTGTGGCCAGCTTCAACCCCCTTTTTCTTGTCAAACTTGTTGAACCATCCAGCTTAAATTGCAGAGCCTCAATGACAGAAGAGGATGAGATACCAATATGTCCAACAATATCTGACTGATTGAACAGCCCAGCATTTGCAGTTAAAGTGATTACACTGGATTTAAATGAGAAGTCATAAGTAATGTTGCCCATGGCAGGAACTAAGATGTTGTTTGCTGAGCTGTTGATTCTGAATCTAGGAAGCTTTAGAGTGCGTAGATCCTGGGGGATATGAAGGACTGGAAGCTCAAAAGAAGGTACAACTAGTGTATAAGATGGAACTGAAAAGCCAATTATTGGGACTGTGAATCCTCTTGTGCTTATTTCTTTTGGAAGCGTGAAACCAAAGGCTGGCATCTCAGCAGTGAAAGGAGAAACTTCAATATTCACAACTGGAATGGTGTATCCTGGAATTGTGAGGGTCCGTGGTATTTTGTTCAGTGATGTTTGTATTTTGTATTTGTCCAGTTTTGTTTTGGCTTCATTATATGACTTTGTAAGAAAATCTAAAGCTGCATTTCTCCCTTTTTCAAAATGCTTGTTGAATAAAAGGATGTTCTTATTAAGTACTTCATGCACTTTTGCTAAAGGAAGTGGGATTGCATGCATGTCTTTGTTTTTCTCATACTGAGCATTCAAATTTAAATCAAAGGATTGTCTTGTTGTCTTCAGTAATTCCTTCAGGCCTAGCTGTTCCCACAGTGAATAATCTTTCAGCTGAGGAGTTTTGATTCCAGTGTAGGGAATCTGCATCTGAGGAATGCTTAGAGGAATGTTTAGGAAGTCCAGGTTGGCATCTCCATTCATTTCTATATGAGCTTCAATTCTGTCATCATTGCTGCCAGCAGACATGTTATGGGAATATCTGTACTGATTGAATCTGCCAGTAGCTTGCCAGTTGACCTGCTGAACAGAAGAACTGAGGGCAAACCCATAGTTATTCAGGAAGTCAATTTTCCCAGTTAGTTTCATTGGGAGGCTGATTTTCACGTTTCCACCATTGTTTGTTGAAAGACGAATTTCAGAAGGGTTTGCCAAGAAGGAAAGTTCATTATTTACAGTTCCAGTAACCCGTCCATGGAGTCGAGCATTGTGAGAGCCTGTTAATTCTACTTTCATTCCTAGAAGCTCTCCTGTGCCTTGCACATTCAGAAGGCTACGTCCCACACGCTGTGACTCCATTTCAGACTGAATCTGAAGTGCTGCAGACATTAAGGAATGACATTCATATTTCATAGTTTGGTTGACTTTCAGGTACTTATCATTTATTCTGTTGTTGGCAGAAAATGTAATACTGGGGCCCTCAATCTTGAAAGTGGCAAGTGAATCATGAGTGCCTTCATCAGAGAAATTAGGTGAAGCCCATTTCCAGTTTCCTCTACCAGCAGAGGTAAATGATATGTATCCTGCTTCTACCTCTGTTGTCATGTTATTGATCAGATCGGCCTGGCTAGAGAAATCAGCTTGTGGAATATTCAGTCTGTGAGAATATGCCATTCCACTCTGCATCCAAATTTTTCTTTGCAGCTTGACCATTAAGCTATTCTGTAGTTCTACTGAATTTTTCTTTGCATTTAAGTTTGCTCTAGTTTCAGCTTCACCTACTACTGAGGTCCCCAAAAATACCACTTCATTGGTGTGATCAACTTTAAGGAACATATGGTTGACTTTCATGGCATTTTTAAGGTTCAGCTGTTTCATGTCAGGGGCCAGCAGACGTGAATCTGCAGTAACACTAAAAACTAGGAAGTCTAATTTGGATGTTGCTTGAGCTGAAATGGAGGTAATAAATTCTGGACTGTTTGCAGATGCTGTGGTATTACGAAGCTCAGCTTGTGTAGACAGTGTGAAGAATGGAGAGGTGACTCTGAAAGCACCAGACAACTTGCCAAATGTAGGAACAGTCACAGTATGTGGGATACGTGGGAGCTGGAACTCTGGTATCTTCATATTAGGAATCTGGAGCTCATTTAGATTTAGCTTTGGAATCAATAATTCTGGAATTTGAAACTGAGGCATTTGTATTTCTGGGAAAGAAATATCGGAAAAAGGCATATCTTTCATCTTCAGATCTTTCAAATAGACATCAATAGATGGGAACTGAAATTCTGCAGACATGAATTTGTCTATTGTTCTCACAATCAGAAGCTTAACTTCAATCAAGTCAATTGTGAAGGAAGGAATTTGAAAGGTATTTAGAATTTTAAATTCTGGGGTAGTAAATTTCAATGGGATTTTCATGTCCTTTAGTCTCTTAATATTGATCTCATAGGAGGGGATACGGAGATCAGTCAGTGGGACAAAAAATTCTGGTGTTCGAAATGTTGCTTCCCGAAGACTTCGGAGACTAACCTCAAAGGCAGGTATGGTGACTATAACTGCCCTGATTTCAGGGACTTTAAATCCAGTTTCAACAAACTGTTTTACATTTTCAGCCCAATTTTTTAGATCATACTCTTCAGCCAATGCAGTGATTTTTTTGGAAGCTGTGTTCCATTGGTCAGAGATGTATATGACAACAGAATTGTAGAATTGGCTTATCTTCTGAAGACACCACTGGAGTTCCTGAGAAATATCCATTTCAGAAATCCTCTCTCGTAGGTCTTCCAGATGTTCATTTACCTTGGCTTTGAGATTAGCAAATGTTGTTGAATCTATGAGCTCCCTGAGCCAGTTAATTACTGCAGCAAGCTTCGTGTCCTTTAGCTGTTCCATGTATTTTGAAATCACAGTTCTAAAATCTCTTATATACTGTTTCAGAGCTTCTGCTTTCTGTGGAAGTTCTAGATTTCTGAGTTCCTCGTTTATTTTCTGAGTCACTTCTCGAATTCTGTTATTTGCGTCATCTACAAATTGATCATAATCAAAAGCCTTGAGCTTTTTAATAACCATGTCAAGGAACTTGTTGACTTGCTTTATCATCTTTTCATAATCAAAGGTTTGCACTTTCTTGACAGCATCATCAACAAAAGCAACAACTTTATCAAAGCATGACTTCACATCAGCATTTTGCAGGTAGATGGTCAGTTTCTGGACAGTTTCTTTTATTCTGTACGTTTTAAGCAGTTCTATCATTCTGTCAATTAAAAAATATATCTGCTTATCAATTTCATATTTTATAATCAATTTATGCATACGACCACGGAAAGCGCTGATCTTCTCAGATAATTCATATTCCTCTATCCAATTTAGAATAAAGTCTTTGATTTGTTCAAGAATTTCATTAATTTTTTCGATTGGCAATGATCGCTTAAATTTTTCTAAACATTCTTTAGCATCAAACGCTTTAATCTGTCGTTTCAAATTTTCCGCAATGCTTCTGAGATCAGTATTCTGAATCTGAATCTTGAGTGATTCCAGTTTTTCCTGTATTTTAGCTGTAATCCCGTACTCATCATCAAGATTTTTAATCCAAGCCAAAGTGCTGCTTTCGATTTTGTTAAGATCATATTGTTGGAAAAAAGCCCGCAATTTTTCAATGATGTTGATTACAGTTGTTCTTACCTGATATTTGTTTTCTAGAGCTGCCATTGTTTCAACTATTTGATCAAGAAGCTGTGCAATAAGTGCTTTTATGTCGTACTGCTCATAACAGTCTTTGATGTATTGCTCAACTTTTATCAGATAGATCTGCAGCTGAGACAGTATTTCTTGAAGATTGTCCATGACTTTTTCCAGCATGATTTGGAGATCATCAGATGTTATTCTGTAGTCCTTTGTGAAAGCAACAAAATTATTTTTCATGCTGCTAAATTTGCCTTTGATATCTAATTTGTCCATGTAATCGTTAATGTCCTGTGGCAGTTTGTTCAAAATTGCCTTGTATCTTTTCATGTGTTGTTCTACATCTATGCTCTTCAGATAACGTTGCATGGGCTGCAGTACGGATAGAATGGTGCCTCTGAGTTTTTCAAAGTAAACTGGCAAATTTTCCAAGAAGGGTAGGTTAATAACATGCATATCTTTATTTTTGTCATACTTCACAAAGCCAGAGATGCTGAATTCTTGAGGCTCGGATATGCTGTTCCTGAGACCAAAGAGATCAATTAAATTAACTTCTTCAGATGTTAATGGCAGTATGACTGATCTGTCCATTACAGAGAGATCTGCTAAAGCTCTTCCATTAAGTTCCACACCAATCTTTTCTGCATTATTGTAAGTGCTGAAATCTTGTGAATATACATTATTGTTTAGCTGACTTTTCAATTTCCAAGAACTTGACTGCTCTGATGGAGTAAAAAGCATCTGAACTTTGTTGTCAAGCAGGGTAGTGTACCTTCCTCTAGACTTCAGGCTATGGCTGGTAGAGCCTCTGTAATCATGGGAGAAAGTGAAAGCAAGAGGCTCTGCTTTAAACAGCAATTTGCTGTACAAGTCTCCTGTGTGTTCACCCACAGCAACCAGCTTTCCATTAGCATTGGTGTGTACGTCAGCCGTGATGGCAAATGGGGCCAGAGTGGAACGCACAGCATTGCTGAAACGGAGAGGTTTGGAATCACAGTTTGTGTTCATGGTAACTGAGGAAGAAAGTCCTGCCACATCCAGATGAACTCTGTGACTCACTGCTGCGCCTTGAACGTTTGCCACAGTGTCTGTTTTCAAGTCTGCAGTTAGACCAGCACATGTAAGGGTGTAGGTGTGCCTTATTTCATCTGCCCCATGGGCTCCTCTGACATTGCCACCCAAGTTCATATTCAGAGGCTCGAGAAGGAGTTCTGCTTTGTTGGAAACTTCCGTTTTAGTGTATTTAAGATTATTGCTCAGTTTAGCTGTTAGTGAGCTAGGCTCCAGTTGAAGGTCAAAAACATGTTTGTGGAACTTGTCAAAGCCGTAGCTGTTGTCTAATTTTGAAACAAATGTTAAGGATAAGCCTGGAATATTCAAATCATTTGTGTACTCCAACTTAATCTCTTTGAATGATCCCTGCAAATTATTTGAAAACTTGAGTCCTTCTCTATTAACTCTGAAATTTAAAACATGTTTGTTGTCCATACCCAGAACTGTACTCTGATATTCACTTCCCAGTGTTATTTCTGTTAGGCTCACTCTTCCACCTACATTAAATTTTGCATTGTTTTTCCCATAGCGTCCGGAAGAGGACAGTGACATGGAGCCTCCAGCAGTGTCGAGCTTGGCATTCATTTCACTCTGCATTGCCAAGGGACTAAACTGCATGTTGGTGGTTGCACTGCTGGCTAGACCGTACCGATTGACATTGAGTGATGACCTATGTGCAGCTCGATTCTTCTGATCAGTCAGGGAGATATCAGTGTTGAAAACAAGGTCCTGGGAATTGAGAGAACCTGCAAACACGGCAAGATACTGGATTTGCTTGTAAGTGGCTTGGTATTCAGATCGAAGTGCTGCCATCTTCTTTGACAAAATTATTTCGAGCTTATTGACACCTGCAGTATGTTGATATCTCCCGTTGGTTTCAGATGACATTTTCAGCTGGCTGTTTTCAAACTTCAGTGTAGCTGTGTTCTTTAATAGCTCATTCTGTACATCAGAAACTGAAGTAATGGAAAATGAACCATCACTGTATCTGCCGGATATCTGATTGGTAGCCTGAAGGTAAGAAGACTCCAACTTCAGATTTGATTTTCCTTCCAAAACCTGTCTCTTTTCATTGTATGTGGTAGACAGAGTGTAAATGCTTTTTGCATACACTGAAGCCACTTCCAGCTGCCCTTCCATATTGACATTATTGGTATTCATGTTATTGATCTTTTCAGAAACAATGTCACCAGAAAATGAAAGCTGAGGACCCAGAGTACTTGATGCTGTAAGTGATAAGGTGTAGTTTGCAACTGGAACAGGTTCATAATTCTTTCTGCCAGACAGCTCAAAAACTGATGTTAAGACTCTGTGCTTCAGGTGATTTTCAAATGCATAGATGAATCCATTTCTGTTATATGATGCTTCTCCAGAACCTTAAATAGGAAAAAAGAGACAAAAGATAAGTGTGTCTATACCTTTTCATCTTTGAGAACTTGTCTGATGCCACTGAACTTCTCAGCTACTGCTTGAATTGCAATTACTGTTATAACATTTTGTTTTAAAGGCCCAAGTGCTATGGTAAATACTGAATATTTCAGTAAAAATGGCTACTATTTTGATATTTGAAGCTAAAGTTTTGAACTACAAATAAATTGTGTCTACACTACACTAATAAATATAGTAATGTGAAATAACATAAAATTATGTCATTATTTAAATAAATAAGATGGACTTAAGAATAGCCCATATCTAACATTCTTAGATTTTAGTGTTTTCTCTATCATGCCTCGTTTATGGTGAGGAGTTTAGAAGAAAATGAAGTCAGGTTATCCTTTTGCTGTTTAAGAACCCAAACTGCAATGTTAGGGGAACTAACTAAAAAATACCAAATTATGGCAATATATGGACATAAGAAAAGATAAGACAATTTTAGATACATATATACACATATCAATAGACTGAGAAATAAATTGTGGGCATACCTACACATACACTTGCACACCTGATTTTGAAAACAGTTGATTTACCAGCTGCACAAGTGTTTGCAGAATCATGCCTTCAGTTTTGAAGGACATTTTCTTCAGTAAGGAACACCCAGGGAAACATGGACTGTTAAAGTCTTAACTGAATTAAACTGACTTTGCCTTCAGCACCTGAATAAACAGACACACCCAATAGCTTTAAAATCAAAGGGAAAATTATTTGAGATCACACAACACCTGTCTTTAAATAGGAACGAATGTACTGTACATGATAGAAGGGATACAAAATAATTAAAGCAGGTTTGCCTACATTGCAATATAGCAAACATTCTTACCTTTCACACTGTAGGAAAGCAGCTCCAAAACTGAATTAGCGTTTGTGTTATAGGTAGCTTTTACGCTGGTTGCTCTCTCTGTGGTGCTGTTAGTCACAGTGTATGCAGCTGTCCAGTTGTAATAGTTGCTGTACACATTAGCAGAGACCTCCAACTTGCCCAGCAAAGGCACACGGAAGGGATAGGATTTTGGAATGGTAAATGTTGGGATTCTGTATTCCTGAGATGGCACACTTATTCCCATGGACTCCACTACCAGAGCAGGTGTTTTAACAGTCTTTGGCATCCATATCTCATCAGATGATTTTCCAGCAAATGGCAGTGGAATATCAATTCCAAAACTGTTTTTATTGAAGTTGTATCTGACCTGGCCTGCACTGGAAAATAAAGATAGAAAGATAGGCTGTTAGAAACTAAGTTCATAAAGCATATACAGGAGTTTTCATAGTTTCTTCCTCTGCCCAAGATACTGAGCTTACTTACATGCTTATATCAATGTCCTGACTTTAATTTTAGAGAGAAATGTAAAGATGAAACTTTAATGTCAACATTTTCAAGTGCTCATTCATCAGTATTTATCAAAAGTATTTTTGATACCAGGGAATTGTTTCAATGCTTTTTCCTCTTATTTCATAAACAAAGATACTTGTATGTAAAATTTAAAAAAATCCTCCAAAATCACCGGCACGCTTGTGGGATGCTAAGTACCAGAAAAAGGCAATTATGTTTCTTTAAAAAAGTGATGTATTCTTAGAGAAATGCATGAAATCATATTAGCATTAAGAATTTATCTATCTTTCCCGTTAAGAGCATTTCAAAAGTTTCATCTAAATATTCAGCACTTTTTTTATTCTGAATAAAAGGAAATAAAATCAAAGCATGCGACCAGGAACTAGGACTGAAAAATGGATCATTGGCTGAAAAAGTGTAATTAGGAAAAGGCAAAACAGAAGGAAACTTGGCCTTAATTTCTGAATGAACAATAAGCTGGCAAAGATACTTTTCTTGTTTTCGTGACTGGTCTTTCATATTGCAAAATCTTGAATTTTTACACTTAGAGCTACATCCTAAAATGAAAATTAAGCAAATGCTTTTGAAATTTGTTCCTTTACAAAAAGATTACAAATTTACAAAAGGAAATTTGTTCCTTTAAAAAGCTACATAAAAGAGCAGTAAAAAACCCTATTATTACTAGCACATATTATTAGCACAGATGATAACAACCTAGGAGAAAAACCAGTTTCTTCCTTGCTTATACTTAGCTCAGGAGCACAATGGCAGCAATAGAGATCTGTAGCATTAACACACCATACCATAATAGCAGAATAAAAGATAATACATGGAAAAACAGATCTAACAGATACAAAATTGAAGACTCTTCTCCATTTGTTTTTTGACTCCAATCTTACATTAGCCTCTGTTGTCCTTTGCATTTATTTCAGCATTTCATTTCTATGAAATTTAACAGAAGGGTAATGACATTCATACAAGTCCTGTGAAACTCTCGTAGGTAGAAGAGATGGGACCAAACTAGTGCACGCATCCAGTCCATATGAGTACAACTTCCCTCTTGAGCATGCCAGGCATGGGAGGAGGTCAGGTTGCTCTTTTGGGGGACGCTAAGCACTATGTGTAGGGGAATGGGAAGGACTGTCCAACAGGACTGCATAGGAAAATGTAGAGCTATGAGGGTTGTGGCCAAAGTGTCAGCAGGGATGTAGGATACAAATCTGTGAGAAACATGGCTTCGGTAGTTCTGTGGCTTTAAGACTGTTAAATGCTGTATTTTTATTCAGTATGCCTTATAATATAATACAATACTTTGGGATCTCTTCACATACTACATGAAGTCAAATCTGTGTTAAATATGTACATCAATTCCTCCATGTAATTTCATTTCTCTGACTGTAAAATTCTTTGTTATCATTCCAATTTTACGCTAATGTTTACAGCAATTCCATGCTGTTTTATAAAACCAAAGCAAAATAAAGTAATACTAAAATGTGAACAAATATCTATTTTCAGTTTCCTGTTTCACTATCCTAATTTTATTCCCTACCTTTTCAGGAAAAGTTCTTCAGGAATGGTGATAACAGGCAGGTTAAGTTTCTGAATGTTCAGTTCCTGCAGTGCGCTTAGTTTCTCTTGCAGAGTCTGGGCATAAGGGACATCTTTTGATGCCTTTTGCAGCCAGGTGTTGGTTGCCTGCAATGAAGAGAAAAGTTTTGTAAAGTAAATAAAAAGTTTTAGGACTTCTCAGTGAAGGTATCTGGAAGTTATTTGAACTACCCAAACACTGGGGTCTAGGTATCTGCTAAAGTGACTCATTCTTAACAAAGCTGGAAATACACAGCTTATACAATTTGATGAGTGATTTTAAAAGTAGTTCTTATTTTGGCTTTCATGGGGGAGGCAAGAATTCCTCAGGGCTATGTACTGGAGCTGTAATATCTACTGCAGGTTGGAAACCATACCACGATAAATTGTGACATGATATGTCGCAGTGTCATATCTGTATGAGCCACTTTCCGATCCAGAAGTTCGTTGGTACGCTTCTCTAGAGTTTTTGGGTAGTCTGAAAAGTCAACTGGGAAGGCAGAAGACAGTTTTTTTGCAGCAGCACTGGCATCTGAATTCCATTCTAGTTCAACTTTCTCAGCACCTAAAATTAAAATTTTCAAAAGAAAATGGTAAAATGAGTAATATTCTGATTTTGAGAAATACTATGAACTAATATAAAAAGATGCTTAAATGTACAGGTTGTGTATGTGGATAATGTTTTTGCTCCTACCATATCTGAGAAGAACTCTTTTTGAAATTGAGATTCCATTAATTGTTGCAGCTGAGCTGATCTGAAGATATGCTTTGTTTGGTGAATAATTAACCAATGCTTCACTTCCAAGTTCAGTTTTCAGGCGAGGAAAAGAAATGATGCCTCTTAAGGTTGCCTCTTCCACTCCAGCATATCTGTGAAAGAAAAAATACATGTGAATAAAAATATTTAATTGTATTTTTTCAGGAGCAATTTCAGCATTTAAATCTATTGCAAAGGCATAATAGGTGTTATAAAAAAATTAGATTAAATCAAACTTGTAAACACTGTTCTAATTAAATGAATATTTTCAGCTTATACTAGTTACTTTGGAAAACCTGTAGTAGAATATTATAATGCTACTGTGCAGATACACACAGTAATGAGTCTGTGTTAATTTCAAAGGAGTGAAAAGGATGGAAATATGTACCTGTCCTGGTAAAGTTGTAACTGAACCAAATTCTAAATGCCTTACTCAAGCTGAATTCTCTACTCAGGATACAGACTATGGCCATGAATCACATAGAAACAAAACACTTGACAAAATATATTATGCCAGTGGGCTTCATTTTCCTTTATTCACATTTATATCTCTAACTTTGTTGACTCGAGCAAACTTCTAATGTTATGTTAGTGCAAATGAAAGGGAATTGAGGTCTCTGACATCTGTCCAAAGCTCCCACTGATATCAGAGGCAATTCTACATGAACAGCAAAGACAAAGACTCCCTGGGGCACCATCAAGATCACAGAATTCCATGGAAGATTGAGGTTTATTAAAGAATGTGATCAGCCCATTTCACTATGGGCTTCTGAGGCAGACAATTTTAGAAACCCTGGCAGGCTGAACATTTTTGTTAGCTCCCCTGTAGATGTTCCCGGAAATATTCTCATCGAGAAGCGTGGGAATTTTTACAGGAAGCTCTCAGTTATTTGTGGTTTTGTTTCTTACTGAGTGCCATTAGATTTCTTCATGGGGAGATGTAATAATTTTTTTTTTAGAGCCAAGCATATTCAGTAAAAGATAATACCTCTCTGAACAAACCTTGCCTTGTTTATATCCTTGGATTATCACACCTGCAATAACAGTAGCACAATGCATTCTTGTAGTCATGTGTGTGCAAACATGGAAGAACTACCTCAAGGACCTTGTAATACAAATTATATATATACATATAGTAAGAAAGATCAGTCAATGTGTTATATGTATGCATTTGAAGTATTACAAATAAAATAATTTTAAATTTTTTATAATGGAGTTTCAATGGCAAGTTTATCTGTGTCTCTATTTAAGAAATTTTTCCAAAACAAGATAAAATTTTGCCAAATTTTTACATCCAGTGAAACCTTTTCAAAGGTAGCTGTTAAATTCTAAATGTTTTCCTGACTTACTTTATCTGGCCAGTAAGAGTAACTTCTGTAACCTTCTTGTTGTTGACGTCTAAGACAAAGGTGTATGCTTTCTTCCCAGGAATGGATTCATCAGTAATTCTGAAGTTTGTACCAAAGTCAACACCAACATCTGGAATCTGGACATCACTGGTCAAAATCTTTTTGCCTCTGTTGTATCTGAAGGTCAATGTGGCCTCATGCTGGTTTATGCCTAGAAAATATAATGTACTTTGGTAATTCACAACTATGGAATCTGTTTGGACTTTTCTTAAAAGGAGAACAAAAAGAATCAGCTGACAATTATATCCCACTAATGATCTAACACAACTTTTAATGAGTCTGATTTGCAACTGGGCCATCTTTTTTCTTCTCATCTTCTAAACACACCATGGGCTGACCCACTGACCCCTCAATACTTTTATTATTTAAATGACCCCACAGATGTTTTGTATGCTTTCATTCCATATTTCATAAGAAACATATTTTTCGCTTGCTTATATAGACCCCCTGAACATCTCCTCTTCCTTGCTTCTATTCACCAACATCACCCTTTTATTATTTATCATGCAAAATACAAAATCAGCCTCTCATCATGAAAATCTTGCACTGGGATTGCATGAAAGGAAATGTAGTTAAATCATGGGTCTGCTTGGGTGTGATAATAGTGTTCCATCTTACACTGTTAAGAATACTATTAAGATTTATTAATAAAAATGTCTTTTCTATAAAATGACAGTTCAAAACCTAGAAAAACAACAGAGGGTTTTTTTTTTGACACTTACCTTCTGCCTGGACAGCAAACTTTAGGGTATCTATCTGGTCATTTCCCTCTCTCTGCAGTTCGTAGTTTGCACTTGCAGAGTATTCCTTTACTTCGCGTGTGGACACTAATTCAACCTCAAATCTACAGAAGGAGTAAACAAATGTAATTTTTTTGTCCATGACCACAAACAGAAGAAATCATACAGTTCTCAACAGCTCTCTTTCTGAGCTGCTGCCAGTAAGTTTTGAAAGATTTTTTAAAGGTAAGCTTGATGTGAGAGACTACTGGAGATTAAGCAGGAAGGTAGTTAGAACAAAATAAATGTAGTTTAAGCTGACATGACTTACCTGGATTCTCCAGTCAAGGGAAAATAAGGAATTGCCTCTGCATCAGTGGAATTAGGGTACAATACTTTGGTGCAGAAATTTAGACCAGGAATGAAAGGCTTACAAGAAGTTGAGGTTTCTTGATTCTCTATCAGAGTTGTAATCTCTTCAGTTTTGGCTGGAGAAACCAAATGCAGTGTATTGCTGGAACAGAAAAGTCAGTAATTGATTCCCAGGACAGGTGCTCAGATGTCCTATTAACACAGTTACTTCTTAATAAAATTCGCTTATTGATGTAGGAGCTAACTGAAATAACATCTGGCTTTACATGGTGTAGGTATTATTATTGATAATCATAATTTAGTGTATTGAGCCATCTGCTCTCTCTAAAATTAATGTAAGTATTTAATTTAAATTCAATTTTAAAATATGTATTGCTATAATAATAATTTTATGTGAAAAAAACCAAAATAATGCAGATTGTAAGAGTCTTGTATAAAATTTCAAAAATGGTGACAAATAATCTGTAAGCCACGACTCCAAGTCACCACTTATCTGGCATATTTGCTTGTCTTACAAAAGAAGTTATGGCAGTTTTACAATGTCTGGGATTTTTCTGAACTGAAAATTTCTCCATGCCTGCCCTAGCTTTTCAATTCTACCACAATAAAAACCAAGAAGAGAAGGAAAAACATAGCCTTGAAAGCTCTCATTCAGTTCTCATTACCTGATACTGAGGAGTTTTACTGGACTCTTCGGAGCAGGAATGCTGAATTTCAATTGTCCAGCTTTTACACTAACATGTGCCTCTATTCCAGATTCATGGAATATATTAGAATTCATCTCCACACCACTTCCAGCAAATTCAGGCATGTTTATTCCCAGGTGTGTCACAAACTCAACTGCTACTGAAGGTTTAGCAATGAGGTCTGCTTGCATCTATTTAATAAAAAAAAAAAAAAAAAAAAAAGCAAAACCAAAAGCAGGTATTTATTGGCCCAATACACTTGCTGGTTACACAAAAAAAACCCCAAACCCATACCACTCCTGTTAATACAGAGGAAAGTTTTACATAATTGATTTTGCTATTCCAAAAAGTCTGATTCCCAAATCACATAATCAAATGTGGTAACTGTAGTATAAAAAACCAGCAAGATGATAACATCAAGAATCCCTACCTATTTTAATGTAAAAATACTCATGCTTCAGAAAGATTTTATACATGGAGCTACTTGCATGTAATTATAAATCTGAAGAGCCAGTTCTCCATTGTAAGAAAAAAAATAGCAGTTTTCAAAGACAATGAGCAAACAAACAAAATGACAAAAAAGAAATAGATCCAAGATTTTAATTTCTCCAAACACACACTGGCTTATTGTCAAGATTTTATTTTGGCCATTAAGAAAGAAAGGACAGAATGCAAAATTCTGGAAAAGATTTCAAAGCTAACTCAAGGGCAACAAGTACTAAATTTGAGAATTTATTTCTTATTTTTATTTAGATCTTGTATATGGTAGAAAATGAAAAGTTTAGATTAACTGACACTAATGAGAAATTCTTAGAAAATATTGACTAGGTTAGAGCAAGGTAGTTATTAGAACTGTAAAAAGGAATAGAAAAATTTATTTTCTTTTAATTTTAAGTGGATAATTAATTTTGTGTCATATGCTTTTTCTTTGCTAGAGTTTTAAGATGTTTCCTCTCAGGTGAAAAAATATTTTACTTGACTCAATTTTCAATATTTCTTTTAACTGCTAATCAATTTTTTTCTCTTTGAATTGGCCCCGACAAAATGTTTTGTTTACTTTTAGGCTTGAACAGCAAATTCACTTAGTGTAGCTTTTCTACTGTTGTATTTTGAGTGCAAAGGGAGAGAAAGAAACAGATCAAAAAGTGTTATTTTTGAAAGAGTGATTGAAATACTTTTAATTCATAAATTTTATTATGTCTCATTTGTAATTTATTATATGCATTACTTCTTAATCTAATTTAAGTGTCATCCACAAATTACCCAAAGACCTCTAATGAGTTACGGGTTTTTAATATTGAGAACATTTTGCAATCTTTAAAATGCTTCTAGTGTTACAGTTTAATCCATAAATTAAAATGTAGATTATTAAGAGGAGAAAAAATATAGACAACTACTGGAACTTACGCTTTTTTGATGAAGCTTTGCAGCTACTCTTGCCCCAGGTGTTGCAATTCCAGACAAGGCAAACTTCAGTTGCAAACCTGCTCCAGTTGGAAGCTCAAACTCATTGTCCATGAATATGTAGTGGACAAATACATCCCTGTCAACACCTTTTGAGATGGCTTGTGCAATCTGGGAATCAAACAAGGAAATGAACACTAACAAATCCACACTTTGGAATATGCACATTTTGTACTTTTCAAACTGATCAGGGAATGATTGCAACTCTATAATCCAAAAGTTAATTTCATATGGAGTAAGAATCTAATTTCCACAGATTCAAAAAATATACTAAAGACTGTAAGCAAAAGCTGAACTTTAAATGAATACCAGATTTTTTACCAGCCTTGACACACACAGGTTATCTACCTTAACATACACATACAAAGGCGAATTCATTTAGATACCATGTAATATTCTGGTTTCCCCAAAGACAATGACAAAGCATTATTTTACTTCGATGAAAGAAGGATATTACCAAATATTCCCAAAATGTACTACATCTTTTCTTTTTAACTTGACAAGGATGACATTTTTAATATTAACACATATTTATGTAGTTTAAAATTTAGTCATGCAACTTAATAGCCAGTACCAAACTTTTGGGAATTGTTCCAGTAGATATCTCAATAATACAATATGATTTGAACTTTCCCTTTTTTTCTTGCCCTCACCAATCCTCCAGGAGGACACCACTTGGTTACTGGGGAGTCTTCCTAGATTTCTCAGTCTTTCAACATAAGCCTGGGTATTTTATTTTAAATAATTTTATTTTCATGTTGGTATCAAATATTTTTGCATAATAGTTAAATACAATCTAAAACTTAAAAAAAAATCTGGTTTTAAAAAAAAGTTGATAATGCACATTGCTGCATCAGAAACGTACCATTTCAGGAGCAGTCTGAAGAGTTTTAACACTCTTTAAAATCAAGCTCCCCAGCAGTTTAAAATCATTGAGTTTCATGTATCCAAGTTCTTCTCCCAGGATCCTTAGATATGCTCTTCCTTCTGGAGCTTCTTTGTTGCCCAATTCTTTTATCAGTTTTTCAAGGTTAAGTATTATTCCTTTCACAATATCCTGAAAATTCAGTCAGAAAGCATTAAAATAGACTTATAAGAAGTATGTAAGGTCATATATCTAGAAAAGGTACTTCAAGAATGTCAGCTATTCTGCACATGCACTTATAGATTTCTCCCCACACAAAGATCCCTCCAAATACAATTAAGAAAACACGTTGTTAAATAACATTAAGGATTTCTGTTTATCTCACCATAGAGGAGAAGGAACATATAGAGTAAAGCACTAAGTGCTGTAATTACTGTGTAAAAATAGGAATGCTGTGCTGCACAGAGAATGTTTTCAAGCTGTACCTGATCCTGCTTGCTATCCTGTGAGTAACCAAAATAGTCAAAAAGTGCCTTGGAAACCTTCTCTGGCACTTTGCCATCAACCCAGTACAAGGCCTTGGTTGCAGTGTCTGGGAAAAATCCATTCTCTCCAAACAATGCTTCCAGTGTTGGTTCAAATCCCTTTCCATCCAAGCCAAGCTGAAATGAACAGAAAGGACAATACATAACTGAGGCAGTTGACTCCTTTTCTTTGGAATTTTACAACAAACAGATTTTCTGGGGAGCAAAAAATACATTTAAAGTGTATCCTAGATGCCCATGACTCTTAACAGAAGATATGGAACACTATGTCTTATAATTCATTTTATCTCTATGGTGAGGTTCAACAAAAAACATATGCATAGGTTGTATCTCACTTAAAATCTACTGTGAGTACTTCAGTGTGCCAGTGATGATTCATTAGCACAAAGTCAATTTGTTATGGATGGGTTCATTTTACCCTGAGCCCATTAATAACTTCAACAAGGTCGTCCATCCAGTCAGTGGCAAGTGACATCACAAAATGAATGGCTTGCTCTAAAGCCCAGTGAGACCAAATCAAAGTCCCCTTGAAATCACAGTGATTTCTCCCAAGGCTTGTAAAAAAAAAACATTATTGACAGAAAGTTGTTATAAGAAAACAGAAATGAGAAAGAAAGCAGTTGAATACTAGCAAATGTTTTTGATCGTCGTTGTACCTCAAAGACATCACTTGGGTTGAACCCATAGGCATGCAGGGTGGTTTTCAGCATGGTCTCTTTAGGAATATAGCTGCTTGGATCAAATATCACGTTTCCTTCTACTTTGGCAGAGATGGGGTCAATTCCAGGTACAGAAACTCTTTTTGAAATCTGATAATTCTGTGAGAATTTTCTGAAATCTTTGGCTGTTGGGAGCTGAGTTCCTTTCAGAGCTTCTTCAACTTGGCTTTTTAGACTAGGGAAGAGGATAGCAATTAAAATATGATTGGTATATATTCCATAAACTCGTTTAGTTTTGGTTAAGGGTTTTTTTATGCCTTTGCAGACATTCATACAGCTGTGCTGATTGCTAATGGATAGGTCTCTGCACATATTTAACAGTAAACATAAGACTTACAGAAAACACTATAATTTGGCACTGTCTTGACAAAGCCAGTTTACTCAGCTGATATGCTTGCTCAAATAAACAGAAAAGCCAGTCAAAAACTCCACTGCTAGATAACTACTACTGCAGCTACGGTCAAAACATTTTCTTCCTATGAGACCAATATAGACCTAAATTTCACTTACTCTTCGATGCCCAGTTCTTCAGAGTCCAGGATGTTGGCAATGTGTGAGGCAACAAAGCTTTTCACCTGCTCACTCTTCTCCTTTGTGAGGACTCTCAAAATCTTTGCAAGATCACTTGGAGAAGGATTTTTGATCACTAGGAGATAGGATGCTAGACGTTTGTCTGTGGGTGCATCCAGTTCTTGGAATGCTTTGAGAAGAGCTGAACGGTCCTACACAAACAGAGAAAGGTTTGCATTGATGAACTGGCTCATGGATGATATTGCTAAACCCTTTTGGGAATATATAGGGTGAAATAATCACAGAATATTCTTAAATGGAAGGGATCCATAAGGATCACCGAGTCCAAGTCTTTAGTGATTGCATACCTATTTTTCTTCCTTTTTTTCTACAGCCTATCACAACAGTTTCTTTGAAGTTATTTTGTTAAACTTTCTTTTGATAGAAAACATCATAGAAGTTATGGCTTTGTTAAAAGTGATTTTCATAGAATCAGAGGATCACAGAATCATTTGTATTGGAAGGGACCTTTAAAAACCATCTAGTTCCAGTTCCTCTGCCATGGGCAGGGACACCTCTCACTGGACCAGGCGGCTCAAAGCCCTCTCTAAGCTGGCCTTGGACACTTCCAGAGATGGGGCATCCACAGCTTCTCTGAGCCAGAGCCTCACCACCCCCACGGTAAAGAATTTATTTCTAATGTCTAATCTAAAACTACTCTTTTAATTTGAATGCATCCCCCTTGTCCTGTCACTAAATGATCTTGTAAATAGGCTCTTTTATCCTTTATTTTCTTATATTTTTAGTTTACTTTTCCCCTCTTTTTCCCCCTTATCTTTTTTGTTTGCTTTTTTTTTTCACTCTTATTTTTTATCTTGTACATACAGGTTACACTTTTACTTAAGAATTCTGATTTTTGATCGTTGGGAATCATATGTGCAGACAAATTATCAAAATTTGGAAAAAAGATCATTCAATTTAGGAAACGAAGATGCTCAAAATCTACTGCTGCAAGAAAAATAAAAAAACATAATTTAAAACTAAGTAATAATGAAAATATTTAAATGTATGAAACTGAATCTGAGGATATGAATTTCAGGTGTTTCCAGTCTCCTAGACTTTTTAAGCCTTGTCTGGAAATGAGAGCATATCTTTTAGAGAAGAAATTTTTCAGTGTTGAAACTATCTCACCATACTGAGCAGAAATGCTCTGTATAATGATACTTATTTTGCAAGGGATGCTGTAATGTCACTGCATTGTAAACACACATCTACCCAGTACTGTTAACAATGACAACCAAATGCCAGTATAAAATAGGGACATGACTTTTTTGTTAGTTAAATTCATTTAAGTCTGGGGTAATTCATTAGTTAACACCACTTTTAAATAAGCAGAAGTCCACTTAAGACACTGAAAGGAACAGATTTGATCTTCCCATTTAAACTGAGACTAACTATACAAAGAAACTGCATCTCAAAAGAGCAACACCCACTACATCAGGAGGTTTCCCAGCTATGTGTATGGAAACTTACTAAAAGGGTTCTGAAAAGCTGGAGCCAGCTAAAAGGGAGATAGCAGAATTGAAAAAGTGGGAATAGCTTTGCATATTCAATAACTTCTGTGAACAGCCAAGGTGAACTGAGAACAGTTTATCCTGGTTCTTGCACCAATTTACCTCTTCAGTAATTGTCATTTTCCTGAATGCCTGGATGGCTGCCTTCTGAACTGAAAGTGATGCAGCTTCATTTCTGATGCACGTCTTCAGAGAAGATTTCACACTGGGTTTAGCTTTCTCCATTACTGCACCCATGTTTCCAATAGCCTGGCAGTGAGGAAAACACAAGAAGATGATAAAAACTTCCTCTCCACCAAGAGAAGTAATGTGATAATAAATATCATATCATATCAATCATATCATATAATATCATATCATATAATCATGTCATCATATATAATATAATATAATATCACATAATAACACATAATATAATACAATGTAATATTAATATTATAATAATAGCCTGCATAAGGAAAGAAGGAAATAAAAATACCCGAAGTGCGAGGTATGTGAGTTCATCTTCCCCAGAACAATCAGTGCCAAGTAGTGATACCATGAAGTCTGCAACATCTGCTATTTCTTCTGTCACAATCTTCTTCTCATTGTAGAACCTAAAGAAATAGATAAACACATCAGAAACAGCAGAGGAAATTAGGAAATGTCTACATATTATTCCTAAAGAGCAAATACATGAAAATAAAAATATCCTCCTAAAGGGAACACTCTGGATTTACTCAAAGCACTGTAATTTTGTACAATTCCATGCTATCTTTACTTACTTAGTAACAGAATGACTCAAGCCATAGAATGAAGCTCTGCTTGGCTGATACTGGGCCATGTTAAGGATTTCCCGTATTCTTTGTGGAGTTGGAGATGGCAACAGTCCCAGGGTGTATGTGACCAGGTCTGCCACAAGTGGATTCACGTTTCCAGTTCTCAGGATTTGCAGGATTGCACTGTAGCACTCTGGAGTCCCACACTGGGCCAGGGCCTGAACAGTGATGGAGCTGAAAGGAGAAGAGATGACTTTTATTAATTAATTCCCTGTTTGCAGTTATTGCTGCATGTTGACTGTTTGAAACAAACATATGGCAGGTTTATTATCATGTTTTAATATAAATGATGTAAGCTTACGTGTGTCTGAAAGCAAATTATGTAAATTCTTATGAAAAAGAAGTTTATTCGTTTCACAAGTTATACTAATAACCCAAGTAAATTAGAAAAAGGAAGTATTAACTATATGATCATTACATGGACATATCTTTTCTTTTTCCTTCACAACAGACTTTTCCACAGCTTTAAATATTACTGTCTAATATATTGACCCAGACTGAGGCTCTAGTTCCTTTACAGATGGAGGACATAAAGGATATGTAAACTGGCTCAAGTCCAGCTCAGACAAAAGACTAAGGGTGAGGAGTGGAGGGTAAGGTCAGACCAAACAGTACTACTCTTCCATGTCTGCTGAAGTTGTGCACTCAAAACTGTGTTCTTTGCTATAAGTTACACTTGGGAGGTTTGGAATTACAGCCATTGTCTTTGAGCAAAGCTGCATGAAAGATATTTGGCTATAAAAAACACATCCAAAGGATTGTGTCAGGCACACACAGTTGGCTTGAGGCTCCCTTCCTTATTTCCCTCTATGTATAGTTCTTATAACACTTATCTTTCTGAAATACACTATTACATCCAATACACCTCTAATTTAAAACCATTTGCAGCAAATCATCAACCATAGCATGGTTTTGCCGTGGCATTGATGTGTGGTGCTCTTGCAGTGTGAACTGCTGAAACACACCTTGAGGTTTCCATCATCTTTGGAACAAGAGGGCCAAGAGTGCTGTTATGTAAACTCCTCAGCCCAGAAACAAATCTGTAAAAGAGTCTTGCTCTCTGCTGGTTCTCCTGGGAGGCTGCAAGTTTCTGCATTTCCTGCAGGGTTTTCAGAACAGCATCACCCTGCTTGGACAGTTTAGCATCTGTACTTTCCAGTGCAAGTCCCTTCTCTTCCAGTGCATCTAGAAATTGGAAAAAAATATGCATTCTTTATGCATAAGAATAAAGATGCATTCTTTAGCTTGTCAGGAAGATATGTTAATTTTTATCTTCTCTCATACATTCAGTATAAATACAAAGTCTGTACATTATTTAATATGATAACTGCTGAAGTTTAACAGCTGAACAGTTTACAAAAATAATGGTGTGGAATTCAATATAATTGTCCCAAAAGCTGAATATTTGTATACAATCTTTTGTATTTTCATGAAGTTTATTCCTTAACACCTCTCATATTAGCATAGTTTTCTTTTTAAAATTTTAATAAATATATGTTATAAGAAGTATTTTATGACTGGGATTAACAGCTGCAGGTCAGAAAAGTATGTTTCAGAACAAAATATATAGTAATAAAGGATTGTTTACATTTGGCACCAAAGCTAAAAGATGCGTAAGAGATTATGGGTAGCTGAAAAGGATTCATTAAATTAATTTCCAATGAGAATAAAATTACTTTTTAAGCAAATTATAAATTTTTAATTTTTAAAGAATAATTTTAAAATTAAAATGAAAACACAAAGATTATTTAAAATTAGGGGTGTTTTTAAACTTCTCAAGTTTTCCTATTTTATACTCAAACTTTTCCTTACTAAATTGATAAAATTTCATTTAAAATTATGAATTTATTTGATTCCCCATCTTTAATTAATTCACTATAAAAATATTCACGAAAAAAAAAATTCCCTGTATTTGTATTTTGTCTCTGTATTTATAATATTGAGAACTGCAGCTATACCTCCATCAAAATTTTTACTAGTGATCTTTGGGGTATCTTCAAGCTTCAGAGTCTGGTTGACCTCTGTCATGACACCATAGCGATTTCTAGGAAAGAAACACAAATTTAGTGCTTTAGTTAAGTCCAAGTGCTTTTACAAGGTCTTGACAGGCTTCCAGCCTTCTTAAAAACAAAATGTCCATTTAGGGATGAAGTCAGGGCAGAATGTGGTACATCACCATTTAAAATGGATATTTATAAATATAGGATAATGATAAATAGTGAACAACCTACTTGTATGAGGAAGGCAGAAACAGGTGTTTTTCACTGCAGACAACATCTCTTATGTGCCTTTTCTTTGCATCAATATTGTAATGACAGAACTGAGTGCTCTTCAGAAGGGCAGATAACGGGGTGTTCTGTAAAATAAATAGTTTGGCAGTCAGCTTACTGAGTAGAATAGGAAACAATCATAGTTTTAAAGGTTGACACAGTTTTACTGTAAGATTAACAGTTACATATTGTAAATGGAGCTCATAACTGGAATCATTCTTACACAAAGACAAAATTGTGCCAGTAACAATCTTTGGACTTAAGTCTCTTCTCAGGCAAAAATCTCGCTGAAATGTTCCCTCAGGCCTTATTGAGGTGCTTGGGTTAGTAGTTACTTCATGATTGATCCCCTGATGCCTACAACAAAGGCTCCTTCATACAACCAATTTGTAATTTTTGGAATAGTTCAGTCCCCTTGTAACAACTGCAATGTTCAGTCTTGTGACACAAATTTTAAAGATTTCTACAAAAAGTTGTAGAAGTGGCAGAAGTTATAAAATGTGTTTTCTGCATTATATGAAACTTTTTTTTTAGGTAAAACACCCAAAAGCACAGATGTCATCATATCAGAAAGAAATCTGACCATATTAATGCAAGCAACTGCATCTGATCATTGTGGATTAACAGGCAGACCAAACATTTTGTCAAACCACTTACTTCAGGGCATCTAGACCCCTATTCTCCTGGACCTTACGCTTACTTTAGAGTTTTAGAGGTCTACATGTTTTAGATAAAATTGGAATTTTGAAAATTTTGACCCAGTTTGGCTATGCTCTGATAGATTATTGAATAATCAATAGTACTAACTCCATATAAGAAAAGGTCTCATTTAAAATAGAGAAGAACATTGAAGAAGGTAATTACACTGTTGCTCTGCATGTTTTTCTCTATTGACAGCCAACAATACTGCAGTCTGATCTAATGGAAGGGTGCAATAAAACTATGTTTTCAAAAAATAAATATAAAAGTAGTCATGGTAGTGGTTATTTATCATTTTAAGCGCTGGAGTGAAAAATGTTACATTATATAATTTTTAATGGCATACTTACTAGTCCTTTTACAATGGCAATGGGGCTGACATGATCTCTGATGGGACTGAAGCTGTCACAGCCTTTCAGGTACCTTGTAATTGAAATATCTTCTGCAACATTCCCTTTTCTGGATTTGAATTCAACTTCACTGTCACACTTTCCGTACACAGTATCCTGGAAAGAAGAAAGAAGTCAGTGCCTTTGCTCATCTGTCATACATTTTCTGATCTACCTGAAAGGCAACCTTTCTGATCTGAATATCCAGGCTGTGGAAACCCAGGGCACTGGGAATACTTCTCTGTCTGCTCTGGGGTGTTCTGAGCCCCAGGGGAGCACTGACTTTGACACTCATTCATGGAGAAAGCTTCCTAGACTTCAAGATAGACTAGAATCCACAAAATTGTGAAATAGATTATAGAGAGTAGTGTAGGTATGTCCATCTTGTAAGCAAGATGGAGGGCACAGGGTGTCATCCTGGGTTTTTTCTTCATGCTTCTTCCTTCTTCTTCATGGGTTTGGTTGGCATTTTGTAATTGGGCAGAAAAGTCCCCATTGCAGGCTCTTTGGGATCAGTTATTGGGTTAAAAGGGAAAATAATCTAGGTTCTAGATTCTTAATTGGATAGTTTAGTCTTAAAAGACCTTGTAACGAGATTGTTAGCCATTCTGTGCCTTCTAATGAAAAGCTGCTAAACTCACAGTAACGAGACTGTTTTACTGATAAGAAATAATAAACACTTGAGTCTGAACATGAAACTACCGTCTCAATGCCTTCAATCCAGACCCAGAGAAACTGACAACTGGGACACCCACAGCAGGCCTTTTGAAAATTATGTTCAGGAGTAACTCTGTCTAGGTGAGCTTTTTTCCTTTGGTTAACACAATAAAGTGACTGCTTTCAAAAGACCTACCATTGGAATTGTTTTTATGTTTTCCACCGTTTCTGTTGGCACAAGGAGAGCTGAGATGATACCTCTCTTGAGATTCAGTATGTTCAGAGGCTCATCCTTCTCTGGGTACAGCTTGACTTTTGTTCCATCCTGAATGCTGAATTTTAGCTCATTCCTGCCCCCCAGAAAAACAACATTAGTATGAAATCATATTAAAGCCACACAGTGAAGAACATGTTATCAATAACCTACTGGGCTGGAGATAAAGCATCACGTTTGTCTTGGTCTATCATTATTTACTATTCACTGTTGTTACTAACAGAAAGTACTACTATTAAAGCAACAAAATTCCAACCAAGGACATTTTGATTTCGCCAGATTACGTCATCTAAGGGCAAGCAAATACCAAGAGCAATGGCTGAAAGTTGGAGTTGCATAAATGCAGAGAGGAGATAAATTTTTAGAATGGGATAATTATTAACTACTGCAATAAACTATGAAATGATGGGAAGGATTCACTACTAGTCTGAGTCTTTAAAGAAAACCTTAACTGTTTTCTGTAGAACATATTTTAACACTGTCTCTAGTTGGTTTGAGTTCTATAGCTACTGAGACAAAATGACTACTGAGGCACTGAAAGAAGCATGAAGGTGCATGACTAAAATATGCACTGACAAGCACTAGAGACTAGTTGAGTGGAGGGAGTAGAAGAAATTACTTACAAAAGCAAATAGGTAGGGAAAAGATTAGCCACACAGATTGGGATTAGAAATCTGGACTTCAGTCTCAAATGCCTTTCTATTGCACAGTCTGTTAGCAAAGGAAAATTATCTTAAACCAGCTGAGTGCAGCCATTTGAGAATGTGCTTTCAAGAAGTAATAACTACACTTGCAATAAACTTTTGAGGCACTACCCAAAAACTTCCTGATGTAGATGACAGAAATGAAGAAACCATTACAGGTGAAAATGTTGTATGTAAAATTCCCTTCCCTACTGGCAGTTGAGAACTGTGTAAACTCTTAAGTGTATCAGGCATAGTTCTGCTGTGGAACCAGCTTAAAAATCTACCATGTGATCATGAACATGTTCCATGCCCAGAAAAACATAATCAGGGTGGACTGTTTACACTGCAGCCTGTTCCATGTTAAGGTCCCAAGTATTGATGATAATTGACATTGCTTACTTTGACATGGCAATTGCAAAGTCCTCAGAGTTCTTGGACTTTTTCAAAATAGCCCTTCCCTCAGTGTCAACACCAAATGTCTCCCTCAGGGAGCAATGCATTGTCCTCAGGATGAAGCGGCATAGCTGGGGTACCTCCAGCTCAACCTGAAAACACAAGTATTATACATTATTATAAAAATTATTCTTTTTAGCATTATCACATTTCCAGGATCACCCTGCTACTGCTTTGAAAATTCCTTGGGTTTTGTGAAGTGTCAGGATCACCCTGCTACCAGCTGTTGGGAAAGACTCCAAAGTGCTCTAAATAGCTTAAGGTGACTCCATGGAGGAGATAAGAGGGCAAGTATTTGCTTGGCTAATAGCATGAATCATACTAAATGAGCAACTTAGTTTCTGAGAATTTTGAGTATTAGAACTGTATGAAAACTTCGTCATTACATTGATCAATGTGTTTAGACTTTATCAGAAGAGCATGTGCTAAATAAAAATATTTTTCACAGTTAATGCATTTCAGGAAAAAAAAAACACCTCAAAACCAACATTATGTTGAGAAAGTTTTGGGCAAGATAAGGTGATTGGGTAGTTAAATGGCCCATGGGACCCTTTACTCCTACAGGCCTGGTATTGTCTTGAGTTACCATCAGCAGGCTCTCATGTGATCTTCACGGCATCAGTGAGTTATTTTAATTCAACTTCTAGAATGTTTGATGGACATTGGTAGGCCGAGCCTGGGAGTTAAGGAAAAATGAAGTAGCAGGTCTTGCCCCTTTCTCATGTAAAAGTACAGCCAGGAATTGAAATGCATGGACACAGAGGTATGAAGGAGTTCTGCCATCCTCAGTGCCTCTGTCTAGAACCAGGGGGGCTCAGTCTTCATGATTCTCAATATGTGCCCTCCAGAAAGATGATCTTGTTTGTAAAATCACTGAAGGATGCTCCCCAGCTCCCAGCTCCCATGCTGCTAAGTACACAATCCCCAGCTGGGTGTATTTACTCCTCTTTGCCTACCTTGCAAGTAATCTTTGAACCACTTCGAGAATCTGCTGTTCCTGTGATCCCACTTGATGTCTCTGCTTCATATGAGTAAACATATTTTCTGAGGGGTTTAAATCTGGTTGCATCCTCTGCAATTGGGAAAATGAGAGTGGTTTTATGACCTGGGTAGGATATGCATATGTAATCCTTACAGTGCATGCTTAGTGTTGTGTAACTAAAATGAATGCCAGAAAAAGGAAGCCTGAAGAGCCATGCTCCCACTATTTCCTTATACAGGATATCTTTCAGACAGAGAAGTGATGCCTTCATGTCAGTTGGATACGTTATGAAGTATAGGACAAAACTTCTGGGAACAGCATAAGTTTTGGGGTCCACTGTTCGGATGGGATCTGACACTGTGACCCCACCTGTCCTTCAAATCATGCCCAAAAGGCAAATGAGAAAAACAGGAGAAAACTTGAAATGTGGAACTGTTTTAAAACCACCCTATAACTTCTAAATTGAGCCAATCAAATTGTAATTTTAAAATTGGTAATAAAAAGATTCCTTTCAGCTCAGATTTTTCCATCATAATGCAAATAAAAGGAGCTGCTTTACCAGTCACATGACTGAGACTGAAAGCAAAAACCATAGAAATAGACAACGCACCAAAACTACCATTCCTCAAAACAATTTCACCTGAATTTATAGACAATCTTTCTGCTTCAGACTCTCTGAAATATGATTTACTCTAATTCACTTATAAGATCAGAAAATTTTAATAGGGTAGACTATTTTAATGGACATAAGCTTTAGTTAATTGGAGAACATCCAGAATAAGGGAAAAGCCCTAAATTATGACCAGAACTATTGCAGGAGGGAGTATTTCCAGAGGTGTTTCTCTTTCTATCAAAAATCTAATAGGCTTCCTAAAAAGAATGAATTCCACCTGTATTTAACCTCTCCCTGTTGCCCTCAAACCCAACACTCCGTAATTTTAAACCCTGCAAGCACAAATTAAAGTGCTAATAGAAATATAAAGAAAAAAAATAGTCTCTATGTCAAATACAGAAATATAAGATATTACTTTGGTGTCTGAAATGAGTAACATAACACAAACAATAACCTCAATCACAAATCACTCCCACTAAAACTGCAGGCATTGTTTCAAACTAAAGATGATGATCAAGCACTTGATGTGTCTGTGTTGGAGCAGTCTAGATCAACCTGAAGCAAAAATTACTGTTCCCTCGGTTTAGACTGAGGAACTCACTGGAACTGATTCCGTTGTGATCCTGAATGAAAGGTAGTTTCCTAAATTGCTCATCTGTGGTTATTTGTGACTGCCTAACTATACGCAGTCCTGATTTACTTTTATAGAAAAAACAAAGATAGGTAATGCTGGTGTAAACCCAAGTACCCACCATAAAATCTGTATGACTTTGCCTGCCTGTGCCAGCAGGAATGTAGCTTAATCTTCTTTTATCAGATCTTTGTCACATCAGAAGCCAATGGCAATGTTAACATTGTCCTTCATGTTACACCATTTCATACACAGGGAGGACAACAAATTAGTACTATAAATCTCATTTCCTCACTGCGCTATCACTTTTATAAGCTTTACATACTTTAGCTGAGATTATTTTCATGTACTTGCTAAACAGAATTATTGCAATAATAACTGTCATACAGTAATCAGCGTCTTAAAAACATTTGAGAACTTAATTAAATTATCTATTTAACCCTAAAATTACCTGCTAAAAGATTCATCACTAATCCTGTCACTTTTGGCTATCCTAGTCTCTAACTGTACTCAGAAAAATTTGCAATGCCAGTGTCTACATTGCTAAAGTGAAAATTATTGCTTCATATCTTGCTTTTGAACGGAAACCAATGAAAAAGGAATAAATTATAAGCTTAGACATACACATAACAAATAAGTAGTTGTATCAAAAAATAAACAAGAAATTGGCAATGAAGCCCAGCAGTCTTTGAGGCGGTTCAGCCCTCTGAAGTAAACCAAATTGCCTGGAGGTGGTGCTAAAGCACCCAACAAAGGGAACAAAAAACCCTGTAGACTAAGAACAAACTAACTCATTCAGTACTTTGACCCTGTGGTGGAACATTATGTATCTAACCGAGCAGTCAGCACCAGTCAGAGTTCATGACAAAGATAGTGCATAAAGTCAGCATTTCCTGACTCTTGGCTTGTTTAAAGAAATTGCTGTCCTTGCTGACAGAGTTGATGATTTATTCTACAGGTATTTAGCTAGAAATCCAAGTGCAATTATGAGGGCTTAGCAGCAGCTGTGAAGGGTAAATAAAATGTGAGGTTCAGTCCACATGGAGGTGTAGTGTACTTAACCTCACTGTTAAAGCTTCACATTTGGTAACCAGGGATTTCTAGATTAAGGAATTTGCATCTGACAATTAAGAAATAAATAAAAAAACCTCAACCAAACAACAAACCAACAAACCCACAAACCCAACAGAAAATAGTTTCTTAATGAGAACTTTAAGAAGGTTCAGAAACTTAACCTCAGCTTGTCCAATCTTAGGAAAGTTTTAAAATTATTTGAACCAACCCTAATGGATAATTGAATACTTAAAATAAATGGCAAGAAGGGCTTAAGAATATTACCATCACTTTCATTTAAGTTATTTCAGAAGAAAAGATTAGGAAAACTCAGGCTTTGAAAGGTGCTTTCAGTTAAAATAGTGACTTAAGATAAAAAAAGGAAATGCAAAAAATCACTCACTTGAACATCCTGGATTTGCACTTTCAGGTGATTCTCCTTCTGTAAAAAACCCAAACAAACAACATTAAAAACTGGAAAAGCTGTTTACAAAAAGTTTGTAAATCAAGAAAGATGAAATGTACCATATAACACATTTTGCTTTTACATTTTGGTCTATTTGACCACACAAAAATACTGCAAAATGGATGAATGGCGTTACTCTGGTTTTTGTATGTTTAAAATAGGACAACTTTGGAGGTTAATACAAAAATTTTCTGCCAAGAAATCTTTTTTGGATATTGAGAGTTTATTCCTTGGAGGAAAAGAATGCTGGTTGGAAGCTTATTCAAGTTAAGAATTATTTGCTCCAATCAGTCTTGGGTATGTTCCATATGACTCTATTTAAACAAAACAAATAAAACAAAATTAAATTAAACATAATCTACTAATTTCTTTGCGTTTATTGGATGCTATGTCATTCTTTGGGATATTGTACATGAAGGCCAGCACTTTTCACAATGTTCTCTGCACACTTTCCACATTTTCATTCTGGAAATTCTAAGTAGACCACTAATAGAAATTGACTGCAACATTGGTCACAGTTACAATAGCATCAGAAATACTACTATTGCTATTAAAATAAAATTAATAATATTATTAACAGCAATTAGAAACAAGGTTTATTGTACAGCAATACATTTGTGTAACATCAGTCAGGAACAGAATATTAGTTCAATAAAGATGTCCATATGATGAATTAGATCTTTGTATAAAACCAGACCTGCATAATTACCTCTAGACTCACTTTTCTCCTTAAGCTCATTGAAGCCTTAGGTAACACTACAGAGCTGTATTCTAAAAAACCACTTCTTGGGAAGCAAGGATAGCTCCCAATCCATAGCATCATATTGATCTCAGTTGTCTTTTCTGATCTTAGGAATAAAAACCTCTACTGGCCTACTTCTTTTTCTGATGACTGTGTCCCTTCAATATAAAATTACATTTAAATTGCCTGCCAAATACAATTTGCTTTATTGCTCTCTCTCTTCACATTTGCTGCAAAATAGGTTAGCAACAGCTGGGTCAAGTCTGCATGGTATCTCCAAGCTATGGTAGCTCCATGAGGGTTTAAAAAGACAATGCTACAGAAAAACAGTGAATGCCTTACAAGTTGCAAAATACATTAAATCAAAAGCCATCAGGCAGTGGGATCCTCCTATGACTGCCTATTCCCATGAAGGGAAGAAATTATATCTTTGCCACACTGAACCTTTTTAATTCTAAAAACCTTGGTCCTTTTGATTTTTTTTTTCAATATTGTTGTTTTATTGGGCTCATAAATAAAACAATAGAGAGCACTGACATAAAAAAGAATACTTACGTGTGAGAACACCACTGCTGAGCAGCAGGGAGAGCAGCAAGAGCTGCACAGGGCCCATGGTGAGCCCCGGTCCCTCTTGCTGCTCTTTATCTCTGTTTTCTTCCCTCTTCAAGTCTTCCCTGCTGCCTCAGGGAGAGTGAGCCTTCTGACTTGGACCTTCATTTATATAGTCTGTAGCAAGCAGCTGAGTCAAACAGTTTAGAAAGCTCAGAGCAAATTGCCAAAGGTCCAAAGGTGAGAGTCCCAGATCCTCACTGTGCTCCACACCATGCCCTGCTTCGGTTGCTGATAGTCACAGAAACATTTAGGTTGGAAAAAACCTCTAAGGTATTGAGCTAACCTCCAGTAAACTCGGGATTCTCCAGTTAGTCAGGACTGTTCATAAATGATTGACAATGGCTCAGTGAGCACTCCTGCTAGCTCCCCATCCTTCCTCCTCTGAGAATCAAAACCCATCATTCTGTGAACTCTGATTTCATGATGAATCCCAGGACTCCTAAAATACAGCATTATCCAAGTGCCTCCTCTTCCTTGCCTGCACCTTCTGAAGAGTTTAGAGCCCTCCACTATGGCTGTCCAGTAATTCAAGTCATTCCACCATGTTCCCATGATGGCCACTACATCACAGAATCCCTGCTCCATGACAGCTTCCAGCTCCTCCTGCTCATATCCACGCTGTGTGCACTGGTGTAGGTGCACTAGAGTTGTGCTTCTGGTCCTGCCACCTTTTGAGGGGAGAAGTTATAATTCCTATGTGATGATTCTCAGGTGCATCCACTGTTTGTAACACATCAGCAACTCCTGGGTCTTTGCTGCCACAAAAGGAGGTCCCCATGCCCTACCTCTGCTAGGATGGCAGATCAGGGACTGTGGTAGAACACGGTCCCTCAAACACTGGCACGCTGCCCCCAGGCTTATCTGAAGGCACAAGACTGAGCTGGAGATAAGTCACTTCCAGTTCACTGGTCTTTCCCTTAAGCAGAGTTTTAAGAGCCAAATCCCCCAGCTAGAGACTCTAACAATGTATTCGAATAAATGTACCACATCTACATAAGTGATTACAATGCATAAATTGGAGATGGAAGAAATTATCATTTAATCGTGCTTTGGTACAGATGGTGAGAAGCTCGAGAATATAAGTACTTGACAAAATCAGAATATTGTGCAACTACTGGCAGGAGATTGAAAGTTTTTCTTTCCTTTGGAACAGAATTTGTCATATGCCTTTTAAAAAATATTTTACTTTGACTTACAATATTCAGGTAAAACAGGTCATGCCTATTTTGACAGTAAGCTCTGCATAATTCTTTTGTTTCCTTATTTTTGGTTCAATTTTATTTGCTAATAACAGCGAAAATATGAAAACTAGATGATAAATTTTATCTTAATGAAGAAGATAAACCTATGAAGAAAATAAACTTGATTAAATGCAAACAAATCCCTCTTTTTAGGGTTATGTGTATTGGCAAAAAATACAAGGTTTATGTCATGAGAAATTCTAGTAGTTTGAATTCTTTCTCTATTCATATTTATCAAAGCTAACTGCAGTAAAAAAATTGACTATGGAAATATTTAAGAACATTTTGTTCAGTAAATTTAATTTTTCATATATCTGATCAAATGGAAATGTTTTGACATTCACATATTTAAATATTTTTCCTTAGTATGCTGAATCAAAAATCAAATTTTGGCTTAGCTAAGCAGTAATTTCTATAACCCTGCAATGCTACAATTTTACCATACATCATGGCACTTATCTTTAAAGTCTCATATTTCTTCATACCCTTTCTGTCTTGGACTTAATGATTACATTTCCCAGGGTGCACTGAGATCATGTAACTCCTAACATCAGCTCAGCCAAATGGAAACCATTGATGTATGATGGCCTGCATTTTCCAATAAGGGAGGCATCTTTCTTGTAATCAGGATTTTGTCTGATGACATTAACAAAAGTACGCCATTTCATAGACATTTCCTGCAAAAATTCCTTTTATGGATTCATTGGTATTGGACACACCAGAAAGAAATAATTTCTTTGGTTTTACCATTCTGGTTTCTGTCCTTGGCTTATACCAATCACAGATACAATAAATCAATACAGATTTTTATTTTTTTACTTCCAAAAAGTAACATTTTTTGTTTACTTTTGTGTCCACAGCTGCTTCAATATGTGCTGTGATGTGTAAAAATAACTTTTCCTTATAGTAAGATTGTACCAAAGATAGCATTTTGTTCGTAGCATTTGATTCATTTTTACATGCAAACATAACGGCTTTGACTATTTCCTAACATCTATTTACTTGTTCACTGTAGCACTGCAGATAAACGAGCTCTGGAGTGCCCATCATTCAGAGTTAGATATTTCCCTATTTTGCCTGTGTCTCCTCAGTGCCTTCACGTGGTTATTCATGCTGAAGCGGAACCTAACTGTATTAATATCATGTTGCATGGCTATAAAAGGTTACAAAAGTTATGACTCAGCCCATAAGCATGCAGGTAACGCATTCACCAATCTGCTGTGACAGTTTTATACTGCTGTATTACCTAGTGTCCTGGTTTTGGCTGGGATAGAATTAATTTTCTTTAGTAGCTGGTGCAGTGCTGTAGTTTGGATTTAGCATGAGAATAATGTTAACAACTCACTGAAGTTTTGCTTGTTGCTAAGTGGTGTTTACCCAAAATCAAGAACTTTTCAGTTTCCCGTGCTCTGCCAGTGAGGAGGTTCACAAAAGCCTGTGAGGAAACGTCTTGGGACAACTGTCCCAACCTGGCCAAAGGGATATTCCAAACCAAGGAATGTCATGCCTGGTGCATAAACTGGGGGGAGTTGGCTGGGAGCTGCCAATCACTGCTCAGGGATGGGCTGGGCATTGGTCAGTGTGTGGGGAGAAATTGTACTGGGCATCCCTTGTTTGTTTCCCTTGGGTTTTATTTCTCTCCTACTCCTTACAATACTTCTGGGTCACAAAGCCCATTGTTTGTGCACTCCTCAGACATTCTGCCTTTGGACTGAATCAATGGTCTTAGGAAATGTAGGAAGTAGGACAATACTTCTGATATGCTGAATTAATTTTATACAGAGAGATAATTTGTGGGTGTATATTAGGGATATACAAAATCTCTTATATGCTGTGAACGCCTTAGCAATTTTGAAATTGTTAAATGTATAGAATTGAACAAAAAAACCACTTAACATTCAAATTTTAACTGAGCCTATTAAACTGATTTGGGTTTAAATTTTGTTTCTAAACCACATTGTGCATTAACACTTTATTTTTTGAAAACTCTTAATTGTAGTTCTTCTGACATTCAGAATCTAGATTTGTTTCTTAAAAGAACAATTTATTTTATGAAACTCTGTCTTCAGACTTTTTCCACAACTGCTTGGAGAAATCTGCATCAAATCACTCATCTGAATTCACTCCATCCTACACCTGTGTCTTCTAGTGAGGAGCTACTTTAGTCATGCCGGTTTTGGCAATGCAACAATATTTTCTTAATGCTGATATAATTAGAGAAATTCCATTAACCTTTAATTATATATTCTACAGTGTATATATGAAAAATATTTTTTTTATGTATGTGCATATATTATATATGGCATGATATATTATAGAATGTAGTCTTTTTGTCTTTTGGTGATACTGAGAGTTTCTTTGTCTCTTGTAGACTGCTCAGATGTTTTGACAGTATTTTTAGGAGAGGTTTTTGCATAGTCTTAGAATCAGACTTCTTTAATTAACTCATTGAAACACTTTATTAAGTTTTGTATCTCATTTTCATTCAATGACTTTTGCAAGAAAACAAAACAGACAGTTTATAGGAGCAGTTATGGTTAGTACTGTTACTTCCTTATATTCCAAAGAATTATTTTGTCTTTCCTTCTATCCCTCTCTCTTCTCTTTTTTTTTTTCTCTCCTTCCTTTTTGTCAGTCCATTTTCATCCTTCTTTCTTCTTTTCTCTTCTAAGAAATATACCCACTATGTGGCGTTCACATTCATTTTTATCTCATTTAGGTCAAAGCCCAGCACTTCTGTTATTTGGGAAACATTGGCCTTAGCCTTCTACTGCGTTTCTCAGTTCACAGTTTCATCTGTTCAGGTCTTAGCATGTCCCTCATCAGAGAAAAATGGTTCTATTTTCTGGTGAAACACCTCTGGTGCTAACTATAACCCAGTGGCAACTGGGGGAAACTGTGTGTCCCAAAGGAGGAGTTGGAAGTGCACAAACACACCCTCTGTTTGTCTAAGAAACGCTGCCAGAAGCCTGCTGAGGCATCAAGAGTTGAAAAATATTTGGCATAAGCCATCTCCTCCAGAATTTCTCTCCTTGTATGTAGTGGAAAATGTTTCCTTTTTACATATTTATTTAGTTCTTTTGAGTATATTCTTGGGCAAATGGTCTGACTTCTTTTAGCACTAACAAGAAAATGTACTGAATCCTTTGAACCTTTTATTCCTACTCTCCTTTCAAAGTATTAAACCTCCTCAGTTCCTTCATTTTGTTTTGCCATTAGGCAAAGGAATTTGCTTTTCAAAACTGGTAGGTTGGATCTCTAAATTCAGTTTTTAATTTTCCCAAGACATCCCTACAAAGATGTAGCAAACATCTTTAGTCTCTCTCATCAACAAGGTGACATTATGAAGTGCTTGATGTATTTCTAAACCAGTATTTTTTTCCCTGTTTCTTATTTGTTCATACTTTCTTATCTGTTCATACTTTCTATTCAAATGCTTGCTTTTTAGCTCACCACTGGAAGACTGATCATGTATTGTTTCTTTTAATATTGATAATACTGTTTCTGGTACAGATGTTCAGTGCATCTGCAAAAAAGGTAAGAGTAAGAAATAACCCATTTACTCTCAGAATGACAATCTGGGGATTTCCTGTAGTAAAATTACATGCTGCTGTTCTAGTAACTTCCACTGAACCAGTGGCATTTTGTCATACTTTCTGTCCAGGTTGCAATGTTTCAGTAATGCCTGCCCTGCCAAAACATTGTATTTATGACATAAGTGGTTCAGTGAGCCATGGTTTTTGAGAGCTCCAACTTGAAACTCTGCGCACCTTTTTGCTTCATCTCTCCCATGGTTTCAGCTCTCCATCATTTTCATACTGCTGGAGCTCATGCTGTGTCCACAGGCTTTCATGTACACAGGATGCCATCCCTGCCTGCAAAATTCCAACTGTTTCCCAAAATTAATTCACACCACTACTGTGCTTTCTATGATGCTTTTCCTCATCTCTGCATCTGGCCACTTCTCAGGTCTCAATTTTTTTTCCAGACTTACAAGCTGAATTCATCAAAACAGGAACAGTTTATTTAAGTTTTGGGTTTTTTTAAAAAAATTATTATTGTTATTTCTTTTCAAATATTTATCAGTCAAATCTCAATTTTCTACAGAATACCATGTTCCTCAAAGAATCACACTATAGCAAAATAGCCTTCTGCACTTCAATTAAATGGAAGATTTGAATGTGAGAATTATCATTCATGGTAATTGTGCCTTGCTGTTTTTCTTTTTGCTGGCTTCTACTGCTCACAAATACACTGAGGAGTAATGTTTAAATATTTTCCAGTTGTTTTGGGAGCTCATTTTTTCCATCACTCTAAGCAGTTCATTTTTCTTTCTGCTTTGCAGGGCTGTTCAGTAATCATTCAAAGCCAAAGACTCTGACAGGTCGCTTTCAGTCTCTCTGAGCTGATCCATCAATTTGATCCATCAGTTTCAGCTGATTGATATTGTGCAACACAGCTTTCTACACAATATTATATGGAATTTTACTAGATCATTCCCGAGCCTTTTTAGGACATTGTTCTCATTGGAGAGGGCAAAAAAAATCCTTGGAGAGGGCAAAAAAAATATCTTCATATTAGTGATAGGGAATAAAACCACAAACAGACTATAACTTGCCTTACAGAGCATAGGAAGCCCTCACTATCAGCTTTCCCTAATGTCAGATATTTGATACTGCAGAAGATGCCCCCTGTGACACACCAGGAGCTCGAAGGCCACAAGGAAGTCTCTGTGGACTCACATATGACAGCTAAGGAAATAGGTTTACCCAATGTCTCATCTGAGGAGGAGAAAGAGGTATCTATACATAATTTTTTCCTCTACTAAGGTGCAGATGAAATACAAGGAAGGAACAAAATGAGTCAGTGCTTTTGCATGATGTTACCAGAAACGAAAACAAAACACGTGAAGCCACAAGGGTGACGACAGCAGATATGGATGTCAGGTGGGGACTGAACTTTAATCTCTATATTGACCAGGTTATAATTCTCATTCCTGGATGATGAACTGCACCTCTTGGGCTGGAGGCTCTGAAAAGTTAGAAAGAAGGGGGACATGTTCTGCATCTGATTGGTAATGACATCAAAGGTTTTTCACTTTCTGGTCACCTTTGATAATGTAACCTTAATAAACAGTGGGCTCAGCTCCCTTCCCTGGGTAAAAATGTTTTCAAAATTAGGAACATTATTGTAGTGGTTGTGATTTTAAATTCTAGGACAGGACAAGAGTCACAGGGATTTGAGAAAAATCCCTGCCTTTTATCTCTAAACATGGATTGCGTCATTGAAATATCTTCAGCTTACCCATACACCTGAGTATTTTACTGGTTAAATAGCACAGCTCTACTGATGATATCCAAAATTCTTCATTTTTAGAAATGAAGCATCTGAGACAAAAGGACTTTTACCATCTGTCTGAGTTCCTTTCTAAACTCAATATACCAGCCTAGATTAACATACAACTAACAGGAATAAAAATATTTTAAATATCTTTTAATATATTTTAATACTAAGGTAATATTATTGCATGAAATAATGGTATCCTTACTTGTACAGGACAATATATGGGACAATATTGTGGTGCATAAAAATATTATTTTCCCTATCACAGGAACAAGACATCTAAAATATGCTGTCAAATCTAAAACTTTTGCAATGTATTTTAATTTATTTTTGTAAGTAAAGTATCTACTGTACTCCATGCATTTTTATTTTATTATTTTATTTTATTTTATTTTATTTTATTTTATTTTATTTTATTTTATTTTATTTTATTTTATTTATTTTCCTTGATTCTGTGTTTCTGTTATTCTATTATTATCAGTTTGGACTTTAAAAAAAATTATCAGTCTTTTAACTAGGATAAGACTTTTTTTGTTGTTATTGTATTTCTGAAGAAGGAAATATGTCTCCTAAAAGACATATTAGTAAGAGTTATATGTTTGCAAAGGAAGTTCAGTTTTGATGAATTATAACCTTGATGGAATATACATCATAATGAGAGAGGTGTATTTATTCAGTATAGTAACTTGTCTCTATTATTTCACACAGCAAATAGGAGTTCTACTGTAAATATCTTACATGTGGAATGGTTATTTTCTCACTTATCTACAGTCAAACCCTTCCATACATCGATTAATACAGACTTCTGACTAAATCAAGGGGGTTCCAAATCTAAAGATTTGGTTAAAAATTATTTCCAATATCACTACATTTTTCTCAGTAAAATCTGTTATTTTTTTAACTCCACCACACAGTCAGAAAGAATGGTGCTGGAAATAAGCATGCTACCCTTTGCTGGCCCTGCCTAGACATTGGATGATGTCCCAGGGGCTAGACTGACATTGTAACAGGATTCTGTACAGAGCTTCTGTTTTGGGGTCTGCTGGTTTAAAAATCAGCCCATGACATCTGTGGAAAACACGCCTCTCAGGATAATAGTGAGTTGCAGACAGTTGCCACTTACGTTAAACTTTATTCAAAGATTTCAGTGAAGATGGAGCGTTTTGTCTTATGTTAATGCATGACTGTCCAATTGTCTCTGCTGTCAACCGTGTAAGTGATTCATTATGCTGATCACTCAAATGAAACCAAACCTCATTTAACACTAAGATAAGGTATAAACTGCAAAGATAGGTTAAGGTTTATCTTTCAATAGCAGCTGGAGCTCAGAAAAAAAAAATTGGGAACATCCTGTTATTCAAATAGTATTCAGTTCAGATGTTATTTAGTAACAGAAGAAAAACTTTCAGAAGTTAATTTTTTTTAAAGCTCTTTGCAAACATGCTTAGTCAAGGTAAATAAAATACCCAACTATTTATTTGGTTGGCACGAGTGAAGATTTCTTATTTAGACTTTTTGGCATATACTTCCAACATATTGGCATGCCAGTTATGGCACATTTTAATGAAAAAGAAGAGACATGTAACACTAAGAGTCACTTTATCTGCACAAATGAATTGGTTGACCATGATGGAGTTATGTTAATCTATCTGACAGGAGGACTGGGCTCTATTCTGAAGTTGCCTCTTTGTTGCCATCTGATGTTCTCAGCAACTATTTCTCTGTTGACTGCCCCGCATTTTGCTTTCTATTCCTTGACCTTTCACCATTTTCCCCCTTGTATCCAGTACCTCTATTTAATTTTTCTTTGCCACAATTGTCCCTAAAGAATTTTATTTTCTAAAGTTGTTCTTTCATTTCTTCTTCCTATTTTCTGTTTCAGCACATTACCCATACCACACACTATCTCATTGTTATCTTTACTTCTTCCTAATAGCTAGAATTTTGCTAAGTCTTGCTTTAGTGCTACACTGCTGAAATCTCCTCATTTCCCTGTTCACTAAGCCCTTGTAATCCATTATCCTCTCTGGAATTCCTCTGCTAGGACAACCTAGCAGATTCTTATCATACACCACTTCAGCTCCTTAAAGTGCTCACTTTTGTGGCATTAAACCATGCAGAACCATAGAGTGCTTAACTGTGGGGTTTCCTGAAACATCCCTCTGCCCATTTCCTAAGCTCATGATGCAACATTTGTGCCTTGTTTCCTAGTGTAGAGTAGACATCAGGCCTCGAATATTCAGATGTTAAATTCAGGTAAGATGAATTCCACTGTAACGGCAAGGATTTGTTGGGCAGAGAACATGCATACAGTTGTGGGCACTTCAGGATTGTGGTCAATGTGTAGAGGTGGACAAAAAAGAAAAGTAGGAAGAGAATGGCAAACAATGTTAAAATATTATATCAGTACTGTAGTTATGCAAGCAATGATATGTTCTCAACAGCAACAATAAAAATAATAGAAAGCAAACAGAAATATTATTCAGTTCCAGTGGTTCCAGTTCAGTTACAGTTCAATGAACACATAGTGGAAGCTAAGAAGGATCAGAGAAACACAGGTCAGAGCCACACCATCTCTTATCTGAGAGACTGAAGAGGCTCTAACTGTGTGCTTTGAAGAGAAGATAAGAAGAACTAAGATAAAGGCACACAAACCAATTAGAAGCACTGAGGGTCTACTCTTCTTGCAGTACTGAAGACATTTGGAAGGTGCCTGTGTGTGTAATCCATTCCTGACACAGTGCCAGTCAAATATATCTTTAGCTCCTTGGCTATCAAGGACACTTGTATGGTGGCTGGAAACAATATATGGATTTCACAGGATATTTGCAGCCATCTCAGCTAGCAGCTGAAGGTCAAACAAGACAATCCACCATGGATGAAAGTATACTAGATGCACAAGCCTTCAATCTTGCATTCAATGAACTTGAAAGTCGGCAATATATCTGAATGCAAAACCTAATCTAACTAAACAAAACCAAAGAATAAGTATAACCCACAGGTAGCTTTTGAGATCTCAGGTTTAAATATATTTATCAATGTACCTCCTGGTTTTGCTTACCTCCTGGAAGTCCTGTTCTGGCTGGGACGTGGAGTAGTGTTTTACAAAGACATAAAAGAAGACTTCTCTTGACTGAGCTGGGGATCTGAATACAACCTAAAGATACTGAAGCAGGTGGATACAACAATGCAAGAATACAGGAAGGATGTAATTTATGTATTTGCAAACTTGCACACCTTAAATAAATTCATATTCTGGAGGATCTTGTCGGTTTCTAGCTGCTACATCAAAAGTTTAAGAACCACTTGTTGATAGCTGCCATTGTTGAGGAACACAAGGAAGCTCACATAGCATTAGGTACTCATCTGATTAAACATTTAGATCTCCACAGAGTATAATGCAAATGTAAATATTTCTATTACCTGCACACACCTACATCACAGATAACACTTTTGAAATGGTCCAAACTGTCATGCTTAAGCATATGAACGAAGAACTTCCCTTCAGAGCAAGGTAATTCTGTAGCTCCTCGTAATAGTTTCCAGCATATCTCTCTGAATCACCTTACATTGCCATGGAAAGAGTGTATCTGTTTCTGTAAGTCTACTTTAAATTCTATAAAAAACCATCTTTCAGTCTAAATAGTAATTCATAAGGTCTGATTCTAGTGGGGCTGGAAAATAAATTTAAAAGATTCAGTGGCATCCTCACATAGAATATTCACTTAACAGGCTTACTTACATTTGTTTTTCTGTACTTCAGTGGAATAATTCCTGATGCACTCAAAAGTGTAGAATTGAGGGAGAATGTGGAGGGTAGAATGAAATTACCTGTTGATGGATAGTAGAGTTTAAAGGAGGTAAATATGAGAATGTAAAACTTCTCCAAGTCTTTGAAATGCAAGTTGTGCTTAAAATTTCTAGTTAGCATTTTTATTATTCAGTTTCATGGGATTAATATCAAGCCTAATGTTGAATTTCAGTTACCTGAGATTTATGTTGGGAACGTGCTTTAAATTTCCCCATGACTTTACACTTTGGTAAATCTGAGGTGAATTTACACATGGGCTTACCAGCTCTTAGGCAAACTGGTGCTGGAAATTTTCAGCCTTTAATCACTGCTGATGGACATCCAACTCAGCCAAAGCACAGAAGTAGGATTAGATTGAAACACCAAATGGTCAGCAGTCAAACAGTCTACAAACAGGTTACTTTGGATGGGATTTTCCTACTATTTCTTTAAAGTTTGGGTCCGTAGAGAGAAGGTGATGATGGTTAGGAGAGAGTGGGTCCAGAAAGCTAGGAGGTGTATTACCTCTGGATGACTACTTGGATGAAGCTACATATTTGAAAAAGTAGAATATAAGAGGAAAAATGTCAGAAGAGTGGAAAGATGGTGTTCAAGTAGGGATGGAACACAGAATTTAGGAGAGTGAATATGATGCTCAAATATTCACACACCTAAAGATGCCCAGAAATGCAGATAGTAACTTGCATGAAGAGAAATTTAGACACCCCTTGCTACAGAAAGACTGCTTTGACAAACAGATTTGCTGTAGTGGAGAATATGAAAGACACAAACAGAAAGTGGCTGGCAAAAACAAGAAATTAAACTAGTATCAGGGGGAAAGGGTGATGAGGACAGTTGGGTTTGTTTGTACTTAAAAAATGAGCTCACGCATAAAATGGGCCAAGGATAATTTTCTGGGTCAGAGTCAAAGGGTCATAGCACAATCCACGTCCATCGATTTAAATCTTCTCATTGACATGAGATGCTTACATGCAAAATGTGTACTGGGAATGATTCCTGACAGGAGAGAAGTCTGAAATAGTGCCTGGGCACTAAACCTTGCTATTGATTCTGTATTTAGCTGTGAGAAAAAGTAAGGGTCAATTGCCATTGTTTTGTTTAGTTTCCTAGTGTAGGTGTAGCCTGGGAGAGGAGAGTCCAAGGAGAAACGAAGATAATATACAGAGAATTGCAATGGAATGCCATGACCCAAGGACCAAAGAAAAGCAGGGAGGAGAAATGCTGGAATTCCTCTCAAATCTGGGAGAGGCTGGATCTAAAAACCTGGGAAGCAGCTTACCTAGAATTAGTCAATAAGCCATCAAATCATCATATTTTGTCATCAAAGTGTAGGCAGTGAAGAAAAATATGCAATGCTAGACAAAAGTAAGGATATGAGATACAAATTGAGGAAACCTGGAAAATTTTCTATTAATTTTTAGGTAAGTGGAAAGCAATGATTCTGCTGGTTTCATAGTAAAGCAGGTTTATTTAGTTTAGTTTAGGGAAAACAGTCAAGGAGGTGTTATTTCCAGTGATTCTTCTAGTGCAATTGCAGAGAATTTTAATTTCAAAGGAGGAGAATAAAGACTTGAAAAGGGAAAGGAAGTAGATAGATTATTAATTTCTAGGCATCAGAGAAATCTTCAGCCAACAACAAGCACTTATGAAAAGAGAATAATGTTAGGGGAAAAAAATCAGATTAAGAGACTGATCTGCAGCACATGGAAGTAGAATGTAATTTCTTTAGGGCAATACTACTCCAGAATTTCCATATTAAACAAGAGGATAAAACTTGAAATTAAGAACTCCCAGCCTAACTGAATAAATAATATCAGACATGTCAGAAAATACTGTTAAAATAGTTCAAAAGAATATAAATGTTTAAATGTAAAAATATTTAATAGAATGTTAACAATGACAAAGAAAAGGAGAGGCAAAAATTTCCATCTTGGAAGGTTGAGGGAGTTGTGTAAAAACTCCAGAGGGAATGTATGAATGCTGCAAGAAAAAAAAAAAACAGCAAAGGAAGGATAGGAAGAAAGTAGTTGACAGAAAGCTACTGTTAAGCTTGGTTTGAAAATCAAATTAAACTAAATTTAAACTCAACTCTCTATCAAAGCTTGGAGCACACACAGTGGCAGAACTGCTGTGATGCTTTCTAGTGATAAAGAGAGGCACTTCACAACGACATTGCCTTGAGAGATGGGGAGCAATCCAGCACAAAGAGCAAACCTAAAACAGAGACTGAATCCTATCACATCTCTCTGTGGATCTAGGCTATAGTCAATATGGAAGAGATCAGAAAGTGGCCCAAGAAGGAACTAAATTAACTTAAGAATTCAAATATTAGGAATCAGTTTCTGTAGTAAAAAGGGAAGGGTCATGCATTTAGGAGCAGATAGGAGGAACTGAAAATATTGTACTGGTGGTATTATTATGCACTACAATATAATCATAATTACTCTTTATTTTCCCTGGTACTTCTGGGATTTCATGCAGAACACTATAAGCACTTCTTGTTCTTTATATTCAGCAAACATGAATTCAAACAAGATGGGAATGGAAGGACCATGCAAATCAACATGGAAGCAAAAAAGTCTTTCTCCAAGAAGAGAGAAAGCAGCCTGACACGTCTATCCTAGAAAAGTCTAAGAGGGTGATTACTGATCCCTGTAAATTGGCAGAAAGAGAGAGAAGACATATAAGCTTAAGGATGGTGTTGCAGGCACAAAATAAAGCAGACAATGGTATATCAAGGCTGAAGACTGGAAATTATGCATTAGTTTATGAGCCTTTGCAGAAAAACAGTGGCATTTAAGGAACCAAACCTAAACATTTTTAGAGCCTAGTTTAGTACATTTATGACCAGCAGAAGCAAACACAGTTGTTGTGACAGGAAGTAGTACTATGATCCTAAGGATTTTGATAATCCTTGCCAATTTTTTTCTCTTCAGAAATGCTGCAGAACTTAGCTAAGCAGAAATAATTAAGAGACTGAAGAAAACACACACTCTCTGCTTCTTAGACTAAAACTGCAGAGTTCTTACAGAAAAGCTTTTCTGTTTGCGCACATTTACACCTACGGTTAAACATTACCCTGAAAGGTGAAGCCGCTCATTGCAACATCAGATGGTATTTTTCCTCAAACACTGATGAGTTTTTAGAAAAATAAAAAGACAAAAAAAGTCTTACTAACAACCTACACCAAAGATTTCAGGAATGCTTCTAAAATAAAAACTGTGGATGTCTATGGCTGACAACTATGGAGAAAAACACACATTAATAAAGTCTTATGACATTGAAATACTCAAGTCCAGCATTGCCCTTTTTATGTTTCATTATTAGATGCATGATTTTATCAGGGAATGCACAACCACGGAGGAAGACAAAAAGAAATAATTTCAAAGGCACCAAAAACTGCTTATCAATGGAAATCAGGTGCCTAAGGGTTATTATATCTTTACGTATAGATTCCATAATTTCTGCAATTAGTGACGTAGATAGGGCTACCAGTTATTTACAGAAAATGCACACAATTATAGCAATAAATCTACGATTTCTATCAGACCAACTATTCTACAATTGGATATGTTTTTTCCTTCCCCTTAAAATCTTTAGTCAAATTTTGCCTTGGTGAAAGAAATTGGTTTCATTGCACTTCCAAGAAAAAGAAAGGCTTTTATAATGAAAAAAAAAATTAAAATAGACCTGTTCTCCTACAATGACAGAAACTGGTAGAAAACAGCAGTTTTCAATAAGGCATCTAGTTAAATGTGACAATGTTATTCTTCTAAACTATCTAATAAACCAATCAGGCAGCCTGCTCCCAAGAACACTGCCTGCATGAAACACTGTGTTTATTAAACATTACTTATTATTAATTAATGAAGAGGAATAATATTAAAAATAATTTCCTTTGAACTATTAAAAAAGGTCTGGAGCAAGTGGTTGACAGGATTGAAAGAGATTCATTCCCATGAATTATCCCAGCTCCCTTCAGCAGGAAGGTTTAGCCACCCCTGCTGACAGTCACACTTTGCCACCCTTTCTTCCAAAATGCTCATAACTTTTTCTTCCCTTCAGTGGCAATTTTTATTTTTAAGAAATTTTATTAAAAAAAGCTTTCTGGATCACTGCTTATTAGAATACACCTGACAATCCATACCATTTTGTGACAAGAAAAGAATTATAAGGAATAGAAGGCATTTCAATTAACTGTTCAATGACAACAGAATTCACAAAACTCCCACAAAACTTTAATTTATCTTTCTGGTGATAATTTGGGAACTGTGATGGCAATCCAAAGAGCTTAATAAGGTACTAAATGTTGTAAATGAATGTTGACACTTTTCTGGTAGAAAGTAGTGACTTCACATTTGCAGGGTTGTGTGTGTGTGTGTATTACTCTACTATGCAGCCATTACTCATGATAATTATTACTAATATTGTAAAGATTTCTTTTCCATTGGCATATAGCTGGCTGCTTATATCAACCAAGAAATTATATTCAGGTGATTTGGGGGGAAAACATGTACAGTGTGCTTCATTAGCACAGGCCTAAATTAAACTGTGAAAAACTCATTATGTCATGAACACAGTTAAAAGACAGACATTCTTAAGTCATATATCTGATATAAACATAGACAAACTCATAAAAGGTAATGATGGGAAGGATTTTGAAAAATTGTAGTAATTAAAATGAGGCTAATAACTGCTCTAAATATGAGTGCATAGATAACCAATTAACATAACACCACAGAGATTTTTTTCAGAATCAAGCCTCCATTAAATTTTAAAAAGTTGATTAGCAAGTTGATTGAATGAAAATCAGTTTCCAATACCTATTACAGACTTAGAAACTTAACATTTAAAAAAAATAACCTTTTAAAAAACTTTTGGCCTTCTTTGGCCAAATGTTTGGATGTTCGGTGATACATTTCATTCTTTTTTTGGGATGCATTTTAAAAGGCACTAGTGAGATGCTTTTTGTTCACTAATGTATTTGAAAAACTGTGGAATAAATTAGTTTTCAGAGTTCTTAGCCACAATGGTGAAATTTCCTCAAGTATATGAAATTGCTTAAAGGAAATAACTCCTGACATACCATTTCACTGCATGTGAAATGTATGTCCTGTGTTGACTGGGAGTTCACGTGAAACCCTGGAGAGAGGCGCAGGCTTAGAACAATTGCTTCTTGGCCAGAGCAGCAGCTGCTTCCATGGAATATCTCTGAGAAAGCAAGCAGTGTCATCAAAACCACTTTGTCTTTGAATCTGCATTCAATTTAGCTCAACGTATTTCTGCAGTTACAGGCATTAAGGAAATACACAACATCAATTATTGCAGCATCATTAGCAGTAAATCTGCTAAGATTTTAATTTCCTAGTGTCTTGCTACCATCCAAGTACCAATTCTGGATTTTAACAGTAAAATAGAGGGAGGTGCAATTTTAGTGTCATGGAGTCATGCCAACCAAGCAGCAAAGCCCAACTTAGAAGCTGGGTGATTGACTGGCAGCAAAGGTGCCCTGAGTTCTGCCTGGGCTGGCTCTGCCTGAGAACAGAACCACAATCACTGAGTTCAAGATCACCTCCCTGCTCTGCAGCCTTGCCACACAGATATATGCCAAGCTGAGCTCAGTCTGAGGAAGGGCTCAAGGAGCAAAGTACATGGGATAAAATGAAGAAAGATCAAAGCAAACACAGCATAAACTTTTTAACCTAAAAGATAGCAAAGCCATTAAAAAGAAGAAACTAAATATAAAACTCACTGTAAAAAACTACAGAGTTCATGTGTGATGTTCCCCACTCAACATAACTTAGAACTGAGAGGAAGTCAGCATTTGCTTGTGTTTGATACCTGCAGTATAAAAATTAGCACTGCTTGAAGGCCTCTGTCACAAGAACATGTAAGAATTTCTAGTGCAGTCTTAGTATGATACATTTAATATGATTATACAAGCTGGTAAAAATAGTTTTCCTAAACTAAAAATCATGTAGCAATGAGCACAAAGAAAATTTTTTTACTGAGTAGCTGCCTGCCTTCAATGCTCTCATTACAGGATGGCGGTGGAAATGATTAGACAAAAGGTGATTACTTCACAGGCTTATCAGACACTGTTAAAGGTTGTTGCTGCAGCCCCTGGTTAGGGTCACCAGTCTCCAAAGATAGGATTGAAAAAACCAGAAAAAACAGCTTATGTAAAAGACTTCTCCCTCTTGCTCCCCCCCCCCCCCTCTCTAAGGCATGAAATATCTTTTCTGTGGCACTTACAGGCAGGAAGAACAATTTCAAGACTCCTCTTTGATAAGAGACATTGAAAATTAACATGCAAATTCAACTATTGTATACGACAATTTTCTTATTTGCATCAAATTGATTAGAAGATGTGCTCCTTTGAAGCAGAGAGAAAATGAACAGACCACTGCCCTCAGCCTCAGTTAACTCCATACAAGAAAGATATCCCCAGACCATATATCATTTGGGTTTTTTTTGGTATAAAGCAGTTAATAGTGGGATACGCATCTCTAACTCAAACATAGACATAAATGCCAGCTATTTTGTAGAGATAGCTATACTATGGAAAATCTAATAATTAAAATACTCATATTCTCTTGTATTTTTCAACTGCAATTTTAAAACTTTTTGACATTTTCATGTGCACTCTGTTAACTCCAGTTGTTATTTTTCACTTTCTCTTGGAAAAAGGTAGAGTAAGGACTGTAGAAAAGGAATCCAGTTCTCGCTTACTTAAACATTAGAAAAAATCTTGTAATCACTATAAAGTCCTGTGCCATTAGATATATAGCACCACTCTGCCACTTTTTCTTTATTAATTATTTCCTTTTGAATAGCAATCAGTGAATCCAGATGTTTGAACGTGAGAGATCTTAGCTGTGGCATCTGGATCCCTCACAGATTCCAAAAGTAAGTCTGTTATTGGCATTTAAACTGAATCACACTCCATGGAAGTATTTATACTGCCTTTGGCTTGCTGTGTTATTGTGCATTTATTAATAAGCTGGTGCGCTTACATTTGGACCTGGGAATACTCCGTGCACTTTGGAAGAAATCCTATCCCCATTGAAGTCAATGGGAGTTTTGCCATCAACTACAAGAGAGCCAGGGTTCTATCCTTAGAGTTTTTGTTCACAGAGAGCAATACAGCTTGCCTTAGGAAGGGCCTTAAAGAACCTTTCAGGCCTGTAAGATTTCATTACTTACCCATTAAAAAATCTGCTAAGGGAAGAGATTAAGTAAAAAAAAAATCCCAGTTTCTCCATTTTTGTATTATCAGCACACTCATAGATCTCTGACTTGGATAAGGGTTGGCACAGAACATGCTCAGATTGAGCCTCTCAAACCAAATAGGTGACAGCAGGTACAGGCTACTGAAATACAGTTTTTGGCCCAAAGTTACACTCAGGTTCTATTGGGATTACAGCTCTCCTAGAATCCTCTGCCTAAAGCAGTTATGTGCCATGTTGCCGTTGACCCTCCCAGTGGTGGATTTGCATTTCTGCTCCCTTACAACACTATGCAGAAGCCACAAATATTTAAAGATGCATCACAAAAAAAAAAAAAAAGAGCAAACCCACAAAATGAAACCAAAATAAAAAACCTACCCAAAACCCCAAAGCAAAACACTGAATTCATATTTTTTAAACTGAAATTCTCCATGTTTTTGATGAATTTTTAAATATTTTCTTAAGACAGAAAACTTTTCCTAGAAAACTCTCTACAGATTTAAGAAGAATTTCTCATGAAAACATACTAATAGAAAGTAAAGTGTTTTGAGACTGGAGCTCCTTTTCTTGAATTTTAAACTATTGTTTTCCATGAAAAGGGAATGAAAGGTGCTGGGAAAACTTCTGTGTGTTTTTCAGCGTCCTGGTTATTTTGCCAAAGAAATCTAGGGCAAATTTATTTTAGTTAAACATTTATTTGGTGACCACTGTTTCTACAAAGCTTATTTTGCTATCCTCACCATTAACCATTTGTTTCAATGAGTGCCAGTGAGGACCACACTATTCTATCTACAAAGAGGTGTAAAGGAAGTATTGTCTGTTAAACATAAATTGCAGTTCTCAGGATTCAAAATCTTGAGGTTTGCAGCTTAATATAGTTTAGGTCATGAACCATTCCCACTGCTCTAAAGCGTATCCTAAAGCACATAAATCGCTATTATCTTAAAGAAATAATATGCAACATACATGGCTGTAGGTTTTTTTTCATATGACTGAATGTTTATCCACTAGGAATAGATTGAAGGTTAAGTTGAAAAGCCAAGTTATCAGAGTAATTCTCGCGGTGCTCATTCCCAGCTTGCAGCAAATGCAACTCCATGTCAGGTTAAGTTCACATCACCATAGGGTTAAGCAGATGTATGTCAACAGCAAGATCAGCTTAGTTGACATGAAATAACTTCTGAAGCCAGAATATACTGAGTCTTTATCAGAGCTAAAAGCTGAACACTAATATTTTGAATTTTTGTTTCAATAAATACAGTATTTTGGTCAGGGATTTCTTAGGTGGACCACAATTTGATTACAATCTTTATGCTCTATCTGCACTTTACATCTACTACTCCTAAAATATGTGTAAGTGGTAAAAAATGGTCACCACATTCCTAACAGGAAAAAAAATTATGTGAGGGCACAACAAATACTAAGGATAGAAAGAACTTCATATTAATCTTGCAAAACGTTACTCTTTTGGAACTGAACCTTGGATTTGCCACACATTGACAATAAGGAGGAGCAGGTTTATGCGGTGCCCAACACAGAAGTACAAAAAGTCCTGAGATAAACTGATCCTATTCAGCCTCCTGTTCTTGGACACTGATCCGACAAATCTTTTGAGATTCAATTATAGACATTAGAAAGATGTACTTTTTTCCTAGGCATTTATCATTCTACTCCTTCACCTGCAAGTGCTGCATACCCAAACAGTGACCATGCAGACCAGAACTGCCCATGCTGGGGACTCAGCAGCCATAGCAGGCATGTTTGCAGACTTCAGACCAGTTTTGATCTGGTCCCACAGATAATGCAAGGACTGGAGATCCTAAGGTGCACTCCTGCTTTAATCTCATTTCAAAGGAATCCAGTTTGTGCACCCCAAGACAGCTCTGATGTGAATCAAAGCAGAGTAAGGGGGGTTTTCTTTAGGAGCACATGCTGCTCCAGATTAAGAAGTGAATGTATTTGCATCTTCAGACCATCTGAAGTGATTTATTCCTTTTTAGAGTATCTACCTGTATCACAATCCATTTCTCGTTCCCCTGTCTCTTCCTCATATTAGAGATAGCCAGAATAATAGTTAAAATAAGTGTCTTGTCCTTTTACCCCTGAAACACTGGCAGCTGTCACTGGGGAAGTTTAGTTATTCATGGTTCGGCTATTTTGTTTCCTCTTATTTTCTTTTGTGGTTTTTTTGTTAGTTTTGTTTTGCTTTGTTTTGTTTTGGTTGGTTGTTATTTTTTTTTCTATTTATTTTGGTTGCTTCTTTTTAAATTCTTTGCTTTTATTTTGCGCACTTAGGAAAGTAAAAGGGCTACAGTGTCTTCTCCACTAAAGAACAAGTAAGAATAGGCATGAAGTAGTATTTTAAGCCAAGGAAAATTCAAAGAATCAATATGCTATCACTATTATTACCACTTCCTTAGAAATTGAAGAGATGGTGGCAAAAGATAGTCTTCCTTTGTCAATGCTACCTGCCTTTGTAAGAAACAAAGCTTAGCCTGGTATTCTTTGCTCACCAACTGCTTATCCAGGTAAGAATTTTGATACAGCATGCAATGCTGGGCTATGCTACACACACCTAATATCTGAATAAAAATAAAATTAAAATTTTCTTCAGATTCATTTTCTGAATTATTGAGTAAGAGGAGTGGTAACTGATGTGCATTACATGTTTGCCTAAGAGCTAAGGGGCTGAGCAGTCACCTGGAAGCTGAGAAAAGTCAGATAGAACATGTACGGACTGAGGAGAGTCTGGAAATCCGAACTCCCATTTCCTGGACAGTTGGTTTAACTCTCTAGACTGTTATACACAAGTCTGATGCTTCCTCCAGCTGTACTCTTGGATGAAACTGTCTGTGACTGCTGTACTTTGTGTTGAAATAAATGCTGTCCATGTGTGTTAGAGGTGCCAGGAGACCACTGGTTTAACTGACCTCCCAGAGAAGCTGAGGTTGAAATGCCTTGTTTGGAAATCATAAACAGCCTGAATGGAGAAGCCAGGACAGTGATGCTTCAGGGAACATAAAGCATTTTGGCACCAAATTAAGTTTTCACTAAAATAATAACCACTCAGAAAACTGTAGGTGCCCAGATAAGATTTATATAAACAAATCTAATGAGATCAGTTGCTTAAAATCCTAACTGCATTCAATATCATGTACACAAAGGTGTTTTTTTTCCTTGTCCTTTGAGAGCAAATGGATGAAATTCAGGCTTTTGGCTAATCCAATGCACTTCCATAAAGAGTATTCTACACAATCTCTCTGTAAAACATGAATGTGAAAAATAACCAGATAAGTTTGAACACTGGGAATTAACAATGTGAATATTTCTGAAATTTACACCTGATTTTTTTTTTTAAGAATAATGTTTTGCTAATAGTTTGTACTGTTTTTCTAACCTAAAACAATGAAACCTGAAGAAAAGAGAACAAGGGCTACAGCCAGTTTACAAAAGCATTTAAGAATCTTGTGATACATAAAGGCACCTAATGGAAACACCAGTTTATGTTTTCCATTTATGCCACTACTTCAAGCAATCCCACTTACTTATGCTGCTGCCTGGATGCCTTAAGGAATTGTCTTTCCAGGGCAGCTCTCTTTAAAATTCCAACTCTTAAAACTATAAAATTGGGTCTGTTTACTTGACTGAAAAATGCAAAGGTGACACTTATTGGAATATCACATGAATTTTCTTTGCTTTTCCCAGGGGTGAAAAAAAATTAAGGTGAAAACAAATAAAACACAATTTTAATTATTTATCTGGTTTTAGTTTTCCAAAAAGCGTATCAGTCCAGCATTAGAGTTGGCACATATTAAGTGTTTTTTCTGGGCAAAAGGTCCTTTTTTTTTGTTTATTTACATTTGACTTTCGTGTCTGAGTAAAATTCAAACATTGCTATAAAGCTTCTATTAATTAACAGTATTGAAAGACAAAAACTTTTTCCTCTATTAATTTCTTTATTAGATCATTATTTCAATTTAGACCATACATTTTCTGTAGAGCAGTGCTTCCTTCTGCTTTTAAATGTAATTTTACATGACTAACTTCAAGTAATTTCTTTGTTTTTCTGTTACTAACTCTTAGCTCAGTGCCACGCAGCAGACATATTTATTGTGCCGTGCAAAGGTTGCAGCCAACAGAGATTTGTTATGTGCAAAGTTCAGGTATCTGGCATCTTAGCAATTAAAGCTAAGTGGTATTTCTTGCTGCTTCTTTATAATCTGAGTGAGTTCAGGTGGAACAGCTTCTTTATAACCTCTGTGATAAGGGCTGGGGTAAACAGGAGGTGCAGGCAGTCCCTGGTTTCAGGCTCGAGCTCGTTCACTCACGGACCCAGTTTTAACCTACATGCGCAATCCTGATAAACGGCACTGGAGTCAGCACTGCTGATAAGGCTCCTGCTCCCTGCACAAATACTTCACAGGCCTTACAGTTGAGAAAAACCACTAGGCTATTTGTCAAAATTATTTTCAGCTAAAGATCTACTACACTGAACTTGCATCTACAGTATTGACTCTGCCTGGGCACCTCCACATCCATATAACTGAGAGGAAGTACCAGAAGATAGTGCTGGGAATGTTTTCAATAAAATTGAATCTGAACCATTGTATCTAGGGTAATTCCGCTGTCTACCATGAACTAGACATCACAAGTACTCATCTCACCTCATTCTCCACTGGATGATAAAACTAAGAAGGGGAAAAAAATCACAGAGGGAATTATAAACTCTAGCCATAAAAGTGAGATAAACAAGTCAGCAAGTATACACTCATCAACAGGAGTTTAAATGCACTCCTGACTAAGTACAGAAAAGAAATCACTTATGTTCCACTCCCAGATAATGCTCTTAGTGTTACCAGGAACTAGTACAAACGTATCAAAATCTCATTATTATCATATCCATTTTTCAGTTGTCAGAGCTGCCACTGTAAAGGTTGCTAATTAACTGCAAGACCATCATACTCTATAAATAACTGTTACTGAAATCCTTCTACTTCCAAAGAATAGGTTCCCTTTAATTTCTTGTGACAGCTGGTGACACAGTGGTGGCTCTGCCCAGTACAGTTTCATGGCTCAGATATATGCTGATGCGTAAAACCATGACAGACCTAACTGGATTTCAGTTTTGTTTTTTCCCCAGTGCCTGTTTCCTTACATTACACATGGGCAGGTTCAGTGCATGTTCATTCCCTTCATCTCAGGTGGGAAGGAAATAAACAGAAAAAAGTGTGTAACAATCCCTTGGCTCCCAAAAGGGGAGGCAACTGGAAAGGGCCAAAAGCAAATTGTCTCTTCTTCCAGAATCCATTTCTATGGCAGGCAGTAACTTATCATGGCTACATGGAACTGGCGGTTAAGAACATTTAATTCCTGAAGGATTTAGGATTTTAATAGGTACACTATAAATACACTACACTGGATATTTTGGTTAAAAAGCACTGACATGAATGATAATGCTGTTAGTAATATTGGAGTTACTGCTATTTAAGGTTAGAAGGTATTTTCAACTCATAGCCTGTGTTCTGAAATGTTTTAAAAATGGTTTCAGAATACAGAGATATTTCTGTGAAATTACAGGCATTGAAAAGCATCCAATTGAGATGGCCAAAGAAGGTTTACAAAAGCTTCATCTTTTGAATCGGGACCAATCAAAACACATTTCTTTCTTATATTTGAAATCAACTTAGATGAAATGTCATGTAAATTTGTGCCATAAACTTTATTTTTCCTTTATATTTTTGAGGGATTCTGTGCTACTTATGTAGTTGAATTTTAGTTTTCCCATTTTCTTACACAGAAAGTAAATTAGTTTAACAATTATGGATATATTATGTATATTTTGTCTTGATTACTTGTGGTAGTAACAATCCTATAATCCAAACTTTCTACAGGAGAGTTCAGAAATTATGGTGGGGTAGGCATCGAAAGGTTGATCACTTTTACTGGTTTGATCATAGAATTGCACAGGAAATTAGGCTGGCAGAGAAATCAGGTTGCTATCTGGTCCAATCATTTCTCAAAACACAGCTGAATTCAAAGTCTGATTGGGCTCCTTAGGACCACATCCAGATGACTTCTGAATAATCTCTAGGGCTGGAGATTTCACAATCTCTCTGGGAAACCTGGGCTACCATTTGATCATGCTGAACTTTCTTTTTTGCATGTAACTGGAATTTCCCTTGTGGCACTTCATCTCCCTTGTCTTTCACAGTTCACCCCTGGGAAGTGTGCAGCTCCACTTCCTCAAAGATGTATCCATGAGGTAGTTGGAGGTAGCAACAAGACCACTATGTAGTTCTCTTTTCCCAAGGCTGGACAAAACCAGCTGTCCCACATCACACATCACATGCTCCACAGTCCCAACCCTGTTATCAGCTTTCCTCCAGACTCTCTTCAGTTTGTCAGCTCCTCTCTTCTACTTCAGAGCCTCAGGACAATGTATCTCAGATGTACTTTTAAGAATACTCCATGAAAAGGAATAATAACTCCCCTAGACCTGATGTTGTGATTAAATGCAGCTTTTTTCATTATTCTGACTCCTGAAATAAATATAGGCCAAGAAATCTAGTATTTGTAGACTAAATTGCATGAACAAAGAGTGCATACATATATAATGTCAGGGTCACAATATCAATGTGTAAATTTTTTAGGGCAACATTTACGTCTTCAGCGCCATAGTATCTTATTGTGCAAACCAGAAGTACTGTATTGCAATTAACAGAAATTTTTTAGTACATACAGACCAGTGCTCTGTGTAAGCAAAGAGAAAAAAATATCATCAAATTAACGTAAGATAAAAGATAATACCTATATGTCTGACCCAGAAATAAAGAAAATTGTGATTTACTGGTTAAAAAGGCCCAGGAAGGTAATGAATGCATTAATTAACAGCATTGCATAGTAATAAATACAATCATTAGCAATATAGCAATCTCCAAGATAAATTCAGGATTTCAGATTTCTAGATATGTGAAATTTCTAGTGTGATTTAGCAAAGAGCTACAGCATGTTTACCAGCTGAGGGAAAGTCTTGCAAGTTTTAAGGCACTGGTGCGCAGACTGAGCTATCTTCATTTGTTCTGCTTTATCATTGGATCAATTATATTGTCTATATTCAGTGATTTACTTCCTAAAGTTACCATGGCTGTGACTTCTTTTATTGATTCCAAGGAAAGGTTATGTCAGAAGTCACATGTATTAGCATAATTTCTCTTTAGCCTATTTTCTGTAGTCCTGCTGGTGAAGTTTGTCTGTAAAAATGTTGGGATTTTTCCCTTGAAAATTACCAATACTTTACCATTCATTTGTTTGCAAGGACCCTTTTCTCAAGCCATTGTTTTACTAGTTTTTAGAATACTCTTGAAATGTGGCCTGAGTTCATCTGGGCAGACAGACTAAGTAGCATACATCATCACCATCTCCTCCTATGAGGGAAGAATAAAATAATCAAATAAATATGTACGTAACAAGCAGCTATGAATTTCTTATACAGGAAGACTTTCCTAGAGCAGGAACACTTAAGAGATGCCCATTATGAAGTCCTCCTCAATTCTGAAGAAACTGGAAACAAAGACATAAAAAATGGATCTGCTCACCCCAAAATTGCTTTTAGTTTGATAGAAAGTGACAGGTGCTAGTTTACATGGTGCTAACTATCACTTGCTTTTAGTTCTACAGGATTTTTTTATATTTAGAGTGAAATAAAAGTTTTGAGACGCAATTTCAATTCAGTTCATGAAGGTGGAAGGCTTGTGAGATGAACTTTTAAGAGAACCATTGGTATCATACTGCTGCCCTACCCCTTATTTAGCAAGCCAGATTTCCAGATAACTCCAAATATCATTTGAGTTTTTGGCTAGGTATTAGAACTGTAAGTGAAAATAAATTTATCAGAACTAGGCTGTCTCCAGCTCTGTGATTTCAATGTCATCTATGTGAATGTTCTTATTTTAAGGCAAATAATGTGATAAATGTTAAGTTTGATGTGTCACTGTTAAAGAAATCAAACATTAGTCTGCTTAATAAAAACTGAAAAAAGATATCATAGAAACAAGTCGGCATTTAAGGTGCAAAATAGGCAGCATTTATTTGCTTAAGTGAGAAACATGGAAAGTCTGTGCAAACTCAAAACCCATTAAATTGCAAAGTTTTATGTAACTTCAAAACCTGTGTCAGTGTATTATGTACATTATCATCATTTTGGACCAAAAATTTTTGTGCCTCACTCTAATCATCAAAACAAAGGAGAAAGGCAGATCAGGACAGAGTTCTGAAAGAGTGCCAGAAGTTCAGACTATTAATTACTATTCATTGGAAATTTAAAGCTAGGAAAAATTCCTAACAATGATATTTTTATTTTATTTAGCAGATAATATCTCCAATCTGTTGAAGTTCCTAGAAAGTTCTAGATTTTAAAGAAAAATTATGTTTATACTTGTGCCTAATTTTCAGCTTTAATAAGTGAATTAATTCAATAAATTAATTTCTCCCAAATTGCTCCAATTAATGTTTTGTTTTGGTTTTTTTTGGAGGGGTTGGAGGGGGAAGTCCCCAAAAAGCTAAGACCGTTAAGAAAAACATAAATCTTCAAAACAATATTTCTCACTGAAACAATCTGGTTCCAACTTTTTTCTTCCTTTTTTTTTTCTTCACATATTTTTGACTACATAGCTTGAATTTGGTACCTAGCTTGAATTTTTGAGAATTCACAGCAGCTTTTCTATGTGTCTGTTAACACTGCAATTGAATGTGTGACTACGGGGGAGAATGGTCCAAGGAAGCTTGAAATACACTATTTGAAGATGATGTCAGAGTAGGAGAGGAACCAAAGCATGTGCCTCAGGTCCCCCATGCAGTTGCACAATCCATGGTGAAGTCTGTGCAATTACCTCTTTCCTGTTTACCCATGGTAGCCAGTTCAAAGCTACTGAGCTTATAAACTTGCTTATATTCAATACATATTTAAATTCTAATTTTTGTTTTGCTGGATGTCTGCTCCCAGAGGCATATCATAATTTGATAATGCTATATTTTGTTAATTACTTATTTTTCTGCCTTTTAGGACTTGACTATTCTCGCTACAAAAGATTCCTGATAAGACCTTTTGGAGGTATTGCACATTGTGCAATTCTTGAAGTGGAGGAGGGTGGAGATGGACAGACATGGAGAATGATAAGAATTAGGCAAAGCAAACACTTCAGGGCTCAGATCAACAGATAATGCTCAATTTCAGACCACACTGACCTGTTCATCTGAAAGATCACCCTGACACAGAGCACATGAAAGAAAACTATTCACTTCCATGAACTGCTATGACCATTTGAATGGATATAACTCTCAATCTCCTCCTACTTTTTCCATTTCCATTATCCCATGGAACAAGGAAAATTGCAAGGAGAATGAGTAATTTCCATTTTCAATAACCCTCCTTTCACATTAGGTGAGTGACAATGTAGTTTGTCTAATGAAATATCTAGAAAAATCTTTCTGTGCCATTTCCAGACAAAAATTAAGGCAGATTCTTGGAGTTTCACAATAGCATTATTTGAGAAAAGAGATAAAGAGATAGTCAGGATTATTTTGCTGATTAAGATATACTTAAGATATATTTTATATATATATATATATATATATATACACATATTATATATACATATATCTATATCTATATCTATATACACAAGATACATTGTGCTGATTAAGATGTATGAATAAGAGTCTCATTAAATATAAAGTATTTGTAATCTGTGGTCTTATAGTACCTATAATAGCAGTACAATATTCCATTCATTCTCAAAACTAGAAAGTGACACAGCAGGCATCAACAATAATTTGATATTGTGACACCTGAAAATCTCAGCTTGTAATAAACATAGATCTACTTTTCCTACACAGATTAAGTATCATTAGTTTAATTTACTAATGCTAATTTACTAATGCATTGACTAAGAGAACAATAGCTTCTACTAACTGGAAGCCCTTAATAAAGCAGAAGATATATTGCAATCAAACATAGGAAAGGAAAACTTTTCAGAAATCTCACCTAAAATCCAGACAGAAAAGGTTTACTAAAATTATAATTATTATTATATTTTCTCACTGATGGAGTTAGGTTTTGTAATAGTACTATAAAAGTGTGAACTTCCTTTAATTGATAAGTAATTGAAATTAATTTCTTTATTTGCTGTGTTTTTAAACCAAATTAAATTTCATATTCCATAAATGCAATGATCAAGTAGGGTAAAGATTTCTTATCTCACACCAAAAAAACCCATTTGTATCTGAACATTTCAAGAAAAACAGCAGAAGGAAAAAAGTCCTTCAAACCAAATACATTTCATATGAAGTCTGTAAGAACTGAGTTGTGTGTAAGACAGCTGGTGGAGGCCAGAGACTGGATTTGATAGACCAGGAGGTTCCTTTACATGCCATGCCCTTATTTTCAGAAGCATTGATTGTCAGTACTATATTTTCTTCATTCCTCAAGTCTGAAAAAACCTCAATATAGTATAAATGCAGTTTGTAGATGATTTTTTTTTTATTCAGCTCATGTTTACCTCCATATGCCATGGATACAGCAATAGCAATCAGTAGATCATCATCACTTACTACTTAAAACTACACTGGCTATCTTAAATGCCAGTCTCAGCACATGAAAGGATTTCAAATTGATATGTTCAGCAGCATGTGGGAGAGTGGTTTAATTTTATGCACTCAGGGCTTGTACATGAGCTGTGGATAATTGCACCTTGGAATTGCATTCATTTTGAAGATGAGCGGCTGCCTCAGTACTTGGAATCCTACAAGTGAAACACTTTGCTAACAACACCCAAAGTTCCTTTGGACTTCTTACTTTAGAACTTTCCCTGTTACTGTATAAAGAAATTTATACACAAAAATAACTATTGTTATAAAAATTGACATGGAAATCCATGGGGTAATATTTGGAATGTTTGTTTGTTCAGCCTTTTTTAGGTAACCCTCACAGCACGTCTATGTAGAGCACATAGAACTCGGTTTTGCACTGAGGCAGTTGAGCTGGTACCAGAAACTTAGTGTGTACAAGGTCTGAACATGTTTTACATGGCTTAGACTGCAAGGAAAAGTAAAGTATTTGAAGCAGAAATCTCCACCTGCCCAGAAATACCACTTTACATGACAGAGAAGGGAAAACTTAAAAGTAGACTGAATGTTGGGAAAAGAGCTTAGCACAAAACCTGGATGGGGAGGTGCAACTTACATTATCTTCTGGATGTGGCCAAGCCCTGGGTCAAGCAGGAGTGAGTTTCCAAAGAAAAATTATGCTACTGAATACATTCAGTCTTTCAACTCTGGCACTATCATCTTTGGAGTGTTGATCCTACAAACAATTTCACAGCTGAAAATTTCAATGAGATGCTGACAGGCACATGGATGCCCTTGTGTAAGTCTGCCTGTGCAAGCAGACACCCAAAGTGAAAACTTTCTTGCTCTGGGGACTTGAGAATCAAAATCAATCTGCAGCACAATGAAGAGACAGGCAGACACTGAAAATCTGTCTGCTTTTTACTATCCATGCAGTATTAGTAACACATGTAATACTTTTCTTGTTGTTTAAATACATGGAGTGAAATCCTTGCCCCAGTGAATTCAGTGGGAGTTCTGCCACAAACTTCAATAAGGACAAAAATTTCTCCCAGGGCTGGTGTGATTTTCAGCCAGTCTTTTTGCCTTTAATACATGTGATGACAAAATCCTGTACTTCCATTCCAAGGACGGATCACCACCCTGCAGTAATTAAAACTGCTGTAGTATATCATACTCACCCAGTAGATTGTCTGAAAGACCATAGTGGAGGAACATTCTTTACTTTATGTGCTATAAATAACTAAAATTTACCAGAAAAAAATACCCAAACCCAAACAGTTTTAAGACATTATAACTTAAAATCTACTTCTAAAGGAATCTCTAAATGGATGAAAATATGTATGCAGGTATCTCAGTACGCAGCACGCTTCCTCTGCCTATCTGAAGGTAGGATTTGATCATTCATTAGAAAGAGAACTAGTGGTAAAGTCCACACATGCACATATATGAACATCTCAAATGCTAATATGAAAGAACAGGTGGCTGGAAGCGTGAAAAGCAAGTGTATGTTATCATGAACATTGCTGAGATTTGCTGGAAAGGGGAACCTCAATCCATTCCATTCTTATCAGTCAATGCCAGTGCCATCAAGAGATGCCAAGAGGCTGGAGAGCAATCACAGGTCAGCAGAAGAGCAGCACAAAGGAATTCCTGCCACTCCAGCCAGTAGATCTGCCTCATGAGGGTCTCATTTTAAAGGCCTCTATGAAAATGCACACAGGGCAGGAGGAGTTAGAGATGTACACACAACTGCAGCCTGTGACCTCACTGGCATCTTGGAGACATGGTGGGACGGGTCCTGGGACTGGAGTGTTGGAATGGAAGGGATACAGGCCCTTCAGGAGGGACAGGCAGGGGAGGTGAGGAGGGACTGTCACCCTCTATGCCAATGACCATGGAGTGCACAGAGCTCAGCCATGAGCCTCAGCTGAGGAGCCACCCAAGAACTCAGGGTCAGGATCAAAGGGAAGGCAGGGACAGGTGACATTATTGTGGGGGTTTGCTACAGGCCACCAGACCAGGAAGGGGAGTGGATAAGGCACTCTACAGACAGGAGCAACTTCACATTCACAAACCTTGGTCCTCATGGAGGACTTCAGCGACCCCATTATCTGCTGGAAAGACAGCCAGCAGGGCTTAAGCAATGCAGGGGGTTCCTGAAATTCATTGATGACAACTTCCTTCTCCATGTGACAGAGGAGCTAACAAGGAGAGTTCTGGACTTCATTCTCACCAACAAGGAGAGACGGGTGAGAAATGTGAAGCTCAAGGGCAACTGGGCTGCAGTGATCAAGAAATGGTGAAATTTGAACCTCTTAGGGCAGTGAAGAGGGTGTTCAGCAAACTCAGTACCCTGGATTTCAGGAGAGCAGACTTTTTCAGGGAAATTATCCATTGTCATGAGACCCCACCTGGGGTCCTGCACTCAGTTTTGAGGCCCTCAACATAAGGATGTGGAACTGTTGGAGTGAGCATAGAGGAGGCCACAGAGATGATCACAGGGATGGAGCACTTCTGCTATGGAGTCGGGCTGGGAGAGTCGAGGTTATTCAGTTTGGAGGAGAGAAAGCATTGGAGAAACCTTATTGTGGCCTTCCTGATTGTATACTTGAACAAGGCCTATGAGAATGAGGAGGACAAACTTTTCAGCAGGGCTTGCTGTGACAGAACAAGGGTTAACAGCTTTGAACTGGAAGACAGAAGGTTTAGATTAGATATAAGGAAGAAACTCATTACTGTGAGGGTGGTGAGCCACTGGAACAGGTTGCCCAGATAAGAGGTGGATGCCCTACCCCTGTAAACAATCAAGGTCATAATGGACAGGGCTCTGAGCAACCTGATCTAGCTGAAGATGTCCTTGTTCATTACAGGGGGGTTGGACTAGCTGACCTCTAAAAGTCCCTTCCAACCCAACCTATTCTATGATTCTGTGATCTTTAAGGTCCCTTCTAGCACAAACCATTCCACGATCTTATTCTTTGCACTATGATTTCAGATTTCATACAAATGGCCAATGATAAATATCAGAAAAGAGTTTTAGAGAACTCATTCTGTTTGTAAACAGAGACAAGATGTAAAATATTTAACAAGCTGGATATAATGATTAACATTGCAGTCTAACTTTGTAAGGCTTTTGAGAAAAAGCTAATACTGGACTAGCTTAAACCATGGTTCTAAATCTAAAAGATTTTGACCCCTGCTACAGTAGGAAATGGAGATGTTCAACATTCCTAAACAGAAAGGCCTTTTACAGATTATAGACCTGCACTCTGAGATGGGGAAACTTAAAATTACCAGAGCCGCCTTCTTTTCTGACGTATGCTTTCACATTTAAATGGAAAACTGTGCATAGAGATTCCAGGGAAGACTATATTCCTTAGACATTATGCGTCCAGTGCACAGATGCATGGACAGTGTCCTGAGCAAAAAAATATTCTTTTCTTGAGAGGGTGGTAAGTTTGATTTTCCTTGAATGCCTAAAATTCATAAATAGATTTAGTAAGATTCTAAGGGAGTATGAATTAGGACCACTCACATGCTGTCAGATCTGCATAATCCAAAATGTGTACCTGCACAGATATCCAGAGTGTTCATTACAGTCTGTAAGAGGCTGTGGCTTTTTCTTCACATAATAGCCTGCAGATTTGGGGCCAGAAGTTAATTAACTGAAATGAACCATAGAAATGAATAATGTTAAAAACCTGTAAGATGGTCCTGTCTTCAGAGACTACTAGACGATTTAGTAGGTTTTGTTTCCCTCTCTCAGCTCCTACTAAACAACCAAACTTTTTCATCTATAAATCTTCACAATAAAGTATTTGCAACAACAAAAAAAAAAAAAAAAAAGGAACTATATGAACTTGAAGAATTGAAATTACTATAGTTCTATTCTGAAGAGGGTTACTACTTTTTCCTGTATGATCATTCTACTGCTCTATTAGCCCAACTCCTGCACTGCCATGCTGAAGAAAGGAGAATTTACCCATGGAGTGCCTAAGTCTAAGCTTCCCTCTGAGGTGCTTTTATATTAGTTTTACTTTAGAACAGGAGGTGAATCTCCCTACCATTCCCACTTAGCCAGCTTTGGTCAGCACTGCAGCACACAAATTCTTTGGAATGAAACTATCTCAAATGCTAGCAGACATGCAGGCCATGTCACTACACTAGAGCTAGTCTTAAATAATCCTCCCTCCCTTCAAACCTGTTGACATCTCAGGACCCTGCACTATGAACCTAAATGATATTTTAGATGACAGAGTGATGTGAACTTACCCCACAGCCCCATCCATACAAACTGCACAGCAGAGAAACTCAATCTCACCACTCATGTGGGTTTGTACCTGCACAGAAGTACTGGCGTGGTACAATCTGTATGGCAAAACTCATCTATTTTGGAAGGCCCTTACTAACAGAATTTCTACCTTTTACTTCTTCCCACTATTTAACAACTCTCACTTTGTTCTTTCATCTGTGAAATGGCCACATGTTCTGATGTAAAGGGCAAACCTCTCTGCTCTGACACTTACTGTCACTGAAATGTGCAATTTCTATTTTAAGAAGCAACAATAAATACTCGAAGGTGTCCCTGAAACTCAACGAACTCCAAGTTTCCTTCCAACCCAAACCATTCTATGATTCAATCATCTGCTACTGAAAGTATTTTGTAAAAGTTGTTTCTACCCTCTGCTTTCTGATATGTAAGCTGCTGAATTACTGACCAATTTCATATAAGTGATGATATTACCATGGTTTAAAAGATGTGGAGATGGTAAAACTGACCTGTGATTTAGTAAACAGTCTGGAATGAAATTTTGACTGTGTATTGAGTAAATAGGCCTTGTAAATAGGTTGAAAATATTTCAAGAGTTACTTTAGGTTACCTGAAAACACTGAAAATGTATCAACACTGACCGTGTGATAAATGTGATGACCCCTCTGGTGAAACTCTCCAGCACATGCACCCTCATATCTCATTGTGGGTCACCCTGAATTGATCATTCCTGCGCTCCTTCCTTCTACCGATGGAACACAAGTGCATTTCCAAGCATCCCGCTGAACTTGTGGCTGTTCCTGCCACCTCGTGGCAACTGCTCAGCTTAGCAGAAACACAAAGAACTCATCCAGGACACAATTTCAAAGACAAATTGGGAAAACGGGTGCAAACTTTTGTTTTGAAATGACTGTTTAGAGTCCCCTTTTTTTTTTTTCAAGTTTGTTGAACTTTTCAAGTTTGTTGACTACTACAAAGAAACAAAGCAAAACTTTGCTTTCTGAAAGCAAAACTTTCAGCTTTCAGTCAGACTTCAGGAAAAAAAACGTGTGATACAGGTCTTGTTATATGTTTCAGAAGACGCTGAATTTTCTAGGAAAACATAATAGAACAATATGATTATTTTTTATCCCTATTTTCTAACTATAAATTATTATGTTTAAACAATTAGACTGGGGTGATCTGGATAAAACAACCTGTTTATTGTGAGATTTATCTTAGGCAGAGGTGCTGTCACTCTTCATTTTCAGAGCACTGCAATGTCATGAATTTCTGCAGTCACCACTCACTCAGAACCCTGTTACCTCCATCCTCCCTTTCAAAGCTATTTATTTAAAAGATAAACATAAATGCTATGACAAGGAATGCTGCAGAGCCTTTTAGAAAAGCAAATGGTTATATACAATAAAGAGTGTTTCTGGCAATCAGGAATCACTGATATATTTGTAGGTTTGCACAAGAATTAAGCTGAGAGGAATGGAACTGAGGCATGGAGTGTTTCCTCCTCTCGTACACTTTAGCATGTCATGAACTAACCCAGTCCCACAGGAGACAGGTTCAAAGTACTTTGTTATGACAGATGGTCCTTCCTAAAAATAAGGAAGTGTAAGTTTTCTATTTTAGAAACTATTTTGATTTTAATATTCAGAAACAATCTTAGCAAAACTAAGGACAGATCCCAGAATAGTTGTTGGTTTTTAAAAGTAGGATATTGGTGTAGCTTAATTCTCTCCCTGTGGGAAATGAAAGCAGCTATGATCTCTACATAATTATTTGTGAAGGTCAGGTGCTGCAAATGGGATTCATTCCAGTCAGCACACAGAACCAGATCCATGAATGTTCGGCTATTTAGTCACCCCAGAAGGAATCATTAAGGAGAGGACTAAGACCCAAACCTTCTTCTATTTCTACACTGGGGAGACACTCTCATCCTCTTGTAGTTTGTGCCTCCTGCCTTCCTTGGAAACAGGTGGTTACCTGTTGTTTTTTTTTTTTTTTTTTCCCCCCACAGGGAATTCAGTAAGCCTCACTTTTAAAGCAAAACTCTAACAGAAGAGAAGATTATGAAGATAATTCCTCTCCTCCTTTTTATATGGTATCCTGCAGCTTGCAGCCTTTATCTGCCATTTTTCTACTGCTGAAAGCAAACACATATTTACCACCTACCAAGAACAATTTAAGAATTCTGCAGACTACTTTTGGTGTTCAGACTGGGTAATGAATGCCCACATCCTCCAAAACCCATCCTTTGGGTACTATTTTTCAGTATGCCCCTCAGTTTTTACTACAAATAATAACTTTGCCTTATGTTCCCTGCCTCAAAATCAGTTTTCCTAGATGTTGGAAGTTAGCTAGAATGGTGATCAGATATTATCTGAGCTCAACAAGGCGCTCCCTCACACAGTACTATGTTCTACGTCCTGGCAGGCAGCTGGCAGCAGAGCTTCATTTATGATATTCTGAAGAAAATTTTTACTTTCTTAATACTACACTTCATTCTCCCATAAGCACAGAAGGCTTTTTTAATTTAGGGTTTTCATTAGCTATTTTAAAGCACATACAGAGTCACAGAAGAATTTTCCTGGTAAGAAAGCATTTCTTGAGTGGACACAGATATATTTTGGAACACATCCTGTTCAGTAATTTGATATAGACAAAGAACAACCTGAGGTTCACTTTTGGGGTTTTGTCTTAGTCAAGATTTGTTAAGAGAGCAAAGCCTCACGCAACAAAATTATGTTTCAATTGTATTTTATTTTTTATCAATGAAATATAAAAATTCCTTACTAAAGTTTGTTTACCTTCCATACTGGATAAAACAGCAAAAATACTTGATGAGTTCCTCACAATGACAAGGAAGCAAAACATTGGGAATAGCAACACAAAATTTTCAAAGTTCAAGAAAGTGAAAAAGATGAAAACTCAGAGTTAGCCCCGTTATTTTCATAGTACACAACACTGGGAAAACCCCTGAGATCTAGTATTAATCAATGTGGATTGTGTAGTTGCAGCAGCATTTTAAAACATCTGCAATTCAAATGTAAACACTGAGTAGGTTTTGCAAGTTTGCTGAAGTATTTGATAAGGATGTTCTGGGGTATTGCAACACTGATTTCTGCTTTGGGCTATTACATGCTTCCTGATTGCTTCCAATGACCTGTAGTGACTCTTCATGGCTCAAATGTTATTGAAGGACCTCACTTCTGAGATTGGACAGTCTTTTATGCCTACTTGACATTTTCCAATGTGGATATCAAGCCTGGGGGGAAAAAAAAATCATACAAATTCTGAGCAGAGAGTATCAAACACCACCCCCACCCCACTTCAGTGCCAGAAAATACATGTTCTCTCACTGGCTGTAATTATGTAAATTTCAAATAAATTTTGGAACAAACTCATAGTTAGCAAAAAAGTCCTTTTTTTTCCTTTCAGAAAATGCAAGAAAGCTCCAGCATCCTAGTATACCTGTCAGATTGTCTGGTTATAACTTCTGTTTTGATTTCCCCCCCCCCCCACATCCCCATCCTACATCCCAGCACAACCTCAGGCAAGCAGGACACACTTGCTCCACCATGTGTAACTACCCATGGTTAAGGCAGGCTGAAGGGAAATGGTGCACATTTTAAAAACCAGCTCAAACTGCAAGATTGCATTTCTGAGTGCTCTAACCAGAAGGTCGCTGTATTACAGCTGCCATCACCACTGCAATTTTAGTAGGAAAAAATGTAGGTGTCTCTGCCTTTAAAAAAAAAACCCAGTGTTAGCACTCTGCCTTTAGGACTGACTTCAGCCTCAATTACCAGGAAAAACCATACCCCACAGCCTGTTGTAGTATTTTGTAGTCAGAAGTTCTGGACTGGTCCTTATCCAGTAGCTGAAGCTTCTGAATCGCCCAGTCTTAGGCAACCCCTTCCCTTCACGGTGTAGAGAATGCTAACACAATACAGAACCTTGGGTTCCAGATTTCAGGCTGATGTTCCCATCTTGCAAGAATAGAACTTCTTCAAAAGATCTGGTTTTATTTTCTCTCTCTTAACGTGGAACAAATGAAACCCATTCTTACATAACTCTGACTAACTAGGCTAAGCATGTATAGTCTGATCATTGACACCAAGCAAAACTACATAAATTGGACATTTTACCCAGAAACATGAAATTGAAGTTCTATCAATGATAGACTTCTATAACCCTTGTTCTGAGTAGCTCTTACATATACTTGACCCTGATAAACATGATGGTTTACCCACAAAATCAAAGCTTCTGTAAATGTCAGGGTTAATGCAAGTAGCTACATACCACTTTAACCATGTATTATACAGATTTTAATATAATAGCTGTCTTTGGGACACATAGCCAGAGGATTGGCCACAAAAACTGACAAATTATACTATATCAAAACCAGTTAAAAGTAATTATAAACTGTATCACATCAAACTTATTGTGATTAATAATCATTTGCAAAAGTTAACACATGACAGAGAAAACTAATAATTCCACAGCTACTTATAGCATTGGGGATTACTACATCTTCAAGCATTCCAAACCCAGCTTTTTTCTCTCTTAACTTTGCAAAGTGTAGCTATGGTGCAGCAATGCTGACATTTTGAGAAAACAAAGCGCAAAAACTGAAGATAAACCCTTACAAATCATTATCTACAGCTGAACTCTTTCTAGAGTTCAATCAGTTACAGACATGCCATCATGTTGATATTTACAGGAGTATACTTCATATCGAGTTTTCTTGTTGAGACTACCTCAGCTTATACTCCTTGTAAAACAACCCCAAATAAAATCAAAAGACAACACTGCCTCCAAGCCCCTAAGAAAAATAAAATCTGATGTACATGCAAAAACAAGTGGGGCAGCACTTTGCCCTCTGTTAAGATGTACTTTTCTCAGCCTAGAGAAATGCTTTTTGAGAAAGGGAAAGAATAAGAGCTCTCGAACCCTCTTCAGGCAGCTCCAGTAACTTCTGTGACCCATGGGCACTTTTCCCAAGTGACATCCTAAAAACACGACACCTGCACCGTGCAAACACTAAGGAAAAACATCGAGAAGCAAGCATGCGAACAAACAAATAAAGCACAACTCGAGAAGGAAAGCGAACCAGGCCGCAGCGCCCGCGGGAAGGCAACACCGGGATTCGAACCCGCGGCACCAGCGCTCACCCCGGGCTCTCCCGAGCCCCACGCCCGAGGCGCGAAAGCGCCGGGCCGTGCCCCTGCGCACGCGCGTTCCCGGGCAGCACGTTCCGGCCGCGCTTCGCGCCGCCATTTTGGGCGTGCGGTGCCGCCAGCTCCGGCTCGGCGGTGCTGCCCACGGGTGGTGAGGCGGCTGCGGCGGCTGCTGGAGGCTCCTGGAGGGCGCTGGGCTCCGCTGGGCTCCGCTGGGTTCCGTTTCCCGATCCCTCTGGCCGCAGCCTCTGCCTGTGCCTGCCTGTGCCTGCCTGCCCGCCCCGGCTCTTAGGTGAGTGCCGCGTCAGACAGCGCCGGCCAGAGCGCCTGCTTTGGAGCGCAGGCAGCTCAACCTGTCCTCGTGTCTTGCATTTGGTTGCATTTAGAAGTCCTTTTGCTATGGCATGAATTGTCTTTAAGTTAGTGGTGCGTGATGGAAGTATGCATTTTAATGGCTGAAGAGTTGCAAGCAAATACAAATGAGTGACCACTCCTGCTTAGAAAGTAGGTGGTGGGTGCCTGTCTGGTGCTCCTCTGACTGGTTTGTTTTTTTTGAGCTTCAGTGAGGGAAGTAAAACGAAACTATGATTTTAGGAGGGCGGATTCAGTTTTTTCAGTTTTGTGATTTTGCTTTTTGTAATTTTAAGTTTGTAGTTGAGCTGAGTATGAGGAGCTTTTCCAGGGTGTGTTTATCAGGCAGGATGAGGATTTAGAGAATTGTGGAATAGTTTCTGTTGGAAGGAACTTTAAAGTTCATCCACTTTCAACCCGCCTGCCATGGGCAGGGACACCTTCTATTGGAGCAGGTTCCTCACAGTGCCATCCAAGCTGGGCTTGAACACTTCCAGGGATGGGGCAGCCACAGCTTCCCTGCACAATCTGTTCCAATGCTTCACCACCTTCACAATAAAATATTTAATTGTAATATCTCTTCTAAATCTCCCTTTCAGTTAAAAGACATTTCCCCCATTTCCTATTATCCCATGTCCTTGTAAAAGGTCGCTTTCCATCCCCTTTAGGTATTGTAAGGTATTATAAGTTTTCTATGGAGCTGTCTCTTTCAGGGTGAACAGCCCAACTCCTTTAGCCTGTCTCCACAGGAGAGATGCTCCAGCCCTCTCATCATTTTTGTGGCCTCTTTTGAGCTCACTCCAACAGGTCCATGTTCTTGCGCTGGGGACCCCAGAGCTGGATGCAGCCCTGCAGGTGGGGTCTCGTAGGGCAGGGCAGAGGGACAGAATCGCCTCCCTGCACCTCCTGCCCACGCTGCCTTTGATGCAGCCCCGGTTGTGTTTGGTTTCCTGGACTGTGAGTGAGCAGTGCTGGCTCATGTTGAGCTTCTTGGCAACAAGCATCTCAAAGGCTTTATCCTCAGGGGTGCTCTCAGTAGGAGAAGTAGTACAAGAATTTAGTTGATGTGTATTTTTCTAATGGTTTTTCTACCGTTCTTCCTCATAGAGAGATACGTAGTTGTCAATACTGGACTGCTTTTCCTTTAGAAGATGTGTTACTAATGAAGGTGAAAAGGTGAGTAAACAGCAAAAGGCCATTTTGTCATTTTGTCAACTGTAGAAATATGGCTATGTCAGTGTGATGCTGTTACTCAGACTGTGGTAACAGACAAGCATTAATGCATAAATTGTTTTATTTTGTTATGTGTTAGTGCAAATAGGGCATAGTTTCAGTGAAGGGGGAAAAAAAAAGGGAGCAGAGTTTTAGTCAGGCCCCTTCTAAAGTTTAAGTCTCTGTAGTGATCAAATGTTTGTTCCAGGCAGACAGGACCAATTCTTTAAGGCTGTTTGCTTGCAGGAAAAGCCCCCAGATTTTCACTTTCTGTTACAGGGGAAGGTGGATAAAAGGGGTCTTGTTGAAGCAGGAATTTGTCAGATCTGGGTTTGACACTGCTTTTACTGGGAGGAGTTGTTTGGTATTTTTTTTTGGTGTTCAGTGGTTTTGATTTTTTGGGTTTGGTTTTTTTTTGGTTGGTTTTAGAAGTTAGGCATCCTTCTGCCCTACTGCTTTACAGTAGGGGTGTTAGTTTATGTATTAGAGGGTTTTTTTGTGTGTTTTTTTGTGGGAGGGGTTTAAATTTTTTTTTGTGAACTAGAATGATAGGGATCAATATTTTTTCTGAAGACAGGTTGTTCACTAGCTACTTCATGTTTGTTATGATGAAAACTATCATGCCAGTTTTACTGAAGATTTTTTGCAAGCTAAGGGGATCTTGCCCTAAATCCTTGTAGTTGGAACTGAAAGTTTAAGTTCCAGCTTTACATAAAAATTCATAAATGAAGGTTATCTTTGTCCAGACTATCCTTGAGCATTTATCCACTGTCTTTGCATTTGATGTTGTCTACCTCAAATTACTTTGTTAGAACAGCAGTTCATTTAATGGAATTGCATGATTAAATTATCTTCACAGACAGCCTTTTTAAACAGTGTGAAGTCACAGATTCACTGAATCATTGACGTATGAATTAAACTGGAAGTTGGGCTTCAAGACTGGATTATAGCTCAGAAAAGTATCTCAATGTTTTGAAGATATTTAAACTGTCAGAATTGGAGTGTTGAGACCATACAAAACACAGCTGGCGCAGTTGTTATTTGATGAGCAGTGCAGAAATATTGCACATAGATGATAATCTCAGTATGTCCTTGCAGTTATGAGAACCTTAAATATGCTATTGGTACAGACAACCAGAGTAAACCATAGAGTGTGGAGCTATAAATTGTCAGTGATTTGAAGAAGTGATTTAGACAGAAAATGCAGGGTGAGTATGGGATGACTCCTTGGTCTTTTACTTATTAAAAGGAAGGAGAAGCAGACTGGAATACCTTGGTGTTATTATGGGAGCAACATTTTGGTTAAAAATGAATCTCAGGTGATAAAAGAAATCTGTTGCCACATGAGTGAATCCAGAGGTACTTTTTTCATGTTACCTGAGCTTGTCTTTACCAAGAGAATTGCATGAAGTGTATCTCAGTAGCCTAAAACATGACATTCTTAAATGTTTAGTATATGTTTTAGCCAGAATTTTAATAATATGCTGTTAAACCATTTTGAAAACAAATGTCATGTAAGGAATTAGTTGGAAAGAAAAAATACAGAAAATTATCAAGATGATCATACTCTTTTTCTTTGCAGACAGGATGGAATCTCTGACTCCTTCACCAGACTCAGTAGATAAGAAATTGAAGATAACTCATGTAGAATGCCATCCTGAGTGCTTGGTTATAGTGTTCCAGGCTCAGTACAACGTAGGATGTGAGCTTGACTATTTTATACTACAAAATGAAATACAGCGTGTGTTCAAAGTAAAAGATGATGTCTGTGTTGGTGGATCTTGCTTGGTGGAAGACACAGAAGGCGAATGGCATAGAGGAAGAGTTCTGAGAAAAAAAGGGAATATTTGTGAGACTTTTCTTATAGACACTGGACATGTGTTGGCTGTTGAGGAAACACATCTTGCTGCTGCTAGTGATAAATTGTTTCAGCTGCCTCCAAAGGTGGTTTTGGGTGTTTTTGCAAGCATACTTCCTCTTGGAGAAAGATGGGGTCCAAAAGCTGTTAACTATTTTTCATCTCTGGTAGGATTACAGATCACTGGTCATGTGAAGGCTGTTACACCATATCAGCTGTTTATTCTAGAAGTGCCTAAGATCATTACTGATGTTCTTGAACTGCAGCTAGGTAAATTTATTGATGGAGATTCATTTTGTCTTGTTGTAGAAACTTTAGGAGCATTGCCCCAAGGAATGCTTTGTAAGAGAATGCCACAACTGTTGACACAGAAGTATCCATTCAGGGAGTTACTTACCTTAAATAATTCTGAGAAACCAACAGACTTTTGGCACGTTCCAGATCAGCTCTTTCCATGTCTACCTGTTGGCAGTAAAGAAAATGTAAAAATAACTGGTGCAGTAAGCCCAAATAAATTTTATTGTCAGACACAGAAATGGCAGAAAGAGCTGGAGTGTTTGACAGGAGCTATGCATTTGTACTATGAAGCTCTTGTTGGAGAAAATACCACGTCTTGTGATAGTTTTGGGCTGCTCTGTGCTGCCAAGAGGCAAAATGGACAGTGGAATAGAGGAGTGATAAAACAACTTCTCTCTGACCATGTGGAGGTCTGGTTTATGGATTTTGGCATTGTTGAAGCTGTGCCACCTAGTTGTATTCGGAAACTGAAAGCTGAGTTCATGACATTACCAATGATGTCGTTTCCATGTACGCTGTCTTGTTTTGGTAGTCAGGATGAAACAGTAATAAAACTTCAGCTCAAGGAACTTACACAAGCCTTAGTAGGACAAACTTCTGTGTGTGCCCAAGTTGATTTATACAATAACACTGAACGCTTGTATTATATAACGCTGCAGAAAAAAAATCTTGGAACTAATGCTGAGCATCCAGAAGACCAGAATGAGACAGCTGCACCATGTGTCTCGCTTTTGGAAACAAAACCCAGAAGTATCGCACTTAACCACAAACCAAGTCCTGAGAAAAAGGATTCGTCTAAGAATTGCTCTGGAAACAAAGATAAAAAAGCCTGCTTACCTGAACAGGACATTTCTTTCTCCAGCCACTGCAAGAGAGTAGAGATGCAAATGAACTCTTTTTATGGAGCTTTTGTAGTATACGTCATAAATCCATCTGACTTTTGGATTCAAACTTGTAGATACCAGAATGAGTTTCGTGCCTTGATGAAAAACATTGCCTGCACATACAGTCAGTATAGAGATGATGAAATGGTCCTTAAAAAGCCAGAACCTGGGTTGCTATGCTGTGCCCGGTATAGCAGGGATGGGTGTTATTACCGGGGTGTTGTCACAAAAGTGTTTCGTGTTAGCATTATGGTTTACTTTTTGGATTTTGGAAATACAGATACTATACCTTGTCACTATGTGAAAACATTGCTTCCTGAGTTTTCTGATCTACCAGCTTTAGCTGTCAGTTGTTCCCTTGCTTGCACATTTCCTGTTGATGGTGTGTGGGTTAAAAAAGAAACTGATTTCTTTAAAAACGTGGTGTTGAACAAACCACTGCTACTTCATGTTGTTGGAAAGCAAAACAACAAGTACATTGTTAATGTGCAGTGTCATACTGGTTTCCTGCAAGGAAACGTGGCCACGTGCATGGTTCAAGCTGGTTATGCTGAATATCGGCTGAAGCCACCAGAGCCTGTTGTAAGGGCAGCAAAAAAGCGGCACAGTGGGAATCACCTCAAATGTAAAAAAGAAAAAATCAATGCAGAGAACACCAGTAATATTTGCAAAAATAAGGTGTCTGGAAATGAAGACATGCTTCAGAAGGAAAAATCATTAAATGTGCCGCCAGTGCCTAGAGAATCTGTTGTGCCATCCGGTTCAGGAGAAGGTGCTGTCGCTAAAATGCATAGGTTGGTATGTGAGGAAAAATTAGTTTATAAGGAGCTTGTGTTTAAACCAGGAGCTGTTAATGAAGTGGTGTGTTCTTGCATCTTTTCCCCAGCAGATTTTTCATGTCAACTGCAAAGCAAACTGCCAAAGCTAAAAAACTTAATGGGAAAAATTCAGACATATTATAAAGATCATACCACTCCCTACAAAACTGGACAGGTTGCCTGCGTTGTTAAGTATCCCAAAGATGGGAAGTGGTACAGAGCAACTATTTTGCAGGAGGTATCCACAGATGAAGTTGATGTGGTTTTTGTAGACTATGGTTATCAGGAAAGAGTTTCACTTAAAGATGTACAGGGTGTTCTTCCTGATTTCCTAACTCTAGAGAGTCAAGCATTTCGGTGTGGACTTAAAAATGTCGTCTTACAGACTGACTCAATCACTTGGTCTGAAGAAGTGCATAAACAATTTGTAGACTTCATTTCTTCTTCTAGAGGACCACTGACTTGCACTGTTTATGCTCTTGTTCTTCTGAGCCCCAGCTGTTTATGCAATGTAGTTGACTTACAGACTCCACTTAAAAGTGTAGAGGAATTCCTCAGAGAACGTGGTCTCACCCAGCCTGAATATGTTGGACTGAGAAACCTTTCATATTTGGGGTCTCTGTACAGTTTTTGCTATTCATCTTTTAATATAAAAGTTGGAAGTGAGGAGGAGGTTTATATAACTCACATAAATAGTCCTTCAGAATTCTATTGTCAGCTTAACCGCAACTCTGAAACTCTTGAGGCATTGATGAAGAAGGTTAGTGACGTAAGTGAAATGTCAAGTAATGTAAATTATCACGGCAATGCACGACTGTGTATAGCCAAATATGTGGAAGATGGTCTCTTTTACAGAGCTTTGGCTTTTCCTGTGGAATCAACGTCCTTTCTATTGGTTGACTATGTGGATTTTGGAAATAGGAGTATGGTGGAGAGAGACCAGTTGATGCCTATTCCAGATTCTGCCACTGACCTACTATTCACACCCATGCAAGCTATTAAATTCTGTCTGTCAGATCTTAGGGGGGCAGAATTTCCAGCAAGAATTACTACATGGTTTGTGAAAACATTCCTTGGTAAACTGCTGAAGGCTGTAATTTTATCCAGAGAACCAGATGGAAAGGTTGTTGTGGAGTTGTATGATGGACAGCTCAAAGTAAGTCAGAAAATTAAAGAAAAAGTATTGGCAGAGTTGGCACAAGAAAGCCATATGAAACAATTTAAAAGTAATGAAGGAGGGATATGTGACATGAAAGATGACAAAGAAATTAATAAAGTTAGTGTTAAAGATCCTGAAATACTTAAATTGAAAACTGAAGTGAAATGCCAAGCCTATGATGAGTATTTCCAGGCAGGTACTAGTGAGAATTTTGGAGATGAACAGCAAACTGCATGTAGCACACCAAAGTTGTGTAGTGGGTTCTCAAAACAGCAAACTCTACACGACAGCAAAGAGCAAGGTTTCAGAAATACTTTCAGTGCTCTTCTGGAGAATGGAGAGGAATCTTGGATTGGACAACCTGCTTCTCACTCCCTCTCTTATTCTGCTTTATGTTTAAAGAAAATAACTGTAAATGCTCTCTCTGAATCTCAGAATGAAAGACCAAACTCTACTGGTCAACAGGAAAGGAGTAATAAAAATATACCTACATTAAGCAGCCTTCCTCAACGTGCTATCCAGGTGAATACGGAAGTAGCAGGTTATATTTCTCATATGAATAGTCCATCAAGTTTCTATGTTCACTTTGCAGAGGATGAAAACTTAATAATAAAACTAGCAGATGATTTGAATGAAAGCTTGGAGAATAGAGGTCAGGAAAATCGCTTAAATGAGCTCATGGTAGGAAATCTCATTGTTGCAGAGCACGATGCTGATTGTTTTTACTATAGAGCAGTTATTAAAACTCTAAAATCAGGAAACTCCTTTGAGGTAGAATTTATTGACTATGGTAATACTGCAGTTGTAAGTGCGTCAAAAATCTGCAGGATTCCAGAAAAGTTCTTAACTCTGCCAAGGTTTAGTGTACATTGTTTCCTTAGCAGTGTAAAAAGTATTTCTGGGGAAAGCTGGACTAAAGAAAGTGCTGCATATTTTGCAAGAACAGTGAGTGACAAGCCAGTAGCTTGCAAGTTCTTACAGCAACATGGAGAAAAATGGGAAATAGATGTAATTTGTAATGGAGAGTCTTTGTCTAACAGCCTTTTGCATAAAATAGACAGCATAAGGTGGAATAGCACATGGGTATTTTCTTTGGAAAATAAGCCTAAACAACATGGTAATCCTCGAAAGTCCAAGAATAGTTTAGGTGGCCAAAATAAAACCAAGACTTCTGGGATGAAAAATATTTCTGTAAAACCCTTAAATCTCCTTCATCAGGTTTTAAATTCTGGACAAGTAGAAGCAGCAGAAGTAGTTAATATTTCAAAGAGTGGAGAATTTTATGTACAGTTACTTAAAAATCTGCAAATACTGCATGAGTTAAATGTAATGCTTGACAAAGAAGCACAAAGAAGTGATTTGATTAGAGTGGATGACATTGACCAGGGTCTGGAATGCATTACACAATCTGAAAGGAACTTAAAATGGAATCGATCAAAAGTGATAAAGAAATTTGTCAGGGAAAAGTTAATGCTAGTTTTTTTCATGGATTATGGCACGTGTGAGATGGTGTCCTTAAATAATGCAAAGATGCTCAGTGATGAGATTAAGAGTATTCCTAAACAAGCTGTTTATTGTAGGTGGATCTGTTTTAAAAACCTGAAGAAAATTCACTTAGACCATGTAGTAAATGCACTTCTAGATTGTGAAATAAGGATCTTGTTTTTGAGATACTTGAAATCATCTGATATCTGGGAGGTAGATATTTTAGTAGGACAAGTTACACTTCAGGAGTATTTGAACCAGCTCTTAAGTCATTGTTGGACAATTATTGGACCAGAAAAATGTGGTAATACAAACTGTAAGGAGTTTGATACGTCATTCAAGATAAATTCGGTCATGTGGATGCTGCTGCGTAGTGGCAGAACCTATCCTGGGTGTGCAACTGCAGTTACTGATCCTTCAAACTTCAGCATCCAGTTTGAAATCTTCTTTGATTGCATGCGAAACTTGTCCTTGCTGCTCTCTGACCTTCCTGACAACTTGCCAGCTCTGCCAGAAGAACTTGTGACACCTGGTACTAGCTGCTTGATCGAGTTTGGGCAGGAAGCAGAGTGGTACAGGGCAGAAATTAGTGAAGTAACAGATCAGTCTGTTGTTCTTACATTTATTGATTATGGCTTTCTGAAGACCATACCTTATTCTCAGATCCATAAACTTAAAGTTGTTCCAGAAAGTCTGCTATACTTGCCACGCTTGGCATACTCTTGCTCTTTGCATGATACAGTTCCTGGGAACGGAGAACACTGGAGTGAGGAAGCTATTCTTCTGTTTCAGCAGCTTCTTAGTAAACCAGGTCTGATATTTCATTTTATCCACTATGGCTCTGAAATGAAGTTAGAGGTGAATGTTTTGTGTGAAGATAGCAATCTGTCTGATGCCTTAATTGCTGCAGGCCACGCAGTCTGCTCTCACAGTAGGTGCTGTCCCATTGCAGTTGACAGACTCTAATCAGAAAAAAGAATTGCAAGTGAAGTGGCCAGATTGTAGTTACTGTGCTTCCCTTTGTGAACCAGTATAATTATGATAACAATTCTGATTTTGCTGACAGAAGTCGGGCAAAGAAGAGAAACAAAAAAGCCTTTTGAAGCACAGCATTAGCCATAAAAAAGTTTCGAAGAGGAGAGTGTGGTAAAGTGGCTGCTGGAATACCATTAACAAAGGATCTGAGTTTACAACACTGAAAGGAAGGAAAACCTACAAAAGATGGACAGTACTGTGAGGATGGGATTTTTTCAGCATTATGATGACAAGAGAAGTAAAGTTGTTGTAACGCAAATCTGTTACCAGAAACACTGGCTGAGGCTTGTGATTCTGATGTTCTACAGTCTGGAAGGACAGTGTGTGAAGCTACTGTCAAGAATTAGTTGAATGATCAGTAGGTTGCAGTTAGAAAAGCACTACTTCAAAGCAAAATAAACCAAACAGCCTTTTTGTTGGAATGCTCTTGAAGTTTTTGTATGTATAGATATAATCTTTATTTGCAGTAACATCTGGTTTACAGGATGATGTCTCCATGTTTTGGATGTTCAGAAAACAAAGATGCCAGACATTTTCTTTGGTTCTGATTCCAGAGTTTCCATGTGAGAAAAATTTCAGTGTTCACTATGATTAAGCCAAAAATAGGGAACACCATTTATGGTAGAGACATGCATTAGATTGTTTTGAATTAGTTCTTGGTGTAGAGATGCTATTGCCCCTTCTGAAGGTTCTCTTAGTGTCTGAGTTGCATCATTTTGGGATTTTTTACTCTGCCAAGTGTGTGTGTTCCACTGATATTTTTCCTTCATCTTCTACCCCATGAGAATGAAGAGAGGGACTTTTCTCCAAGTGCTTAGTCAATGCACTGTAAAGTCAAAATATTGCTTGTATTTTAAAGGGGAACATTCAGAAACTTTTATTTTTTTCTCCTTTGTGGGAGGAGGAAATTTCAAAACTGAAAAGTGATGGTAATACTGTGTATCTTACAGGGGTAGTTTTTTTCAGTATCTAGTCTGAAATGGTAAGAATTTGCCAGCTGTTTTTCAGATATATTTGTTAATTTATTTTATTTTTTTGCCCTCACCTCCTTCCTCTGTTGTTTGGACAAAGTATGAAGTGTCCTGAAGCAATGAGGGGTTTCCTTTGTATGCTCTGTGATAGTTTGAATTTCATTGAGAAAATGAATACAACCCTAATGGTAGACAGCATATCTTATGCATCTCTAGAAGTAAACAAGATTTAACAACACACATGCACTTTGCCCCCTAGTCCCCCCCTCCCACCCCCTCCATATCACAATGTGCTTAATTTATGTGAAAACCTGAAGGCTTTATCTGGAAAACAGATTTTTTTTTTTTTTTTCAGTAAGAGAGACATGTCTGGGAAAGTCAAATAAGAGGTGAGACAGTGCCAGCTGATCTTTACAATCTTCACTCTGCTGGTGAATTATTCTTGAAGCTTTATTATTTTCATAGTACAAGTGAAAAGTGCCCATTACTAACAAATCAGAAAATGTGTAAGATAAAATTGCTCAAGTAAATACTATTAAAAATATCAGTAATGTTATGTTAATATAGTGATTAAAAACAAAGGGGTGGGGGCTGTAACCATTGCGATTTTTTTCTTTATATTGCATTGTTTCTTTATATTTCAGAATTTCAAGATTTTTCTGCTAAAATTGTAAGCTTACCTGGCACATTCTTTGTCAATAGTTAGACATACTGCTGGCTGTTAGTATAAAACACAAAGGTTGTATTGTGCAACATTACTCATGTTGAGTGATGACTTTACACTTGCTGTGCTGGTTCATTGTAGTGCCACGTAGAGGCACTGACACTTACATATTAATTAACACTGATTCTAACTTCTGGCTGTCTTTCAGTTGGAAAAGTAGGATCTTGGGCATCTGTTCTTTTTAAAAATCATTTGGATAACCTAAGTGCAGACATGTTATGTACAGTAATACACAACTTGCATATTTTAAGTAGATTGTTTTTTTGCTTATGTATATTGTGCTTTAACTTGTATGTAGTTGCAGAATATTGCTTCTCTAATGTTACAAAATGGAGCCTAGAAATGATGTATGAATAAGAAAAAAAAATGAACAGCTGTGTGTACTATTTTTATGTTTCGCAAATTGCAAATGTTAGATTTATTTGCAAGAATGTGTATTTTGTTTTCAACTTGTAATGAGACTAGCTCGTGATAGTAATTCTTTTACTGAAGGTCTGATACTCAAAATGCTTCAAGTAAAAATCAGATAATTGAAAGTATTTCAGGATTATACTGCATCTGTAAATATAAAGAATGTCTTGTTGCCTCTGTTGATGCAGATTCTCAGAAGTGCATTACAAGGATGTGTTATGATCGTTAGATTAAGTTGCTGAGAGGTCTGGCTGTATACTTTATGCCCAGTCTTTTTTCTCTGGTATATAACTCTGCTGTTAAACATTTTTCTTGTAAGAAGGAGAATCTGTGCTCAGAACCTAGTTGGAAGAAGTTGTCAATTATTTAGGATGTAGAAGGTTAGGTATGTTTTCCTATTTGTTCTTGAATGAGCATAATGCTGAACAAATGCAGTACTTTCTGTAGTAGTAATTTTTTTTGCTGAAATCTAATTTCAAAGTAATGTTTATATTTTTTAATATTTTTGTATTTATTTATACTGCATCATTGATGACTGTGATTATTTTTAATCCACAAAAGTGATAGAGAACCAGTTTCATTTCTTTGGAATTCAAAACTTTCATGTGTATACTGCCTTTTTGTCATCAATAAAATGAATACTAAAAGTAATAAATAAAATGCATATCTCTTCTATGTAACTTGCCCTGCCTAAGACATTCTGAAGTTTTCTGTGACCTTTGCTGCTGGTGAATGCATTGGAAAATATCTGAAGCTACATAAGTATGTGTTGCGTGGGACTTCTAAGAGGAAGTTCCTCTTGCTGATTTTGCTGAACATTTTTGGCTGATTTAGGAGTAACTTTGCACCACCTCCTCAGGAAATGTGCTCAGACCTCAGCCACCAGAAATTGTGGGCTTGAGAGTTGGAGACAAGATCCTGGAGGATTCATCTAGCAAGAGAGGCAAAGAAGGAAAAGGCTTCACTGGGGGTAGGAGATGGGTGGTTCAGGTGCTTTGGAAAGGCTGAAGAGTTACTGAATGATTGTATGAGTCGTGCAGCATAGAAGTGTAAGCTTTCAGGCAGAAATTGAGGCTTCAGTGCTGAACTAGTGTGTTAAGATTAGTTTTCAGTAAAAGGTTAGGAAATTAAGTGGGAGTGTAGTGTTTGAGGAAGAGCTCCTAGAAACTAAGAAATTATCATTGGTTTCATAAAGGGAAATTCAGGGATGGAAAAGAGCCTTTGACAGTGCTTTTAATTACTTAAAATGTCTGCAGAGGACTGTGTGTGCATGCTTCAGGGTGTTGTGTTAGCTGCGGACCGAGGTCTGGGGACACCTTTCACTCTTCCACAGACAGCTGCACTTCCTGCCCTTGCTTCTTTACTGCCTCTGTGCCTTATCTTCACCCACATTTCTCCCAAATAAACAGCCCTCCCAAATGTAATGGATGCATCTGGCCATGATGGCTGCATCTGAAATAGTGGATTTGGGTCCACAGACACCACAATAGCCAAGGACTAATCTGAGCCATAGTGCTGGTCAAGGCTGGACTCAGACCAGGTCTGAAAAAAACTAACTGCTGTCATTGCTATGCAGATAAGACTATGAGTCAGTTTTCTCACTCCACCTAAGTGGAGAGGAGTGGAAAGCCTAGGGCCTCTTGAGTAGGGACCTCTCTCATGGCTACTCCTTGAGGCTGAGAGATTGCTTCCTGCAGCAGCTTCTCAGTAAGTGAATATTAGCATGTTGAACTTTGGAATCTTAGCTTTGTGATACAAAGGCTTGATTGTATCTATGCAAGCCTTTAGAAATGAACCAAGGCTGAGATTAAGGCTGGATCCAGCTACAGCTAAACTCCCTTCTGAGAGGGAGTAGGAAAGGAGGGGGGTCCTTTCTGAGGCTCATGACTCAACAGTAGGGTCGCCCTGTCAATTTTGTCTGACTCTGATCTCTATGCAGTAAATAATCAAGTGTATCTTGCCATCAGATTTTGTTAAACCACTCTTAAATTTTCAAATGTTTTTTATCTGTAAACATTTTACTTCTGCCTTCTTGCAAGTCCAGTGCATCACTCTATCTGCAATAAGGAAGCAATGGAGTAGTTGTCTATGATGTTTGCACATTATACCAAGTTATAAGAACCAGCTGCTACACACCCGAAGGACCACAGACAGCAATCCAGAGGGAGAGGCTGGAGAAACAGGTCAGTAGAAGCACAATGAAATGTAACAGGAACAAATGGCCATACATTAAAATGAAAGGTTAAGCTGGAAAGCACGATCTTTTGAGAATGAGGACAGTCACGTGTTGCAGAAGGTTGTCCAGAGAGATATAGCACATTGGTATTTCATTTTGAATCCATCACCCGACTGGACAAAGTTCTGAGAAACCTGGTCTGACCAAACAGATGATTCAGTTCAGGGCAGGAGGTAAAGGGAACTCTAGAGGTACCTCTCGAATTTCCCTGTTACTGCTGTAGCTACTCTTTGTACCTTAGGAATATCCAAAGCCTTGCTTTGACTACTCAGAAGAGGTCAGGCAGATTGTCCCTTACAGACAGCTCCTGTGGAGACACTGCAAAGTGTATGTGCTACATGCAGGTACAAGAAGAGGGCAGAAAAGACTTCTTCCTCAGAAAGCCAAGGAGTTGTCTCCTGATCCCTTCAGAGTAGTCCTGGGGAACAGGGATTCCCAAAGAAAACCTAGTTCTGACAATGTAAAAAGCTTTACTTGGCTGAATTGAGAGTGGGAATAGCAGAGGTTGGGAAATCTGCTCCAATTACAGCTGAGAATAATTTTTAGCATCCAATGTGTTCAGGGCAGCAGGAAACACTTCACCTGAGAGAAGTTTGTGGTATCAGCTTGACTGCTCTCCTGATTGTCCCAGGAGGTGTGTGTATGGTGGCAGTGTCCTTAAAAGGCACACAGAGATGTGCTCCTGCCTGTGTGTGGGAGGTGGATTGTTCTGATGGATCCTGGGAGCTGCACTGGCACATTCTGGCCCTGTGGCTGCTCCTGGTGTACCTGCAGGGGTCACCACAGCCTTAAATGTCCTGTAAGTGAGGATCTCTCTGCTTATGTTCTGAGAAAAGGTGAAACCTGGAGAGCATCCAGCTCTCTACTCTTCAGCACAGGATGGACATAGGCCTGTTGGAGCAGGTCCAGAGGAGGCCATGAAGATGCTCAGAGAGCTGCAACACGTCACCTCACCTGTGGAGACAGGCTGAGAGAGCTGGGGTTCAGTTGGGATAAGGAAAGGCTGAATGGGAACTTTATAGCAGCCTTCCAGTACCTGAAGTCTAAAAATGATCGGGCTGGGGAGAGACATTTTAGCAGGGCCTGTTGCAATAGGGCAAGTTCTGAACTAAAAGAAGGTAGACTTAGAGTCATACAAGGAAAAGGTTTATTACAAAGGGAGTGGTGAAACACTGGCACAGTTTGCTCAGAGAGGTGGTGGATGCCCTGCTCCTGGAAACATTTAAGAGCAGTTTGGACATGGCTCTGGGCAACCTAATCTAGTTGGAGATGTTCCTGCAGGGGGATTGGACCAGATGAGCCTTAAAGGTCTCATGATGATTAGGCAGAGTAGGTTAAAAGGTTGGAGATGCTATTTTAAGGGACACCTGATATAAGAAGCTGTTTGGTGGTGAATTCCTGTTATCTGCAGAGAAAAAGATGCTGAATTTGCAGGCTGGCTATTCAAAAGCGTCTAAAAATGCACATTGCCATTAATGCTCTCTAAATTTCTATTTCTCAACTGTTTACACACAGTTTAAAATCTCCTCCCTCTTCTAAAATTTCTTTTCAAGAATCAATTTTTCCATCATAATAAACATTGTGAAACAAAATCATGGAAATATTCAGTCAGCTCTGAACTGACTTTTGGGACAGCTATCTTGATTCCTGCAGTTTTAATAAGAAAGTTTCTAGGGCTACTGTGTCTAGATCTGCATAATGAAGGAATTAGAATGGTGATTGCAGCATAATTTTTAGTGAGCAGTAAACATTAGGAATCCTACTGGGTGACCCTGAAATATAATTAGGCCTAGTTCTGTGAAATTATTTTCCTGCAAATATAAAGAAATGGAATAAAAGTGGGGTTTAAATGGGTTTAATATTCTTTTTATTTTTGTACTTTAAAGGAATACCAAGGTGTTAAGAGGGAAAACACTCTTTGACAGACTTTGATTCTGATTAATTCTTTAGTGTTTAATCACCTTGATTTCATAGGGGTTTGAACTTAACACATAATATATGATCAAGCCCTTTAATTATGTTCATTTTCTTTTAAGCCATGGAGCCATTGATCTCTAATCTGACATTCCATATAACATGGAATTTCACTTACTTTTGCATTAAGCCAGTATTCCCCCTTCTGCCTCCAAGGGTTCAAGCCTTCATCTCTCATTTCCCACCTTTGAGCTAAAAGCTTCTTGAAGCTGTTTTACTGTACTAAAAAGTATTAAAGAGCTGTGATATGTCTCTCTAGCCACAGGAGTCAAGCCTTGTAACTAGACAATTTCTTGAGCAGGGGAAAACCTGCTCCACTTTCTCCTGAAAGGAATTCTTAAGCATTTTTATATGAAAAACTCATTGATGAAACAACTGTGAGAGCGGACATTAGGAGTTTCATAATCCTGTCACGTTCACTGCATTTTGCATCCTTTATTTCCCCTAATTAATCTTGGATCCTTTTCAGCAAAGTGGGACACCTTTAGCAAGAGAGAGGAAATGGCTGATAGCTCCTGGATTAAACCACGCCTGAAAGAAATTAAAAACAAAAGTAAGAAAAGGGAAAGACCAACTTTGGTCTGAAATAGAGAATTAACTTTGCATTTTCTTCACTTGGATTGACTGTACCAGCCTACTTCATGGTAGAAATGTATCCTCATTTTCTGTTTTAAAGGATAAAGCATGGAGGAGTATGAGGCAAATTACGCTTTAGTTTTATGAGGATCTACAGGGCTGTGAATGAGTGGACGGAAGAGCCTCCCTGCAGCCTAAGCTGGCTAAAGAAGGGTGGCCTCTCAGGTGCCTCTAGGCAGCATTTCTGTTTGGCTGATTTAAGCTTTTCTCCCTTGGACTCAGGAGTCATTAAGAGTGTATCCCAAAACATCTGCCCTGTGCCATGGGCTGTGGAATCTGCTCTCATAGCCAGATGGAAAAGTTAAGTGAAACTTAGTAGGCCTTATTTTGTGCGTAATGAGATGTAATGCCTTAGAACAGTTTATGGCACTAGATCAGCAAAGGGCTTGTACAATGTCTACCAGGCACAGAAACCTTTTGGGAATATGAAAGCTTCCTGTAGTCTGTACAGGGGAAAGTCTGATCTCTCAATGTGGGATTTAAAACAGTCCACATATTGGTCATAGAAAAACATGAGGATGAGAATGTATTTTAAGTTTTTCACCCTTCCAGACACAAGGTGCTTTGTGTGGGGTGTAAGTAGGGACATCTGTCTATGCAGTCTTTCCCTGACTTGCACATCTGAAAAGAGCTCATGTAGCACAGTTAACAGCTGTTCATAAAACTCATCCACCAGTTAAGAAGATAATGCTCATTTTTCATACAGTGTGTGCTGTTTACATCACTTCCTCAGCTGTTGTGAGTTCCAGTAACAAGTTCCTACTAAACCCATAGCCACAACCCAGAGAAAGCCCTAAAGACTGACATTTTGAGAAAGAGCAGTTTCCCTTCTTTCTGAAGCTGTGCACCAAGGCATTTGGAATTCCTTGTGCAAAAGAGGAAAGGATATGATTTGGTAGCCTAGCTGCTAGGGTACAGAATTAGAGAGATTAAGGTATGTGCTCTAAATGCTTGTTTCCTTGACCTGCTCATTACTTTGTCTACAGTAGAGCAGTTTCAAGAGGAGTGAATGAAAAGGTTACTTATGCCTTTATGGCTTGGTGATGGAAGATATGTTTTTGGACACTGTCAAACTGAAAACATCCATTATTTTCTAGGTGAATGATTTAACAAGTAAACTGCTGATTAGTGTTTGCTACCTTCTTCTCTGTCAGCTGTTAAAAATAAAAAAATAGGTTAGGAGCTCTAGCCCATGTTTTATGCACAGTGGTCTCTCAGAGAAGCCTTTTCATAACCAGGGAGCCCTGAGGGGCAGACAGAACATCTGCTTTTTGGTGCCTGTACCCTAAAGGATGTCAGGTGAAAAAAGCCCATGCCTGGATTCCAGCTGGATGTATGTGGGATCACTGAGCTGGTGAGCCTGAAGTAGTTCAGGGCATGCTTGGGAGTATAGTTCCTGGTGCCTGGGGAATTAGAAAATCAGATAGGAAGGCAGCTTGTAATTGCAGGTGCCTGTAGGTACAGCAGCTGTTGAACAAGTTATTTTAAATAAGTTTGAACCTGGACAACACAATTCTGCTTAATGTTTGCTGTAAGATTTCATTACATTTAGTCCATGCAACCTATTTCATGCAGTTAGTTTTCTTCAAAAATATTTTAGTATATTTTTAAAATAAAACTGACTGGTGGTGGGATTTTTTTCAATTGATACTTTCTCATACCTGAGGATGGATTAGGAAGATTGAGCTAGGGACCACTTTTGAGCAATGTGGACACACATGGGGCCAAGGGAGGGACACTTACAATGTATAAAAAGCAAAATCCTTTTGGCATCATAGCAACCCCATACAACAGTACCTGCTGGGAACTGACTGGCTGCAATGCAGCTGTGCCGTAAAAAGGGACGTGTATCCAAAATCAGATGTTTGTTCTTCTGATGGATGATAGGTTGAATGTGTGTGACCATTGTGCCTTTGTGGTGAGGACATCTACCCATGGACTGGGATGGGTTTAATCAGTTTTCACCTGCCTAAACTGAAGGTACAGAGAAAACAACCAGACTCTTCTCAGGAGTGTGCAGTGGAAGAACAATGGGGACAACTTGGAACAAGGAAAATTTCAGACAGATGCAAGAAAAACAATTATTCCCCGTGAGAGCAGATAAGGACTGACAGAGTTTGCCTGGAGAGGTGTGGCTTTTCCATTTCTTGGAGATAGAAACCCTTCACTGAATGTGGCCCTGGACAGCCTGTCCTGGCTTTGGAGCTGTCCCTGCTTTGAGCACAGGTTGCTGTCACAGGTCAGCCTGGCACTCTGAGCAGGACTCACACCAAACGGCCTTGGGAGGTCCAGTCCAGGCTTGGTTACTCTTTGACAAATATTATTTTCTTGGATTAGGCACAGTGTCTTGTACCAGACCTAAACTACTTTTAGGTGATTCAGTTTGGGAGCAGATGGTTTCTTTGTGGTAACTAAGCTTGGTCCCATTTGGGCAACTGGATTAGTGCTTAGTACCAGACTTTATATTGTATTCAGGCCAGCTGCTTCCCATAGTGATACAGCACACAGGTAGTACGGACATAGCCAGTTACCTTCCATGCCACTCTCCAGGCACAGATATCCTTTATCAGAACTATCAATAACAAGGAACCATCATTAAGTGGTTGAACAATGTCAGACAATATACTACAGTACCAAAAAGCCCTTTTCCTAGCTTATTTCTTTCAAATTTACACATCTTCTGGTGTAATGGCTTTTTCTATAGATCTATATGATTAAGAGAGTAAATAAGGCTGAGCTAGCAGGGTTTATTAATAAACAAGTAGCTTATTTTGACAATGACTGTTCCATCTAGGCAGTAAGAATTTGCACTGAGATTTTTTTCCTTCTCTGCTATTCTTACTTCTCCAAGTATTTTTCAACAAGGAGGTTTTCAGTTTTAGGGAATGGACACTCACCTAATGTATCTTCTTGATACTTATAACCCTAATTTTTGAGTGGGTCATGTTTATAGGATACCTTTCAACATTATTATACTTTATATGTATATCTATATCTGTATCTATAAACAATGAAATCTTTTTAATCAGTTTTCACTTTGTAACCTTTCAAGAAAATTAAATTAGTTTGAAAAAGAAAACCTTGTTGAAGTTAGTAAGCTTATTAATGATGGTAAGGGTTAGATTTTTACAAAGAAAAATTACTGTTTACTGTATTTCAAAAAGGTTTTACTGTATGAAGAATAATATGATATATGTAACTAGAAGTAATGGGAGGAAATTAAAAATAATTTAAACTTCCTGAAAACGAGTTCAATTAGACTGTAGAATAAGTTCCCAGGGGAAGCTGTAGAAGGCTCATTATATGGCTTATTTAAAACTAGATTAGATGAAATGCCTGAAGGGAGCAAGCTTGAGCTGTTTCCTGTAAGGCTGAAGGAGATTACCTCAGAGGTATTTTTTCCTTCTGAGATATTTTATTCTGTAATGTGGTCTTGGTAAGTCTTGTACATTTGTATGTGGGAATGTTCTGTAGATACTCCCCTTTCTACAATGCTTCTGTGAGATTTTAAAAATTAACTTTTTTTCCTGTGGTAGGAGTTTATCGGTCTTTGTACTGATGTGTATCACACTGACTGTGAGTAAAAACAGTATTTTTTTTTAAATACAAGATCAGGAATAACTTGCCAAAGTAGAAGTGTGTGGATACTTCCTTAATTTTTCTTTTAGAGTTAGAAATTTGCTGTTAAGGGGGATGTCTTTACAACCTTGACTCTGCATATCCATGAGTGGTCTGAAAGTTGTAATTGTGGTGCTTTCTCCTGTTCTCAGGGATGCAGCCCCTGGTGAGCCCAGTGTGTGCTTTGTGTGCTGGGGGTGACCTCAGGCCATGGCCAGGGCTGAGCCCCAGTTCCAGGGGTGCGCTGAGGAGGTCACAGTGCAGCTGCTCTGCAGAAACCCAGATCTGTCTGTTTGTCTGTCTGATTATTCTCTGTGCCAGTGGCTGGATGGATATTCCACACCAAGTGGAATAGCCCAAAGTGAAAGGATGTGGAAGAATGGCTGCATAGGCATTGCTGAGTGGCTCTCTGGTTTTCTCACCTGCTGTTCTGGCAAGAGCAGCACTGTTCAGTTTCAGAGACATTCTCTGTCCATTTTCCATGTGTAAACATGAAAACTCGGCAACATTTTTTTTTTTTAATTTCTAACTTAGTCTCCATTATTAACTCGTAAGTCATATATGATCTGAACTTTCCTTATTTGTATTTTTTACTTACATAGAAGGGGAAAGTTTCTTCTACAGTGGCTTTAGGAAAGATTTGATACTAAGCAAAAGAATTTGCTGGTCTTTATAGTCCTGTATTTGATTTTTTGTCAAGTACTCAATCAGGGTGGAAACTGAAAAAAACTAAAGAACCAGTGGCCTATAAATTTACAGTTCTACAGTGTGAATCCACAGTATTTGTTCCAACAAGTTATGATTTGATAGCTGATGCCAAAGGGAGTGTAGACATTCATTTAATTTTGGATCATTAGATCCAAAGCTGTCCTGGTGGTTATGGCACGCTATTATTTTTGTCCCTGTCAAAACCAATGAACAGTTGTACTAGTGATTGTCTTAGCTGACCAGAGATGCTCAAAACAGAAGATTAATGATGAAGAGCTGGACCATGCACAGAATGTTTCAAAGGGAAATTAACTTTTAGTTTGAAGTATATTAATATGGAATTTGCATTAATGTTACAATATAATCACAATAGTTTCATAAAGAAAAACACCTGTAGTTTATAGCACGTCTAAACAATTCATAGATTATTTGTTATTTTTTACTTGAAATGTAAAATTTTCTTTGGCCAATTTTCTTTGGCCAATAGTTACATAAGTTCTGTTCCTGTAATACAAAAATATCTTCATCACCAGAGACTATATTGTCATCCACCGCAATCATCATGCATGGCACATGCGCAAACAGGTTTCCTTAAAATTGTGATTAATCTCATCACTTCCAGTGGCACTGCTAGATGAACTTTCTATTATACTGAGTTTGCATGGCAAGGTTTTGGTAGTGGGTGGACTACAAGGGTGACTTCTATGAGAAACTTCCAGAAATTTCCCGATGTCCAGCAGAGCCAATATCAGCCAGCTCCTAAAAGGACTCGCTGCTGCCAAGGCTGGGCCAGTCAGGGATTATGGCAGAGCCTTAACAGAGTTAAGGGGAAAAAAGTTATTGCACAGGAGCCAGGAGAGAGGAGTGAGAATACATGAGAGCAACAGCCCTGAACTGGGGTCCAAGGTCAGTGCAGGAGGAGGGGCAGGAAGGGGCAGGAGCTGCTCCAGTCCCAGGAGCTGAGATTCCCCTGCAGCCCCCGGTGCAGCTGTGCCCCTGCAGCCTGTGGAGGCCCATAGGGAAGCAGAGATCCACCCACAGCCATGGAGGACCCCACAAGAGAGCAGGGGGATGCCCAAAGGAGCTGTGACCCTGTGCAGGACCTGTGACTCTGAGGGGGAACCGGGCTGGAGCAGTCTGTCCCTAAAGGGCTGCATCCTATGAGAGGGACAGAGCCATGCTGGAACAGTTTGGGCATGGAGAGGTCCCTAGAGGACTCTCTCCTGTGGGAGGGACCCCACACTGGAGCAGGGGAAGACTGAGGAGTTCTCCCCCTGAGGAGAAGGAGCAGCAGAGGCAACGTGTGATGAGCTGACCGCAGCCCTCGTTCTCCATCCTCCTGGGAAAGAAGTTGAGGGTGAGGAGAGGGAAGGTGTTTAAAAGCTTGGTTTAGTTCCAGATTATCCTCCTCTGATTTGATTTGTAATATATTCAATAAATTTCCCCAAGGGAAGTCTATTTTGCCCGTGATGGTCACTGCTGAGGGATCTCTCCTGCCCTTGTCCCAGCCCATGAGTCTGTCGTTACAATTTCTCTCCCCTGCCCAGCTGAAGAGGGGCTTTGGTTGGAACAAGGCACCACACCACAGACAGCCCACCACACTGAGCTTTATTTGAATTACTCTCTTTTCTTCTAATGGCCATTTTCTTTTAATTTTTCTTTTAGCTCAGAGGTTGTCCCATTCCTTATATTGAAATCTCCTATGACATTTTTTTGTTTCTGACAGAAGATACTTGCAGAGTTTTTCAGTTTAAATGGCTCACTACTCTGTTAAACCTTTCTTCACATTTTTACTTACCTGCTTGGGCTACTTTGGGATTGTGTATATTAAAACTGTGATCATAACAAGACACTGGCAAAAATGAGGTTTTAATCTGTGCAAAATGACAAACCTGGGAGGTACAGATGAACAGTGTTGTATATTCACTATATTAGGGATATTGTTTCTACGACCCAAAGTTTCTGCCCACTGTTTAATGGTAACAACCAAATTTGAAGCAATGGCTTGAATGAGTAGGAAAGAGATCAAAATTTTATGTTGACCAGACAGCAAAATGTTTTGATTTCATTATGATGCATCTGGCCACCAGGTGGAGACTTTGCTTTAACTTTCCCTAACCAAAGCTGCAAAAGAAGATATCAGCCTAAGAAGCCATTTGCACAAAAATAAAATAATCCCATTTATTTTCCAGGTCTTCTTGTAGATAATTCCTGCAATGAAAAGTTTCCTAAGCTGATCTGAGGAGGCTGAGCCTTAATTCTTTGAAAAAAAAAAGAGAGAAGCATAGAGTATAAGATCTTGCAATATATTGTTGAATTGTTTCATGAAATAATGGAATTTGCTAAAGTTAAATATGTTCTATCTGCTTGATTCTTCTTTTTAAGTGGCAGGGAATTGACCAGTTTCGAATTATTGTCATTAAAAATGACCTAGTTATAAAAACTCTTTGGCCTTTAGAATTTGCAGCAGGTTTAAATAACATTTATCTTTGTGTAGCATAGTTAATAGCAAAGACATAATTGCATGCTTTTCTGTAAGTGGAAGTCCCTAAATGCAAATACTAATAGACAGTGTCATCTATAACAATCTGCAAATTTATGGAGGAAATTGGTTTTCCAGGCTAGCTATTTATTAATATGGAGGAGAGTAATATTAAATTGGAGCTCCACCATATTTCTTTACATTTTTATGCAATGAAGAGGCTTCAGACAGAGGTGAGGACCCATTGCCCTGTAACTAATCTGTCTGCAGAGTTTCAGTAATGGGGTGGGAAAATAAAGTATTTTTCCTTTCTGATCAGCAATAATAACATTTTTCAGCTACAGACTGGTTGGAAAAGGGAGATATGTGAGTAAATCTGGGGGCTGAGTCACAAGTGAATGAAGGAAATAAAAGGCTGATATCATGAATCAGATTATTTTGTGCAGGAGTGTGTCAAAAAAAACCAACAAAAACAAGAGGATGAGTTGATCTTGGATAGGTAAAAAAATCCATATAGATGTGGTTTAAAAGGGTGCACATGACAGTGTTGAGTGACAGAGCAATGAGAGCTGCAGTCAGGTGAGGAATGAGGCTGGTGGTGGCAGGTAGAGGGGTCTCAGGGATTCCAGCACTATTCTACTATTCTGCACTTTGATGTGCTTAGTTTATTCCCTTGTTTTCATCCTGAAGACCTTTGGGCAAAAGAAGGGATGCCAATCCTGTTCCTGCTTTTGGCATATTCCATCAGCAGATACATCTGAAAAATGTTCATTTGAAAGAAAGAACAAGTAGAATTAAAGCCTAAGCCATGGCTGGTGGCATCTGCTTTGGGCCTGGGGATAAACACAATATTTGTCTGTAGCAGTGAGAGGGAGTTGTGGGATGGAAGGAGATGCTCTTGTAGAAAAATGGTTACTGTTAAAAAAAAAGGGAAATTAAATTTAAATAAATAAATAAATAAATACTAGAAAAACAGTTTTAAAGGTTCCAAAGAACTTTTAGGATCAAGTAGTGCGTGGGAGTTGGACAGTTGAGGAATTTTTTTACAGGTTTTGATTTGGTATGAAACCTGCAGGTACTTACAAAGCAGTGAGGGTACCCAGTGAGTTCTGCTGAGGTTGCTGCTGCACTTAAATGTGCCTCTAGGCCACACTCATCCCTTGTGTGCTGCGGAAAAGATTCAGGGTGCCTTAGGCAAGCTGCTCTGGATGGGCTCTCAGTTTTCAGTACAGAACTATTTTTCCCCCCTATTATCCACATCTATCTTCTGTTTTTTTTTTTTTTTTTTTGAGATAGAGAACAAATTTTGGAAATGTGTTTAATCTTAATTTGAAGACATCACATTAATTCATTCATCATAGATAATTGACCATTTGTCATTAGAAATGTGGATCTTTAGTTTTATTATGAATTTGCCTTTTTTTATGTTCTAGACATTGGTGGTATTTGGTGCTCCTGTTTAACTTTCTAGGGAGTTCATTATGAAACATTAGAAAAATTATCCATAAAGACTAAAAAAAAAAGAGCCTGATAATTAATGATAAAACTGTACTTTAGTGCTATATGAGTGGATGAGGGGTGTGGGGCACTCTGAGGGCAGGTTCTCCTGGAGTGGACCATTTGTTTCATATGGGCTCATAGTTCCATGTGGTTAGAGGGAGGATAATCTAGCACTCAAGATCTGGAAACTGCCTGATGTCCCTCATTTGTGACAGGCAGTTCTTTGGGTGCCACTGTTAGTGTGAAATACTATAGTGGGGGAAAGCTTGTGTTCACATCTCTAAGGTTCATCCTCATTAGATCTTCTATGATGGTGCAATCCACAGTTCTTGAGGGTGAAATTTTGATTATATTACTGAGATTTGATTTATAAAAGAGGACTGTTACATAACATGCAGGTTTAAATGTGTCCCTTAATATTTTCCTTTCTTTCTGAATTTATACTATTTTCCTCTCTGTATTTCGAAGCAAAAGACTTTCAGCAGGTTCTTTAAAGGGCAGTGAGGTTGCTAGAGCTTATTTAGTGATTGGCCATTATGCATAAGCCAAAGAATAGCATTAATTGCAGCAAAATATTAAGCCCCTTATTGAGATTTTTTTTTTTAATACAGCTTTGAGATTTGTTGAAATAAATCAGACTAACATAGACATGGACATTATTTGCATTTGATCAATTCATGTGCTGGCCTAAGCTGCTGAACTATTCAGGCTGAAGGTTTTCTCTATTGTCCTTGTTCCTGTAGATATCACAGAGGAGAAGATTAAGAGCATTATAACTTTAACATAAAACTCAGAAGTAATATAATAGGAAAAGATAGTCTACATACAACAAAAGGAAAATTTGCACGAGCTTACTTTTATCCAAACATTTGACCTCCAGCTTAGATGGCTTAAAAATGAGGAAGAAAAACTTGTACCCATTTGTCCTGGTGCAGTAATCTGAAAGTTAACACACTGGGAAATATTTCTCCCTAACTCTGAACTGGATGTGCATTTTTTTTTTCTTTTTAATTAAAATCTGCATTTCTCATTCCAACCCCGTGATGGCCAGCCTAGCGACCTGTTGGAAAATAATAACATTCTGCATTTATTCAGCATTCCTCATCAAAATATCTAGAAATCTGCCTTTCTGATATATCAGTTGTTTCATTGTTCAGATCTTCCACTGGCTCTTTCTGTAAGCAGCACTGAGTTTGAACTGTCTTCAGAGCACTTGACAGCTCTGTCTCTGGTTGTATCTTGGATCCTGTGTTTTGTCAAGTCCCCTTGACCTGGCTTTTTAAACCTCCCTGAGGTTCAAACACTCATTTTCTGGTAACATCCTCACAGTAGTTTATGATTTTATCACGCTGTCCTTCAGGTGAAGAACATTTAGAAATTCAGTTTTTGACATATATACTAGAGCTGAGTCTATAGCAATATAAAGTAAACGAAAGGAATTCTTAAATCTGAATCCCTCTAAAAGTCTCAAAGCATAGACATATGCCATTTCAAGTTGATAGAATTTAGCTTTATCTGGTTGTGATGAATTGCCCAGTGCTGAATACAGAATTGATGGTTTTGGAAATCATCAGCTGGGCAGATCTTGCCACTGGAAGGTTAGAGGCACCTAAAAAGAAAGGGGGATTGAAGGCATAATTTTTTTGTACATTTATTGTCTTCAGTGTTGTTAATTTAAAGAAAGGTTTCAGTTCCAAAAGGATGGCTCAAATTTTGTGTAAATACTTATATTCAAATAATGGTACTGCTTGATTCAAGAATTATTTTATTAAGTAAAGAAAGTTCTGCAGGAGTCTAGCTAGCAAAAAGTACTCACATGGCAACTTTCCAGTCATCCTCCCTACCCACAAAATTGGATCTTCAGGGATTTGAATGTGGTCACCTCATTTCAATCTGTTTGTTTGAATCCATGATGTATTTTCTATTTCTTATTCTGACAAAACAATCAAATAGAATGGGAATGACATGTTTAAGGCTGGTTATAGTAGCATTTAAGGCAGTATAAAAAAAGTGAGTTGGTCTGGTTACTAAATCACTCTAATAAAGAACAGCATTGCTTATTTTTATTTTATAGTCTCCTGAACAATAACAACAGTAGCTTCTCCACTGTTTTCATTTTTAGTGAAAGCAAATATTCTGGAGAATAAGATGGAAAAACATCAGAATTATTGAAATAATTATGCTAATATTCAAAACAATGATTTGCATGTCACTGCTATATAAAAAATGGTTCCTTCTTTTTCAGATTTTTTTTTTAGATATAAAACATCTATCAAGTAAACAGGAAAGGAAAACTGTCTTTTTCTGAGTGGTTTCATTTCCAGTGTTTCTTCAGCTTCCCCTCAAGGGTCAGACTCAATAAACAGCTGTGCACTATGTGTGAATAAAATCAATGTTGCAGAACTGCATAGCACACCAACAGAAAAGCGTTTTAATTCTTTTCTTTTTGAGTGTAACAGAGACACTTATGAGTTTAACTTTTCCCATTCCAGTATTTACTCTTGGTGCTTGCACCAAGAAAGAATTCAAAACAAGAAACAGCTGGAGCCTTTTCTTTACCCTTCACCTGCTATTCACATCAATAACCCTTGAAAACACAAATGTGCTGGCAAGTCACACACAATTTTCACTGCACCCACTTTTGTATGGAGAACAAAAGTAGCTTCATCATCTCAGTCAGGATAATAAGTATTAGAAATCTGCATGACACCATTTTCTTGAAAAACTCTTATTTCTTGTGTTACGGGACAAAACCTGATTCACACGGAAAGGATATTCTGATTCATATTTTAAAAAAGATACATGTATATTCTTTATTTGTGTGCATGATTTTCTTCTTCTTGGATCATGAAGAGCAAGATACACCTGTTAATAGGCAGGAGACACAAACAACAGAATTTATACATGCAAAGAGTGTATTGTTTATGAGCCTCTTCTTCCTCAGGATTGTAAAACCTGGAGGGAGGTGCTTGACTGCACCACCCTTGGCTGACTTGGTCTGCAGTGAACAGTCATGGAGGAGAGCTTGGCTCTGTGGCAAGTGTTGCCAGTAGATGTAATAAAAACATTGCCTTTATAACACCCTATATTGCTTCCAGTATTGCTTCCCAGGTAGTTGCCTGAGGAGGCCCTGCTGATGGGGGCAAGGACACAGAGGTGGATGGGCAATGGAGTGTTACAAATCCTCCCAGATTTACTCTGGGAGACGTAGGAGTTTCAGAGGAGATTCTGTGTTTCGTTCTATGCCAGGCTAGCCTGCAAACATGGGCTGAATGAGTCTTTCTGGGTTATCAAATTAATCTTCCAGCTCTTCTAAGTCATCCAGAGAAATAGGAACAGTTTTGCACTGATCTTGCTGATGTACTCACAATGGCACAAGAAAAGTCTTTTCTTCTTCCTATAAGAAAAGTCTTTTCTTCTTCCTGTTCCTATAGGATCTAATGTAACTGAAAGCAAGACTGCTTTGAAAGTCCTTGGAAGCTTTTCAGGATTTTTCTGCAAGTAAAACAATAGTGTTTTCTTACACAAAAATCCAAGTAGTCCACATGGAATAAAGTTTCTCAATTCCCTGTCTCAGAAATGAAAACTGGAGTAATGATGGTTTCATTTTTCATGGTTAGGATTTGTAAATAGAACATATTCATGCATTCATACATGTAATGATGTGTGGTATAATATTGTTATATACATGTGAGGTGAATCATTCTGACATAAGATAAATTGTAAACTAAGCTGCAAGAGAGTGTTCTGACTTCAGCAGAGATCTTGATTTGGGTGTGGTAGAGGGTACAAAGGGAACAGAACCACAGCACAGCCATTCAGGTGTTGACTGAAACTGGCCACTGCAGTAAAGTCATGTGATTCATGTAGGAAAATACTTACCTGTTGCCTTTCCATGTCAGAAAACTGTCATGAGTTGTAATCTCAGGAATGCCAGCATTTCTCTTAGGGTGACATACTTTGAGAAATACAGAACTTAATTGACAGCTGAGAAAGCCACAGGTTGATTCTTTTGGTTCACATTAAAAAATAAATAACAAGAAACAGATAAATTAATAGGCAAATAGGAACTTTAGTGATACCCATAATGGTCCAGTCAGTGCAAATATGTGTGTCATCTTTCTTACAGTACTATGTTTCTGTATTAATTTATATAGCTTGATATATGAAAATGGGAAATGGGAAATGGGCTAAGCCAGCTATGATGACTTCACCTCCCTGAAACAGGCTCATTCAAAAGTTATCTTCTCAGCCAGTGGAGACAAATAAGCACATCTAGGGAAGTACTTCATCTCATGGAATAGGTGTCCTGGGAGGTGCTTTAACTGTCTTGCTTTTGTGTGTGGACCACAGAGGTAGTTTAGAGACAAAAAACCTCCTTAGATGCCTGAAGTTAGGGTGGTTGTATCCTGTCTCTAGCATACAGCCTTGAGCTGGGCAGGGCCATTATTCAGCTGCTGCCCTGCTCCATAGGGCTCCACAGTGGGAGTTCAGGCTACAAGGGCTCCCTTGGAAGCAGCTCTATATTAAGAGCCCAAGATGACTAACTCAGATTTTCTGAACCATATCACTAAATCTTGGCGTGTCATTTTTGGGTGTTATCTTGCTTTAGTTTGTTTGATTCTGACCTCCAGCCTCTAAAGTGGAAAAACAATATCCAGTTTTATTCATTTATCTATTTAATTCAAACTGGAAATTAGTTTCCTTGTAGCTTGAGCCTTGAAGCAGGCAGGAACCTTAGTGTGAATTGTCAGTGGATCACGATAAAGTAGCAGGGCTCTCACTGCCAGATCTGTCTGTGCACTTACAGAGCGTGCTCAGGGACAATTTCTTCTGCACATTTGACGGTTTGACAGACATTTTTTTTCCCGATCCTTAGAAGAAACAAAAAGATTTTTTACACTTCCTAAAGATGCTGATTCCCAAAGCTCTGTATTGTGAGTTTTTTATTAAAGCATCCCAGTGTCACAGCATCCAGACTCATGCTGTCCTAGTTGATAGTCAAGAGGGATGTTTGCAGGACTGACTGCACACTGACCTCAGGTTTCCAGCAGCAGCAAAAGTGCCTCAGGGAAACTCAAGAGATTTATCATAATGCTGTTTGTTTATAGGGACTTTCAGGTGCAACAGAGACTGACAAGTACCATACCACACAGCTTAAACAGTAAAAAACATAGCAATAACAATATAGAAAGTCAGGCACTCCAATATTTACATCATATACCAAATTTTTCTCTGCTCACTGATGTTAAGCATTCCCAAGAGCTGTTTTCCTTGTTATGCTGGCGTTGCTGGGCCTATAGTTCAACACACTGTACTGGGTATAAATTTACAGGGCTTTTTGTCTCTCTCTCTTATTCCTTAAGACCAGTCAAACTTTGCATAAAGTCAAGTGTTTTAAGGAAGATTTGGCTTCATGGACCCATGTGATTTTTCAGAGGCACTAACCCAGCCCTGTGATACAGGGCTGATATATGGGAACAGTTTTGCACTGATCTTGCTGATGTACTCACAATGGCGCAAGAAAAGTCTTTTCTTCTTCCTGTTCCTATAGGATCTATAATGTGATATAATGAAATAATAATATAATATAATGTGATATAATAATATAGTATAATGTGATATAATGAAAATTTGCTGGCTACAGTTTGGCTTTTCTGTTTACCCTTCTGTGAAAGGGAAGGGTAAAACCCTCACTGGTGAACTGAAGAGCTCATTAGCTGTAAGGCAGATTCCAATTAGAGACTCTCAGTTTTCCTTTGATATAAAGACCTCACTTAGGTACCTACCTACATTGCCCATTGCTGTGAAATCTGAATAAGTTGCAGAAATATATCTTTCTCCTAGACTTGCCATGTGAAAGTTGTGAAAGAAAAAGAAATGTTTTGTTTCCTTGCTGCTCAGATAGTGTTCTGAGACTAATGTCCCAGTCCATAGGCCTTTGTGCAAAAGTTGAATTTTAGGAAATTGAAATGAAACACTGAATTCCAAGTACAGAGTAATTAAAATTTTTAATACTCCAGGCCTTGTAACAGGGTGCCCAGGGAAGTGCTGAAATCACCGTCCCTGGAAGTGTTAAAAAGCCTGTGGATGTGGCACCTGGAGACATGGTTTGGAGTGAACGCAGTGGTGCTGTGTTAATGGTTGAACTCAATGATCTTGAAAGGCTTTTCCAACCTTAAAATTCTGTGATCTAAATATAAATTTTTTTAACTTGAATGGTTTTCAGGTCTTAGGGTGGGATGAATCCCTCCCTGCATATTCTCCACTGGCTACAAATGGAGCATCAGCTTCCAGATTAGAGCAGGCACTGCCCTGCATGGCTCTGAAGATGCACAAGATTAATTTAGATCTAAACAGCTAAGCCCCAGAAGGCATCTGCTGAGGCACCAGTCCCACCTTGGTGTTTGCTGTTGGGAGTTCAGGCAGCTCTGGGCTCAGCACACATCCCTGGCACAGCTGCTGATACTCCCTGGGCTGTGAGCACCTAAAAGTCTGGCAAGTAATTGAGTGTAGATCATATACCATAAGGTTCCTGAATTCAAGATAGGAAATTATTGGAATATTTTTCTTTCCAGTAATTTCCTCAAATGTTTGGGGAACTTGTTTCAAAATATTATGCAGCCATTAGGTTTTTTTTTTTTTTTCCTTTTTACTTTTAACTCAGGGCAACTCAGATTTCAGCTCAGATTTCATCTTTGCAAATATTTTCTTCAGGTTTAGTTACTTTTTTAAGAAAAATTGTTTATTTATTGCTTTTACAGTTTTTTTTTACAGAGTTTTTTTGTTGTTGTTCAAACAGTTATTATGTCTTTACCTGCAGGTGATACCACCTTTTTTAATTCTGTGAGTTGAATAATGTCATAGCTATGCAAGTTACTACTGTTCATGAAAAGTAAAATAGAGCTGTACATGAACTGAACACTTCAGAGTTTATGCTCTCCCAAGCAAGGAAAATAATTTAATTTACAGGGTGGATGTATAGGAGTATAGAGGATAATAAAATAAATAAATAAAAGAAACCAAAAAACAAAACCAAAACCAAACAATAAAAAATCCAAACCAGAAACCAAACACAAAACCTGTAATTCAAAAGTCAAAATTTTCAGGACTTTTTATATATATAAATATATATATGCACACATGAGTATGAAAAACTAATGCATAATCTCCTGATCAACCACCCTTGAAATAAAATATAAGCAAAAAGGACACAGAAATGACACTTATGGCAGCTTATAATATTCTCCAAAGTCACTCCCCCACTATTGGTCTTACAAATTGGTGGCTGATTGAAGTCTAGACTGCAAACCACATTGGATTGTGCAGCTCTCAAACCACACAAGAATGGAAAGTATTATAGCAGCTGTTACCATGGACGTTGACAGAAATCTGAAAAGTGCAAAGGATAAACATAACAAAAAATAAAACCTTTCCAGATGGCTGTACAGCTCCCTAAAAATATACACTGCCACTGAAGGCTGGCTGGATTGAAAAGATATGTTGTCTAAAATAAAAAGGCAGTAGAAGCTACTGTATGTAAAAAAAAAAAAAAAAAAAAAAAAATAATTGCAAGATGTTGGTAAGTAATTTTTTGTCTCCAGTCTCTGTAGAACTTAACTATGCAATATAAAGCTGCATATGGGAGATATAACTAATATTAGTGCATAGATAATAATGTAAGAACTATTCTGGATGGATAGTTAAGTAATAAATGCTATTTGGGAACATTTTGATAAAACAATATTATTGGAGTAGGAAAAGCAACTAATCCCAGTGTTGACAAGTCTGCCTGCTTCTTTTCTATCCCAGTCTCACCACGCATGTCCATGGCAGTGTCACCTCAAGATTAGACTAACATGACTGATTTATAAGAGTCTGGTTTTGGTATGTGGTCCCCAGCAAGCAAAAGAAATGAAGCTGGAACTCATGCATGAGAGCTTGTCAGTGTCTGCAAATTGTACTTCCCCTGAATAACTGCCTGCTGTTTAAGATGAATGGCAATTCCATATATCATGACACATAGTGAACACCATTAGCAGATTTATATCTGGGTGTCAAAGTGCACCTGATTACCTTCTACTTTCAGAAACTTTTGCCAGTTTGGCTGAAATTTCCCTCGCCCATTTTTCTGCAGGAAAAAGATAAAAGGGAGATAATCATCACAGCTCCTCCCTTTTCAAGACTTAAAGGACATGGGGCTGCATTGCATGTGATTTAAAATGAGAAGTCAGTCAGTGTTTTGCAGTGTTTCAGCATCAAATTATTGTGACAGATTTCTACTACGATGATCTCATACCAAGATTATTCTTCAGATAGAAATAGTTATTCCTTTTTTTTTGTTGTATCATCTTGGATATATTTCTAATCAGCTTCTACTCATACTTCATTTGACCAAACAAACCAACCACCCCTCCTTTACTTACCTCTCTTGAAATCTGTTCTCCTTTCCTTGATCAGCCTTGTCTGCATTTCTCAGTTTGATCAACAGCCAGAGGGGTGGGTGTGACATTCTGCTGTTGGTCATGCACTGGGAAACAAAGAAAGGAGCAAAACAACAGCCTGACACCTGAACTTAAGAATTGTAATTTTTAAGCATTTAACTGTGATGTCTTAACGTTATCTAAACATTTTCAGTAGCATAGAGGCACATGTAGAGCACAGAGTGATATTTCTGAAACAACTGTCTTAATTTCCACTGACTGTCAGTATAATTCCACACTCTATTGCTAATTTTAATCTAAATTGCTTCCTTTCAGGCCTAAAACCATGCAATCTAAATAATATATTAAACATGAAGGATCCAAATGAAGCCTGGCAGTCAGTCAAGGTGAGATTACAGGCTGTTTAAAATGAGCATGTGCTATTTTAGAGGCAGGTGTCTCAAAGGTAATTGTCATCATCTTCTCCTCTGGATTATTCCAGAAATCATCAGGAAGATTGTGTACTTCCATTAGCCTCGACAGCTGGTTCTGCTGACGCCAGGATGTCATAAAAAGTGTGCTTAGAGTGATGATGCATTTCTCATGGAGAGCACATGGGTACACCTAAGAAATGCTGCTCTGAACCAGGAATTTGTGTGAGTGACTCCTTCCTCCTGCATGATAGAAAAATCACAAATTATTAAACTTGAAAGAAAAGATGCCATCTGAGATTCCGTCCCAGCTTTTATAAAGTGCCTTGGATGCAACCTCCAGGTTCAATTTCTTACTGTACAGTCACTCACAGGAAAATGGTACAACAGACATCTCTGTTCAGATTATGGGCTCTGCTTTCCTAACTACATTTCCTAGCCAATCAACAGAGCAATAATTTAAAAAATGTATTTAAAACATGCCTATGATTTTATGAACCTATAGACATTTTCTACATTCTTCACTCTCTATGTCATTCCACAGCTAAATTAGGAAGTTACATCCTGGCTTGGTAAAGTGCTCACATAAAGAACAATTATTTGCACTATTTATCATGGTTGCTTAGGTGTTCCCTAGCTGTTTTGATTAATTAAGCCTCCAGAAAGCCTCTCTCCCCAACTTTAGCAATTCTTGTTTATTAAAACCATTACAATCCTTTCTCAGGATCTTCCTGTTGAGCTATAATTTCATTATCTCAGTGTCTGGCTCCACTGGGGTGTTTCTGTTTGAATGCAAGAAGATTAGAATGTTAACCCTTTGTTTTGTGCATTGTACATGGTCTCTGATATAATTATAAATCAGTCATTGTAACTACTCTACAGTCAGTAGCTCCAAGCAAAGCAGGAGCAGCAGAACAGAGCTCTATGAAGCAAAGATTAGATTGCTAAGTGTGAAAAAATCCAGATAGTCTCCTTTCTAGACTGCTGAAGGAATCTAATACAGGAAATGCCAAGTCCAGCAGCAAGGTTTTTTAATGGACTTTAAGGATTGTATGATTAGAGAGTATCAAAAACAGTAACAAGTTTTTAAAAATAACTCTACCTCCTTCCCCCCAGCCTCTGTTCTCTTGCTTCTCATCAGGGCCAACTCAGGGCTTAGATGAAATTTTGCCACTGCATGGGTGAGCATCAGGGACATTTATTTATTTGTTGTGGGGTGACATTTCAGTTTTGTCATGGAGCAAAGAAGGATTTTGGGAGGACAGAGTAGGCAATAACAGGCTTGAAGGAGCTTTTAAAAGCTCTAGTGAAGTAATGGCAAATGGGAGAGACTGGTCTGAGGAGCTTTTCCTCTGTCCCTACCCTGCCAGCGAAATCTCTGGTGTCTTCCAGAGAGAGCCTTTACCCCATAGAAAGGATGCTGGCCACATGCTCAGGACATAGATCCACTTTTCTGGATGTGGAAGTGAGGAGTATCCTTCCCATGCTTGTCAGCTCCCCAGAGCTGCTTCTTTTGTTCCCACCGAGCCCATTAGTAAAAAAATTATATCTGTGTCCCCCTTCCCTTCCCTTCCCTTCCCTTCCCTTCCCTTCCCTTCCCTTCCCTTCCCTTCCCTTCCCTTCCCTTCCCTTCCCTTCCCTTCCCTTCCCTTCCCTTCCCTTCCCTTCCCTTCCCTTCCCTTCCCTTCCCTTCCCTTCCCTTCCCTTCCTTTCCCTTCCCTTCCCTTCCCTCCTCATAAGATTTATTTCCATAGGAAGTTTTTCTTCTGGCTCAGTTCCTCATTCTCCAGTCCAGGAAAAGACAGGGTCTCCTGCACCACCTCTAAAATCACCTTGTTGTTCTTTTTTCACCATGTCAGGAGAAGGATCTGCACCACTGTCCACACTGGAACCCTCTCAGGTTTCACCCTGTTCCCAGTTTTCCATTCTCCTGTGTTCTTTCCTGTAGCTCCAGCCATCGGTTGGGATTGAGAGCAGGAGCTGGTTGGACATGAAGGAAAGGGCTGGAAGTGACACATTTTTCTTCTCCCTTCTCTCAGGTCCTGCTCCCAGTCAGGAAAGTTGTCAGGGAAGCAGAAACAAGAGGAAATAGAGACAAAGAAAGCAGGCACCAAAACTGCCTTGGCACCTGCCTCCTAAGATTATGCTTGAAACCAATCCTGCTACTAGCCAAAGTATTAAAAGACATTTTGAAGGAAAATATCAGCTTTATATAACCTCATGTGTTATCAAAGGTATTTTTTTGTGTGATCAGTCTATTATCCTAGTTTTGTTTAGTTTAGCTTAGTTTAGGTTTGGTGTTTTGGCTTTGTTTTTGTTTTTGTTTTTTGTTTGTTTGTTTTTGTATGTGTGTAGGGTTAGAACTTACCCCTTCAAATTTTAGGAAAAATACTTTCTACCATCCTGTGTAGAAATTTGGTTCTGCAGGTGGAGATGATGGCAAGTAATAGAGAATGTAGGGTGGATTGAAGGGCTGTTAGAAGGGGAGAATGTGCAGAAGGGGATACTGGACAAAGAAAGGCCACTGTTGGTGTCCTCAAGGGATCAGTCTGTGACAGATCTTGTTTAATGTATTTGTTAATTAAATATAGAGAAATAAATATGGGATTCTGAAATTCAGAATTGATCATAAAGCTGGGATGTAGGGCTGAAACAGAGGGCTGGGGAGGGAACCATCCATTAAAAGAAGGCAGGTGGATCAGATGACTCAGGCTGCTGAAATGAAAAGCATGAGATGAAACTTGAGAGTTTCAAATTACAATACTTGGCACTCAAAATACTCAGTAGTATTTTTTTTTCTATAAATAGAGGATTTCTAAATTGGAAAACAAAAAAGATCATTCATTAGATGGAAGATGACTATGAGCTGCCAACGAATTTACTTGGCATCAGGTGTTTTCCATTCTAAAAAGCATTATTTAAATCTTAGTTGACAGAATAAAAGAGTTTTCCTTTTTAACCTTACTGAGTTTCAGAAGGGATAACTTTCTACAGATACTTTTGGAGAACAAATGTCAAACAGGAAAAAGGTTCTGAAATTAAAAAAAATTAAATTTGGTCTTCGTGAAGTGTAGGGAAAAAGAAAATAAAGAAAAAGGGTGAATTACTGGAATGATGTTCCAAATACCCAACTGGAGAAGGAATCAAAATTGTTTTAAGATGATGTTTGGTAAGCTACTGAGAGGGACTGCATATTAAAATAAGGGAGTTTAAGGTTGCTGTGGATGAACAAACCCTTGGACATTTGATGCCTCTGACAGAAGACTTTGTCACTTTATATATTAATGACCTCTTTCTGTTATGGAGTTGCTTGCAGGAAGAGGGTGGATTTTTCCCTGCTGATCCAGAGAGGGCTAGTGAGGACTGTGTGGGGAGAGCTGCCTTCCCCTGATTGTTGTGCAAAACCAGAAATATCCACCTCCAGTTTGTCTGGATATTTGCATATTCAAGAGACTGCAACAGCTCAGGCTGGTGGATACTAATTTTAACCCACTCTTCCCCACTGTGGGATGTGCTTGGCTTTCTCAGTTCATATGCTTTGTCTGAGTTTACACAAAAGGAGTTAATCTCAGGCCAGCTAGACAGAGAAAGTTGTACCTGAGTCACGGCAAATCTTTATTTAATAAATGCTAAATAACAATAGTGCTGTAGGGCATTGATAGCAACACTCCATTTCATCAGCTGCACTCAGTAGCTCAGGTGATCCCTTCCAGTCCTGTGTTTCTGTTTAAAATTGGTTGAAACATGAAATCTTTATTCAGGCAAAACTTTTCTTGGAACTGTACTGAAATTTTAGTTCTCTTTAATATTTCTTCTTCTGTGAAGATTCCCTGCTCTCGTAAACATTTCTTTTCCCTAAATACCAATCCATTCCCATAAAAAAAAACCACAGTGTGCCAATAATGTACAAAGGCTCTAAAAATTTACCAAGCAGGACGCATCTGAAATAATTGTAAAGAAACCTAATGATACAGGAAGGCACTAAAAGATAGGAATAGATAATTTTCCATTCCGTTTATCAAATAGCAATAAATAGCTTATTTTTCCCCCAAATATCCACCAAAACTTATTTGGTGTTTTACTTTAAAAAGAATGAATGAGAAATAAAACCCCAGAAATTATAGTAAGGGCAGAATGAAATATTACTGTTCAAAATAAAAGAAAACATTTTAGTTTTGATTAAAAAGCAATACTTTTAAATAACTAAAAATGTTAATGTACTCAAATGTGTTTCTAGAGGAATATTTTTCACTGGGATGTGGTGCTTTCTGGTTTTATTTTTTTGTTGTTGTTTTTGTGGTTTTTGTTGTTGTTGTTGTTTTTCCCTTAAACCTTTAATTATCTTTATTTAGTTTTAGAACACTCCTAAACTAAGTTTGATTCAGACACAGACTGGACAGGGAAATAGATAATGTGAGCATTCAATACACCAGTGATTAAAGTGATCCAGAAGATGCATTTCCAAGCATAGCCCAAGAAGGTTACACTATTTCAAAAGAGAAAGTATGTCATGATTGCCTTGTTTTGTGTATTCTTTTATATTTTTTAAGCTAGTCTCTCCTGGCATCTGTTTATTGAACCACAGAGACCATTGCCTTCACTTAATATAGCAACTCTTGCTCATAACTGAGTGATTTTAAAAGACATTTTTTAAGTATAGACTTGAGTTCACCATGTTCTGAGGAACACAGGTGATTTAAATTGTTTCCTTTTATTCAGGATTTGGGGAGTTTAGTGTCATGTGTATTGCAAAACTTTTCTTAAAAATCTTCTTTCCAGTCCTTAGTCTGGTAATGGGATTCTAAATATTACCTTCTCTAATTTTGTGTGAAGAAAACCAATGCCTGCTAACTCTGATTCCCATGAGCACTATTCCTTGTTTAGGCACATCTTGTGTGAATAAACATTTCCTGATACACTTTCTTCTTTGTGAAACCCTGTAATTTTTGAGACCTCTGAAAGCAGAAATGAGGAGACACCTTTTCACTCTGAAGAAATAATTTTGAACTCTGGGATTTATGTTTAGTCTGTCCAAGTGTTTGAACAAACCAAGGTCAAGGGACCAGGTATTGTAATTTGGCTGGTTTTGCTGCTGTGTGGGACAAGGATTCCTGCAAGCCTCTGGCCTGAGCTAACCAGTGCTCTTCCAGGCTGCTCCTAGGCACGGTCTAGGATTGAATTTGTGCCATGGAGCATTCCTTGCTGGCACTTTGAATGTGATGGAGAGCAAGGGAGCTTTTTCAGTGTGGGCATGGAGAGGATTGTCATGGGTTGGTTCATTATTATTGCAGAGCCATAGTATCCTGTGCCTGAAAGGCAGGATACAGAGTTTCTCTTAGATAAATCACACAGTGCCTACCCATAGACACATGTGGGTGTAAAATGACTGGGTAGCTGAGAGTGCTGTAGAAAACATGACCAGGTCAAGTGTAATGACAAGTTCATATTCACCAAGAATATCAAAGTAGAAAATGTTTCTGTCAAAAGAAACAAAATAGTTGTGGGGCCACAGGAAGTGTGATTTCAGATAAAAGTGCCAACTGCATAAAATTTAGGTTATGTGGGAGTAGGGGTGATAGACTGAATCTTGGAAAGACATCCAGAATTTAAAGATTTTTTTTTAAAGGCAATAGAATTACTGGTGGAAGAGTACAGCAAAGGAAAGCATCCTTACAATGAGTTTGAATAGATCATGAAATAGTTTTTCAGGGAATGTAGAGATAGCCATGCCAACCACAGATTGTACCTCTGTATTTTTTTTAGCTGATTGAGTTAATTTTCCTCATTGTAGCTTGTATGGTGCTATGTTTTTGATTTCTGATGAAAACAGTGCTGACAGCACAGTTTTAGTTATTAGTGAACAGCACCAAGGCATTTTCTGCTTCTGACTCTGCTCCCCCAGTGAGGAAGCTGAGGGTGCACAAGAAGATGGGAGGGGACACAGTCAGGAAAACTGACCCCAGCTGACCAAATACCATAGGACATCATGCTCAGCAGTAACAGCAGAGTGGGGGAATTTTGTCAGGGCTGCTATAACGAGGAAACTGGCTGGCATTGCTCTGCTGGAGGAGGGAGATTGGGGTTTCAGCACAGCTTTTTTTTTTTCCTTGGTTTTGTTTTTCTTTTCTTCTTTTTGCCTTTATTTTTAACTTTTCCCATTGAACTGTGTTTATCTCAGCCCACAAGTTTTCTCACTTTTACCCTTGTGATTCTCTCCCACATCCTGCTGCGGGGGAACGAGCATGTGGCTGTGGGTGCTCAGCTGCTGGCCAGAGTCAGCCTGCAACCACAACTAAACTGAAAAAGAAGTAGAAACTACACTGCCTGGAAAATTCTGCCCTGAGAAGCTTGTCTAGGACTGTCAAAGACAGTTAGCATGGTACCTTCATAACATGAGAAACACAAAGGTGAGTAAGAACTAACTTTCTGAACTTTTTCTAACTTTCTGAACCTCAGAAAGTTAGAAAAAATGCAAGATTATTAATCCTAGGCATGCTGCCTGGATCACAAGAAAAAAGTTATTAATATTATTAGGCTGTATATTGAGAGTCATTGATATTGAGGGATAAACTACTCCAGATTGCACAGAAAGAGATGAGAATGTCTTTATCATTGTCATTGAACATTAAAAGAAAAATTATAATGTTAGCAAAAGGTAATTACACTCATTCTACAGATATACTCACCTGGTGTAAATCAGCAGATTTCTTTTGCCATGAGAATTTTGGTGATTTATAAACAGAGGAGAACTGTTTGTGCTCCTGTGCTGTCCTTGTAACACTGTTTGGACCAGAAACATTCATGCTCATGTTCTCCAGAATTTTTAGATGCTAGGGTTTGTGGAATTGTTGGCAGCCTGAGAAGTGCCATCTAATCACTCTTGTTAGGTTAATGGAAAAGCTGTTTGACCACACACCAAATACTTCACAAAACCAATAAAAAGTGAAAGTTATTTAAAATTCCAATGAACAGGAGCCATGAGCTCAGTCTTGAAGGCAGAAAAAATGCATTCCTTTCCTTGGAAGAGAATAGGGCAGATCTTGCATGGAAGAAAGAAGCAATTTCTCTAGGGCTTGTGCCTAAACAGAGCTGAAAATCTCTTAGGAAGTGTTGAGTGCTCCAGATTGCTACTGAATATGATTTTGTCCTTCCTTCCCTTAAGGGCTTAAAACAAGTTTACAGCATTGTGTTTCTAAATCTGGAGACTGGTTTGGTTTGAGTTTTTTTTTGTTGTCATAATGATGTACAGTTTTATTTTCATTTGAAAATACTTGCTTTTAAGAACCGTAAAAACTTGTGCTTTATCTGCCAAAATGAAACTAATAATTTTGTTTGGTGTTAGTATCCTCCAAGCAGTAATGTGAACTGAGGTATCAAATATTTAGTACTATGCAGCACTAATATGGATATGGTGATTTCTCATTAATACTAACAACTTCAAAACTAATTCTTATTAGCTTGAAATAATTATTTAGCTGCTTAGCAAGTGATTAAATTCAAACAGAAGTATATAATAGTTTGCAAAAAAAAAAAAGAATTGGTTGACATTACAAAATCTTAATGGCTTTATTCCTTAAAACTTATTATTGGATTGGTCTATACATTTAAAAAATATTTTTAAAATTGTACACTGCCTTTTTATTTAGTTCACAAATTGCATCCAATTTGGAAAAGCATTTTGGATCTACCAGCTACAAATTAAGCAACAATCACAAAAATAATAAACCCCCAAATAAACCTTAGAATAATGTAATTCTGATTTTAATGGAAAAATAAAATTATTTGCCCATAATTGTTTGACTAAGCCTGTTCCTATTTTCCCTCTATATTTATAATGTTGGCATTTAAATTCTGGAAGTAGAGTAGCATAAAGAAATAATTTCACACATGCAGAGCTCAGAAACTCAGCAGTAGGAAAGGCTAAGCCTCCTAATGCAGACATGAATTATGGGTGGGACAGTGTCTGGTATCTGAGCTTCATCTCACTGTTTGAAAGCTTGGGCCTTTTTGTTGATGGAGAAGCCTTTTGTGCATCTTCACTTAACTGTCAGGTTTTAGAACTATGTGATCAGCAGTCAGGAAAAGGACTGAGAAGCAAGTGTGAAAATGGAGTGGTGAGAAATGTTCTCTCTTTGTTATAGCTTCCATCTTAGACAGTACACAGGGAGCTTAAGTGAGGAGCTCAGGAGCAGATGCATGGATGCTATTAAAGCTCATGTGCCAAAGCATTAAAACTAGAACTGTTCTTCTCCATAAAGGACAAAAAAAAAGAGAGGGCCCTCTAGCCATAAATTCGCCAGTAAAATGCATGTGCACTGTATCATTTGGCTCAATAAAAAATGCAGCATGTGGCAAAATTTTAGACAGATAAATGTAATTAACACTGAAAGGCAGATGGCAAGGAAAAGGGACAAAGAAAGAAAAAACCCATAAGGATGGGATGCAGTGACACACTCTAACATTATAAGTGCATTAGGAATTCCATCCTCATAGAAGACAATATTTAAATGCTTTCTTAAACAGAAGAATATGACGCAATTTTTTTTCCTGAATTAGAGCCTAAATTTTCAAGTGAGGATCAGTGCATATTGATTTATGCATTCACTGTAGTACATTGTTGTTATCCAAAGTATAAATTTCAAGCATCCTGGTGTTAAGAAATGTGTTTAAGAGTGGCAGTTATACCATTTCTTAGAGGTATGATAAGAAGTGTCAGTGCCCTGCATAACAAATCATGTTTATGTTACAGTAGAAAGTAAACATTTGCATTTCAAACCCACACAAAACATGGGTAATATGTTAAGGTTGCTCTAAGTCAGCCTTGCAAAAAGTTCTGGAGCCTGAGTTCTGAGCAAGACTGTGAATAACTACCACGTATTCATATCAACCTGAGCAACCTCTGGTTGAAAGTGTCACACAGTGGGGGGTTTCCAGCACTTGGATTTAATGGAGAGATAATGGCAAGGAGAGCATTAGGGAAAAAAAAAAAAAAAAAAAAAAAAAAAAGGAGGAGTGAGGTGGAATTAAACTGGGATTTTAAAAAATGGAAAATCAAAGTATGAGGTTTTCAGGCCTGTCAAAATGTTTAATTCTTCTTGTTCAAGCTGCAGATGGTTTGAGTCATCTTGTGCCAGAATTAACTTGATGACACAGTAAAATAACCTTTCAGAGATACGTTTCCCATATTTTATTCATTGTTGCACTTTAGCTGAACCTATTCTTTGCATGAATAAGGTATTTGAGATCAGATGCCCTCTTCATACTTGCTTGGTGGGAATTAGAATGTGACTTGTTAAGAGCTAAGCCTAATTATGGAATGAAGGCATGAAATGTTGCTTTTGCTTACATTGTGTTGTGCATCTTCATCTGTCTATGCAAAATACTTATGAAGTGTGCTAAAAATGAAACCCTTGGGTCTACATCCTGCAAACAATCTGGAATGCCACCTTCTGTTATATAATAAATGCAGACTTGTCTATAGAGAAGAAAAATAAGCCACATGTAAAACTTGTATGGTCGAACTGCCAGTTTGATTTATGACAAAAGGGTTATTTCTACCATTTGGACGGTTCTTCAGATCCCAAAGCAGCAACAAGAATAAAGTAAAAATTAAGGTGTGGCCATTGGAACCCTCCTGAAGGTGTAGCAGTGCAAGGAACCAACTGAAAAGCTGGGCAAAAATTGTTTCAGAGATTGCATGCTTTGTCCCTTCTCCCAGGCAGGCAGTTTGCAGTTCTGCCAGGGGCAATGTAGAGCAGAGAGCATTAGAGCAGAACTCTGTACAGGGTCTGAAAGCTGCCCTTGATATCTCAGAGACAGATTTTGAGCATGTTTTTTACATTGCTTGAATCAATTTTGCATAGTGTAATGCTTCTCTTTGCAGTGGACTCTAGTTTTCTCATAAGCATGCACTCGAAGAACAGCATCTACTTTGAACCCTGAGTATTACTGGTTCAAATGACAGGTAATGGAATAATATGTGCATATATGTTTTTACAATCCACATATCTCGTTATAAAATTAATTAAAATATGTGCATAGTTATTCGATGTAAACTGTGTACATATTTAAGTGGTCTCAATAAAAGAAATATTCTGAATTTTAAATTAATTTTGGATTTGTTTTCTATATACAAAAAGATTTTCTGTGCTTCAAATGAAGGATTTTATTCAAGCAGATGACATCTTTCAAATCAGAAGCAGCATTTTAAGTTCAAGTGCTACATTTTTGTCTGAGGCAGGTGATTACTTTTATAAATCAGCTGTAAAAGGTAATCCCAAAAGCTCTCCATAAATAATAACCAAGACTGAAAATTTCTGTGTAGGGTGTGTGTATAATAGGACAAAAATAGAGATGAGGGAAATGAGTTGAGTTTAAATGACTTTCTTCATGTAGCTAAATGGGCATTTCTTCCATGGAAATCAAACGAGGGCTATACATATGGAAAGAGGGCAGGATCTCGTACCAGCTTTGCAAATGCTTCAAAAAATTATGCTGAGCAGCCCAGCCTGTTACAGCTTTTGAACAAAATCTGGAGGAGTGTTCATAACAAGTATAGAGCAATTTACATTTTTTTTCAGTTGTCAGACACTGTGTGCCACAAACTAACAGGGATGACTGGGTAGTATGGAAATCTGCTGCTGAAAAATTGTCCAGATAGATTTCAGTTCAGCATGTTCTCCCATTATTGTCTGGGAACATTTGTTCAAGTAAAACTTTCTTTGGAGCTGGTGAAATGTAAACCTTCAGAAAATGTTTATTTAATTTAAGCTGTTATTTTTGCCAGTGTGGGAAATAGTTTAAGCACAATTAGGTCACATAGTCAGGAAGCAGTAATGGTATTTATTGCATGATATGGATAACTATTCATGAAGATGCAGTAGGGAAGTCTTAGTTTTCAAGCTGATACAGCCAACCATTGCAATTACATACAGATCAAACAGCCTTTGGAAGAAATTTCTCTAAATTTTCAAGTGATCTACTTCTGAAATTCTGAAAAATGCTTTCTATTTTTCTTGTACCAAAATATTATCAAATTGTAAATAAAATAATTCAAATAGAGTTATTAGGGCTTGGTGTCATTCAACTGTTTTATTGATTATGAATGCATATGGTCATCTTTAATCTTGCTGACCACTTCATCCATGAACATAAAGGCAGAACTTATTAAATTAACAATTTTCTGAGCAAATATTTCAGTTATTGCTTCTTCACCATGAATGTAATGTTTCTCTTTAAAATTTGAAGAGAAATATGGGAGTGTTGTGTTACTTGTCATATAAATATATGGATGCAGTTCAGAATAAATGAATAAAGTGAAATCTTGACCTAGCTGTATAAGTATAGCCTTACAAAGGATCCTCAGCAAAACCACTGAGAAACTCCTACCACTGTTATGTAAAATGTTATTTTCACACCAAACACAGTGCTTTCTCCTTCAGTTAAGGTATCAGCATTTTCAGTTTCCCCCTGTCTCCGTCTGGACTTTTATTAGTAGAAAATCCGAGAATGATACAGAATGAACATTTTCATATTGTAGAGACTAATGAGAAATGAAATGCTTTTTTTTTAAGCCACAGGACGTTCCTTATTAGGACTAATGAGAAGATGGAAATTATTTCCCTTGAAAAAATGTGTTAAGAAAATAACCTCTAATCAGAACAAAAACTCAAGTCCACAAAGTTTTTGTGGTTAAGAACTGAAGGGAAATTCCATTTCAGAAAACTTCAGTGGGATTTTTCAGCCTTACAACTGTGGCCATGGAAACATTTTATCAACTGGGAGAAAGGGAAATGGGCAGGAACCTTCCAGAGTGGAAGCTGGGGAGTCATCATTTTGTTTTTTCTTGAAGGAAAACTATTAGATTTTTTTTCCAATCACAAGTGTCAAAAGTGCTTTAATTATTATTGTGGCAGTCAGAGCTGTCCCCTCTCAGAATTCCTCAGTCATACTAAGGGATGGACATGGATGCAGGTTCATTTTCCAAATTGCAATTACTTTTTCTTGGTGTGTTAAATTCCTTATTGTGCAAGCCTCCAACAACATGCAGTTTTCCTTGTGTACTCTCCTTTTTTAACCCTTTAACCATCTGTTTTCTATTTGTTTTGGTTACCACATTTGTGTAGCTCACCCTATGAAGATATTAGAGTAACGTGTTCCTTTGTTCTAGTAGTTTTCTTACTTTGCAAAGGTAACAGCTTCATCACAGCAGCTCAAAAATATGAAAAAAAGATCATAAATAATTTTTACTGTGGTGAATCATGAGGAGTTTCACAGCATTTAAAATAGTGGCCAATCTTAAAAGTGTTTGTTTTCACAATTCAAGTCACTAACTTCCTTGCAAAATGTAAAAATATTTTTGTCAAATTCCAAAATTATCAACAAAAGTTATTTATATCTGTGGCCCCCAAGAAGTGGTGTCATTTAGTTAACAGTTTTTAAAACCTCAGAGACAAACTACTTGCAAGTTATAAAAGGTTTAAGGTAAATCCACATTAACAGATTTAAACATGAGTTAAGAAAGACAAAGTAACATAGAGATATCAGTAAAATTTGTTTTAATTTTTTATCTCTCTGCAAAATCATCTTTTTGTTTCATGTTGATCAGAGGATTAATTCTGTCCCTATAACAATGTTATTTTCTTGTTTTAATGTCAGAAATTAAGTTCTAATGGTCTGATTTCATAGTTTCACTGTCAAATCAATGCCTTGTATCTGTCAGATGTCAAAATGATGACTAAAAGTATGTCATATTCTCTACTGCAATTATTTTGCCCAGCATCTTGCTCTTTTAATAGAATCCACTGGTCATAGATGTAGTAATTGAGTGCCTAAAAAAATTGGATATCTTTCTGAAGAACTCATTTAGGAGTTTGCCATTTTTCATGCTGGCATGTATCTGAGAAAATAGTATATTTGAGCAGCTGATACAATTCTTGGAATGCAATTCCTTCAGCTGTTTTTGCCTTATAGGTTTTTGACTTATAGGAAAGAACACTTTTCCCATTGTTTAGAAGTATATATAACTACATTTTAAAAGTTTTTTGAACAGAATGTCAGAAATGTTCAATGCTTGAAACTCAGATCTTCACACATAGATTCTTTTATAGAAGGAATCAGTGGTTTTCTTAGTTTGAGGGAAAAATAAAAATAGAGTTATACATGATTGAAGAGGCATTTTTTGCTTGCCTAGTTTAGCACAAAGCTCACAGAAAATGTAAATTTACTCACTAACATTCAAATCATTGAAAGAACTTCAAAGTTGAACTGGAACATTTAAAAATCAACTTACTATGCAAGGGCTCTTCCCCTCGCTTTTCTTTTTCTTAGCAGGGGAACAAAATACTTGGTAATCTGCTGCCATTAACTTTTAAATTCCCTGCCACTGAAATGTTAAAATATAATACAAAAGAAGGTTTCTAAAACTGTTCCAGCTTCCTTTTTTTCCAGTCAAGTATGGTAGATTTTTACTGCTTTTAGTGACAAAACACAGCAAATGCAGCTGCTTTGGGAATCAAATTAAATTTTGATTAATCTTTAATCAGAAAATGGCTTCTTAGGCTCAGAAAGGAGTCTCGCATCAAAAGACACTGACTGCACAGAATAGCCAATAGGTCAGAAACTGAGGAACATTCACTTTCAAGTCTTCCATGTGCTTGGTTCAAGCTCCTGGTGTGGACAGCAGCAGGTTCATCTAAGCTAAAGCCCCAGTCAATGATCTTACTGTCTTGCTTGAGTGTGTGTCTGCCAGTCTTTTCTCTCTCCCCTCCCTTCCTCACATAATTTAATCATGTTCTCATATGGAGTTGGAATATTTAAAGTTGTGGAAGTATTCTGTGGCACAGGAAAACAGCTTCCAGCCCAGCACTTAAAATGAAAATTACACAGTATACATGCTATCTGCATTAATATTGCTTTTAGCACCTTAATATCATATTAACAGCATTTTTTATTTTTTGTTTTTGTTTTACTCTCCATCTTTACATGGTCATGTAAAGATTAAAACACATAAGTATTATAAATCACATAGATTTTCCATAGAAGATAATAATCCCTGGAAGAATTATGATTATGCTGTACAGTTTCAGTGTCCACAAATGGAAGATTCTCTTTTCTTCACTCATGGTCCTTCACCTCAGGAGGCTGGGCAGCCCGAGATCTGTCAGTATTATTAAAGACTGAGGCAAAAACCCCTTTGAATCCCTCCACTTTTTCTTCAGATGACCACCTTGACAGGAATCAGTTCAATGTTTTCCTTTTGCTATTAACATAGGATTGAAAATTTCTGATTGAAATTTTCTGCTGTTATGGAACAGGACTGATGCTGTGAAGGGACACATAATAATATTCTCAATAGGCATGGTGCATCCTGGACAAAAGGCCCTAAAATCATTTATGGTGCTTGTGTGAACCTTAAAGGACTGTGAAACTCCTGAACTTTTCCATGGCATGTGCTGAAAAAATGCGACGCATTAAGGAAGAGTACTTGAATATATGAATGAAGACTTGGTAATTTATCTTTCTGTGGCGTTAGATCAACTGAAATTGTGCAAGTGAAGTGAATTCTATACATGCAACTTCACATCTGATGCGCTGAGTATAGGTTGAACAAATGTAGCCAGAGTCAAATGTCTGCAACACCTTGGCATTTTCCAAAAGCCATTCTTGGGTCTTGCCTCACGTGTGCTGTGGCAAGTCACCCTCCCTAGGTATTGACACAAGGAATCTGCTGCCTTTCGTGCTGGTAGCCCAAAGACAGACACACAAACCACTGAAGCGAGTGTGAGGCACTTGGCCTTTTCTCAGACTGTATCTGCTTATTGCTGTGAGGATAGATACCCTCTGGAAAATAATGAGAAACAATTAATCTATTGCAGTAAGGACTCAGGGCAGGAGACAGCCAACTGTTGCATAGCCACAGAATCACCCAGCCCTAAGAAAATATGTCTTAATGATTTAATTACTTTTCTCATCTGAGTGGATATTGTAATTCTGATTACAGAAGCTGAGGATGAACACGCTTAAAACTAATAAATGCAAAGTGCATTCATCTGAAATGAACATCATCAGCACTCACAATGAAATTTCATTTATGGGCATTGTTTCATTAAATGTAACCTCTAGCTTATTACAGGCACATTATTTTTCATTTTTTATGCATGATGTCATTCCTTTATTTAAACAGACCATGGTAAATATTTTATGAAACAATTAAAGGAACAAATAATAAATTTTTGCATTAAAAATGGATCTGTGAAAGTGTCAGGCAACTAAAATGCAAACAAACAAATAAACAAAAGGGTGGAATTATGTTGCAATCTGTCATAAATTCTCCTGGAGTTTTATCTGTGACTTGCCCACTGTTACTCTATTTCTCACTCAGTTGGTCTATTATGAGATGTGTAAAATGGTAGAAATATGTGAGCTACCTTGGGGTAGATGATCTTGTTCCACCTCAGACTTTAGAGGATGCTAATTTTATGCCTGGCTTTTTGTGTCCCTAAAGTCCTGTTTCATGTATTTAATTACAGATTTTTAATTTTTAAGGTATTTGCTGTGCACACTGGCAAGTTTTTAAGAGCCATGTCCTGTGTACTGAGGCAATTGTGCAGATTAGCTAAAAGAGTCATTAAGCATATCTGCTTGCACAAAACTGTCATAATCCAGTCTCCTAGCAATTTTTTATGGCTGCTGCAAAAGACAGGGTACAGATGGGGTGTTGAACTTTGAGCTTAGCACCTCCTAAGAATCCCACTGTCTTCAGCAACAGCTGAGAAAATTCTTCAGTTTAAAATATCTGGAAACACAAAAGATAAAAAATTAATACAGTGGCAAACCCCACATTATTTATGCAGTGGAAACTCCTACTAAATGCACTGAGGGCTCGATACAGTCCCACTGACATCAGGAGAAAGTTTCCCTTGACTTCATGAGGAGCTGGATCAAGCAACTTATTGCTAAAGATGTGATTCTGCAGGAAGAAGAGCCAAGTCTTCATCTCCCAAAAGGAACAGTTGTGGTAATGGTGGGAAAAATTCGCTGTGCTCAGCAGCTTCCAGTGCTGCTCTGTACTTGAGAGATTTGAATCTTAAATGAATGAAACTCAGGAGACACTTTCTCCCTGCCCCAGGAAAACAAAAAAAAGAACAATGGCAGGATCCTAAATACACAGATATGAGTTTTAGCACTAATGTGTCATTGCCAGATATTAATTTTCAATTTTCTCCTTGCAGAAGGAATAGATTTGTCAAGGTCATGCCACACATAAATCATTTCTCTGTTTAAGCAAGGTCTTGCTAAAGCAGCTGTAATCAGGACCTTCTGTAAATTAGGCTTTCTTTCTAAGGAATGCATTCTTATTTCAAATGACCCATTGCCAGTTTTTTTCCCTTTCTTCTTTTGTTTTTAACATCTAAGTGATTTGCAAACTTCTTGCATTTCAAGGACATAATTAAGAATGCTGATTACATTGGCATCACTCTGAACTTCAACACTGAAGAATGTGAACAGGAGTGCACTCATTGCTTTTTAAATACTTCTGTCCCATCCTCTACAAATAAACATAAGTGATAAAACTTGTGAAATAAACCAGGTCATGGTCCCTCCTCAAAAGGTGCAAGGCTGAGAATGTAGATCTTTATGCATCAAGAAGAGAATGTAGCTAGTAATATTTTGTCCTGAAAAGAAATAACCTGTGTTTATGACAAGGCTCAGGCTTGATGAGATTAAAAGGATGCTTCTCAAATACCATTATTTTTTCAAAGTACATTAATACATTTTATTTTTAAATGCACGTCATGGCTCTCATTGATGCTGTTATTATGAATTACTAAGACCTCCATCCATTAGTTTGGTCACAATGTTCTTAATTAATAGGTGACCTATCTTTAAGCAGGTATATTCTACATAGATTGTCTGGTGCTAACCTGAGACAAATACCAATGCATAATTAATTTTTTAAAAATTAGTTCTCAATATATGATGCTGAATGGGATTCAAAACTAGAAAGGTACTAATTAGAATTTTTTTTAATTAGCCTTGCATATGCTAAGTGTATTCTGCAGTGCTCAGTGCAACAGAATTGGTGATCAGGGGATGATTTAAAAATCCTGATGAAGTTAGAAAAACAGCTCAACAATCATGTGATTCCAGTGCTGCTCAAGAAGGATAACTGGAGATCCATTTTTCCATGGCCTTTTTCCTGTCTCACAACTGGGGTTCTGGAGGAGTTTCAAGTTAGTAAAGAGGTTAAGGAGTGGAGATGGTGCTGTAGTGGTCTCCAGCTGCCAAGCAGTCATGGAGAGCAAGTGCTGCTTTATCCAACCATGAATAAACCTTCCACTTGCAAGACACTGCAAGAGCTTCTGTGTGTTCCAGTCTGGAGTTTGCACTGGTAGCCAGTGAACTTCTCTGTAAGGAAGTTTTGCATCAACGGAATGCCCCAAGTTCATCTAAACCAGCATTGATTGTGGTCCTGCATGTGACAGACATTAGAGGGATTTTTCTCAGAAGTTGTGAACAGCCAACCCAGGGCTGCAGAGCACCAAGCATGAATCTGGGTAACAGATCAGAGAACCTTCTGCATATCTCCCAAACTTTTTGGTTTTTTTCTATGTCTTTTGATTCTTTCATTTTGTTTTCTTTTGTTTTCAAACATTGATAGGAACCCGAATGATTGAAAAATGTCACCTTTTGGAATCTTTACATAGTTGCTCAAATGACAGTGTTCTTCCAAGGTTTTGCATCTGCATTTCCTTTCAGAAGGAAAATGCCTGCTTTTTAATTTTATAAGGAAACTGTAGTGACTAAGAAATGGAAAAATGAAATTTTCCTTTGGGTGACAGCATAAACTGTTCAAACAAAAAAAATATTAATTTTATTTGTTTAATGACTATGCTTTGGAATTCCTATTTAAGAAAAAAAGAATTATTTTCCTATTTACTCTCTAACAGAGAGTAAATAGGAAAATAATTTGCCTGTTACCTGTTCTTCTGTTTAGTGATATTACAGATACCAAGGATAGCATAATATGGGTCTTTCTTTGTCCATTAAAATTTATCATATCAGAGCCAGTGGAGGAAATAGAGATTTTTTATTATATGTATTATTATTTATTAAGATTTTTTATTGCTTTTTGGCAAAAACCAAAACCATTGTCAGATCCAATTAATACATTTTACAGTTTCTGCTTAACCTTGAAACAAGTCAGTCTAATGTTATACCATAGGCCCCAGCAATTCTAAAAACCTTTCTTAATTGTGGACCAGAAACATCATTACTGGCATTCTTTTTGCTTGCAATGTACAATAACAGCTTCCAAGGTAAGCAATGTGTCAGTTCTGATGCAGAACAGCATTTCTCTGTTCTCATTTTTGTCATTTTTTGAAACCCCCATAATGTCATAAGTTTGAACAGCAATAGGTGATCATAGAAAGGGTTGGGTTGAAAGGGACCTTAGAGCTCATCTTGTTTCAACACCCCTGGCACAGGCAGGGACACCTTCCCCTACACCAGGCTGCTCAAAGCTCCATCCAAGCTGGCCTTGAACACTTCCAGGAATGGAGCATCCTCATCTTCTCTGAGAAACCTGTTCCAGTGGCTCACCAATCCCTGTTTGTCTTCCTAATATAATTCTAAACCTTTCCTCTTTAAATTTAAAAACTTTCCCCTTGATCTATCACTATAATAGGAGAGTATGTCTCCACAATCATTTTGCTGCTGCTTTGCAGAGAGACAAAGAGAGAAGGCTGCCTCTTACCTTTCTATTTGGTGTTCTGCACTGAACTCCAACCTTTGGATCAGCAAATCTTTAAGGACTTGTTTCTTTGCTGTTGTGTGTAGTGGCTGCAGTATAAAGCCCTAAAGATTTCCTCACCTCCTGGTTCAAAACCATACATTTTGTCCCTATGAATCTTCTTGCTGGCCCTTGAAGAGGACAGCAGCCTCTGTGCCAGACCAGGAGGTGACAGTCTTTAACTTCACGAGTTCTTTTGCTTCTCTCTTCTGTACTCTTCATGAATACATGTAGGAATGGAGAAAAAGGATAATCCATAACCTGAATTTTGTATCACCTGGGGATTTTTAGAGGACATGGCAATGTAACTCTTAAGAGTGGCACAATATAATGGCCAACTGATGTCCAAAACATGTAAGTTAGATGTATCAGTCCAGATCTGAACTCAGTTACATAGCCAAAATATAATGATATGTCATTTTCAGAAGTGTGGAGGAGTCCAGCACCTTATTGCTAAACTGCATCACACAGGTTAACAGCTCCTGTTTTTGATTATGAGACAGAATTGTACCAGATACAATGATGCAACAAAGTACAAATTATTTTTGTTGATGGTACCAATAATATTTCATTTTAATCCATCCATTATAGTTGAAAGTAATAAGAACAATTTAAAATTATGAGTGATTCACCAACAGGAAATAAAATTCTAAATTGAGTGTTGGGTTCGACTATTTGCTAAGCAGAGGAAACTGTCTTTTAGTATAAAATTGCTGTCCTGTTCAGGTGTCACAATAAATTTGTCAGCTCCAATAAAATGTAGAAAGTATTGTTTTTCTAATATTGGTGAAAGATGATGTCCATTTAAATTAGATTTTTCATTCATTTCTAATTGGCTTAAAATCCGGTTTAGCTACATGTCTTTCATTCATAACTTGTTTAAAAGATTTTAATTCTCATGGATAAATAGGCATCCTGACGTTTTTCATTTTCATCCATCATTAAGTTTCTTATGGCTGAGGTTACTGGTTGTGCATTTCCTTTCCACTGTTCTATCAACTTATGAAGTAACTGAGCTCAGATTGGATCCATTTATTTCATTCAGTGACTTATCTGCCTCTTTCCCCCACTTTTTTGAGCACTGCTGAGGGTCATATTGAAAAACTATCTCCAATTCCAACTGAAATCAACCAGGAAATGGCTTTATTTTACTTTTAGCTGCGATCGAAATCAAACAGGACTGCATCATTTCATAAAATGGTCATTTAAAATGCAGTAGCACGTATGCTATGTTGAAAGCACCCTAAATTTCTTATATATGCCTGTTTTTCATTTCATTCATTTGGAATTGCTTAAGAAATAGAAAATATTGTGAAAAGTGCTAGTTTTGTCTGAGGAAGACAATTTTCTTCGTAGTAGCTGCTATGAGGTTGTTTGGGATTTGTGCTGAAAACAGTGCTGATAACACGGGGGATGCTTTCGTTATTGCTGGGCAGGGCTTCCACAGAGTCAGAGCCTTTTCTGTGCCTCACCCACCAGCGAGGAGGCTGGGGGTGGACAAGGAGCTGGGACAGGACACAGCTGGGACAGCTGACCCCAACTGACCCCAGGGGTATCCCAGACCATGGAGCGTCACGCTCAGCATTCTGAGGGGAAAAAGGAGGAAGAGGTGATGTTCTGAGTAATGGGATTTGTCTTGCCAAGTCACTGTTACATGTGAAGGGGCCCTGCTCTCCTGGGGATGGCTGAACGCCTGCCTGCCCATGGGAAGGGGTGAATTAATTCCTTGTTTTGCTTTGCTTGTGTGCATGGCTTTTGCTTTACCTATTAAACTGTTTCTATCTCAATCCATGGATTTTCTCATGTTTACCCTTCTGATTTTCTAGCCCATCCCACCAGGAAGTAAATGAGGAAGCAGCTGTGGGGGGATGAGTTGCAAATTGGGATTAAGCCATGGCAATCCTCCAGACAAGTAGGGTGCCATTAAAAAAAAAAGTATAATTTTTGGTTAAAAGATACATTTCTGTGTACAGGAAAGAAGGGACTTTAGAAGGTACTTAGTAATAGGCTCTAAAGGGCAAAATAAATCAAAAGAATATTCCTTTCAGTTGCACAGGGAGACTGAAAAAGAATGTCAGAGAGTAGAGGTGGAGTGTGTGTTTAGATGCACCAGTTTCAATAAGAGGGAACACTGAATGGGAGATAGGGAATTAGAAATTCCTCATGCTTTGCTTTTATCTGCAAATGCACTTTTCCAAGGACTGCTTTCAGAGGCAATTTTAATGTGTTTTCATTCTGCTTTAATCCTTACCCATGTTTGCAGTGATCCAGGAGAGTCATCAGGGTGACTTTGAAACTGTGGTTTGTTTTTGTAGATAGAGGGCTTGTTCTAGATTTGTAAATATGTAACTTAATGGTAACTTTTACAAAAGTGAAGAGAATGGAGCGATGATAGCAGGATAAATTTTCCTGATGCTGTGGGACAGCAGGAGGTTGGGAATTGTTTTTCTGTATTTCATCTGGTTCATCTTGCACTCCTTTTTTTGAACTTCCCATGGTAGTTATTGATAAGAACAGCATAGAAAATGTGTGTAGGGAAACTGTTGTCATTCTTGAAATTTATGACTTATAAAATGGGCTAAACTTTGGCAATGCATTTTTTTTAAAATGAGGCTGGCGTTAGACATAGATATGTTAGACATGTCAGTCTATTAAATAAACTAGAAATCAATCAGTTATATTTTATAGCAGTTTCCATACATTCCTCTGTTCCTTGCATCTTTATCTTCACTTTTTAATGGAACTAATTTTGTTAAAAGGAGATACTAGGAAATTGCCTCAATTATCTTGCACAAGACATTCAAGAATGGGTTTCTAAAGTAAAAAGTCTTATGTGTAGGTCTGGTAAATTGATAGAAATGGTTTTAATATTTGCGGTAAAGATCAGACTCCTATTATGAAGTGTAGAGAGTGAATATTAATTCACTGAGTGTTGTCTCAGGCTGTTTTCTTGTTAACAGTCTGCTAAAGAACATGGCATTTCCCATCTGCTCATGAAATAGTCACCAGGTCTACCTCAGGAATGACAGCTGGCTCACTGTGCTCTCTGAAATGTGTGTCCTGGATACAAACTGGCTCAGGAATCTCCAACATTTTCATTGCTGGCATTTTGAAAGGTTTTTCGTCCTATACTTGGTGTGTTCCTTATCCTCTTTCACTGAGCATCTGGGCCTGTAAGGATAGAAAAAATGTTGACCTGAATCTCTACTGCAGTTCATGGCACCTCTCCAGATTTTTGGGCACTTTCTGTGTGTGCCAGCAGGACATAAGCATTATTTCAGTGACACAGTTCCTTTGGCAAGGGCTGATATCAATATCCTTGCAGCCCTCTAAGGTCTCCAATATGCAGAGTAAACCTAGCAGAGAGCATGCACTCTCTGCCCTCATATCAAATATCCTCAGGATCAGAATGCAGGATCTCCAGGGCTGAATGCACGAGGTCTGACAGCATGTGCTACGTCTCAAATAATTCCAAGATGTTCCTATTGGCTCCCAGCTCTCTGTGTGCAACTGTGTGTTGGTGATGATGAAGGAGAGGAGGTTGGGGTAGGGTAATATAATTGTCTTCTGTGCATGATTTTCCTTCACTCGTCCAATCTTGCCCTTCATAAGCCATGAATTCACAGACATTTGGCATCAGCTCCTTGACATCTGGCAAGGGGGTAGCACAGGAAAAGGAAAGATGAACGGAACAAAGCTTGATATTTCATAAGTGGTTTACAGAACATTAAGGCGAATATTTTGTTCCAGTAGATTTTAGAATTCCTTGCAAATAAAGCTGGAACACAAAAGCAGTACATTTTAGGTTTTGGAGACTTAGACCCCTTAACTCTTTTTACTGATTTATTTGAATGAATTTCAGATTTTAAATTGCACCTCCTATAATGATTGAATGCACTTTCTGTATACCTAGTATTTACGGTGCAGCTGTTGGCAATGTTAATGTGAAAAGCACATCTCCTGAACATTGTCAAGCTCTTATTGTCACCTTTAGTTCCCTGGGAGATGGGGACAGAATTTTATTTCAGATTAAAAGGGAGAAAACTGTTACCTTTCAGGGAAAACATATATTTATGTTTCTGGATGTCTCTAAAGTGACTCAGACAAGGAGACAGAGATTTGAGTTATTGTTACTAGATTTCATTATGCCTGGTGCCTGGGTGGCTATACTATATTTTATGCTGCAAGGTTTAGAGTTGTTTTGGAAGGGAAGAGAAAGGAAGCATTTTTTGGATCTTGATGAGGATGATAAAATGTAAATTCTAAGGGCAAAATTCAGAGGTGATGCTGTTGAGAATGAAAGTTCAATTTTTCATGCATGACAGTCATTTAAATTCAGGCTTCATCTTATCTTTTCTCTCTTTTCCACCTATTTCTGCCTGGTTTTCAATGAGTAAGTATGTCAAAATTGGTGAAAAGTAGATGCTGGTAGCCTGTAGGAGATATGAATTAAAATATGATGATAACAAATCTGGGCTCAAACCCACCACACAAAGGCATCTGACTTCATAATATGTTTAGATGTCTAATCAGTAGGTCTTCCTGAGGTAAATGCTTAAACAGCTTGTGTGGTCAGCAGGCAAAGCTGATGTGTCTGAAGAACTTTAGTCTAGTGCAAGGTGTCCCTGCCCATGGTGAGGGACCTGATGATCTTCAAGGACCCTCCCACCAAACCTTTCTATGACTCTGACTCCAGAGGGAGAATCTGTCACTCTCAGGTTAGGTACTGCGTTGTACAAATGACTCCTCTCCCTGGAAACCCTTTACAACCCTCTACTTCTCCCCAGTGATATTACAAAACTTGTTTCTGATGATCTACCTCATAAGGCCTCATTATAGGAGAGATTTTGGTGAAAGAAAGAGGGACTTGATCCTACCCTAATTGAGTCTCCCAGGGAGTTGTAGTAAGTACAAGAAGAACACAAGGCAAGGGTTCCCAAAGAAATGTTTCTCCAAGCTCAGGCTGTGACACTGCAAATAGGGTCACCTGCCCAACAGAAATTCAATTGCTAATTCAGGCTCCCAGCTGAAAGCAGGGTCAAAAGCCTAATTATGAAACCTAATTAGACATTGAGTGTATGCAAAATAGAGCTCCTCCTTCCTTTCCATCCAACATAACATTATATACATTTAATGGTACACTAGTCTATGTATGAATGCAGCACGTCTAATTAATAAGTGATGGATAAAGACTTAGCACTTAAAATTGGCAACTTTTGATGGAAAAATGTGACCCTATTTAATTGCAATTATTTGATAACATAAGTAGGAATAACAAAAATTATTAAGAACTTTAACTTGTACCTTGTAACTGCTGCATATACATTGATTTATAATAAATTTAATCTTTTGCTGGAGGGTAGCAAAGGCACGGCAATAGAGCAAATTATATGATGATATTTATAGGACTTGTTTTGATTCTGGGCTCTGCAAACGTACAAACAGAAACATGCACACCTGTACATGCACCACACACATCTTAACAACTTCTAGCTTGAAAGGGCAAAATGTTGACCATCAAACAAAGTCAAATAGTAAATTCCATCATTGTCTTTTAATTAACTGAAGTGTGTTAGCAATGATAGCAAAAGGAAAAGGGAGGAGTAACCTGCAGTTGGCTAGGTGTGTGTGATAAAGGTCCTCAGGTAGGACTGTATGTGCACTGAGGAAAAAAAGCTTACAAATATATCTGGGTAGCTGTGAAACACCATGGTACTGCTGCTCCACAGTGGGTGGTTGGGTCAGAATTCATGCCCAGGAAAGCTTTGTTTGTGCCAAGCTCTCGTGGGTGAGCAGAGATTTCTGTTGGTATGAGCTTGTAAGCCATGAAGGAAATCCTGTCCCTCCTATTGATGCATATTTGGCTTTCATTTGATGGCTGAAATTCTTCTTATTGTTTTTTAGCCTTCTGACCAGTTTTTTTTTCAACAGTGCTGGGTCATTTGTGCACCAGTGTGTTTTTAGTATTATTGTGCAAAAACTAGAAAGCTGCTATTTAAAAGTCCTGTGGGTGTGCTTACTGTCAGCTGCTCATGCAGCAGTAACACGCGTCTTTTCTTGGCAGAGAAGCTTTTATCCATCAGCCGTAGAGTTCCAGAGTGTCTTCATAAACAGCTCTAAAGTAGCTCTGAATTACCTGAAGAAAAGGTTGTATTAGACTCTTTAAGAACCCTTTTTAGCAGATCTACATGATTTCTGATTCCCGAGCTGGCTTTCTCAGAGCCCACTGAGCTCCATGTTTTAACACTGCTATGGAATGCATCTCATACCTGGATTTAGGTTATCCTTTGCATAGAAAAGCATGCCTGAAGCTTAAAAAAAAATTATTGTGAAAACTGTGTTCTCATAGAAACAAACAAACAAACAAGCAAACAAAAATAAAGTACCTCTGATAATGTTCTAACTCAAGTACAGTCTTTGAAGAAACAGGTCTGTCCTAGAAAATGGAGGTGTACACAGTGGAAGATAAAGTAGTTATGTAAGCTTCCTCATAATCAATAAACAGGATGATTCATTCTGTGATAAATTTCTAAAGTAGATGTGGCCTTACTTTATATTAAAACGAATTCTCACTTGCTATAATTGGAAATCGTTGAAAAATTACAGAACACAGACTGTGAAGGAAGAGCAGCGGAACAATATCAGCAATGTGGTCTTTGAAAAGTTACAATTTAGAAGACCTGCAATCACATTTTGAATTGACTAGACTAAGCATCATCATGCGGAAGCTTTCTAGAATTTTGGAAGTCTTTCTTATTTTCCCTAGTGGATTTAAAATCACTTCTATCCAAACTCAGATATTTAATTTAGATAAACTTCAAACTGGTACAAGTTAATTGAACTTTGTATTGAATAGTGAAGAAATTCATTTGACATTTCTAGAGAAAAGGAAAGAAATAATACACTACACTATAGATTTTCCCCTTATAACAAATTTTCACAATGGAAAGTCTGGTAAGATCCTTCTTTCATTATTGGAATTTTGCTTTTTATTATTTTCCTGTCTCCTGTTATTTAACTTCGTTTTCTGCCAAAACACCCACAAAATGCACGTGTCCTGGGTTTTCATTTTTTGCATTATTTCAGGTTATCTAGAGTTTCAGTTTGAATGAGAAATAATGAAAAGAGCATATGCCCGCTATTTCCCCTGGCAGATGGCTCTCACAGGAGCTTCTATACTACTCAGCTGCATTTATAGGGGAGAAAAAAAAAATTAAAATGTCACACAATAAGCCAAAAGCTGTTTCATCCAGGGTCAGAAATTATTTATGGACTTAACATTTAGCACTAAAAAGTGTCCTTCACTAGCCATTGTTCAATGTGGAATTTTATTTCCTTGGGCTAGATGGCGCTGGAGTATATAAAATATCCATTCCTGTTTCCCAGCGCAGAGCTTCCTTCTGCTTGGAAAAGGAGCAAGCCTTTCCTACATGCAGATATTCAGTTCTTTCTTTCTGTATTGACAAATAAAATGATAACTCTTCTTGTTTTATTTTGAAGGTTATTATAAGTTCTCATTTCGCTTGGTAGATATTCTCTTAGTGAAGTGTGGCAAAGCTGCATTTTATACATAGAGGATTATATGTATGCCAAAAAATTGAACATGTGCACAAAACCCACAAACATATTCTTTGAACGTTTGACTTTTTTTTTTTTTTTTTTTTTTTTTTACCCTGGAGAAGGAGAAAGAAACATAAAGGAAGAAGTTGTGTTGTTCCCTGGGATAGTTTGTGTTTTTTTAGCACAGGAAAGGAGGATTTCAGTCTAGAAATCTGGAAGGATTGAGATCTACTGGGGCTGGTGTTGAACGCCTCTCATGTTCTCTGGTACTCTGTTATGCCCCCTCCTAAGGAAGCAGAACCTTCTTTCTGCTGTGTTAATCCTCTGCACCTCCTTCTCTACCTTCTCCTTTGTGCCTCTCTGTGTGGAACAAGCCATGGCACTTGTCTTTCTGCTTCAGCCCTGGGAAGAAGTGACTATGGATGAGTCCCTACGTGCATCCTCTGCTCAAGTGGTGAAAGAGGAGATGAAATTCATGTCAATTTCTGGCGAAATTTGAAAAGCCTAGTGATATCCTCTAGGAATGGGAAATAGTTCCCCTAATAAGACCAAATTGGGTCTCCCTTAAGTTAGAGGAAGAAGAACATATGGAGGAGAAGGAGAGAGCCATCACAACACATCATCCCTGAAAACCTCATGATTCCAGGGTTGAACTGTGTATCAGCCTGCTGCCACAGTAACTTTCTGTGCTGTCATTAGCATGAAAAACTCAGTTATTGGCCAGACTTTGGAGTGAAGGCAAAATGCAGTAGTTAGAGGAAGTCCCATGGCCACAGAACGTTTTCTGTAAATTAACTTCCAAGCTTTCAATACCAGCCAGAGGTGCTCTTCAAATGTGACTAGGCAGAGGTGAGAGAGGAGGCGCACAAGTCTGAAGTGTTTGTGCTGAAGTCCTTCATTTGAGGATACCTGTGTAGTAGCAATAAGTACAGACTTGCTTGAACAGCATCTTTAAATTTGTCTTCTGAATACTGTATGTGCTACTTTGGTTTGGGAATAGAAATGAGTTTCACTTGGAGACTATAAGCTACTCTCTTTGAAAGCTTGCTGGAGTTACTTAAAACTGCTTATAAGTTTTTACATATGTGGTCTAAGGTTAATTAGGTTTTGTGAAAACACAGATCAGGTATTGATCCTCAGAAAAGAGTTAAAGCCAAGTTCAGAAAAAAAAGAGTAGTGAACTAAGTTGTAATGTATTACATAACACTGCTTATACATCACTTTATTATGCTTTTGATGCTATAGATGTTATTGTTTGGTCGCACAGAAAAACCTCTGAGGTGCAGGCAGGGGTTGCTCTGGCACCCTTGCCCATCTCAGGCATCCCTTACCTCTCCAGTGGCAATGAAAGGATCATCTCTCACCTCTCACAGCTCTTTTATTTCTGGCTTCTGCCTGCACCTGCACTGTGCTCTCTGCACTGCTGTTTTGGGGAGCTGACACAGGCTGTTCAAACCCATGATTTGGATTACTTTCATGGATTGGGATTGGATTGAGCTGCCAGAGACAGATTCAGCACAAGTACTGGTGTTGCTGAATGTGGAAGCACAGCTATTTCCTGTCTATATATGTGCTGAAATAAATAATCTCTTTATGTATTGGCAGGGTATTATTACAGATGAAAGAATAAATACATTTGCCATTTTTTGTTAAATTCTTCTCCTTGGGGGCAAAGATCCTTATATTTTTCATGAACACACAAAGCATGGAATCTAGTTGGTGGAACATTTGCCACTGTGCTAATTTTTTCTGCCTTTGCAGATTCAGCTTGAGCAGTGTTTATTGCTGCTCTAGAGAGGGGCTGCCTTTCCTCTTCCACACAGCCACATGCAGCTGTGTTTAGGACTCATTCTGCCATTGCCTGGGCAGTGGGGCTTAAGCTGACTGCACAGTTAAATTACACAAATTCAGAACTGAGTTGTTGTTAGTGGCACTGAACATGTATATCCTGTCATGCTGCTCGATGTAGAACTGCAGGCAGATTTAGGAATTCTGAGCTTGTTTGTTTCTGTTTGTTTGTTTCCTCTGAACTTTCTTAATGAGGTTTTTAAGTGTCCTGGAACAAAAATATTTTTAAGGCAGTATTAAATCGATTTGACTTTTTAGCATAAAAAGGAATTTTAAATTTGTTTTGCTGCTGGAAAAAGACAATATTGCTTACATCTTGGATCTTCCTTACTTTGCTCATGTTACTCTTCTCCTGGACTATGCTTCTGTGCAGGGAGTCTAGGATCTCAGTAAATACATGATACAAAAATTACTGGTTTTGATTCTTCAGTACTGAAACTTTCTAGAAGATGTCCACATTCTTTTGATATCAGTAGGAATTGAGGACACTTAGACCTAGTTGAGTTATTACAAGCTCTCGGGAAAATAAACCATTTCAAAATATGTTATTAAAATCAATGAAAATGATGAGACTGAAATAACCAACCCAATCTACTTCTCTTGGTGAGCAGAATTGCTGTGGTTCTCCAGCTGTTATTATAGATGCTCTTAAAAGAACATTAAAAACAGCTGTCATCTATTTTTTTCCATCAAAATATATGAATTTTAAATAGCTGTTACAGTGAAAGCTAGGTTGACATTCTAGTCTGGAATGAAGAAATAAATATTTGTTTTTCTAAAGAAAAGAAGTATAAAGGTAATTTAAATATGTGGTTCAATTAGGAAAAAAAAAAAGTGTTTTATTTGGCTGCTAATAAGTAATTTCAGGTAGAAACTGGCAGGATGGTCCCTGATGTTGCATCCAGTGAATGACCTATATACAAAAACACATCACTAACAAGGCATTTCTTTGTGATAAATTGCAGACATTGTTTAAGACACACATATCCCTTCCTAGCATGCCAGGAAACCCCACTTTGAGAAAAATCTGAGTAGCCCTAAGTTTAGTGCATCAGTATCCCGGTGTCTTTTTAACATGGGCTCTTCAGACAGCATCTGCCTTATATTCTCTTTCAAGTGAGCTGTTTACCAGGTTCTCTGTGTCTGTTTGGGCTTTTTTCCCTTTATCTTCAAAACTGCTTCAGACCCCATCCTGATCACCATAATGTCCCAGTCGTGCATTACAAGACCTCATCTGTCACATATAGTTTAGTTTGATTTTCAGTCTTCCCTTGGGTTGTACTTGATAAATCCTTATCATTTCAGCAAAACCTTCCACTTTCAGGAAGCTTCACTTTTTATGTGTTCTCCCAGCTGTATCTTTCTCTTACATCGTAAGTGAAATGATCTGCACATGGAGCCAGTAATACCTAGCATGCAAAATGATTGGGGTAAATTTAGGAGGCAGATTAATTGGAATAAAAATCTAAAATGCATGTGGTCTAACAAATATCACAAAATCTGTCTCTGCAAGTGGAATTATTTCCAGACACTGTTAGAAATACTTCTGATGTCAGAAGCAAACTGTCTCTAAGAATTTACAGCTGCTGGAGGAACTACATTGCAAGCAGGCTTGAGCATAGGGATCTACTAAGTCCTCATCGATTTTTAGATCTTCTAAGTCTCTGATGTGATACAGCTTTCAGAGGAAGAGTAAAAATTAAAGGCCATGGTGAGGAACTTGTTTATTAACACAGGAGACCACTTTGCCTCAAGTAGTGCAATAAGACAGAGAGGGTTGGACTAGGTGACCTCTGGAAGTCACTTCCAACATAAATTATCCATGACTTTATAATTTTTTCATTAGCAGTGGACTGGCTGAATACTTGTTTTTCTGTATACTGTTCTTAAAAATAAGGAAAATGCTTTTGACTCCTGTGATTTGTATGGCTTCATTTAGAATTTGTAATTTGTATTTCAGAACCAAGTTACAATATCTGTGGTATCACTATAATTTTTCTTGTTAAAAGATAATTCTAGCTCCATAGTACTTCAGTATAGTAAACAGCTCAAGGGGTGATGGGGGAGAATAGCCATACAAAACTATGAATAATTTGGCCAAAATCATAGAAAAGATTTATGGACAAGCAGGAAACACATTTTTTTTTTCCTAATGCATGAATACTGTTCTATATTTTATGTTCACTCCAGATTATTTTCCCTTCAAATAAATTTAGTCCTATGAATATTTGAAGCCAAGTGACTAATTTCACAGCCAAAATCCTATGCCAGGCAGTAGAGGGTAAGATATCTGGTACTGCTGCAGACATAGGCACATTTTAAGGGGAAAGTTTTTGTTTGGCAAAGTGAATTGCGATTGCACTGAAGAGAAGCCTCCACCTCTTCCTTCCTTTATGTAGTACAACTGCTGAAGGCAAATTAGCAAGATTTTTGATTCTTGCACGTCGTTAGGTTAAGAAAAAAGCAATCAGGCTACTTTAACTTGTCTTCTTGATGGGGCCTGTATGTTCAGCACCTGGGCAGGAGTGACAATTCAGTCAGGAGTCCTCCTGACTGATGGGTCTATAATGGTCCAACTGGCATTCCCTGTTTTTGTGTGGTGTCAGGTGTCTCTGTAAAAATGTTTCTCCGTTATCTTTTTTACCTGGGGGTGTTTGTTTGTCTGTGTATGTGCAGCCAGATGTTGTCACAGACTTCCAGTCAAGTCAGCCCATGTTGGTACCTTGGTGCCCCTTTCCAGCGGTTTCAGAGATTGTTCTCCCATCCCTTGCTGGTCCATGCCCATATTGAGCCTCATTACTCAGGACCTCTTTGCTCTGCCCTGCTGTCTGCAGCTTCTCATACTCAGGCACTCAGCTCTTGATCAAGGCAAGGCTGTAGAGCTCTCATCACCCATTCCTTTGTGACAATGAAGGCAAACTGTCCCCGGATGAATTAGCAAGAGCTTTTCCTGAGGATCAAGAGATGTGATTATGCTATTTGGGGACTTGTTAGGCCATACCTGAACTATCATATCTAGCTGGAGTTTCTCCAGTTCAGGGGAGACTAAAAATTAAAGCTGATCTACTAAATGGCCAGCATGAGGATTGGAGGGTTGGTGGATTTGACATTTGGAGAAATCATGAAAAAATATGGTTTAGCCCAAAAACCAGGAGGGTCCAGGAATATCTAATAATGATTTCCCATTACCTGAAAGATAGTTATGTGGGAGATGGAGGCATTTACTTCACAAGAGTGCATGTTGACAGTACAAAAAGTACCAGGCACAAGCTGCTTTAAGGGAAATTCACTGAGGAAATAAGAAAACATTATGGGAAAGACTTAAAATTTGAGTTATTTGTCCAGAAAAGTGGTGGAATCTCTCCTACAGGAAATTGCTGTTTCCCTTGTTGTTCAAGACTGGGCTTGACAGGGTGTTTGATGAACCAGGCCTTCAAGAGAAAGTTGGGCCAGATCTTCTCAAAAGGTTCCTGCCCATTTAAGATACTTCTGTTACTTCTCCCTGCTCATGGCACGGGTGTTGGAACCAGTTGATCTTTAAAGTTCTTTCCAGCCCAAGCCACTCTGTGATTTTATAATCTTTTATTCTCTATGTATTCAACTCAATAAAGTCTAAAACCGGCTTGTTGCAGGGAGGGATAGGTTTTAGTATATCACAGATTTATTCTGCCCTTATCTTGATGACACTAGCAACTGACAAAAACGTTTTTTAATTCTGTGACTCTTATTAATTATCCAGTAACCTTGAAAAATTTCCCATCAGCCCTTTCACTTATTGAAATTTCTTATAGGAACTGCTTGGATTTTACAGAGAGTTTTTTTTTCTTACCTAGTACCTTACTATCCAATTAGAAAGATAAATAGATAGTGGAAAAATCAATTAAAGCAGAAAAGTTATAATGTGTTAAACTAGAATTGGTTCTGACCTGGAAGAATTGAGTCATTATCTAAATATTCCCAAGTCTTGGAATTGCTTTCATCCTGTGGTTGAGCTCTGGTTCCAGTGAACTTCTTAAGAAAGTTAATATAAATTTTATTCTAAAGTAGGAGTTCTGAAGAGTTCAAAGGTTTCTATATTTACATCATCAAACATTTTAGATGCAAAATGAATGATTTTATGCCTCTATTCGGGCTTGTGAAATTATGAGGTCATGGAAAAAGAGATGTTCTTTTGTTAACTCAACTATTTCCATAATTAACATTCTTTTGGCTACTTGAGGTTTAGCGTGCTATTTCATTAAAATAATGCAATTGCAGATGGAGAAAAAAAGTTTTTAAAGTATAATTGGTTTTCATTGTCAATATAACTTAAAATCCCATTAGCCACAAAATTTCAGCATTGTTTTCCTAATGACTTGCATAATTGGATCATCAGATTTCTCTCCTTTAAAAAAAAAGAGAAAAAGTCTCCCATGGTGGCTTTAAAGGTTATTTGCATGAATTTTCCCCCCTCAGTGTTACATTTGCACTTTTATTTCCACCAGTGCTGAAAGGTCGGAGACCTTGCAAGTTAAATGAAATCATGTCAAGAGCAACTAGAGCTCTTACTTCCCCTTTCCTCTCTTTTTTTCTTTTTAGATTCTGACAGCTGCTGGCAAATGCATGTATGCAACCAGCTTGATTTGGGATCCTTGTCCATCTCAGCCTATTAAGGCAATTTAGAGCTCTCCTCTGGGTCTTTCATGGTGCTGTTCTCTCTTTTACATGTGCCTGTGGCAAGTTTTGTCACTTAATTTCAGGAATTCCAGTGCACTGGACTGAACTGGACTTAATTGAAAACTGTTTTGGACATATTGTAAAATAAGGAGTGTTTACACAAAGAAGTGTAGATATTCCCAGTAATAAATATTCTTCCAGAGGTCTCACAGTCATACAAATAAACTAGATCTGCCATAGATATTAATAGAAAAACTCCCTTCTCATTTTCCATGTGTCTCTATTATTACAGGAGTCAAACACATTAAAAGTTATAGAAAAATTGCATTACTCAAAGAGATCTTGAGACGTTATCCAGTATGTCTTCTTCCTGCAGGGCAGGTTCAGCTCTTCCTAAACTTGACAGATTTTTATCTTACCAATTCTTTAAAATCTCCAGTGTTGAAAAATCTGTATTTTCTCCAGGCAATTTATTCAAGTCTTTAGGAACATTTGAAATTATTTTTTCTAATATATAAGTTAGATATCTGTTGCTGCATTTTAGGCTGATTTCTAGCTTTCCTAATTGAATTTTCTCTTTATGCAGTAGTGTTTTAAGACACTTGAAGACCATGAAAATACTCTTCAGATGCCACTCACACTACACAACTCATCTTGGTTGTCCTCAAACAATGTGTTTTATAACCCTTTGATTATTCTTATCTTTTTAGTTGGTCAGCATTTCTCCTGATGGTATCCCACACAGAGACAAAGCAGTTGAAGTAATAAACAGGAAGGGTTTTTTTACCTTTCTTCTATATGATCCTCTTCCAGGATGAAGCTTCTATTTTGTCTTTGAAATGGCCTTGCATAGCTGACTCATGCCCAATTTATGATCCACTGTAGTACATGCACCCTTTTTCAGAAGAACTGTTATTACTCATCCTATAATTTTGCAGACGGTTACCCTTACCTAAGTGAAGAACTTTTGATTTTTTGCCCTTATTAAATTGCATCCCATCCACTTGAGACAATTTCTCCAATTTATAATAATCAGTTTGAATTCTAACCTCATCATTGCCTGTCCCAGCTTTGAATCATCTGGAAATAGAGTAACTATATTCCCTACTCCATCATGCAGTTTTTATTATAGAAAGTTTTCCATAGACCTAAACTTCAGATCAGTCCCCAGCAGACCTCACTCTTACATCCTTCCAGCTGAACAGTTTGTCTTTACGCACAGTATCCCAATCAGTTGTATCCCTACCATATGGCAGTTTCAGGAAGACCCTGGATTGCAGAGAAAAATGTCATAAAAGACACTGTCAGAAACTTTTCTAAAGTAAAGATATTTTCCTTTTCAATACACAGACCTGTCACCATGTCATAGGAAAAAACTCAGTTGCTCAACGTGATTTGTTCTTGACAAATCAGCGTTGGCTGATTCATATCCCCTTGTTCCCATCCAGATGTTTGAATACTTGAACCAGTATTTTTTTTTCTTTGTAATTGAAATAAGATTGACTGCTCTACACCACTTTTCATTTTTTTAAAGGTAAGCACTATGATTGCTTTTTTTCTGTTTTCTTAAATTTTAGCTGTTCTCAAAATAATTGCCCTGGCCTGTGAGATCACTTCAGGCCAGTTCTCCACACACTCTCAGGTGAATTTCATCAGGACCAGCCAGTTTAAAAAACGTCCAGCTTCTAAAAGTAGAGTTAAATCTCTGCTTTATCTTTTCCATACCAAGTTTTTACCCATTTTTGGTTGATGCTAATTGTGTTAGACATCTAATCACAGCTGCTGTATCAAGTGAAGACTGAAGGAAAAAACCTACATTCTCATCTTTGGCCATCTGTGCACCAATGAGGCCTCTTGTACTTAGGAACCTGTGAAATGTTTTTATAATCTCTGCTTTGTGTAGTGAAAGAATAAGGAAAGATAAAGATTGTAGTGATATTTAAACTAATTTTTGACCTCAGAAGGATGTTAAGTGTCTAATGTGGGCCGTGCATATGTGTGAGATTCATCATGCTCATTTTGATCAATAAAAATGCTAATATCTAATTTAAGCATGCTCTTAAGTATCCCTTTGTAGTCAATGGGAGAGAGAAAGTGACTTCAAGGATCAGCTTTTTTCCCTTTTTCCAGATACCTTTGTTAGATGAAACCCAACCTGTCAAGAACAGCATGTGACAATGATGATACCATGCAAGCAGACAGGAGTAGCAGCTTGGTGAGGACTTGGTGCTTGGAAAATCTTTATTACATTTGAGGACATCACCAAAAGCAAATGGCCAGGTTTTTTTTCAGGTTATAGCATAAGCTTTAAGACTGCATTGCCTTAACTCCATCTTTTACAAAAGTGAATGACAATTTACATTCTGATTTTTAATATATTTAACCTGGTGCACTGCATCATGTTTGACATACTACTGTTTTTACTATTTTTTTTTCATTAGGAATCTGAATTATGCAGGAATTACTTATATGTATATATATTCATCAAAACAATCTGTTTCTCTCAAGAAAGGGAGTTACCATAAATTGGCTACAGCCCACTTCTTCTTTTATCTTATATAAATAACTTTCAAGTTTAGGAAAAAGTTGTATTTTAATACTTTTTAAAATACAACCTTTTTAAAATGGCTTACAAAAGATGTTTTTTGAAATATTTAATCTTATAGCACAGTATCAATTTAAACAGTTTGTTTTGCTAGCATGCAACCAGGGTGGTGTCCTAGCTGAAGTCCAAGTCTGTTTTAAAGGGCTAAATCTGTACTTTAAAAAAAAATATTATTTTTTACCTTTTTTATTACCAAAAAGTCCAAACTTTGCTTAAGTTTCCCCACCTTATTTAGTCTCCATTCCTTTAAAGACCATGTATTCCCTTGTATGCCCCTACATTCTGCACATGGAACTGTGAATCACTGTCATATATTTGCTTCATGGTGGAAGCCAAGAAAACCAATGTATGTTAGTCAGAGCATCATTCTTTAGCTATCTTAAAATGTTCAGTATGGCTTGAGTTTCCTTCAGGTCCTTTTTTCCTGATGTGACATAATGAAATTTTTGGTATTTTTAGAATCTGCATCTTCCTTTCCTTTCTTTTCCTGCACCTGACTAGAATTTGATGTGTACACTGTGTGTTGTGCAAGTCTCTGCTCAGCTCAGCTACAATATACTCTGTGTGTTTGTGTGTGTGTGTGCACAGGCACACGCAGGTGAGGGATTCCTGGAAAAGCAGAAACAAAGCAGGTTTTCCTTTTATGCCAATTTGAATGATTGTTCTTCACTTGATAAAGTCTGGCACATATGTTGTTGTTTCATATGAACTGTCACAAGAACCTGACTATAGTGCAGATGCCTGACCCACCTTCCAGAGGTTTGTGATATGTCTCCTTATTCCAGTAGCACTTTGTCATCTGCACCCCTGCTGCCACTGTCATGTGGAGAGCAGGTTTAGGGTGAGGTTCTTGATAGTGTTGAAAAGTCCCTTTGTATTTTATATATGTCTCCACTCTCATTTTTCACAATACCTATTTATATGTTTCCGCTTGTCTCACCAACTGATGTATCTCACACACAGCTTGTAGAGCTTTATTGTGTAGGCTTACGAATTTAAATATTTGGAGTTGATTTTGAACATGATATAGTAAAATAAGAAGGCTGTCAAATGTTCCTTCTATGTAATTCCTTATAAGTGTTTCAGAAGAGGGCACTTTTCCTCTGACACGACAGTAAGAATTGGCTGAACTACTTTCTGGAATGTCAGTAAAGGAGGGATCTTAGCCACATCCTTCCTTTGGGGCTGGTGACATCCTTTCTGCAGTATTGATTGGCTTTTTTGTTTGTCTGATTGGTTGGTGGATTTTTGTTTTTATTTTTTGTGGGTTTTTAAAATTTTCTTCTTTTTCTTAATGTGATTTGTAGCAAATTCCATCTGAAGGCAACATAACAGGAGTAACTGAATAGATGAATTTAAAAAAAACAAAACCAACACCAACTAACCAACCAACCAACCCAACTCAACCCCCCCCCAAAAAAACCCCAAACAAACAAACAACAACAACACCAACCCCCCCCCCCAAAAAAAAAAAAAACAAGGCAGAAAGAATTTGCAGTATTTTCATGTTTTGATTCAAATAATTTTAAAGATATTCAAAGTGTTCTGGTAGTCTGCTTAAATGCCTTTATTAAGCAGACATATGGAATCAGTTTATGTTAATATTTTATTTTAATGATGACATCATATAAATATAATTTACATTAGTGATATAAAATGGCTGAATGCATAAGTATATAGCAAATAAAATGAATAAGTATATAGTTTTAGCTCTATATGCCAGCAATGATGCTGCATATAAGGATGATGTGATATTTTTATATTTATAATTCAAATAAAGTAGATTAAAAAGATTTTGCCAAAGCACAAGAATAGAGGCCAGAAAAGCATTGCTTGAAATTTCTTTTCTCTACAGCTTAGTGCAAATAACTGCTCTACAGTAATTTTTCTCATCTCTGAAATGGGAATAGCAGCTGAGTGCTAGTCCTTGGTGAATGACTTAAGACTACATTTCAATGACAAAAATACAGGATATATTTTTTCTGTTGAATTTCTTCTTTCATTTTTTACATAATTTATTTCAATTTGCTAAGTAACTACTTGGCTGTCAGCCCTCAATTTTACATTGAGTTATTTTTATTTTTCTGATTGTATTTGAACTGGAATCCTTACAAAGACAGGAAAAAAGTTCTCCCTTCATATTGTAACTTGACATAGTTGTGAATTTGTATATTGCATTGTGTTTGTGCAAGGTATTAAATATCTTTACTATTGGAGGTGTTAAGAATAAGCTGGAAGAATCACCTTGATTTAAAATTAGTTTTTAAGTTTATTTTTGCTGCAACTAGTGTAACATGCAAAATTAAATGCTTTGCTTTCTCCCCCATGTTCTCTTCTAGAAGGCCTGTTTCAGGCCAGGTGATGGGTGGCTTCCTATGAGATCTGAACAGGACATGACATTTACAAAACTGGAATAAATTCACTGATCCCTCTGATATCAGGCAAGGCTAACTTTAATCACAAATTCCTTTTTGGAGTCAGTCCTATTGGGTCAGAATTTCAGTTCAGAATAACTGACAATTTTGCTGCATTCATTAGACAAAGCATGTCAAAGTTCTGTAACGTTGCACATTTTACACCAACGTGCACCTGGCTTAATTAATCAATTTTTAGCTTCAGCCCACCACTTTGTGCAGATATATTCTGTGTAGAATGGTTGTAACCATTGAATAACCAAAGCAGAAATTGTACCTTGTTGGAAAAGGGGATGGACAAGGTCCATGCTCAGAGACAGAGGTAGTGACAGACACCTCTGGTCCATATTTCTGCTATGACAGTCTTGATATTGGTGGAAGCTCAGCAGGGCTGAGTTGTCTTGGGTTTCCTGTTAGTTCATGAGAGATTCACTGCCTCAGACTCTGCTGGCATGGTCACACAATGGCAGCTGTCACTTCAGATGTCATTTGAGATATAGTCCTGGAACATTTTGAACTCAAAACCAGAAGTCTCTGCAGCTTGAGCTGAAAGGAAAGTGTCTGTAGCCAAAAGAGAAATACTTTTATAACTCTTCTGTAGACTGGACAGCTGGGGCAGGTTCACAGTCTTGCTGAGAATAGTTGTAGCCCCAGTGTTAGTGGAATGGAAACATGGTGGTGTCAGGCAATCTGGAAGTTCTTATCCCCATGTTAATAAGGGAATTGGGAAGGTAAATGCACATTTGGTGGATTACACTCTTCTAGTAAACCCAGAGTGAACATATATTAGGAATAGACTGCAGAACGTCTAGCTGCCGATTCAGTTCTGTTCATCAACAAACACCCAAACCTTTGAGCGATTAGAAAACTTGCAGAAAGTAATGCTGCTAGTGGTGTCTATAAATCAAGAACAAATAAACTATCATTAAAATTCTTCCTCAGTAACAGAATCTGATAGTGACTCAGAAGCAATAAATGAGAATAGATAGTCTAGCTCCAGCCCTAATGGAGAAGCATCGGTGCCAGCTAATAACTTTCTGTTTCTTTCAGTAAATAAGTGTGAGTACCCTGGGTTACAGGGTGGATAACTAATGGAAGGTGAATCACCGATATTCTGAAATTTACACCCAGTCAAATGGCAATTCATTTGCTTACTGACATAGTTGCCCCCACTTACATTCTTGTAATCCTCATTGACATTAATGGGAAATATACTGTTGTGTGGACATGGAAGGGAGATACAGAGTAAAAAACCTTTTTTGTTTTTTCCATCCTTTTAAGACAAAAGTGGAAAATAGTTCTTATTGCTAGAGCCTCATACCAATTAAGACAAAAATATGCATATTTTTCTCCCTTCACATTTAATCCTGGCTGAATGCAGGACAGTGGTTATCATAAGTCATATGGCTCTCTCTGGAAAAAATTGAATGGCTCATTACCATATTAATATATTATTCTGTACCAATATATTTTAGTTTTTAACAGGAAAGCTGGTGCATACCAGACATATATTACATACATTTTACTTAGCCAAATTTAACTATTCCCACTGAAGAATTTTGAAAGTGATGTTTGCATCCTTCTCTGGAGAACTTTTGCTTGTTTTTCACTAGCCCTGGAAATCTTAGCCTAAAAAATAACCTCAAAGAGGTTTGGAAAAACATAAATGCATCAATATTTGGGTAAGTTACAGAGGATATTTATGAACCTGTTTGCCATTGATCTTGGGAAGAAGAGTGAAATGGTTGATACAGTTCAAATTAATAAAGAGTTAAAAGAGGTGACTTTAATTGTTGCCAATCAGCATCAGTATATGCTAATAAAATTTGTTAATATAGCTTGCTACATTTTTATGAAATTAAAAATTTGATTGAAGAATCTGTTTAATATAGTTAGACATCTCCAGGGCATTTGATTTGGTACAGAGCAATATTTCAATACCTAGGAAGAGCGATGAAAATTCAGTGGATTAATAAGTACGTAAAAAAGTAAGTTTCAAAGTGCAGTTGTGCATTGAATCTTGCTGGGGTGGAGCTACCTTTGCCCCTAGCAGCCCTCACAGTGCTGGGCTGTGTTTTGGCAGCGGCAAAGGTGTTGGTGATGCCCCAGTGTTTTGGGCAGTGCTGAGCTGTGCTGGCACAGCCTCCAGGCTGTTTCTCCACTCTCTCCCCCTGAAGGCCGACAGGCTGGGCTGGGTGAGAGACTGGAGGGGACACAGCTGGGACAGGCTGACCCAGAGGGATATTTTCTACCATATGATGTCGTGCTTGGCAATAAAGGAGAAAGAAGATGGGGAGCATTTGTTATTCAGTCTTTTCTCTTCTGAAGAATATGGGTACCAAATCCCTGCTTCCCAGGAAGCAGCTGAGCATCACTTGCTTATGGGAAGGAGAAAATACATATTCATTAAAAAATATAAATGCATCTACACTCAGGCTTTGCTTTATTTCACTAAACCATCTTTATCTCAAACCATGAGGATGTGATGTGAGAGAGTGGCTTGGTGTGCACCTGTCACCAGCCAAAATCAACCCAGCCTAAGTTATAAATGGGAACTATTAGGAAGCAGACATCTTCTTGGGGAATTTTTAGGAAGCCTCACTAAGATCCATTCTTCACTACACATGCAATTTGGAAAATACAGAATTGTACTGCTGAAGTTTCTGATTGAAAAAAAAAATCTAGGGGAAGATAAAAATAATGAGGAAAATAGGTTATGAAAATGTAGGCACTTTGATTGCTTGGAACTGTGATACAGGAAAATTACGTACATTGTATCCCAGTATTGTCCATTACATATTCAGAGGCCAGGAAAAAAAAAATCAGTTATACATAAAGGACTGGAAATATGTTCATGGGAGAAGGGAGTGTGGAAAGGACTTAGAGGTCACGGGAGTTAATCTGATGAAAATGAGCTGCTAAAGATAACACTGTGGCAAAAAGGTTAATGAGACCACTACATTAATCCACAAGAGGATATGAGAAGTTATAGAGAGATTAAATTACTGTATTGTTGGGTTTTGCACTGACCCATCTGTATCAGGATAATTTCTGATATTTAGTGAAGAGTGTTATAAAATGGGAGAAGATTTAGAGAAGAGCTATGAGAATGACTAGTGAACTGGAAAACATGCTATAAGGAAGGAGTAAATTATTTAGTTTATCAAAGAGAAGATTATGGAGTCAATGTCTGTTTGGTGAACAAGGTTCAATAGTGCATTCTTCAACCTAACCAGAAAAATATAACTGGAATTTTCATTAGACAAAATAACACTGGAAACATGAACATGTCTTTGAAATAAGAGTTGTTTGGTTTTAATGCATCTTACAAAAAAATTCTTCACCAGAGGTAAATTTGTAATCAGGATTAGGTTCTGTATCTAAAAGCTACCTTCCTGTTGAGGTCAATCTTCTGCAGTCAGAAGCAAAGCATGAAACATTTTTAGACCAAATCTTTAGTCCATGCTACAACTGGAGATGTTAGATGCAAAGATTTTGCTGAACTCCTTATATTTCACTATCCTAGCTCTATTAATATCCTCTTTGTCTTATCATGTCTAACAGCTTATTTCTGTTTCTGTGATATGAAAAGCTACCTCATACAGATACATATGAGATATACAGATATATGTGTGGGGAAATTTATTTACAGAAATATCTGTATTTACTAATTGTTACTTTCCTGTGGATCCTTAGCTTTTCCCACCGTTTCTAAGATGGTGAAGTTTAAGGAGAGATGAATAAGGAGAAATAGATGGAGAAAGATAATTTGGAGAAGCACATTATGACAGTAGAATAAAAATCTTATCAGACTAAAATCAATCAGCATAAAGACTTAAATATGCTTCATGTAGTATTGTTTAGTGACAATTAATACATTTATAGATGTGCACTTTCACTTTGAAAAATTTCAAACTATTCAATAAATTGTTTGTCTTATTTCTCGCCTTACAGTTTTCTTTGACTTTTCCTTTCCAACACTTCTCAATAATAAAAGTAGGGATGTTTAAGAAAAAAAAAAGGTCACATAAAATTTAGTGGAAATCTTTAATTTACAAATAATTGATTGATCCCCAGAAGAGTCAGGACAAAGAAACTTTGTTTTTTGATGTTTGAAAAAAAAAAAATGGAAAGAGACTCAATTCTGAGATGATCAGAAATTATTGCTTAATTTAATATTGAAGCAATGACTACTAGCATTAATTTTGTTAATTTTTCACAGTAATAATAGACTGGACTTCAGGGCTAACTTGTTTCTCTTTCAGACTAAGAAAGATTCCTAATGATGTAAGTAGGAGGTGACTAGACAATGTTAACATGGTCTACATTAAGTTTATCTTAATGCCTTTATGGAGGCCAAAAAAAGTACTTTGAAATGAAAACACTGAAGTATTAAGTATCTGCTGCCAAGGAAGTTATAATTATTTTGTAGCTAGTAATTGTCTATCTAATAGTAATGATTCAAATTATATCACCACAGAAATTCAAAATTACCCTCAGTGGCCATGGCATGAAAATCAGCGCAGGCTTTATCAGCTTTTTCCCTGTGAATTCAATGAGTGTACTCACAGTCATAACCAATAATCTTTCATACCCTTAATCCAGAACAAGTCAGAAAATGGACATGACTTAAGTTCTGGTGTTGCTTCCTTTTGAAAATGTGGGACTGTTCTTTCTTAGAAACGGGAATCATCATCATAGAATCATCATAGAGTGGCTTGGGTTGAAAGAGATCTAGGTCATCATCATCTAGGTCCAAACCCCTGCCATGGGCAGGGACACCTTCCTCTGGAGCAGGTTGCTCAGAGCCCCATCCAACCTGGCCTTGAACACTTTTAGGGATGGGGCAGCCACAGTATCTGAGAGATACCGATCAGATGTCGCTGATGAGATTAAAATTGGGCCATAATGACCTATTTACTGAAAAATGTTCATCTGCAAATGGTGAATACCACAAAGTTCTAAATGGAGTAATCTACTGATTACTTGTAAATATTAATTTTCTCTTCCACAGGTGATACCTTGCATAATGGAAGGTTATAGCTTGAGTGATTCTGCAGACTACTATTAATTTTCTGATAATGCACATTAATTTTCTCATCCAAAATTATTTTGTTTTCACCGAATTACAAAATCTCATTGATATCAGTAGCTTATTATCAATCATGGCTGTATTCTGGGAACATAAACATGGCACTCATTTACAACTTTCTGATACTTTGGTCCAAGAACATCACAAGCAGTACAGATGGCATTATTTGCTCCACAGCTCATCTCCTTGACATGTTCTGGATCTGTGCTCTATTTCACTGATGGGTGTCTTTGTGGAAAGGTTATGTTCTGCCAGCATATTTACAAATGGCCCCTTTGCCTTCAAAATTACTGAAAATTCATTAGTCTGGTGAACCTCTGTGCCCATTTTGGCTCAGTAGTCCAATTCACAGAATGTAAGGAAAGGTTATGCCCTTTGCCACTAATGTGTATGTTCCACAGATTTTTGGAACAGGACCAGGGAAAGAATTCTTTCTTTTTTTCTCCACAAGAAAATAAAGTTTAAAAGTTCAAAAGATTGTGGAAAACAATGTTTTTATATGGTATCCAATCTGATGATTTGCACTTGTGTCCTTGTAAAAAATGGCCCTTTATGGTATGAATTTAATTGCAATCAGCTAAGCAAAATTCTTCTTTCCTATTAAATTCATGTTTCTGATTTGTGTTCTTCCATATTTTGTTGTCAGTCTTTCATAGTGATATCAAAGACATGAGAAGTCCTTTCACATAAAAGCAGAAAAAATCAACTTTACCACTGTGTGTTATAGGCTTGGAATCCAAACCTCTTGGCTTCCCTGGGAATCTACTATAGAAAAAAGTGGCTATGCTTAGGAGAACCTTGTCATTTAATAGTTGCATTTTTAGGGAAATGAAGTCTGTTTCATTCTTTGAAAGAACTTCTTGAGAAGATTGTAGCCCTGAAGAAAAGTTAAGACTATTTGCAGCTCTGAGGATCCACTCTGCTATTTTAAACTGCAAAGTATGTATTTTTAAAACTTAAGAAAAGGACTTAAGGAGGGAGGAAACCTACCCTTAATTTATTTATGAAAGAACTCTCCTTTAGTAGCAAGATTTGCCTACTTTATTCTCTTATTTACTGGACAAAATCCTAGCGCAGTTCCAGTCTTGATATGGATGTGTCTGATTCTGTTTTGCACAGACATTGTTTATCTTGTCTGTCATTCATTTCAGATCATTGTGGCATTTAATGAAACTTTTGCCTATTTCCCACATTTATTTTCAAAATGAAAATCTAGGTATACACCTTGGTTATTTAGCAGATGCCTGAAAAATATAAGCTCTACCTCTCACATCCTGTGCCCAGGAAGCCTTAACCTCCACTGTTTGCTTGTATCCACTTTTTTCAATACTGTTGTTCACTTGTTCTTATGTTTGAATTGAATTTCTCATTTAACTTGTGAGAAATTTTATTTTCCCCTTCTTTCCTTGCTTCCCTGCTTTCTTCCTTCTATCTCCTTCATCCCTTTCTCTCTTTCCCTTTCCCTTTCCCTTTCCCTTTCCCTTTCCCTTTCCCTTTCCCTTTCCCTTTCCCTTTCCCTTTCCCTTTCCCTTTTCCTTTTCCCTTTTCCCTTCTTCTCTTTCTCCTCATTCATCTCTTTATGTGTCTCCATCCCTCATTTCAATTTTTAGGAAACACAAAAGACTAAACGTGTCAGTGATGACCCTTTTGGTTGTGGGTATAGCAGACAGGGCTTTTGAAGAGACAGGGGTCTTAGGATGGACGCTGCTCATTCCTGATCCCTGTGGTGCCACGGGAAATGCTGAGTGCCTTTTTAAAGCTGAATAGACCTAGACAGGCACAGAAGCATAGGACACTAGGGATTAACTCAAAAGGTAGGGTCAGAGAAAAGATAAGGTTTATAAAACATACAGATTAAAGAAAAAAGAATAAGATTAAGGGGAGAGACACTCTTACAAATCAGTACAGTCAAGAGTGAGACTGCTGCATTCTCCTGACTGAAAAGCTAACCCTCCCTTTATTCAGAAATGTTCAAAGTAATAAACAGTGCCTTGAACTCCTCTAGCCTCCTTTCTTTTAACCTTATCCTTCTAGCACACCCCATGTTATGTCCACTAGGGACATCTTTGACTCTTTCAAAAGCAAGTGGCTCAATTAGAAAAAAGCAGCATTTGCCACACAGCCCACTCACTCCCGCAGCTTCCTTTAATCCAATCCAAACTGAAAGCATTCATTTATGTCTTCTTGGTCACAATGGAACATATTGATTACCGATACAGGGACCACATTTTCAAACCAAGTCAACTGAAAGGCTCACTGTGTACAATTGTGACACTGTTTTTTAAAGGTCCCTGCCCTGTGGCATTTATGGCCATGCTTTCAGTAGGTTTTGTTTCCAGGGCTTCATTACCTTTTCTGTAGTCCCTTTACTTGTCTGGCCCAAAGGGCAGTGATGATGAGCTCTTTTTAATAACTGGGAACTGTCTTCTGTTCTGCCATTTCATTAGCATAGTGAGGCTGTGATCCACAAGGAGGCTGCAAATCCTGCCACCAAAACCAGAAATACGTATAATCAGAAAAAAAAGAACAAAAAATATTACTAATTTATTATACATTAACTCACTTTTAAATTCCATAGTAAGAAGAAATAAAAATTGTGTCTTGCTAGCTCACACCATTAAATAACATGAAAAAATTCAATTTTTTTTAAGTGCCTTAGTGAAAATTGAAAGCAAGGATATGAATCTTTTATTGATGAGATTTGTATACATACTTTTTTTCATGTGCTCTTTGAATACTATAAAGTTCCCCAGGCTGTTCTTTATGATGTATTTAACAACTCTTCTTGATCAGCACTACCACTGTTTTAACACAACAATCATAAACTGCATTGTAGTTCTTTGAGGGTAAGGCTATAGCCTAAAGTGAGGCTTGCTCAAAATTTGAAAATAAAAAAAATGAACCTGATTATCTTTGCCTTAGTCTTTTCTAACTATACTCCTGGACAAAATACTGTAATAGAGAAACAAATCAAAGACCCCTGAATTTTCAAAATTTGAACAAGAAAAGATTATGTGTATTTTAATTTTCACCTGCCCAATTTGATGGCTCCCCAAATACCTCTGGATTTTGTAGAATTGCACAGTTGTTGACTGAGATAGAGTAAATTTAGGCAAATGTGAAGCATTAATACCTGATGAAGTTTGAAACACAGTACTGTGACTTTATACCTCTATGATTTTGTCATCAGTGTCATCCTTTTGAGACAGTGATTTGGTGATGTGGTAGCAGCCCTGTGATGCAATGTGAATGTGTTTGCATGCTTCTCCACTGCTTGATTTCAGCTGGATTTAGGGCTTTGTCCTCACAGCTTCTGTTGTCAAGAAATGAAAATCTCCTCCTTCATTTCTATATGAGATTCTGTGGCTCAGGCTGTAAAAACAGATGTTCCCGTGGGTCGATTTTCAGTATTCTTAAAATCTATCCCTAATTTCATAATTCCTCAGAATTTGAGTTATCTGGAATCTTGAGAGTCTCAGATTCTAATTTTAAATCTCTCCAACACCTTATTTTAGTTGTCTACCAAAGATTTACCTGTCTAAGTTTATGATCATGACCAACCATGCTGTGTTCTGTATTAGTTCACTGATTAGTCCATCTGATCACCAATCCATTCCACGTGTCCTGATGTCTGGTGAAGAAATGGATGAGAAAGTAATTGTGAATCTTTGAAAATGAGATAGTTGAGAGACATCTCAACACCAGAAGGGTTCTTCTCATGTCACTGTGGTCATCTGCAAGTTTGGCAGCCAGGAGAAGTTGTTTTGCCTGTTCTGGAACTGGCAGGGAACAATAAACAGCACTAGAGTACCACAAACAGGTGTCTAAGAGACATGTAAGGTGGATCCCATTCATCACTGAAGAATGTCAAAATATCCTTACTATATCTTGTTACAATACCTTTAAAATGCCCCCAAAGCCAAAAGCTTTTCATGTCAATTTAGTGTTAAAATTCTAATTAGAATTAAATAAAAGAAATTCCAAAATTTGAAAATTTGAGGATTATTGCAGTATTCATGGGCTGCTTAGAACAGAGCAAATTAATTGACACACCTTAGTTCCAGATTAATTATTCCTTAATTATAAAGTGGACACACCAAGAAAAAAAAACCAACTACTAGCACAAGACTGTGCAGAAAAAAGTAGGGCTGATAGGTGAGGAAATTGTGTTAGATACCTGAAGAAATGGAGTTTTGCACTGACAAAAAGTATTTTCTTCAGTTAAAAACCAATCCAGCTAAGAGGGAGGTGAAGTCCACAATGAAAAAATAATGGGAAAAGTATGGAGCCTGATAGCAATGAATAAATTCAGTATTAGATAATGGAGAGAACTGATAAAGAAAACTAAAGCAGTCAGTTGAAAATCTATGGGTAGTAGGGCAAAGATAACAAGAAGTTCTTTAAACAGGAACAAAATGCCTGCAGTTTTGTAGAACTATGGATGGTAAAATTGTTAACCCTGGTAAAGAAAATGTGGAATTGAGTAAATACATCCATTTTCTAAAAGGAGAATGAACGATTTTATTTTCTCTCACTTCTGAGAAAGAGTTTTAAACAGAAACACTAAATATTTTCAAATCAACAGAATTAGATAATTCACTGTCAAGAAAATGACTTGTCTGTGGAACTGCTTAAATTAAGTTTTTGTAAATATCTGTATCTTGAGGAACTTCCATAAGCTTGACAAAATAGCCATGGCCAACATTTACAAATAGTGACTTAAATGGCCTTGAAAACAATCTGCTAGTTAGCCCAAACCTTACCTAGGAAAAATTTCTTGGATCAATTGAACTAAGATTAAAATTACAACTGATGGCAGTCAATGCAACGTTATGGAAAATACTTTTATTTTTAATGATCCAGTGTCTTGATGAGTCTGTAAAACATTTTCATGAAGCAATTATCCCGATGAAATGTACCCAGCCGTTTTATATTTTCAGAGGCATTGCGTGCAGCTGGCAGATGTGACAAGGCTTCCATGGGTGCAGCCAGGTGTGATGCCTGAGGTCTCTGAAATCACACAGAACTCTGGTGCCTAGACAGCTGGGTTGTCCCCTGGTGACCACTGAGTGGGATTCATCTGCTCCACTAAAGCTATCCAAGAATTAAGACTCCTGGGTTGAAACTAGATTCCTTTTAAAGTCAGCAGAGGAAATCCTCTCCTTGCCATGTGCTTCAGCTGAGCCCGGTGAAATGCCTTTTGTAGCGCAAGGCAGAAACACCGCTGTAGAGCGCAGGATGTGAGCTCCCTCTGTCAGCTGTGGGGAAAGAGGGTGAAACTGGAATCAGATGGCAGCAGCCCAAAGCAGAGCAAAAAGGATATTGACAACCTGGAAGGAGTTTGGGAAAGATTTATTGAAGCATTTCAGGGTTCGGAAAAGATACTTTGTAGTGTGAAACTAAGGAAGTGCAATCAATTTTGTTTGTCCAGAAAGGTCAAGAGGTGGCTACCTATGATTACATCTGAAGAAGTATTTGATCATAGAAGGCTCTTTTATCTTCCAAAAACCACCCATAGCCCAACAACAACTGCCTCCCCTCCGGAAACAAACACACAAACATAAAAACAAAAACCCCAGAGCACAAAATCTAACAGTTGTGAATTTAAACTAGCACAAAGGAAGTGTAGATGTAGAAATTAGTGTGCTCATTATTTGCAGTGGAGGAAGCTGTATGGAGGAAAATGTGTGACTGTCACAGTTAGTGGCTGGAAAAGCTTATCTTGGGATATAGAGGTTTTTCAATGCCTTGAGTGCATATCTAAGCAATGTGCTACCATGCAAAGCAAAGAGATGAGCCTGGTTAAATTCCTAGTGAGATTCTGTGGCCTGGGATGCACCAAGCAACAGGCTGAATACTTGCAATTATTCATTCTGGCATTGAAACGTATGAATTTCAAAACCTGTTTTCATAGGGTAGAAAAGTAGCTTTGTACATTTATCAGTGTTGCTTCAGGTTCTGAAGAGGCATGGGAGAAATTATTAACTAAGGCAAAAGGAAGGTGAAAAATGGGGGAAATGATAAAGAGGGAAAATGAAAAATAATTGCACAGAATTTTCATTGCCATAGCCATCCATTTGCTTGAAATTTGGTTTTGCCTCTAAAATGTTGGGCTTTATTTATTTTCAATTTGATTTCTTTAAATTGAAATATATATATATATGATACTTAGTTGTATATATTTTTTAATTTACCTGCTACTTTCTTTATTTCTCTTTTTAGCCTTAGCTTTCTTAATAAAACTAATATTTGCCTGAAAATAAAGTGAAAAACATATTTTCCCGTTCCTTCATGACACTATGCAGGGAAAAATAGTGAAATTATACAATGGCATTTTTTCAAATTTTAATGAACTTTGTAAAATTTTTAAGCAGTTCTAAATAAATAGAAACTCAAGGCCTGGTATTTAATGATTAAATGATTTTCATGATACCTTTGTACTCTTACCTTTTTTCCAGTACTCAGAAATAAAACCCCACAGGTTTATATCCATGAAGAATTAAGTTATTCTTAATATTCAGTAGCTGTTGCTGAAATGCTTTTATAAATAAGAGCATTTTATAAAATAACATCTTGGAGGAGACTCTTCTCTTTAGGTATCAAGGATTGCAGGCTGCCTTATCCCACTTGGTATTATGTCTAGAACATTTTTTTTATTTTCGCTTGCTGTTTACAGCTTTTTTTAGTAGTGTGTATTTTTTTCAGTGCACAGGTTTGTGGAGCAAGCAGCTGTTCATTTGTTTTGTCAGTAATGGAAAGAAGACTTGAACAGCTGATGACAGGTAATTTGGGATGATGTTCAAGTTCTTATAATAGAACTGTGTAGAAAGCTATCACTTTATCTTACAGTGTCTATATATGTGTGACAAGACTCTCAGAACAGAAAAAGAAATTTGCACTTCACAGGGTAAATAATAAAACATGAGAAAATAGACAGTGGTGTTAAGAATGACATATAGAAAAACTACATGCAGGAAGCCATTTCTGGTGCACAACAAGGTGTTTTGTTGGTTGTAAGCTTCTGGAATTTTTGATAAAGGTTTGTGACTGTCATGTGTTGACACCTCTTCTATCAGTTTCTAATATGAATCTGGAGCATACTCAGAATATTCATTTTTCTTTACTGGAAAATGAATAATGTAACCTAAACATGGGGTTTCAGGAATTTCTAGGCAAATTTGGCTCACTTGCAATTTGTCCAGTTGGAGCCTCATGTCCTCTTGTCATTCACTCTCTGGAGATTTCTGTTCTGAAAAGAGAAATCTGGCAGTTTCTTTGACAGCTCCTGAATGTTTCCAGGAAATCATCCCCACATGTTCATGGCTGTTTGCTGTTCTAACCTACTTCCATGCAGGAATTTGTATTTCTGTCATCTCTCATGGGAAGCTGCTCCTCCACAACCCCCTGGAAACTGCAGTTGTAGTAATTACAATTGTCCATGACTTCTACGTTTCCTGACCTTGAAGGAACCTTTTGTGTGCTCATCCTGTCCTCAGCTGCTTTTCTGTGTCACTGGCAACCCTCTCACTGCCTGTCCTGCCCCGAGTTCAGGGAGTTCCCTGTTACCTCTGTTGCTGCAGTATTTGGCTCCCTGCTGCCACTTTTTAATTCATTCTGTCAGCTTTCCTACCACTGCTGGCTTCAAAAGTTTATTTGCTGTAGGCAACAGAAAGTCCACATATGGAGTGCCTGGAGATGCTGTCCTGGCTGCTGCCCATGCCTTCTGTTTGTGTGTGTCTCCAGTTGTTCAGTTGCTTCTTAACTTGCTCATGAAGCTGTGAAAAAGCTCTTTTTCCATAGTTATTCCCATATATTTGCATTGTAGATGGAACATTGGTCATCACTTGTGATGAGCAACTCAGTGGTTTTGCTTAGCATCACTAAAAATTAAAAGAGAAAATATGTTATGAAGAGTTCAGGTGATAGTACAATCACCAGGAGCCATATGTCATGCACGAATGGCAAAATATATTTGTCCCAGCCAACTACAAAGACCATGTAGCATACTCCTTATCATTATTTAATAGGAGGTAATTATTGAGTATTTGGATACACAGAAATACATTCTGTAGCTATTCATGGCACTTGAAAGCATGCCACTTGCATAGTGAAACAACCTCAGGACATATAGTAGTACTCATGAATTACTTATTAATTCTGCTCTCTTCTGTGTCTTTTGCTTTCCAATTTAAGTAGTTTTGGCCTTATTGTGCTACATAGTGCGACTTAAAGGTCGTTTTACAACCTGTTGGTCCCCTGGTTGTCACAACATTCTTTCTGGTAATGTGTCTTCATGTAGCAATTGGATTAAGAAAAGAGGATACAGCTTAATGACCTAGAATAGGGATCTGATTCTTCAAATGCAAAATAGAAAAGATTGATGCAAGTTAATGAAAAAATTGAGGACATAAAATAAAGAGATACAAATAAAGACAAGAAGGAAAGGTAGGACAATGTGTAAATGGCAAATAGACGAGTCAATAATTAATGACAATAAAGAAACAACTACCTGAAAAGTGGAAGGCCTAGCTTTTATTTTTTGAAGAATATTCTCATTGGCCCCTTTAAATTAAAAAAAGAGAAGAATTCTTGGATGCTTTTGTCCTTGGTAATCTTCAGCATTCCATTTCTACACATAGCAAGAATTTGTCAATATTCAGACAAATAGCCTGAACAGTACAAATATTGAAGTTTTTTCCTCTAAGTATAAAAGAAATTTAAAACTGTCTAGATACATTAATATTTTGATGTATTGCTGTTGATTTCTTTTTATTCAATCTTCAGCAAATGTCCTCTTGATTTTAAATCTACATAAAGCAACCTCCAAAATGAAACAACCCTGTATTTCAGCCCCTGTAAATTGCACTATACAATTAATAATACATCCAGTGTATTATTTTTGAGGAATAGAGAGCCTGCTATATATTTTTTGTGAGCTGTGTTGGGATTTAGCCACCTACCTTCCATTCACATTAATGGGACTCACGCAGATAAATTGCCCTCAACAACAGAAGTTTTGCCCTTCGGTCTCAAGCCGGGCCTTCAATTACAACACAGAGAACCAAACACACCCTGCAGTTATGAAAGATGTATGCCTGGGAATTCAGCATAAAGAATGAAAAATATCAAAATCAGGTTATTTGGCAGGAACTGGGAAAAAAAATGTTATTTCATAAATGGCAGACAGGACAGATGGAACTAAAAGTCGTGCAGCTGAGAGAAGGATCAAAGAAGAACAACTATTTCCTTGATGCAGGGAAAAGAAAGAAACAACAAAGTGTGCAGTACAGCGTGTGCTCCTGACACAGCTGGGTCAGCCAGCAGCTTAAAGAGACTTCTGAGCAGGGTAAAAGGGACTGGAGTCAGGCAGAGGGAAATGCATCAATACTCTGAAACGAGAGAAAAACAATATGTAGTTTTAAGGTTCCTTCCCCGTGAAGTTGCCAACTCTTAGTATTTATGATTATGAAGCATATTGAATTGTTTTAATATCAAGGTGCTAGAAATAGTCAGTCTGATGTTTCTTTTCTAAAGGAAATAAAGGGAAATAATCTAGTGAACAAAATTTTGAGGAAAGCAAACCCTCAGGGCTAGAGAACTACTTTGTTTGCATGTATTTGGGAGGGTGGAGTGAAATGGAAAGAGAGAACAAGGGAGAGATTCAAATACATATTAAGTCAATCCTATGATTTTTATCCTGTGAATTTCAGTTATGGAGTTTTACTTTTGTTACAAAGTCTTACTATTTTCATTCTTTAGCTTCTATTAAAAAAAAAAAAAATTACTTGAATTAGAAATGGTATTAGAGAACTGAGCAGGCTGGAAAATTCCTGGATTTGTCTGATGTTCAGCTCCTGTCCAGGGCAATTAACCCAGGACTCAGGTCTAGCCCAGAGGACACAATGTACCTGTGTATTTCCTTGATGTGAGCCACCCTCTCTCATGCCCCATAGTGAAATCCAGTACCCTTTCAGGGTTGTGAAATCCAGTATCCTTTCACCCACTGCCCACTTGACAATCATTCCACATGGGCTGTGAGCCTGGGATCTACCAGGTTCTTAAATGTATATTACCAGGAGACAGTGAGATGGTAGCTTTAGCCTCCAAGATTAAATGTGTTTAGAAATGGTCCCTCGAGAACTGTTTCCTCAAGATATATGTTTTAGCCAGTGCCTCACAGCTATGTGCTTTTGGAGGGAAAGAAAACTTTGTAAATGGGTTTTCTACATTTTTTTCCTCAACTCAATGCTATTCAGAAGATGAATTAAAGCTTGAGTGCAATTACTTCATCCTGTCCCAGAATATAATTTTATTTTTATTTAATGTATTTAGGTTGGTGGATAGGTAAATGATTGTTACATGAACCGGTTTCTCATTGATGAATGTGTCTAGAAGAATAAAGGAAGAAAGGACAAGAAGAATGGATATTAAAGTAAGCAATATATTTCAGTGTCCCTCTTGCTGTTCCATTAACAGTACCCATGAAAAGACCCATCTTCCATTTCACAGCCATTCTTTTTTCTCCCATTTCCTCTTCCCTCTTGAGCATCATTTATAGAAATACTATATCCTTAATATTTTCTATAGTCTTTGACTTGGCAATTCATTATTTGCCACAAACTAAATTTTTTGTGTGTATGTTTCTGGAGTTTTACTTGTATTTATACTGTCTGTGGGCTTGAAATACAAATTATATATTTGTTGATAGCAATGCATTTTACAGCTTAAAACTTGCTTCCTTCTGCCAGACCTCCTTTCAAATAACTCAAGGATTATTCAGGTAAAATAATAATTATTTCCCAAGAATTTAAATAAAAATAATCTGTACTGACTGTCATTGCTTTTTCATAATGCTGGATAACAGGATAAGTTCAAATGAACACTTTCAGTTTCTCTCTCTTGGTAATTTGCAGCTAAGATTACATTTGTCTGATTTTCATCTCCCACGGCTCAAGAATTCTGACATTTCTCCCTGCTCCCTGTTTTACCCCCCCACCCCCTGCCCCAGTTTATCCATGTATTTCTATTTCTAATGCTAAAATTATTGTAATAGGAATACAAATTGAACAGCAACAAGACTGTTCAAGAAAATTTGGTATTTGGATGAAAAGCATTTTCACATATTCCCATTGTTGCTGAAAGAACATGAAGAATTTCTGCTGAATCAGTAGCAGTTGGAGCAGATTCAAATGTGGTTTTAGCAAAATGGTGATCGAGAAGTGCCCCGGTGATTCTTCCCCACAGCTTGTACTATACAGGAGCCCCCTCTTGCAGAGTGGTGCAGTATCATGGGGAGGAGGGAATATTTCACAACAGCACTATTTTCAAAGTTCTGTATATGTATGTGCATCATTATCTGTGATTGAGCTTGGAAAACCCAAACCCCACAAATTTCTCTCAGTCTGTTTCAGATCCTTTGCAGTTTTGGGGGTGTTTGTACCAAAGTACAAGTCTGTGAAGTCTGTTAGCAGTGAAGTATCTGCATGCTAAGATTTATAATGAGACTGGAATTCAAATTCCACACTGATATTGTTTGATTCAGCTCTGGTACTGTGTCCTAGGCTGGTGTCATATGGCAGTTTGCTCTTATGGAAATTACCTCAGACTGGTGGTAATGTTAAATGTCTGCTCATCTGTTCAACTTATGTGGGAATTTCTTTGTTCCCAAAACCAAGAATTTGTTGAGGAAGAAGAGCAAACCAAGTCTGCTTCACACCTCTCACTAACACTGAATATGGTGCTGTGTGTGTGGCAGTCAGTGTAAGCCATTTGAAAAGAGGAGCTTGAAAGAAGATTTCAATAAATTCAGTTATCATTTTTCTTTATGAATTTTTGCCCTTTTGCAATAAGTAGAATATAATCTGAGAATGATGCAATATAAAATTTACACCAATATTGTAGCATTGGAAGATGGACCTTGGCCAAAGCTGTGCAAGAGAGCTGTGAAATGCAGCGCTTGAATCTCTCGAAGAAATGGTTTTTGTCTCTGAATATGGATTCTGAAAATCAATTATATGTAGATTGGCTGTGAGAGAGAGAGACAAGCTGTTCTGTTGATTTAGGCATGACCTGTGTGGTGATGCTTCATCTCCCACTGAACTAAATACTCTTTCAAATGACATATTAATGGGAGGACATCCAAAATACTTGCTAGGCAAATGAATGTGTAATAGCCAGATGGTTTATTTGGTTTTTCAGTAATCCTCAGAGAATCAGAAAGGGGACACATTTTCTAAGTTATAGCATGCAGTTACCTGTGTTAAAGTATCTTGAAATACAGCAGGTTATAATTGCAGATCTGTTCTGTTCTTTTCTTATTTTGCCACATTTATAAAGCACTGTGGAAAATGTCAGCCAACTTTACATGGTGTGGTAGAAGCACAGGTGGGGAATGTTTAAGAAATAGGGTTGTAAAAGAGATGTTGAAGTAAATTACCCAATAATCCTTTCTACTATTCTTAGGACTATTCAAATCTTTCATCCAACATCAAATTCCTTCTATTCAAAATTTAGCATAAAGAACATAACGCACATCTCAAAAGGTGGAAAAAAACTTATCTCATGAGCCTGCCTACATAACTCTATTTAATACATGCAATGTATTTTGGGATATCTTCTCTTTCTTTGAGTATATTGTGCTGAGACAGAAACTTCTAATACAATACTATACAGCTTTTAGCTCTGTACATGTCTGGTCAAATGTCCTCAGCATATGCTCACTCTCTGCAGCTGGGAGAGTGAGCCACAGGTGTTACACTTAAATAAGGGCTGGCTTTTCTCCACCTGGTTTCCTAATACACAGATTGGGATTTTTTTCCCTCCATGAGCAGGAATGGGTCCCTTTGATGCTACCTTATGTTCTGCATGGAGGAGAAGAGGAAATTGAGTTGCACCAAATGCTGTACTTGGTCTCAAACACATTTCTGTTGGGGAAAATGGAACCGTTTCTGAAACATTGAAGAATTTTGCCTCAGAAATTTCACTGCTGTAGACCAACAGTGCTGCTCCTGTGTGTCCCCCCTGGCAGCAATAGTGGGCCAAAACGATTTCAGTCTATGTTACTGTTAGGAAATCAGCAAAACACTTGAAAACCAAATGTGTCACTTGAGCAAAATGATGAAGTCTAAACTCTCTATAATTCAGGGAAACCTCTCCAAAGCTGCTTGTCATTAGATTTGTCCCAGCTGTTACAAATGTTTTTTGGAAAAGCTTCCCTCAGACACCCACTCTAACACTGGGAGCTCCTTCCTGTTCTAACACTGGGAAGGCACAACAGGAACACCTATTTACTGTGCTTGCTGTTCAGGAGATCTCTCTCCTGAGTGATTCATAAAACTGCCATTCATACGCCTGAGGTCTCTCTAGAGCCCAGTTTGTTGAGTGAATTTAGGTGTTTTGTATTGAATTTTACTGAAACTTGTGCAGTAATGCAAGGGCATGACAGCAAGGGTACGGGTACACTGAATTAATTCATTTTTCACAATTGCAGAAAATCGGATAATCTATGGACAAGGCAGGGCATAGGATTTTCCTCCTACTGCCTTGTAAGTCCTCAACTGTGTAGTATAAGTCTTGTCTTCTTTCCTTTTGGTTCCATGTACGTGATTTAGCTCTTACAGGTAGAGCCCTTGCCAGATATCTGGATATTCTTGGAACATAGGAACATCAGCTAGCTTTCCCACAGCCTGTGGATAGTCTAATCCTTAGCTACTGTAATTGATGGCCCAATCCTTTCATGGCTGAATAGGCAGAGGTAGTGGTCTGTGCTCAGAAATGTGTTCAGGTTCTGCTTGTCATCTGAGTCTCACAGAAATTCCAGCTCTGAGATACCTTCACAGAGTCACAGAACAGGTCAGGTTGGAAGGAAGCACAGCAGGTCATATTGTCCAAACCGCCTGCTCAGGCAGGGTGGTGCCAGAGCACAGGGAACAAGACTGCATCCAGGCAGTCCTGAATGCCTCCAGTGAGGGAGACTCCACTCCCTCTCTGACAATCTGACCTCGTCACAGTCACCCATACAGTGAAGGAGTTCTTCCACATGTTCAGGTGGAGCTTCCTGTGCCTCAGTTTCTGCCCATTGCTCCTCATCCCTCCCTGCTGTCACCCTGTGGGTTGGCTCTGATATCCATGTGTGTGATAACTGGAGGTTTCAGCTGTCACCAGCACTTTACCTGTCTCAGGGCACCTGGCTTTAAGCTGAGAATGTGCTGCAGACCCTCTGTTAAATGTGTGCCAAGTGACAGGAAACCATCCATCCTTAGTTATGTCTTATGACACACTACTTTCATTTTCTATGCAGCCACTTTGTGTGCTGAAGTCTTTAAACAATGTTATCCAGAACAACAATTGCATGTGGAAGCATCTTTGAGAACCATGGTATTAAAGCACCTACCAGTCTCTGAATTTTGAAAGCAGTCTTTCCACCATTTGTCACTTACTATTCACTCAATTTCACCGTGAGCGATGCCTCTACATGAAATGTGAGCCACAGCTATAAGCCAGATGTCAGTAAAAAAGTGGATTATCCCTGCTTCAGTGTCCCTTATTGTGATTCAATTTTCGTACATGATGGACACTGCTGTTCAACAAGCACCACTGTCACTGGTCAGCGTTTGATTTAAAAAAACAATTTGAGGCCATAAGCTGGAAGGGTGCTTGGTCAAACAATTGATCAGTGGGTAGATGAAACTAGTAATACAAACATGCTGGAAGCTGGGAATAACACCAGGAAAGAAGATGTATATTTGATGTCAATGATCTTGATTTGCATCAGTACATAAAGAAAGCTGTTTCTGAAATAGAGATTAAAGGTGCTGAGAGAAAAGAGATTAAAGGTTCTGAGAAAAATAAAATGCATTTTTTAAAGAAAAGAGACTATTTGTGTATGTATGTGTATGATTATTTTTACTAGTTTAATCTGGCAATAAAAATATAGTATTTGGCTTGTCAGCATTTGATCTCAAAGTTCTCTTTAAGGATTCAGGAACAAAATCTCACATGAACGAGTGCATCTTCTTCTTAGGGGGGAGTTGTTTTTTCAGTTGTTTTAACAGGCAATATGCAATATCAGTGCAAATCTCCAGAGGTCAATAGAGTTTGCTGTAGTTATCAGGAGAAAATAGGCTTCATGGTGAGTAGAGAAAACACATTTTTTTTAATATCCACTGTACTGTTTAATGTTTGATAAAGATTCTGTATACACGTTTCTACATACATGTGCACACACACATAGACACATGCAAAAAGAAATGAATAATATACTTAAACAGGAATATTTCCTTCATGCAACTTTCCAGTCTATTTTGGAAAGCTACAAAAATATGGTGGAAATAAGGAAAAAAGAAAGAAAAAAAGGGCTTTCATTGGAATAAGGGAAGTTAATTGTAGGATCTTTCAGTTCACACCAGCAATGCTGCAAGTTATATGGCAAAATACCATCAGCCTGAGAAATGGTGTCAGGTCCTGACATCACTCAAACCTGTGACAAACCTCCCTTTGGCTTGCATGAAACAAAATTTACATCCATTATTTTTTTCACATGGCAAAGTACAGCTACAGCAAAATAAGTTTTCAGAGCCCTAGTCCCTTTCCTTTTGATTATAATTTCTTTGCTTTACTCTATCAATGTCTTTAAACAATGTGCAACCCTTCATCTCAAAAGAAAAAAATTGTATGTTTCTTTAGAATAAATCCATTTCTTGCAAAAAATTATCAGCAGAGAGGTTTCCTTGAAACCTAGCACAATATTAAATAGATAGTGGTTTAGAACATAGAGTAAAGCTATTTTCAGAATTTTTATAGACAGATTCCATTCTTAATAAATCCTACCAAAATCTGCATTTATTTTTTTCTTGCATTGATACTGGAGTGTTTCAAATGCAAATACAGGTCTGTTATGTGACCTCCTTTGCTGTTTTGGCAAAATGTACTATAGAGGCAAATTTGAGAAGCCAGTCTTTAGTAAATAAAGATTTTTATTGTTTGGAAAATACAATATGGTCAATAATGTTAAAAAAAAAGTGTATTTCTGAATTGAATCAGCATAATTGCAATACCACAGATTTCTCAGGGAAAGCTGATCCCAAACCTGGTGCATTCAGAAGCTGTGGTCAAATACTTGAAATTCTCAGCTGGTTTAAGTGGAGGTAATGACCCTGACTTCAACAGATAACTGGCACAGAGGAGAATTTAGCCTGTTAACTTTTTGAAAGCAACCATTTTATTTGTTCTTCAGTTCTGAGCATTTATGTTCCAGCTGGTCTCAAAAATCACATAACTGGAAGTTGTGAAGTCATGCTGGGGGAGGGGGAGGGAAGTGGTAGGAAACTTGGCAGGAAAAGAAGCATTGAAAACTTGAAGCAGAAACTATGGTAACCTGAATAACTTGCTGGAGGGAGGAAGCGTGCAGCAGGTTTTACTGATGGCACTTGGGGAGCAAGGGCTTCACCTCAGCAGTGATGTCTTGCAGTGAGAGAAACGATTCTCCTCCTGGATTTGACATGTGTGAGATGGCAATGCACTGACCATCCACACACATGCTCTTGGAGCATTTCAGGGAAAGAATGAGAGGGAAAAACTGGAGCAAATCCAGTGTGGGGCTCTGTAAGTCAGGAGGCACGAGGAGTATTTAAGGGACGTGTGTGTGTTCAGGGGAGAAGGCTTTGGAGTACCTTCAGAGATGCATGGTGATAAGGCAAAGTCCAAAATCTGGAACACAGGACATTCAGACTAGATATGAGGAATGCATTTTGGCAGTTCTGGTTTTTTTTTTGGTTTTTTTTTTTTTGGTTTTTTTTTTTTTTTGGTTTTTTTTTTTGGTTTTTTTTTTTTGGTTGTTTTTTTTTATTTTATTTTTTATTTATTTGTTTGTGTTTTTTTCACCATGGGGGCTGTCAAAGCATGGAAAAGAGATTGTTGATACTTTCTAGACATATTCCAAACTCAACTGGACAAAGCCCTGTAACCAGATGTGATGTGGCTTTGCCTTCAGCAAAGATGACCTCCAGAGGTCCCTTCCAACCTGAATTATTCTGTGTTTCTGTGATTCTGTTCACTTTACTTAAATTATTCTCTTTATTTTCAAAGGGATGTGACAGTTTCAGAAATGGATCCAGCTGTTGATTATATGCTTCAGGGGACAACATTAATGGAGAAGCTGCAGCCCGTTTAGCCCCCTGGTAAACTCAGGCCTCACTTTTTATTATTTTCTACCTTCAGCTATTGTGGAGCATTGCTGAGCTCATAAAGCGGCTGCTGTGAATGGTGTGAAAAGTAATTGCTGCATATACTTCACAGGGCTTGTAAGATGGTTTGGAAATTACTCTAGAGAAGTGAGCTGCTATGTTTTCATCGCTATAGAAAGCATCAAGATGGTAGATCACTAGATAAGCTATAAGTATATACATATATAAATATGTATATACATATATAAATATGCATATGGATCCCAACTGTTGAGCTAATTCATTCTATCTTAGAATCTGGCCTTAAAATTTGTCCACAGCCAATTTTTTTTCAGAAATAATGCAAGCACCTCAATGATAACCTGAATAAGATGGAACTTCAGGTGACACACCTGGCTGATAGGATGGGTGTGAGGAAAACTGACCATGAATTTCAAAGAGAAATCCATAAGTGCCAAAACCCCACAACCTCCTCAATGCATCTACTAAAATCCTAATGTATGAACAGGTAAAAAAGAGAAGCATAGTGATAAAGGAAATCCTGCTGCAGAAAGGATGCCTGTTAGTGTATAAATTGTGTAAGAGGGAGCCTCTGCCCTGCTAAATTCAGACTTTTCACTTAGGTTTGATTAATTTCTTCCAAGATCACAGGAAGAGTCCTTTAGGCATCCTCCTTGCATCAGCTTTTATTTATTTTCTCTATATTTTAGAAAAGAATGTCCATATATCTGGCAGGGTAGGCCAAGAGTTTTATTAATTAAACTTTCAAGGCCTTGAAGATGGAGAAAGAAAGTATTATTACAGAGGATTACTTAAACTATATTTTTGTGAGGTTGAAATACAGTCCAGCTGAGAACTACCTGCCAAAGTCTTAGCAAAAATAGACAGCCAGTGGGTTCTCAGCCAGTATGATTTCAAATTAAAATTATACTTCACAACAGTAAATTCAGTGATGATAATTCCATGTGGATTAAGTGTAGGAAGCTGAAAAAATAAGCACTTATTTTTCTCATCCAGATCATTTGTCTTTCTTTTAGGGTTTTACTTTGAAAAAAAACCAACAACATGAAATCTGTATGTGTGGATGTAAACAGCTGCATGGGGAAAAATGTCAGCACTTAGCAGCAGTGAAGTTTGTCCAAGGATTACCACAGTGAATAAAACCAACTTCCCTTTTAAAAGCTGAGTGTACTATTTTGGGAATGTGACCCCTTTTCATGAATAAATGACGTGGTGACATTTACAGATAAAGCAAGATTTAACTGCTATGAAAGGAGATGACAAATGTCAGGATGTCAGTAATGATCTGTGAACATAATGGTCTCTCACCAGAGCACTGAGTAGATATATAATGCAATTGTCGCCTGCTAATGCTGCCATGGAAGAAGAAAAGCAAAGCAATGTGAAGATCAAAAATCTCTCTGGAACCAACCTTAAAGCCTGAATGATAGGCATTGGCACAACTTAGCTAATAAATTAAACTGCTAATGACTTAGAGTTTTTACCTCGTGCATATTACTATTACACACTGTGAAATTCCTGTATAACTTACAACTGTATTGTGTCAGAGGATAAAGTGTTGGCCATCAAAATGGCTTTCTGACAGTTTCTTTATCCCTGCTGTACTGCTGGGGCTTGGCTGTTGCAAAAGTCTTGCTGGAGCAGAGTGGATTTACTGCAGCCAGAACTGGTTAATGGAGCACAGGCTGCTGCAGAACAGAGGAAGAATCAGTCCTTGGCAGAATCTTGCAATTCTGTGAGAGATCATACAACCATAGAATCATAGAATGCTTTGAGTCAGAAGGGACCTTAAAAAAGATTTAATTCTAGTCCCCTCCATGGGCCATCCCCATGCCTTCCCCATTCCTCAAAGCCCTATCCAACCTGTCCTTGAACACTTCCTGGGATGAGTCACCCACAACTACTCTAGGCAGCTTGTTCTGTGTCTCAACACTCTCACAGTAAATAATTTTCCCCAAATATCTAACTTAAATCTCTTTTTTATTTTAAAACTGTTCCCCCTCGTCCTATCACTATCTGCCCATAAAGATCATCTAGACACCTTGTCCTGTTCAGGTGTTATGTTTCTCAGTTTTTCACACCCTTGTAGACTGTACGCTGGCCCAGCCTTGTGATTGATGTCCAAGTTGCCTTGATGGCTTCCTCAGGAAACCCAGAGATATGGTAGGGAAAAAGAGATTGGAATTATTTTTGCAGTTGTCTTCTGAAGTCATCTCAGGCAGCTGCCTCCCACCCCTGGGCCTCAAACTGAATCCCCCTTTGTCCCACACATTGAGTGTTTTCTCCAGCTGACAGGTAAATTGATTCTCATTTGCTATTCAAAGTGAGGAGAGCATCTGGAAATCTGAAGGTTTAAAAAGCCAAGACCTGAGCTCAGTGTACCATGGAAGGCAGGGGGTTTCTTTGTGTGAGCTCCACAGATTCCTGGCAACTTCTCAGCTCTCGGCTGAGCACTGGGCTTTGCTTTCCTGGTGCTTTGCTCCCACAGTCAGCCGACCTTTTCTCAGCATAAGTTAGCCTGCCACAGGGCTTGTGCTACCCAGAAGACCAAGGATGTTCTCAGAGAGAGGGGGAAACTGTGATTAAAAGCCAGACATGGTGAAGCTCTGGTGCAATCAGCCAGAAAGCATTTGGCTGGTAGGTTGTTTATGAGAAGAAATAGATGAAATAGAAGCATTAATGCAATCCAAATGCCAAGCTCTGGAACATAGTGAAGATAATGCTGAACAGTGAATGGATGTATTTTTAGAAGATACTCTGAGTAAATCTCCTGTTGATAGTGCACAAGTGTATCTTTAACACTACTTGTATAAACACATACAATCACAGTATCTCTCAGGGAGATTTCAAAATTACAAAAGAAACTCATCCCAATCTGCTGTATTTTTTAAACTGCACTTTACAGTCAGAGCCATCTATGACAATGAAGATGGAGGTGGCATTTGGGATAAGACAGCCAGCAGTGGAGCAATGGTACATTGACATCCAGCAAGGATTCCCCTCAATTAACTGTACCATCTCACAGCTAGATGTCTTCTCTAAGTGAATTCTCCTAAGCTTCCAGAAAAGTCAATGGAGAGATGCAGGCAGAGCAGAGGGCAATTGACCCTATTCTGAGATAAGTATTCTAAGATAAATTGTGCCTATTTCTTGCTATTCACTCTAGAGGGGTCCCAACACTCCAGAATCAATGCCTTCTTTTGAGGTAGCCATGCTTAGGTGAGACATGTGGGAGGCTCTAATTTCCATGGAATCAGCTGATCTAAAGGGTCAATTGCCTTAACACCTTGTTACTGTGCAGCATTAAGCTATTAAACCTGATTAAGAATTTCTGGTAAAGAGTCCTTCAACCTCCATATCTTGCACAAATGCAAAAAAATTAATAGTAAAAAAAAGAAATGTACTTTAAGAAAAGAAAAGACATAAATAAAATGCACAGAGAAGAAATAAGCAAAAAGCAATTATGCTATTATGTAACCATTGAGCTATTTAATTCACTCTGTGCATACCTTTTTAAAGGATATGCAGTTAAAGAGAAATGACTGATGTTGAATCTTGAGGTGGTCACTGTGAAATTTTTTTTCTTTCTGATGTAAGGGACGCATCACTTGGAGAGGCAATACAGTCATTCCAATAGTAACTGTGAAAAAGCAAATATCAGTGTTCTCAGGGTATTTCTGTATGTATCATTCTGGTGCTCCTGCCTATCCAGTGGGGGTCATTTGTGTTTAAAAAGGGGCTCCCAGTGAGTAAAGATTATCAGTTATGACTAGGCTTTGTGATGTGAAGCAATAATTTTACAGGCTGTATATTTGATGATTTTAGTCCACAAACCTTCTCTTGAAAATGATAAAAGGTAGTTTCTGGGTGGAATAACCATGGTCTGATTACCTCTTAGGTCTAACTTTTAACCCATCTATCAGGGATTTCTAATCTGATTTTTCTTACTTGTGTTAGATATGTATTCCAGTATTATTGGACAATTTCTCTTTAAACTACTTGGGATTTTTCAGTGTAGTTCTTTTTCCTTGATTTATTGTAATATTTAATTAATTCTTACAATTGGATGGATTTCTAGGTTACAGTTATTAGACTATTATTTAGCTCTGTTGGGGTTAGAAGCCCATTAAAAAATGTGCTAACAGTTCCACTGCTCAAGGAAAACCTAGGATGAGGTTTTCTTTTTCATTTAAAAAATACTGAGTTTTAGTCTCTGCTTTAATGCCCTTTAAACTCATCAGCTAGAGAAGGACATTAGTGGTTATCTCAGCCCTGACACTTGCTAACAAAGACTGACAACTGCTGACACAACAACCTGCCTTGAATTATATTTGGGTAGGGAGTGGAATGGGTTGGCATAACAGAAACATGTAATTTCAGTAAACCACCATTTTTAGAAAATGACATAGTTTAAAATTTCCTTTGCTGAAAGGGAGACACATTTTCCCCCAGACCTCTCAAAAAAAAAAATCATGCAGGGGACTGAATAGGAAAATGGTGCCTGAAATGACAATTTCAATATGTGTTCAGTGTCAGTCAAAATCTTCCATTTTTATTTTTATTTAGAGTTCTTCTCAAATAGAAATGTGTATAGAAATTCTTATACTTAATTAACTATAGAGCTCACAGAAAGTGTTTGTTGCTCTCCATTTCTTTCCTATCCCTCCCCTTACCTCCCCTGATCAGAGCTGCATGTTGAGTAGACACACTATAACCCCGTAATTTGAAGCTACTGCTATAGCATCAATTCTTCTGGATGATACCACACCTTGCCAGTCAAAAATGATTTGAGCTTAAATTGTCAGCTAAAGATGCTCTTCATTTTTATTGCCCTGAACTTGGAGGCAGTCTATTGGATGAAGTGAATTACTTTGTTGTTGAAAATGCTTGTAATTTTGTGTGAAGGACACAATCAGAATACACAATATTTTTTGCCCTTTGCATTTCCCAACCTGCTCTGCTCCTTTGGTACCCAAGCATATTACAAAATTGCTGACATCTGAGCTGATCAATCAAACTCTTTGCAGTTCTGTAAACGATCTTAACTGTCTATGCAGCTGTTATTTGGCAGTGCTCCATCTGGAAAATAAAACACAAACATCGAAAGAAGTTCAGCAAGGTTTACGTTTCACAGAGGTTTTTTGATAGCTTGTCTGTTATATAACAGAGTCTCTTGGGTCAAATTAGAAGACGTCAGATCTTTGTCCTTTCATAAATCTCTGATCCCTGAATGAACCATATGACAATCACCTCCCAAAACAGCTCAGCAGTGTGTTGGTGCTGTGCTGATACTCTGCACACTAATGGGCACAGCCTCCCAGCAAAACACAGGCTGTACACAGGAGTGTCTTATGGGAGCTAAGGAACGCTGGGGAAGACATATGGTTTATAGAATTAAGAGGGTAGATTTTTTTCAACAATGGTTTCATTTTTGTTCCTCAATTCTGCCCAACTCTCCACCAACCTTAACACCATGGTGTGCACGGGTAGTTTGCGATTTAGGTAGAGGTGAGTGTGTGCCACTATCCCTTGCCATATATAGAGAACTGGGCAGAGAATTAATGCTCTGGTAGATTGCAGAAAGACATTTGCCAGGACTGTAGAGAGACAGCAAATCTCCTGACACTTTATGCTCTGATTGGTCATGCCCAAAAGGCGTATCAGCCAACTTGAACAGATCAGCAAAGTTCTCATTAGCAAAATTCCGAGCTAACCTTTCTACCCGCTGACTGCAGAGAGGGCAAAACGATAATCACAGTGGAAAAGCTGTCCTTAGCACTGCAAAAAGAAGCTGCCAGGCAATAAACATTGTTGATCAGACACAAAATCGGGTGGAGGAAAGGAAGATATCAGTGAATCAAATGCCTTCTCTTCCTGGACAAAGCACAGAGGTGAAATACTGCAGTTATGAGCAAGAATACTTCACATGGTGTGATGGACACACTGCCAGTTGGTCCAGGTCAATTACAGTGGCTTTTTTCGGCACAATGTGCAGAAGAAGTTTTCCTCAAAGGACCATAAAGGAAATAAAGTGCCCAATACCTTTGCCAGTTGTATAGCTCTCAGACTACATGGAAAATTACATTCAGAAAGACCTGGCAGAGAAAAGAAGATAATAACAAGAACAATAAAACAATGTTTTGTGCTGTACAAGTTACAATATTTTTAAGATATATTTTTATATTATCTCACTTTGTGATTTGCTTTTGCACTGCATTTTATACCTTGCTTAGTTAAAGACTGAAATATGGAGCTACAGTCATGTACAGCAAATTTTAAGACCTTTAACCAAAATCAAAATATGCATCTAGAAAAAGATTTTTTTTCCGCAGCAGAAATTAGAACTATTGCATTTAGAAGCACATCCCATTTCTATCAAATATGCACCGTTTCCCCTGCAGTTCCTTTTATGTTAGTCAATATCTTTTAATGTTATCTGATGGTTTCCTAGGAGATGCCCTAAATGGCCAAACTCACTAGCTTGATGCTGGTGTTGGATAATATCTATATGCACTAAACATCTGTTTTGTCTGCTCTGCCCTTTTTCCACTGGTCATTATGTTCCCCCTGAGGGTTTCTAATGGTTGCTAATGAGATAAGAAAAATGCTCCATGTACACTTCCATCTTCTCTGATGATGTGTGATCAGAAGTCTGTGCTCTTTTTTAGCAGGAATTGCTTCAAAATCATTGTTAGTGTTTCTTTGTACAGTAGTTTGGATGCAAATTTTACACTTAAGGACTAAAGTGCCTTTTAAAAAACTGTAAGATGCAATTAGAAAGAGAAAGATCACCACATTATAGGGTAGAGAGTTCTATTTGTGGAAGGGTGGGCTCAGTGTTGATTCATGTTTTTCAGATGGTACAGTACAGGTTGCATCATTAATAGAAGATTAAGATGCCAAATGGGGAATTTTTACCTTCTGTTTCTGAGTTTTTCACTGTAGGAAATCACCCAGATACGGCAAGAGTTTGATTTTATATAACATGATGAGCAGACAGAGTGTTCCTTAAATTGAACAGAGCCTGCTGCTACTGTGGGAAGAGGGGCTGACAACTTGGGTAGTATCCATACAAAGCTATAATTTCTAATCTGTCAAAATCACTTCCCTTTAGAAAGCCTGATTTCATTAGCATGTTCTTTGTCGGATGTGATTGTCTCTCTTAGCAGCTTTCCTTTTACAGCTGTCACAAAAGCCAATCAGATTATACCAAGGGCAGAAAATAAATAAGTCTTTTTGCTGTAAATTAATTTAGGCAAGGCTGCCTCGCATATGGTTAGATTTAGTCCCTACCTTGAAGTGTGAAATTTTAGCAAGGTAACAGATGAGGGCTCTAAGAGCAGGTATTGGCATAAATTGGTTTCATACTGCACTTCTTCTGGCAATCTATGGGGGGGTATAGAAAATGCATTTACATATAGCCCATGCTTTATAAATGGCAAACCAAGCTCTCAGCTAAACTGAGGACATAGACTAAACTGTCTTGGACAGAGAGGCCAAATTAAGCTTTTCTCAAATTTTGTCTGTGCTGCACTCTTCTGGGGTAATTTTAACCCAAATATTAAGAACTCATTTAAGTTAATATTTTGTATATTTGATTTTGTCCACTGTTCAATTTACCACTGTGGGCTCCTCTATCATTTCACTCAAGTATGATGTTTTTGTATATTTTGCTGTGCTCTGCTACCAAGGAGTATCAAGGCTGAGCTTGCCTTGGTTTTTCTGTTTCTTTGGACCTGAGCATGTAAGGTAATGAGGAGCAGGCAAGTGCTTTATCAAAACCTGTTTATTTACTTTATCTAGGTCTGCTTGATTCACCTCTCTGTTATGGCTTCAGAAATTTGTGAGGAAAAAAAGGGATCAGATTGTTCTTTTTTTCAAAAAAGTATTTCACCCCGGAGACAAAGGCAGTTGTCCTTCTTGGCTTCTAAGGTTGAAAAAAGAGTCTTTTTAGAAGTCTTTAGTGAACAAAAGAAAGATGAGTGTCATAAAAAGGGCACCCCTGTGTGTCAGCTGACTTGCCCATCTTTCCCTGTGCCATTTGCAAAAAGGGACAGCATGAAATGATAGCAAAACTCTTCAGTGGAGCTGCAGTTTCACTGCTCAGTCACTGTGACCCCTCTAGGGAACAGGTAAAGCTGTAACCTTTTGTAAAGAGTCTTTCTGTGCAGGTGCAGAGAACCATTCTAGAAGTCAAAGCTGGAGCTGAATGATTAGGTTGGTTAAGAATTTCTTTTAGTTTGGAATCTTTGTAAATCACAACGATCTATTGCTTGTTAGAAATGGGTAGCAAGCACTATATGGATCAGTCACCATTTCCCTTACAGGTCTATTCTCTTATAGCTGGATTACCTGAGCAGGTGTAATGAGTCCCAGTGTCTTTTCATTGTGCTGTGAAATATAGGTGAAAGTCCTCATAATCATTATTACTTGCAATCAAATTTTCTTCCCCTTCTACATGGTAATTGGTTTTCCAATTTGGGTCCTTCTGCATCTCTAAATGCAAGTAGTTTCCTTTCTAAAGCTAAGATAATCTCCTGGTTTTAAAAACTTCATCCCTTTCTATGACTATGTGTAATGGTCTAGCTGTTTTTTTTCTCTGCCTTTTTGCCAGTTCCATCTGGTCATTTAAAAACAATAATTCTGTACCTTTTCCTCTGCTCCAGATCTTATGCAATGCCAATCTCTAACTGACAGTATTTGATACGTTTTATGATTACTCTTCATCTGTTCCTGGCTCTTTGTCTGCATGCTGGTAAATGGCTTTGATCACCTCCTGGCCAAAATCTGTGGCTTCTCATAATTCCTTCTGGAAAGAGTCTTTGTATTCATTTAATTACTTTTTACCATTACCTGGCTAGGATCCATTGCCTGTTTTCTGTTTTTAATTTTTGCCACAGTGAAAGCTAATAGGAGTCTTCTGCATTGGGACATTTAGGAAAGTCAATCCAAATTAAATGTTAAAGTTCACACTTCAGCTGCATTAAATCCCTGTGTTGACAGCCTTGTTAGAAGAAAAGACCTTAATTTTGTTTAATTTAATACATACTATAAATGAATTAAGCTAAGTCAAATTTAACTACTTCAACTTTGAACAAATGTGTCTACACAAGGTTTGTGAGATTTAGCAAATCAATTTTAGCTTCACACCTTTATGATGTTTTTTATTTCCTGAGTTTTTTGCAGACAAGGCCTCAGATATCTTTTATATATAGGAATAATCTTTTTCTTGCAGACTGATTTTTTTCTCTTTCTCTCCTTTCCTTGATATTTTTCACTCTGGCATTCTGATGATAGCTTTCATTTTACTGAACATAGTTGCTCTTAATATTTTATTAATTCCACTATAAAAAGCTATATATCTGCATTAATTTCAGGGGAGTTAAAGGGGATGCTGTAGATATGTGCACATGATGCCTATTTCAGGCTTACCTAGAAACAGAAGCCAGACAAGCTTCAAAGGATAAAAGCAAATATATTTAATGAAGGTACAGGTACATTGAGGGCAGATGAGGCCTCTCCAAGGGGTTACACCCAAAATGGACATATGGACAAAATGGACCCAATAGTCATGAGTTTTTCAAACAGATATAAATTTGGTCTATTAGCATATCAGAGGCTGATCCTCCAATTACAGCTTCAGGTAATCAAGTCATACACCCCCAGTCCACTTCCTCCCAATTCACTCTTGTTTATACTTCATGGGGCCTGTGGCAGAGGCTGTTCTTGGATCTCAAGCCTTGAAGGATTGTTTTGTCTGACCAAAATGTGAAGAGAGTTAACTAGCACCCCATATGGAGTTCAGAGTTATACACTAATGCAGTACAGGATCTGAAAAATATAAAAGCTAATATCTTAAGGCATCACACACATAGAATGCAATTCATCTCTCCTAACCTTACTGGGAAAATGCAGGCAGATGGAATTTACCCTCAGCCAGTTTGTAGATGATATAAGCTGGGCAATACACCAGGTTGTGTCACCTTCAGAGAGACTGGAAGCTGGAGAAATGGGCAGAGAGGGATCTTGACAAGTTCAGCATGGGGTATTGCAAAATTCTACATCTCAGGAGGGTTAATCCCACACACCAGAACATTCTGGGGGCTGACTGGCTGGAAAGCAGCTTGATGTCCTGGTGGACAGCAAGATGACCATGACCTAGCAAAGCACCCTCGCACTAAAAGGTGGAGAGAGGTGATCCTTCACCTCTGCTTAGCACTAGTGGGGGAACAGCTGCACTTCTGCGTTCAATTCTTGCTTACCTCAACCATCCTGTGATCAACACCTGAAATATTGTTAGCGAAGCAGAGAAGATACAGTTCTAATAGCAACCAGGGCAAGTCATGCACTCATCACTTTAGACATCCCATGTGCTCAGGCTGCTTCCCCACCTTTTGAAATTTCCTTTTTTTAAATTAATACTTCCCTGGAATAACCCAAGCCTTTAGGACAGCAGCAAATTTCCAGAGCTTGGCATGGAAACAGGACACGAGAAAGCCCAATGTAAAGTGTGCGACTTCATAAACTTCATTTTATCTCAGGGGGCTGCTTTTCCTTTTGGACTGTAAAGCTCCAAACAGAGAAGTCCAAGCCCACAGCCTTGTTCCCAGCTGTTCCTGCGAGCTGCTAATCTGAAATTAATGACCTAAAGGCTCTAATCCCATGTGTTTAATAAAGCAAATTTAATTAGGAAACTGGCTTTTCAACTAGCATGAATCCAGCAGCTCCTAGTGATGATGATGATGAAGAATTATGACCAGAATTTTAATTTTTTTTTCTTGGTGGAGGAGGAATAGGAGAGACAAGGATGTGAGACTTTCTGTAATGGAAAAAAGATGAACTCCTGATATTTTATCTACCCTTTTCACAGAATATTTTTTGCTCTCTTTTAAAATTGTTCCCAGTAAGTCTGTCTCAGCAGCAGACAGATGAACCCTCCCATTTAAATCCCCTCCTGTCTGATAGGTAGACATTTGCAAACCAAAAGAGAATCATCCTCCTTACTTCTGAAAAGTATGGTCTGCCTTTCAGATAATACCTACTTTTCCAACCCTGTCAGGTGAGGCAGTGCTTGAAAGCTATTTAGCACTTACCCTTTTGTATAAAAAGTTATCTCAGTAGGAGACTTTGCAGCAGTCTTTAACCCCTTTTGTATTCTCATTCCATCTCAGAGATGTCTCATGCAAGCTAATAAATAATTCCATGAAGTCTCTCCTCTTTCCACAACATTAATCTCCCATCAAGTAGTAATGAGCCTTTGTTGGTTCCTTGTGAGAATCTGAGAAACCACATTAATTCCTTAAAACTTTTTAAACAATAGTGATCCTATTGGCAGAGAGTTTAGGAACATCTGATCCATACATTTAGCCTTAGGAGGTTTTGATGGCCTGTGTTTATTGTGCTCTGAAATTCCTAAAGCCCTAGAAAGATCCTGTAAATGGGACATGCATCCATTTCTAATAAATTATATCTGCATATTGTCTGATGTAACAAACCAGAGCTGTGCTGCCAAAGTCCTGTTGTTTCATGTTTGTTTCTTGACCTGAATGATTTTTTGTAAAAAAATCATGTAATCAAATCCAAATTTTATACAAGTTGCTGCATATTTTAGAACATGCGAAATGGCTATTTTTTAAATGCTGATTTTCCCCATAAAACATGCCAGAATATACCAGGCAACAAATAGCCAACACTCATTCTGCTAGGCTTGTCCATGTGCTGTGCAGTCTTTGATTTTAGCAGTCTAGAGGAAAAAAGGTCCCTTTGAAGGTTTGCAAAGAAAGTTTTTGTTGCTTAAACTTGGGTGTCCAAATTAGATGCCCAAGAGCCCACTTATCTAGCGCTCTACTGACAGCCAACCTACAGCAGCACAGAATGGGGTTAAAAAGAAAGCACTATGACCTACTAGACTGTCAATTTTTTTCCATAAATCTTGTATTTTATAAACATTTCAGACAAAATTAGCTTCCTATTAGCCCCACTTCCATATTCATGTCAATTAAATAAACCAATCAAATAGTAAAGGGGTAATCAAAGCTGAAAGTGAAGAAATAAAAGAGGATTGTCAGTCTACACAACACTACAGTGCATTTGAAGCATTTTTTTTTTATGCATGGCTCTGACATTACAGCCTGCACTCAATTTGCTTCAGCTGAACTCTGCATTGCTAAATGTAGCAAGGACGCCCATCAATTCAGCCCACTCATTTCTGCTTCGTTTCAGCCTCAACTTTTCAGTGGATTGTTTCCGTCTGCAACAGCAACTCTTTCAGACTGTCATGGTACTCTCCTTTTTTGGTCTCTTTCCCTGGTTCCATTGTTTTATGACATTTTTATCTTCTCTTTATTCCCCTGTGATATGCAAAGAAACCAACAATGCAATTAACATAGTTACATTCATTCTGCCCTTTGACTATTTATAGACATCTTTTCTGAACCTGAAAAAAAAAAAAGAGAAAGAAAATGAGCCATCCAAAACTTGAAGCAGCTCATACTTTACAATTTCCTGCTCTTCTGAATGTGTGGAAGCCTGAAAACAAGAGGGAAATGGTATATAAACAGACTTCACATATGTGTTACGTTTGCAGTGAATTGATTTTGTCATAATGCAAAGCAAGTTTTCATCATAGTTTGAACTAGCTTCAATGTCATGAAAACCTCTCCGAATTTTTCCCTAAAACTGTTATCTGAATGGAAATCTGCTCGTAAACCTCCTGAAGGATTATTGATTGGGACAGACTTTATGCAAAGGGACTTCAGTTTGGATGAAGCCAGTTTTTAATCTATATTACAATAGTACTTATGTTGCATGTATTGCCAGAAGAAGAAATAATGTAAATACTGTAGTTGAGACTGTGACATGAATAGGTAGCCCAGTATGTTCATTGTTTAATCAAGACAAAAGAATGGCATGAATCTGTCTTTTCTCTGAAATGAGAAGAAGAGCAAGCCATGGCTGGCAAGTATTAAGTGACATAACTTAAAGGTCTTCAAAAAGCTCTTCAATGAAGAGGGCTGGTATTAACTCTCTGCCCCAGTGTGGTTACAGAGGCTGGGTCACAGTTGCCAATTGCATTGTCTTTCTGATTGCTCTTCAGAAGGTTCTGATCATTTCTCCTATTGAGCAGAAGGCATGAAGGGTTTTAATTGATTTCCCCAAAATGTTGATTTTTGAAAGTTGAACTTTGATTTTTAGCTTGGTCCATTTGAACTTTTTAAAGTAGCTTTAGATTTTTCAACATAATTCAGGCCCTTTTGCAATAGCTGCACCCATTGAGCAATGGATGTCTGGAATAAACTTACAGGATGAAAGGTCTAACAAGGGAAAGAAAACTGTGTGGATTCTCTTAGAAACAAATCATGGTAGTTCTAGGGAAGTGCAAGCAATAATGAACATACATTATGTATCAATAGTGTTTTCCTGCACTGATATTTGAAGTTTTATCCCTCTGTGTTTTAGAAATTGCATCTCAGAAAAGGTATATGATCTGTGCTGGAAAACAAAGCTATCTTGTATCAAGTCTCTGAGGACAGAAGCAATTGCAGATAATGAGCTGGGTTATTTTTTGATTGTTAAACTTCTGTTTTTTCACAGTATGGCCATCTTTGTAACCTGGCTGTGAGTCCCTTCTCTGTCAGGAAATGCAGTAAACTCCCTAGGCATCTGTGACCTGGATATAAAGGTTGTATAACTATGATACAAATTCTTCTGAATATGCCTTTTTTAGTGGAGCTCTGGAGTTTTCACAGAAGAATGGTTGTGCATGTAGAGCAGGAAAGCTGTTGGATTTATTTTTTGTGGTTGCTCATCTCTCTCAGTCACAAAATTTTTAGTTTCAGCCACTGCAATTATTATTGTTTAGCAACAGAATGTCTGTTTGATGATATGTGCTACTGTACCTTAACAAAATAAAAATTCTATCCTCTGTTCAAGTTGATGGAGTGTTTACTGCCCTTGGCTGTACTGTTTATGACTTTATACCTCTGAGTCACTGTGTATGTATCCAACCTACTGTGCCTCTGATGAAAATGTGTACATGAATTTAAATTTAGGAGATAACTTTACAGGCTGTCTTGGTGTGATCTTATTTGAAATGGTCGCTACAATTTCTCCAGTTGGCTGAAGAAACAACAGCAAAAGCTGTTGCTAATTTTATTTTCTAATTACTTGTGCAGCATGGATTTGTTGACATGACATGGATAGGGGTCAACTAAACAGATTTGCATTGGGTTAATAGAAGTTTTCCATCATCTCCTCTGTTTCTGGTGCATAAAATATTCCTTAACAATCTTAACTTCTCAAATGAGTGCATAAAAGCCTTACAATCAACCTGACAGCCTTTAACCAAGGCTGCCACTACCCTTTGCATTCATCTGCTGTGTAACTCCCCTTACTGGTAGGAGGCCTCTGAAATGCTTGGAAACAATTTTATGAATAAAAGTGTTTCAAGTGCTAAAATATACTTTGTATAAATTAAAATAATGTCTTTTGGACTTTTCAGAAAACACTATATGCTCTATTCATCCCTGGAGTGGATTTCTTTTACCGTTATTGCTGTGATGACACATAATTAAGTCAGATTACATTTGTATAGATAGAGGAGAATAGCTAAGAAACAGTTCTAAATTATTCATCAATAAAAAAAATTTAAAAAAAAGGAAAAAGAAAAGAATTTTAAATGTGCTCTCTGTGGTTTTTTTCTTCCTAAAACTAGATAATTTTATAATGGTATATTGAACAAATAAGTCTCTCTCTTCCTCCCCATGAGAGAACAAGAGACTTCATTTAACTCCACATGTGTTATTCTCCTTATCTGCTGATTATCATATTACTTTGATTTGTGTGGTAGATTGTAAACTCTTGTAAGATTATGGAAAGATTTCTTTCCCCAGGCTGAACCAGTGAGATTTTCAGTACCATGAAGACAGAGATGAGAAGAGAAGAAACAGATTGGTTATTATATCTCTGTGTAGTTTTTACCCACTGGTTTGTCTCATTTTTATCGCTGCAGAGTCAGCATGAAAGGCAAAGAAGTTAATACACCTGCACAACGTTGACACAACACTAAGTTTTAATGTCTCTTCATGCCCTCAGCATGGCTAGAGAAAATGGGAATTGCTGAAATGGTGTAGCCATAAAGAAGAACAGGAGTAGGCATAGACAGGCTTTGAGTCACCTAGGTAAAATGCTCCTTTTGATTAGGAATTGAAAATATACAATGAAGGAAAGTGCTGATTTACTAAACATCAGGGGTTCTTTATGTACAAATCTTTCTTTCTGATTTTGGATAGGCTCATCCAATTTTGCAAGACAATTTACTTGGCTTGTTAAACTAAGTATTTCCTTTTAGGAAATGCAAGGAGAGGCAGTAATGAAGGAGGAAGTTTAGACCAGAGAAAAAAGAACAATAGCTGTCCCATAAAGCTAAAAAATATGAATTCAGCTACTATATATATTTTCTGTGTATGTAATTCAGATTAGAAAAAGAAAAATATTTTAAATAGAAATTGTATAGAAATTTAAGACATGCAGTGGAGATTATCAAGGGATTTCTGGTATACTGGAAACCTGTGGAGACACATGCAAGAAGTTGAGCTGGTGACACTGACTGGAGGCTGTTTGAGGTCTGCATTCCTCCTCCCTTTCTCTGGGAAATATTGGTGATGCATGTCTGACCCCAGCACGAGTGTGTCCTGACTGTGTTCAACAGCAGTGGTACAAAAAGGAGGCAGGACCAGACTGAAGATGTGGGTGCACTTTGCTGCTCTGCTTCTGCTTTCTGGGAGGTCAGGGAAGTGGCTTTTCTCTGAAATAAAAACAACTCCATTCAACTCCTTTGCATCTGAGGAAATGGACCTGGAATCCTGTGTGAATTTCTTGTCAACTGCATCCAAGATAAACTGAATTTCTGGAGAAAAGGCCAATGCTAGGTGAAAAGATGGGGAGTACAGTATAGAGATACTTAAACAGCTTTCACAATGCAAAGAAATTGCCAGTACAGATGAAGAGGGAAGTTTCATAAGATCTGCACTTTTCATCACAGTTACAAATTATTTGGAAAAGCAAGAGCTTAACGAGGTGACAAAGTTTGCTGATACTACAGAATTGTTCAAAGTGACAGAAACTAACACTGACAACAAAAGGATGAACTGAACTTGTGATTTTGAGTGGTCAGGGATAAAATAGGAGAAAAAAATCAGTGCTGATAAGTGAAAAGTAATAGATGCAACAAAGTATAATCCTAATTATTTTTACAGAGCCATGGAATCATAAAAGAGGTATAAATACTTTGGAAAGACATTTAGAATGATTATGGTTAGCTGAGTGCGAAGTGGTGCTCAGTGAAAGCTGAAGATCATAGGAACAACAAAGAAAGCATCAATCACAGAAGAGTTGACTTAACTTTTCTTCTATATAAAACCAGGATCAACTCGTGTCTTGAATACTGTATGAAGTTCTGTCCTCTCTTTTTCAAACAGAGAAATTGTTGAAACACAAAGGCATCAAGGATTAGATATGAGGTTTTTGTGTGAGAGCAATTAGGCTGGAATTGTGGGTCTTCAGGGAGAAAAAATGACTGAGGGACAAAATTATAGAATATATAAAATAAAAAAGTAGATGGACTGCAATGTTTTCTATTAACAATGTTTGAAGAACTGAGGGCCAATTGAAGAAATCATCATGCTGCTAGCTTAAGGTAAAAGTAAGGAAGCACTTTTCTCATCCAGCACATTTAAACTCTGGAATTCATTGTCTGGAGTTTTTGTAGTACCCAAAGTATAGTTATTTTATAAAAGGTTTAGAAAATTAGGTGGAAGAAGAGATCATTCTATACAATACTATTTTTTTTTTTAAATTTTGGTAAAAGAAGGATATTACTAATCCTTCTTTTTTTAAACGACCACTAACAGTAACTTTTACAGTAGGGAGATTGTTTGCTGGGTCTGATGAAACTGATTTTTGCCCACTATCATATTTGGTGTGTCATAGAACTGAACTCAGTCCACAGAAGTTGTTCTCTGACATTCAAAGGAAATTTTCATGACAGAAGAGTAAAGCAAAAAAAAAAAAAAAATCATTAAATCTACCTCCTCTAAAATAAGAAGGAAAAAGAGTTAATATTATTTGTGAGTGGACCAGAGGTTATTTTACACTGGGATGAAAACAAATCCTTGTAATATAGGACAACATAGGTGTGTTCTGGGATGTGTCTTTAAGATATAAACTTAGTGTGGGATGACTCGGATCAGATTTGCATTTTGTATGGCATTATATTAATTTAGAAACAGGGAAAAATCCTCTTCTGAGAAAGGTTTTTTTTTGCCCGGCTGCTGCCTGTTCAGTTGTAGCAGGTGGGAAGACTGAAAATAATTTTAAATAGCACTTCCCTTCTCCCACTTCACATGAGAATAACTGTTGAACTGTAGGAGCAACCAGCCCTCTTTTTCCCTGATAAATTGTAAAAGTACCCAAAGGTATCAGGCATGAAACACAGGAATATTGCCCAGGCATTGTACTAGTTCTTGCAATGACAGTTTGGGGAGATGTTTAAAGATATGCCTGAGGGAGGTGAGGGCTTGAGGGAGACAGGGATCTTGTTTTGTGATTTTTACCTGAGCCTGAATCGAGCTGCCTTCTCCTAGGGCTGAGCTTGGAACACATACATGAGATGAGCTGGCATGCCCTGAGGTGGATCTGGGATGCTGGCCTGCTTCCCAAGGACTGCCAGAGCTACTACACTGAAATTCAAACTTTATGGACTAATGATTTTCCTGTTTTAGTGCCAGCATGTTTAAACATTCTTGATATTCTGGGTGCAAGTTGTCTATGTAAATGTAAGTAACGTCTCTGCCCAAGTATTCTTTACGCCACAGGGTTAAAAAAATAAGTGCATCAAAATTTGAGGAATTCTGGTGCCACGGTGGTGAAGTCATATAAAATATGGAACCCTGTAAAGTGTAAAATGTGTAAGATATATAGAGTTAAGGGGAGCTGAAACATCCCAATGCAAATTGTGATCTGAACTCTCCCAGGAGCCAGAGCATTTGGGTCAGGTGTTACTGTTCAAGGCTGTTTCCAAGCGAGTGCCCGTGCCTTTTTACAACACAAGCCTTGTTACACTTTGATTTCTTCCTCTCTCTTGGTCTGAATTATGTTACTTTTGTTGATATGAATTCACAGCCACTTGCCAATGACCATAAAAGCCATTCTATACCACATATTGACTTGAAAGATTTAGGTCCCCAGTATCAAAAGATGGCACTTTATCCACTCAGCCAGACCAGACCCTTGATTTTATATTGCTGTTTTCTCTCTGAGTTTCAGAAGTCCTTTTAATATTTCAGAACCATGTCAGCTCTTTCATAAACTTTCCAAAGGGTGAACAGTAGTAGTTGTATTCCAGCTGCTGCTGAATCTGCTGTGTTTGTTCAGCCCTGAAATGATCTTTTAAGATGTGAAAATAAAATGTTTCACTAGTACTGAGCCATAAACGCAAAACTGACCGGGGATGCAATATGCCCAACAAAAACTACCTATTAAGTATTAGAACTACTTTTCTTCCAGCTTTCTGCATAGAGGCCTGATTCTGATTCAACAGGATTATTTTTTTTTTCTTTCAGCAGGATTGGTAAAATAATATTAATCAATTTTTTAAGTTTTGAGAAGATAATGGCTATAACTTTGGTCTTAACATACTATGAAGCCTATGGTAAAGGCTTTTCCTTTTCTCACAGGAAACAAACAAACATTATGTACTTGATACAGAAATTTTCCTTTGAATGTTCTAAATATTTTGACTCAAGTCACAAAGCTGCTTATGCGTAAGATTGCAAACTGATTTCCTGATTACTGTTGTAGGTATTTCCTCATTTTCCATCATTTATTTGAATGTGTAAAAATTTTTATGCTTGTATATGTATGCTGCAGAGACTTTCAGATTTTCTTAATAGAAGACACCTGTTATACTTTTAAAACACATAGTCCTTAAATCTCAAGGCTGGATATTGCAGCTCCAGTTACAGTTTCTCTTATAATCTGAGATGGTGTAGACACAGGAAATTTACCTTGGGCAAAGTCATAAGTGTTTCTAACCTTTTCTCAAGTCTGGATAGAATGGATAGTTGAAATCTATCAACTATATCCTGCCTATATCCTGCTACAGGTTACTATACTGATAGAGCTGTAGGCCATATAGGGCTTGTCTCTTTAATTTTAATAATAAATCCCTAGTCCATCAGGATGTTGAATATTGTCTGAATGTGGTTTAGATGTGAAGTTTCTTGTGGAACTGTTGGCAAAGTTTTACTTCTAATATCCCCATTACTGAATTGGTACTGAATGGGTATAAATCCTATTCTGGGTTCCTCACCAAGACTGTAGGTCAAACGTGTATTAGAAAAGTGCTGAAGTGTTAACTGGTCCTATATTGCCTTCTGTCAACATTTAAGAAGCTGCTCAGGTCTTGACTTCTGTGGGAGTACTGAAAGAAAAGTCTTGAATAGCTCTTTTCTTTTTAAAGGTCTCTCCTAGTTGGCAAATGGCACCATCACCCAAGAGAAAAATATGACAGACATGTTATTTCTGTGGGAATTATCATAGTTTTCAGAGTTGGTAGCAATTCTAAATATTATATATAGCAGCTAAATATATTTGTAGAAATACTTCTATGCCAGAGAGGAAAATCTGAGGTTTTTGCTTCTGTTTTTCTCCCTTCAGAAACTGAGCTTTCTGGAATTAGCAGAAGTTTACTTTGAGTGATAGAAAAATTTAATATCTGCTAGTACAGAACAGAAATTCCTCTGATAAGTCAAGAAAGAACAACATTATTGGGTATGGCTTTATTTACTTCAGTGTTGGGAAGATTGTATTGCTAGTTCAAAAGCTGTTTGAATAGTGTTACTGGTACAGGAAAGACTGCAAGAGTAGGGTGTGTGTGTGTGGCTTTGACATTATTGACAATTCATTTGATGACACACTTCAGCTGCTTAATTTCATGAAAGGAAATGAAGTCTTGCCATTTAGATGAGGATCAGTTTGGCAAGGTTTGGTCCGTTTCCCTGCACTTCATCTCATCCCATGCCATTTTATTGTTTTCACTTTGCCTCAGAATTTCCTCTTTTTTTTTTTTTTTTTTTTAGCATTTCATTTCATCAACTCCTTCTCTTGTCTCTTTGCTTGACTTCATTCCCTGATTTTGAGATTTCAGTGAGTATCATTTTGGAAGGTTTCTGTCCATTTCATTTAGAAGAAAGAACACCCCAGTGCCCCAACATGCCTCTCTCCATTCCTTTCTGCTTGGCACCAGCGTCAGCCAAATGCTGTTTTTACTTCTGTTGAAGATTGCAATGTAAGATGTTTTCCATTACCATCTGTATGGCAGATTACCTTTGTCAAGTGGGCAGTCTGCTTTATCTCTCTCTTTGAGTGACCACATTCACACCTCCCTCATGAGGGGGAGGGGACATCTGCTGATAACAGGCTATTGAATGTCACTGCATGACTGATAAGAACTATAACATCCCCTTGTGAGATGCTCCGCCCAGAGGGAGGAGCCAAGCATTGCTACCCAGATATAATCCAGAGATTTTGAGACACTGGCATGGCTTTCTCCACGGGATTCTCCAGAGAAACAGCAGCTGCCTCTCCTTCCACTGGATCTTAAGAGGAAGAATACATCCTTCTCTACAGGACGCCCTGCTCCAAGAGAACCACATCTGATACTTCAGGAGGACTGCAGCCACATTTCCAATGGGACTGCCACCAACACCCTGACCCCCAGGGTGTCAGGTTGGGTTCTGACTCTGTCAGTGTTGCTCTAGTGTACTGCATTGTTTATTTTATCCTTTATTTGTTTTTCTTTTCCCTATTAAAGAACTGTTATTTCCTGCTCCCATATTTTTGCCTGAGAGCCCCTTAATTTAAAATTTATAGCAATTTGGAGGGGTGGGGAGGGTTTACATTCTCCATTTCAGGGGAGGCTCCTGCCTTCCTTAGCAGACTCTTGTCTTTCCAAACCGAGACAACTTCTCTGCTTAGTGTTATGGTTATGCTTAAGGCTAGGGTTGAGAAAACCACAGAGCCCAGAGCTCCAGGGACGCTGCAATTACAAAAGGCATGCCAAGGGGAACCCAACATTGCAGTGCCCCAACATTGCTGCCTCCACACCTTTCTGCTTTGCACCACCCACGAGCTTGGCACCTCAGCAAATGCCTGCTTTTACTGCTCTGCTCAGGTTTAGGCTTATATTTAAGGGTAGTCTTGAGAAAACCACAAAGTCTAGACATCCAGGGGTTTTTCAACTACAAAAGCCATGCAAAAAGGTAGCACTGTAGCACTTTATGTCATCTCATTAAGTTTGATTACTGTATCTTCATTTCAGAATTTTCTTTTACTTCTTTCCATTGAATTTAATTCATTTTAAGTCCACTCCAGTCAGTTTATTTCGCTTTGTTCTCTGAATTCAAGATTTCATTTCCTTTCTTGAAATGGTGTAAATACTTATTGAATTTTTCACCTGTCTGCTGTGCAGGAGTTTTAAAGGTTTTCATATTTCCCTATACCCCTATAACCAAATGCAATAGCATGGCATAGAGCTGGAAGCAGCCACGTTCATATCCTGATAATATCAGCTCAGCAGTTTCCAAGCGTAAGTCAGGTAAGTTTAGACACTAAATAAATTCTGTTTCACTTTGCTGCTAATGCCAGTCTGTGTAAGATGGGCTTCTTCAGCCAAGTCATACTTGGATAACTGCTCAGGATCACGTTCCCTTTGTATTTTGAATTGTCCCCCACATCTGATCACTTCTGTGTCACACAGTTCTTGGTCTTATACTAGATTAAATGATTTTCTAATGGTGTTGTGTCATCCTTTATTATCCTCCCTCTCCAGCTGCTTGGCTATTGCTTTCTGAGCTACAATGAGTGAATGACATCTTGTGTTTTCTGAACCCTGTGGGATCTAGAATATACTGCACTGCAGGAATACCCAAACCAATTACATCTAATCTGACACTTCCCCAACCAAGAGGTTTTCATGGCAATTTTCTGAGGAACCTGTTCAGAGTATCTAATGTTAGACAAACATGTCATAATGGGCAGGGTGTGATTGGTGGAAGGTCCAATGCCATTAACAGAAGCTCCCTCTAAGGTGTGTGGTTGGGTAATGTTCCCTGAAACTTGCGTCATAGCTACATCTTCCAAAGGGCGAGGAAAATCTGCACTGGTCTGCATTCCTCTCCAGGGTGCATCTTACAGATCAAATCCTTTCCACCCTGATGGGTTTTTTTGAAGACAGAATCGCACAGAATCACAGAATGACTAGGTTGGAAGAGACCTTCAAGATCATCAAGTCCAACCCATGTCCTAAACACCTTAACTAAAACAATGGACAGTGTCTGGTAAGGGATATGTACCACGCTGAATACCTCATCCTACCCCAGCTACAAACCTGTGTGGCTTCTGCTCTTACCCAGAGCTGCAGTGGGAGTGCTCAGGTGGCAGCTACACCTGGACACCTGCAAACAGGCTATTCCAGTAGCTGTACCTGTTTAAGCAATTAAGTGGCTGAGACAGAAGCTCTGATGAAAATCAGAGGGATTTTCGATCTGAATGCCTGCAGATGAAGGTGGCTACAAGGGTGGGTTTTAAAGAGTTCCTGCAGATGTCTTGGCTACTGTTCTAAAGTCCTTTTGAAGAGTCTTATGTGAAGTTTGTCCCTGGATTTTCAAGCATGTCTTCTGTATTTCATTTCCTACTGATCTTGTTAATAGATAATCCTGAGGGCTTCGAATAAACCAGTAGAAAAAATTTTCCTGACAAAACCAGAGAATATTTCTTTTCTAAGGAAAATCTCTGTGCCAATTGTTTGTCTGTTATAAAGGAATCCCTTACAAAAAGTAAACTTCACAGTGAAACTCTTGGAAATCCAGCTGAGAGGTTGGAAATCATCTCCTAGTGGAGCTTACAACAGAACAGATACTACAGGATTTTTATTTTCTAGTGATGAATAAGAGGTTAGGTATCCTAAAACACCAGCAGTACATTTTCTAATGGATGCAGCAAAAAGAGAGTCAGTTACCAGAAGTCTTATGATTCTGCTGTATATTCTGACTTTTATTAGCTTTTAACACACAGGACAGAATGTTAATTAATACTTGGTCTCATGGGGCCCTGGTTAAACTTGAAAAAACTACAGGAAGCTGTTAAATTTAGGTGCATTGATAGTCCCAGTAAAAAGAAAAAATATCCCCCAAAACCAGATGAACATTATCACATGTTTTCTTAGAGATTTGTCGGCAAAGTTAGCTTTCATGCTAGCCAGCTGAGGTCTTGGATTTCTATATGAAAAGAATAGCTCAGCTATGTCTTGAGGCTAATACTGAAAAGGTCATGAGACTCTCTTTCATGAAAGGAATGAAAGTAAGCTGAAAAGTACAGGAAAACATAACGTTCACTATAAATGATAGAACTGATTTAGTTCTATGCATTTCTCTGTGTATAGAAAAATGACATTGAAATACATTTGTATTTAGATTTAGGGAGCAACTTACTTTCTGCCTCTTCACCAGTTTATTATTTATTTCCAAACCTTATTATTTTAAAATGCTATAGCACCCAAAATATGCTAGACTATTTCTAAACACAATCACATAATGGATTTTTCCTATGATGAGCAAAGCAGCCATTTGAAGTTCATTCATTGAGACCCTTTGGCCTTTAGAGCATTTAGTGAAGGGTTTGTTTTGTTTATTTTACAGTTCAGTGGAATGGAAAACAATTTTTCTTAAGCATTACTGGAGGCCATCAAACTGCAAGAAGGAATAATTTTTCTGCTGCTGCATGTTCAGCAGAATTTAAAGGTGTCTATTAGAAAAACCAAACAGGTGTAGTGATAAACCTAGATTTCCCCCCTTTTTCAAAAAAGTGTAATTATACTCATCAGACATAATGATCTGCTATTTTCCCCATCTTGCAATTGCTTGGAGTGTAATGAAGTTTGCTGATGCTGGGTGCATTTGATTATTTCCCATTTCTTCTTGATTGTTTCCTACACAAAAAGAAAATAGAAAACCACACCCCTGGAAAAAAAACCCCAAACCAACAAACCAACAAAATCCCCAAAAAGTAAAACAACAAACCAAAACTAAATTAAATTGTTTACTTACTCATGAAATGTGATTTGGATGTGCAGTTTATACATGAAAAAAAAAAGTAATTGAAAATACACTTTTCTCAGCCTGTTGCCACAGAACTATTTAGATTCAGCTTTTGATTACTTGGAGAGGCAATAGGAGGTCCTGTTTTCACTCCTTGTTTTGTGTTGTTCAAAAACTAATTTCAAAAGACATTACATATATTATTAAGTGGAGACAGAAAATAGATAAAACTATTTGAACAATAATGGGGTAAGCTGAGAAATCAAGTGATTGATGATACTGACATTTAGGTCATGCAAGTTGAAAACCTGGAGCCTAAATTCCTGTTGAAGTCAGCAGCAAAAGTCAACCTGCACCTGCACACCAAATGAAAGCTACAGTTTCTTCTTAAGAAGACACTTATATGAAGTTATTTTGACTTTACAACCATATAGACAAAACCTGTATCTAAATTCAAGTTGTATATAAAAATAGTGGCCTTGAGAAGCAGCTTGTAGAGCTGAGCTCTTGTCTGTCCCTGATACATTCAAGGAGGTAAAAGGTGTTTGACCCTTAAGGAGGTTTGGGAAAGAACTCTGGAAAACATCTAAACTTGTTGGGCTTTTTTTACTGTGGTGCACAGCAGTAGAGTCCCATTGAATACCCACAGGACTTGATATTCAGGTATCCTTTCAGATATTAAAATGTTGATGTCTGTCTCCAGCAGAATGACTCAGGCAAGACCAGTTGGGATCTCATTCCCCTTTTTTCTGCCAAAGGTAGCTTGGTGCTTATCCTGGATGCTCAGATATGACAAGCTGAACAGCCTTCATTTCTTGGCTCACACATTGTTCATTGCACAAGGCACAAGAATATTTGGTCTGTAGGCAAACCAGTGAATTGAAACCCTCTTCACCTTCTTCCTAGGAGGATATCCTAACCATGCAGGTATTGAATAACTACTGGGGCTGCCTGCTGTATTTACTCCTTCCTAACACCTTGTTAGAACTGGACACCTTTAGTCAGGCTTCCTCCTGCTTTCTGTCCTTTGGTCCCATTACTCTCTTGTTGCAGGAACAACTCCCCAGGCACGTTTTGCAAACTTTACTCCTTGTGTTTTAGAATAGAATTTAATAGAAAGCATCTTTCAGTCACCCAACAGTCACCTAATTCAATTGCCTGACCATGTCAGGGCTGACCAAAAGTTAAAGCACATTAAGGGCATTGTTCTCATGCCTCTTGAGCACTGACAGCCTGTGGCATTGACCACTTCTCCAAGAAGCCACTTCCAGTGTTTGACCACCCTGTTAGTAATGAAATGCTTCCTAATGTCCAGTCTAAAACTCCCCTGGTGCAGCTTTGGACCATTCCTGCATGTCCTGTGTCAGGATATCAGGGGGAAGAGCTCAGCACCTCCCTCTCCACTTGCCCTCCTCAGGAAGCAGTAAGAGGGCAATGAGATTGCACCTCAGCCTCCTTTTCTCCAAAACAGATAAACCCAAATTTCTTAGCTTTTCCTCACAGGTAATGCTGATCTCAATTCTGGCACCTGAAAGGCTCCACTGACAAAGCCAAAGTTTTTTAAAGTCTATTCCAAAACCTCCTTAGAGGTCATGACTGGAAATTTGCTGTAATTTTTTTTTTTTAATGATAAGGTCAAATTTAATGGTTGCTACAGTGGATACTACATTTTAGGTGACATTGGCTATTTTTTGATCAGTGATAGCCAATTTTGTTTAGTGGAAGATTTCAAGACAAAGAAGTGAAATCAGTATTCAGTTTCTCTTAATAGTTAAAGGCTTTAAACATGCATTTGCAACACTGAAAAAAGAAAAGCCCAATGCCCTGTTCATTTTTGCTACAATACACGTAGTGTTTTTCCATTTGTTTGTTTATTTTTATGTTGAAGACAGGTGCTTTTAACGATGCATAAAGTGACATTTTCAGACTCTGGAACTCATTCCCTGCAGCATTAACTGTCTGTGACTATTCAAAGGTGACTTTGTATTGGCTGAGGTTAGCTTTTTGCTACTTTCTAGCCTAATATTTCCTATTTAATGTTATCATTTTCTTTCCCTTGGATTCTTACTTTCTATTTTAAACTCCTATAATGTATTTTATCTTTTTATTTTTTCTTTTCTGAGCATGGATTGGTGTTAAATAGAGTTTTCTGGTGCTTCTAGAGCTTTTTAAGAGATCAGTTAGATACCTGAATTTTGTATTGGAAGGTCATTTTCAGTGAGATGAATCTTTTCTGATTTAAGGCATCTATAATGGAATAGTCAAACTTCAAACTGTTGCTGTAGAGTCCCTCCATAGTTAATGAGAGAAATAAGTACCTCCAAAGGGCAGTCCATGTGACCTGTCACAGGTATCTGTCTGTGCATGAAAACAATTGTCTCCTGGAGGTGCCTATTTCACTTTACTGACAAAGTAGAATTATGCCACTAACTCTGGTACCATTGCCAAGGAAAATGAATTTCACTTGGTGAATCTAGGCTACAAATTTTTTTTTTTTTTTACCATGCATCTGAGAAATTTGACTTTACACCCCTTTGCTACCTATGCACACTTTTATTGTCTTTATGATATTCTTTTGCCAGTGAAGGTTAAATTAAGTACTCAGCTGGGTTTCCTGCTTCCTTTGGATAGTGAAAGCCATTATTTTTAAGCACTTATTTGAAGAAATGAAAAGTGAAAGATGAATGATACCATAAGTTATATCTTAAGTTAGAAGACATTATCAAAGCTGTGATTTTTAGTAGACATTCAAGAGCTTTATTTTATGGACTTTAGTTCAATTTCTAAGTAACAAATTTTTTTCCTATCTTCTCCACTTTCTTATTACTATACATAAAAAAGATCTGTTAAAATGAAGGAAAAACTTCCTGCCTAGTAGGTCCAACCAGGCACCTCATCCTGCCCTTGGGAATCTTGCTGGAAGGCTCAATAATCTGAAACCAGAGAATTTGCAAACAAAGTTTAATATATTTACCTGAAACAGTCATGATTGGTGGGGCAAAAGCAGAGTGAGGCAAAGAGGAGAAACTAGAGCAGGACACGGGTAGAGTACACTGTTTATATTTCCCTGAAGAAAGGGATAACAGAGTTCAGAGATCTTTGATTTCCTTCCACAGGTTTTGCTGACATAGCGTTTTCCCTTGCCCTGCCTTGCCTTCCCTGTCCTTCCCTACCCTTCTCTGCCCTTGCCCTGTCCTGCCCTTGAAGAGATTACTGGCTTTAGACCTGACAACCCTGTGTGCAGCAATGGTCATAGGGTTTGTCTGCTCCTTCACCTTCTCCCTGTAGCAAAAAGCCCTTTGAAATGCCAGAAGTATCAATAGCAAAGAGATATAAGGGAAGAAAGTGAAGCTAAGAGGATAATTAAAATAGCAAACCCTAGTAACAAGATAATGAAGAATCCTTCTGACACTTTCAGCAGGGATCGATGGTGCAATCATGATAATCATATTACATTGCACCTTCCATCCTGGAGGGTGTCAAAATGCTCTGCATATTCAGCACACTGGTACTAGGAATTGTTAGTCTAAAACTCACACAAAACCGCCCATGGGTTTGCATCTGGCAGCTGCACTGCAGGAAACATCAGCACTCAAAAGGTGAAGCGTGGGTAGGTAGAAAATCTGTCTGCTAAAAATTAAGAGCACACAGGGCATTAAGCCTGCTTATAACTGCTGGAAAGATCAGACCTCACTGTGTTCAGAGGTAAAGTGCCTGCCTTCCAAGGATGTTGGTGCCAGTAGCCAGGTCCAGTGCTTGTAAAAAAGGGCTGTATGGCCAGGAGGGAATTTGTTATTTATATCACATTTGCCAAAGAGCATTGACTGCAAAGGCATAAGTCCAGAATGTTAGCTGGAAATGAGAATTTCTAACCTACCCAAATGGAGGGTTAAATACAGGAGCATGAACTCTGAAAAAGACTGGATTCCAGATTTCTTTCCTACGTCAAAAATTAGGTCATTTTTTTCTCCAGAAGAGTTGCCACAAGAGACATTTTCATCAGTTAGTTCAATTCAGTGCAGGATATTTATTTTAATTGTATTTGTCTCAGCAGTTTCCCAGTCTTTGCTTCTTTTTCCTGTCATTTTTCATGCATTTACCATATTGATGTATTTTTGTCACTGTCTCAGCCAGAAGATTATCCCTTGCCATTACAAAGCCTTCTTGCTTATTATCCAGCTGCTTTTGAGCTGCCTGTTTTATCTTTCCAAGAAATTTAGTTAAGGCCTTGGTCTATCTAACTATCCTCATCCTCAAGACTCTCAGCACAAGGCAGATGAAGGCTCAAACTACAGATATATTACTCCAGCTCAGCAGGTTATGGGTAGCCAACTGAACTGTGGTAGCTCTCATAGATCTCAAAGTTAGATCTTGTCAAAGTGCAAGGGAATATAACAGCTTATTCCTTTTTCAACATGGCATAGATGTAGTCAAACTGACATATATTTTTCCAGTGTTTCAACTGAAGAAACTTTATCAGAATCTCACCATCTTGGGTGATATGCTTCTTGGTTTTTCTCTACTAGCAAAAAAATGCATAATGATCACATAATATTTCAAAAACTTTGCTAAATGGGCATTTTATCGTGATGGAGTTTTGTGAAACCAACTTCTAAAATGCTTTGTGAATCCATGTGTGCCAAAGTGATGCTCACTAAGGAGCTGTTTGAAGGCATGAAATACTTTTTGTCTAAAAACTGGACACTGGTTATGGCCAGGATGAATCTAAAAATGGCAACACCCCTTACAGCAGGACAGATTTGAACAAAACAGATGTTGAAATGTTGTGTTTATAAAGTGCTTTGTTACATGATATTCTTTCAGAGTTAGAGGTAGCTGTGGCGCCTGACGCTGTTTTCCTGAGAGTGTACTTCTCCTCTTAGGCTGTTGTCAGCTGGGGAAAAAGGGAGCCAGATGAAGGAAAAATCCTTACACAGGTTCTGTGCTCATCAGGGAATTCCAAAGCCTTTTGCTGACATGTTAAAGTCTGCAGTGGGCTTCAGTTCAAGCTCTGAATGGTCTGTGCTGACATCTTTAGCTCATGGCATTTGCTGCTGCCTTTGTGCTGTCTGTGATGTCTCTCATAGGATATAATTTGCTACAGCTGGCTTAGGTGCAAAACTGCCATGGGCACAGCTTTCTGTCTTTCCTTGGCTGTGCTGTTTCATTGTGTGTCTCATCAAAATCAGGCAAACAAATGTGGAAAGAGTGGGTGCTCCTGCATGTATCATGCTCTGCGAGTCGAGGTTATAGAAGTAATCCCTTGCCCAGAGCTCTGCTTGTACCCCCCCACAGATCACAGCTCACAACGGAGGGGCTCATTTGTTCTGTTTCTGCCTCTTCAAGATCAGAAGAGGTTTAAACCCCTACCTACTACTAAAGCTCGTTATTTTCTACCTGAATCCTAAGAAGGGGTAGGGTGTGGGGAATACAAAAATATGTTCTAAAGCAAGATGAGATGCAAGACACGTAGGATTTAGATACAGTTTGATTAAATCAGAGTCCTTTTCTAATACAAGTCAATGTTACACCAAGAGTCCTATTATTTAAGAGAATTTTCAATGCCAGTTTAAGAAAATGTTTGAAATAATGTATTAACTGAAAATGCCAATCTTCAAGTATATTCAGTAGGGTGGATCCTTAGCTGAAATACATCCATGTCATCCCAATCTCTGGTGTAATTACACCAATGAATGTCATCTAAGGAATGGATGGATAAGAGAAGCACAGGACATCGCTAACAGGCACATAATGTCGCTCATGCTCTGATCATCACTGAATGAATTCAGCTGACAATCTGAACTGAAAGGATGAAACTTTCAGGCTTTAAAAAAAAAGAAAAAAGGCTACATGAAGGTAAACTTTTCTGCATTTGTTACATTGCATTATAGGAGCACACTAATGGGAAACCAGAGGGAAAAATTTGCTATTATATCTCCTGCAAGTGACTTTGATAATGAGAGGTAGTTGTTAGACTATGTTAATTCCAATGTTAAACTTCCAAGAAGGGTGAACTTACATTTTTCGGTAATCAGTGACCCATACTGAGCTGCGTATATAAAAAACACCAAAAAGCCCAGCCCTAAATTACAAAAAGGACATGAGAAGATATGAAGATTTTATCTGGCTGGACGAAACACTAGGGGGTCCTATTTATGCCAAAGTGTGGGACACCATAATGGGTTGGATAATGGGAGCTGTTCAATGATAGTGCTGCAGGATTGACCTATGGTATTTTGAAGCTTAGGCATGGTGGATGAATCATTGGCAGGCATTATCCAGCAGTAATGAACAGCGATGATCTCTTGCGTATTGTGATGATCTATGTGCTTCCCCGAGGAGCTGTCAAGCAAGCAAAAATGTCCCTTACTCCCATTTACTGCCATGGGCTTGAAAAAAGAATATGCAAGTCTGTTAGCATTCATCCAGCCAGTGGCTGCAACCAATACCAGGGCATTCATGTCAATTGCAATAAGAGAAAGCCCCTAAGGGCTCCTCAGTACCTTCCGTTTTTTATGCAGCACAGGCTGGGACTCTGAGTCTTCCATTTGGCCTAGAAAATTCTCAGCAGAGTCTGGAAGGCAGGTGAATGGGCATGTGCTGGCTGGGACATCCCCAGGCATGCTGAGCTGCTCCCGGCGTGTTCCCCTTTGGCTTCTGGTTCCGTTCTCTCACGGGGACAGTGCCCAGAGCCCACACAGCCAGGGCACAGCTCTCCCAGCCTCACCCACTGACCAGGGCCTCCTTCTGCCACCCCATGCTCAGTGGATCTCCCAGAGCGGGGGAGGCGTGCAGGGGCACATCATGGCCCTTTCTCCATCGTGTGACCAGACAAATTCCATTTTTTTGCATGCAGCTCTTCCACTCCTCTGTTTTCCCTTACGTTACTCAATAAGGTGAGGTCTCAGGTGAGATGCATTTATGCCATACTCTGTCACAGGTTTCTAGCTCAACCATCAAAATGCAGGTCATTCAAAGTCTATCTTTGATCACAGGACAGCAAGAGAATAAATATGGAGATGTGGAGTTGGAGTTGATACTAAAACTATGAAAAGTTTGGAGGTGCTCCTAAAGAAATGCAGGTCATGATAAAGCAGTATCAAAACATGCTATCTGTTTGTATGTAGTCTTCAACTTCCTTATCTCAGTCTGTGAAGAATGAGAGCCTTAAAAGAAACAAAGTACGTGAATAAAAAATGCTGAACTTTTTTTTTTTTAAGTTTTTATTCATCAGTGAGACACAACAAGGTGAAGGACAAGGAGTAGATAGATGAAAAAAAAGAAAATATGAAAAAGCAAATGACTTCTCAGCTGGTTGAATTTATTTCTGACTTTGGAAGCAAGATCATCTTCTATCACTGCTAACACCATTAAGATTAATTCAAAATATTCTGGCACTTGTCTTCATTGTTTTGAAATCTTTAGATGACCCTGTGAGAGACTGCATCAATCAGAAAAACTATCATTTCCTTTTCTGTAGATACCTGACATCTTAGCAATATTACCTTGTCATATTGTAATCTATATGAGGTGGTTTTGTTTTGGTTTGTTTGTTTGTTTTTTTTCCTTTGCAACACATTCTAGTCTGGTTTGTAAAGTTGTAGGCTGCAGAGACAAGGGAAATTTTTGTCAGTTGTCTAAGTGCAATAGATAAATTCTCACTTCTGCTTTTTGGAGGTATTTTTTATAATATTGTTGTGTTATCATTGCTCTGATAACAGTGACAGTAGAAGCTGTTGGGGACATTCAACAGTCTTTACTCAGGACTCAATAGTAAGAAAAAATTAAGATAAAGTGAATTTTTCAGATTCAAAACCAAGAAAATGGCATAGTTAACAATAAAACTCAATTTAAAAAAATCAAAATTTAATACATTGTATAATAGGGTAAAAAATGATGCTAAGCTATTTAAAAATATGTCATATTTGAGTCTTTCTAAATTACATTGTTCTAGTCCTGACTGACAGAAAAAATTGGAAAAAAAGGGCACAGAAATGGTAATTGTGACTTGTGACCAGTAGGACCTTAATCTATTTGTAAATATAGGAATACATTGATTGAGGGAAACAAAGTCTTATTCAGATGTCCCTTAGGATGAGAGAACATTTTAAGCATTAAAACTTAATGCTTCAAATGCAGTAAAACACTTGAATATAAACTATTCAAGTACCAGTGCTCAACAATGGAAAGCACTACACAGTTTTTCATACACAAAGGGCAAAAAGTATTCCATACTAATTTCATTGCAGATGAAGGAAAATAATAAACAAATTATGCTTATGAAATCCAAAGGGCAGTTACTGCATTTCCTTTACTGAGATTGAATTATCTGATATTTCTGAACAACCTGACCCTCAAATGTTAAAATAGACACCAATCTCCCTGCTTTATGAGCAATAACTTGTGTTGACAAAAATGCATTGGTTTTAATTTGTAGATGTATTTGCATTCTTCATCTTCTAGTTTTTCCATCCAGCTGCTTCTCTGTGATATGTGGTATAAAAAGACTGAAGATTTTAAAATTGCTCCTATCTTTTGCAAGCAATGCAGCTATTTCCTGTCCACGTGGATAAAACATTTTAGTAGAAAATTAGATTGAATTCTGATACTGGGTAGTTTTCCAATTTTTAACCCTATATTCAAACAAACAAACAAAATTTTAAAAGTACTGACAGGAAAATCCAAATCTTTCTAGGCTGGGATTGTCTTCTATTCCAAGCTGTAGTTTTGAATAAATTGAAACTCAGATGTTACTAGACACATTCTTGTGTGTTTTTGTATGTTTCTACACATTCATGTGTTAATTTAAATTCTGTAATTTTTAGCTGTAGGTGGTTCTTCCAGAGAGTCATAACACTACAACAGAAATTCTGGAGACATTTGGGGAAAACTATCCCACATTTGAGAAACTATTCCACATTTGAGAAACTATTCCATGAAGTTATTCAGTGTAAAACTATTGAAATCTGCCTGTCTCTCCCACCCTTAGAATTCGAGCCATGGCCTACTAGGTCACTGAATGATGAAAATAAATTAGTTAGCAGTTAATACAGAAAACTTTGTAATTTTCCCCCTCCTAAGGGGACATACTGATCTACATTCATGATAAGGAAGAAGTCTGGAGGAAATCCATGGTAATATTAATTATTTTAAAATGTGCTTAGAGAGATATCACTAGTTTAATATTGGATACCATCTGGATCCAGACATCCTGGTTTAATATTGTATACCATCTGGATCCAGATTCACTGCTTGAGAGAATGTTTATGGTTATGAACTGCACCTTCCCTATAAGATTTACACTCTTTATTACTTCAGTTTCATGATACTGTAAAATAATCAGTTTCCAACTAAAAAGTACAGGCCATAGCTGAATTTGTATGAAGTCAATGCAAATTCTCAATGAACTCTGGATCACATCCCCTGGTCAGACCTTGAACTGGGGTAAAGATGCTTTCAATCACCCATGACTCATAATGCTGAAGAAAGGGAGTTGTTTTTCCTCTTCTGCTGTGCAGCTCTGAATGCCACTGACAGCCAGCCCTGCAGAGAGATGGAAACAGAGTGCAATCAGACTTCCAAATCTTCCCTTAATGCAGTGTCATTCTTTGGAGCTTTTCCCTGTAGGGTACCTCTCAGATGGGGATAAGTAATGCTGTTAGTACATAATCCAATCACTGAATGCAGATTGCTTCTAGACAATCCTGAGCAGAAGATTTGTACTTTTTTTTTTTTTTTTTCTACTTTATAAAGCAAGTAGCTTTTCTGCAGGAAAATGGAAAATGTATGCTGCTTAGGAGTTTATTAACAATATAAATAAGTCTTGTTGTGTATTTTTGCATATGATAGAATTGGAATCTTAGTTTACCATAAAATATCAGAAACCAAAATTAAAAAAAGGAAACATTTCATGTTCAGAACAGGATGAGAGCTTGCATTGTGCAGTCAGTCAGGGATGTATGTTTCTCTGTCTTATTCCCAGGCTGATCCCATCTCTGGGAGTGCCAAGGTAGAGAGTCTCATTCTAGATCTTTCACTGCCATTGATGTGCTCTCTCCCTTTTGTGTCTAGCACAGTGCTTAAGCTGTTAATGGTAGCGTGGTCTGCACACCCTGTGACTGGACTAAGACTTTCTAGATGGGATTGTATTTCCAGCCCCACACCTAACTTTTTATTTGAATTCATGTCATCCTCCCTACTTCCATCTCCTTCCCATCATGTCTTTGTCTCCTCTATTCTGACTGCAAACTTTTTGGGCACGGGATTTTACCTCCCTTCTTAGTATATAAAGCTTAGCACTCTGGGTGGCTGAGCACATCTAGCATGAACACATGTAACACACAGAAAATCATGGAATGATTTCTTCACTCACCAATTTAAGCATCTAAATTTGACATACTAAAACAATTATTGAAGATCTCTAGAGACAGTAGAGACAAATGGTTTCAGGATCGACCATTCTATTGGAAGCTGTCCTGCCCATGACAGCAGCTTGGAACCAAATGATCTTTAAGGTCCCTTCCAACCCAAATCATTCTGTGGTTTTATAAGATTGATGCCCTTCAGGTATCCAAGTTAGCATGATGGCATCTAGCTCTCCATCAGAAAAATCTGCCTCTCCTGTTAAAAACTGTACACTTATAAAATGTAGCCCTCCCATAAACAGGAATAAAATTTCATTAGAAAATATGTATGGTGTTCCAGAAGAACTGAATCATTCCGATATTGTGAGAAATTCATGGTTTCCTCAAAATGTGTCAGGATTCTTTTGAAATGGGACATTAGTACTTCCTAGCTCTAAGCTGGTTTGTTTATAAATGGGTTTTAATTTCTGCCAATACTTTTAACAAAATGAAATTTGCAAATGTACTGCAATTCTAAAACAGATATCCAAAGTGAAAAATATGTGAAAGCTGCATGGAAATGACATTATTTAGAGCTCTTGAATATTGAATTATTTATAATTTTTTATCTGACCATCATCTTACCTCTTTTCATGGGTATTTGACACATGAAATTTTTTGTCAATCTGATCAGAATCCAGACTTAGACTTGTACCCAGACCATCTTTTGCCTTTTTAGTAATTGGTGGATTGTCAAAAAATTTCAAAAATCATGGCGAAAGCTGTGAAAGACTCCTTTCAGCAAAGGTAAAAATTAAAAAAAAAAAAAAACAAAAACCAAAAACCAGTAGGACAATATAGTAAAAAAAACCATTACCAGTCTTCTTTGTGCTGTTGTTAACTAACCCAAATTTATTGGATTGCTTAAAAAAAAAAAAACTGGGATCCTGTTACCTGTGGTAGTTGCTACAAAACCTGAGGTGGGAAAGCTTATTGGTTTTGAAAAGTAATTAGAACAAGAAGCGAGGGCCCGAAAGGAAACAGGCAGAGAGAGATGAAAAAAAATTGTTTAGGGCCACAGAAGAAGAGATAGCAACAAACCCAATGATTTCTGACCTGGGATTATTCTGTGAGTATTAGGCCAGGTGCTTTTCTCTGCCTGTTAGATTATTAGCTGCTTTTAGTGCTGGCAGGGAGGTCCAGTTTCCTAGGAATGTATTTTGCCATCTCTTTGACTAGTGCCACTCAAGCACCTTTCCTATTAAGAAAACTGATTAACAGGTAACTGAGCAATGGAAAAGAACCTGACCTACCTCCCTTGAAGATTACAATGTAATATAGTTAAAAAAATCAATTTTTGGCTGATTTCATTAGGCTGGGATAAGTCAGATGCAAAACCAGAAAATAAAGTGTGCTGTCTGTATTCCAAGCTAGCAATTTCCACCATCTCATATAGGACAGAGCTACTTACACATTTCATATGGAGTCAGTGCTTAATGGAGGTGAGGAGGTCAGCAGAGGCCAGATGTTTCTTGCCTTTTTCTTTACACAGAAACACAGCAAGGATTTCATTTTGTGCTGCCTGCATTGTCTGAAGGGGGAAGGGGGTGTCAAAATGTATGCATTTTTTAGTAGGTTTGTAAAGTTTTTGATTCCCTTGATTTATCTTTCATAGATATCATGAAAAGTGAAAGTACTGGCAATCAGAGTTAATGAGCATTTCATTGCTCGTGACAGTTTATTTCAGTTAGCATTATTCAGTTAGCATTGTTGTTGTATTTTTCCCTTGTGTGGGGAAAATGCTCTGGAAAGCTTTTGTGATAACACATGAAGCCAAGCTTGTGCTCTCCAGAGCTGGCTGAGAAGAGCAGAGACAAGCTGACCTTTACAAGAAGGGAATATATTATTCTTAAAGGAGCCTCCATCTCTCTGTTGGCTCTGCTGCATATATTTATGTGCTTCTTTAGAGTTTTGCAACCAAAGGTCTCTCTATATGTGGACCTTTCACAGAAAAAAGCCCACGATCATTTGTACAGTCTTTTCCAAATTGTTTTTCTGATAAACAGAGACAGCATATGCAATCAGCTTTCCTTCCTTCTTTCCTTCCTTCTTTCCTTCATTCTTTCCTTCTTTCCTTCCTTCTTTCCTTCCTTCTTTCCTTCCTTCCTTCCTTCCTTCCTTCCTTCCTTCCTTCCTTCCTTCCTTCCTTCCTTCCTTCCTTCCTTCCTTCCTTCCTTCCTTCCTTCCTTCCTTCCTTCCTTCCTTCCTTCCTTCCTTCCTTCCTTCCTTCCTTCCTTCCTTCCTTCCTTCCTTCCTTCCTTCCTTCCTTCCTGCCTTCCTTCCTGCCTTCCTTCCTGCCTTCCTTCCTGCCTTCCTGCCTTCCTTCCTGCCTTCCTTCCTGCCTTCCTTCCTGCCTTCCTGCCTTCCTGCCTTCCTTCCTTCCTTCCTTCCTTCCTTCCTTCCTTCCTTCCTTCCTTCCTTCCTTCCTTCCTGCCTTCCTTCCTGCCTTCCTGCCTTCCTGCCTCCCTGCCTCCCTGCCTCCCTGCCTCCCTGCCTCCCTCCCTCCCTCCCTCTCCAGGAAACATGGTCAAACTCCTTCTATAAATAAGCTGGTGAGGTAAATATATGAATATATATTATATTAATATTATATATGTACATAATATGTATATGATATAAATAGGAGGTGATGTAACATAGTGACCCTAAGAGGACTGATGAAACATGGAGCATGCTTTGATAACTGACGATTGCTCATGTTAGTTTAACAGAACTAGTTTTAGAAAAGTCATTCTCCTTCGGAGAGATGAATCAATGAATCTGAGCATGAAAATCAATGTGTGAAAGCAATCAGCCTGATCCTGCAACTGTGGGTCTGTAAGGAATTTGATATTGCACAGTTTTTCCAGCCAAGGTTGAGTTTTATGCAACATTTTGACAGTAGACAGTTCTTCTAAGGTGAACTTCCAGACCTGCATGTCACTACATCCATTCCCTACATTAAAAAAAAAAAAATCTTGGTCTCTCCTCATTGTTCTGATTAAATAATACTTTTACATACTTTATTAAAATAGGTTGTAAATTTCTCAGCACAGCAATAGTCAGACCTTAGAAATCCTAGTGACTGAAGTCAACAGAAGCTTTGTGGGACCTGTTATATCCATTCACATAGTGAATTGTACCATGGAATGCTAAAGCTATTGTTTTTATCTTGACTATAATTTTTATTGACATATCATGAGACCTCCTTATGTGTACAATAGGCAAGAAGTCTGGCAAAGTGTACAGGAAAGCTCTCCTTGACTAAATGAATGCTTTCCCTGAGGTCATGTAACATAAAATGTTCTAGTGAACTTTGTCCCCCCCAGAGTACCTGGGGGGGGACACAATAGTATCAGGCTATTTCATCATGTTTATTTTAATTTCTGTAATAGGAACATTTTCTAGTTGACACAAAATTCTTCTTCCCCAGTTAATCATAAACATTTTTGTCAACTTCCATCAGGAGAACATTTATTCTGACTTCTGAAGTAGGAAAATCTTCATTACCCACTTATTTATATCACTGATATTTTTGTTACCAATTCACTGTTGACTGCAATAATTTCATTAGCACTTCTTGAACTTGTTATATTCACAGAAATAAATAAGACAGACTAGTTTTATAAAGTTATTACAGCAGTTTATTCAAAATAGAACACATCTTTATGTAAAAGCATTTGTCCACAATATTCCTATATTTTCAATATTTCCTGCAGTCCTGAAAATCCTTTTTTGAACAGGTTATATACTGATTTATGAAAAGCTAAAGATGCTGTCTATGATGACAATTGTATGTGTATTTTCCACACATGAGAAAAAAGGAGAGGGCTGAAAAAGATGATAGAGACTTAAGGATCAAGAGTGTTGGTGATTAAGTGAATGTAATGCTCAACTAAACAGTGGTTATCTCTGCCATAGGATTTTTAGAGGTTAAATACAGAAATGTATAAACAGATTTGGGACAGGATTCAGAGCTCTAAGGTGAATCTACCTAAATATCTACCTAAATATTTTTTCTTATTAAAGAGCATGCCCAAAACAGAAAGGAGTTTGTAATCTTTAAAGTCAAGTTTGAACAATAACTAGAATACCTGGCTTCTATAAAACTTTCAGTGACTGAAAAGTTGACTATGAGAGAGAAGTGAATAAAAATTCATTGACACATCTTCATCTATTTGTTGTGGCCTAAAAAATAACTTAGTTTCTTCAAAACTAATTTATTACCAGTTTGAACCATTTCTGGTTGTCCCAAAATCTTCAGTGACTGTCAGGGATTTTTTTTTCTAATATATCTTTTTTTGCTTCCCTTAGCAGTTTTTAAGGCACTCTGCCAATATACAGAGTTCCATCTCCTTCCTGAATCTCATCCTGTTTTTGCTTGCCACGTCTTAAACTTTTGAAGCTCTTTGATTTCACAAAGGCTCCATTGGTCTTCAAGGGCATGAGGTATAGCCAGACAACCTAATTAAAAAAAAAAAAAAAAAAGAAAGAAAAAAAAAAAAACCAAAAAGAATAAAAATAATATAGTATTTGAAAAAGAAGTGGCATGAAACATATGAGTGATATCTCTGAGTTTGTAAGGGCATTCAACTTTCCTCTCTTTTCTCTTGTGTTTTTCTGGGTATGCATTGCATTTACACCTGGGGTAAGACTGTGGAAATCAATCCACTAATTTCAATTTGTGACAACACTCCAAATGATAATGGCAAGGGCTGATCTTTTCAGTTATTTAATTATTTGGAAAGAATAACTAACCTTTTTTACTCCTAGCATAGTTCTTAGGATAAACAGTAAACTGGCCATCTTGGCCAGTCAGTTTTTATTGACTTCATCTCTGGACCCCTTCCCCAAAGCTGGCTGTTTCCTTTTCTGTACCTACATCCCAGTATAATGCCAAAAATTGGGTCACATACATCTCACGCATACTTCTAAAATGGCAAGTAGTCTAGAAGGTGAGGGTGAAGTTTCCAGTTAGATAAGATGGTTAGTAAGCTGGGGGAGACTTATTTTTGTTTTTTAGATTTAACTGTCCCCCAAGAAGGCCTGAAGTTGTTTGCTTGAATCCAATAACTATAAAGCAAACTTCATGGCTCAGCTCACAGATTTCTACAGAGTTTGCATAGCACAATTTCCTACATCAGCCCCTGTTCCCAGCAGATCAGAGTTCCTGCTGTGAAGTATCACAGCAATATCTATGGAAGGAATAATCAATCTCCTAAAGTCTTGTCCATGACTCTATTAGGTGCTCCCCTGTCTTTGCTCCACATGACTCCTCCCTCATGCGCCCTTTTCTTCCTAACCATTGAAAATGTGAAACTGTGTCTGAGTGGACAGATGTGTACATGTATGAATGCAAACAAATTAAACCACACTCTTGCCTGATTGTGTACACACTGGAAATGACATGCTAAGAATTTAAGGAATCCCAGAGGAATCATTTATATTGCAGAAGTCAATGATGATAAATCCAGGTAAATAGTATTTTAAGACCAGACTTGATTCAAAGGCAGAGGGACTGGCAAAATGATGAAAAGAAAAAAAAAATAGTAATGTTTAGTTATTTAGCTTTTTTTATTTGACTAGCTTGTATGGGCCAGAGAATATCAGAAACTGACATCCAAAAATACCTGTGTCTATAATGAGACTAATCAGAACTACAGTTAATTTAAATGTACAGTTTTTTTTCTGGTATTCATAACCCATTTTTCTTCGTATCCTGTAGCATTTAACTATGGAGAATAAATCTATCCTTGATCTTTGAGATGGTACATCTCTGAATAGTGCAGCTGAGCCCCAGTTTCATCATCCGCGATTGTGGTAAAAACAGAATTTCCCTTTGCCAAGACAGTTCCTCATTTCAAAAATGTTTTCAAACCAAATGGATGCAAAATCTTGATATTTCCTGGAGAACAGATTATCACAACAATTTATATTAGAAAACATTGACTAACTACGGTGGTAATGACTCAATGCTTTTGAATTTGTCTGGATAATCTCAGAACTCATACAAGTCACCTGTTCATCTACATTATTGAGCACAGAGCTGTAATAGCTAATTAATATACATATAATATGAAAGTCAAACCACAATGGAATAGACTTATGTTCCTAAATTTGATATTTTCAGGTGCAGAATCTGGACCCCACAGGCGGAAAGATTTTAGTTTAGAACAAGTAGCAGCTGATTAAAGAAACATTCTCAACCACATCTCATGTTGAATACTTCAGAAAAATTGTGTTCTGCTGAAGCCAATTTCCCTTTAAAAATACCATCAAAATGTGCTATTTCATCCAAGATATTTCAGTTTTAATCAAAGATGCTTTGGAAAAGGGTTTAAATGCTGAAAAGTTAGGAGGAGAAAATCACTTTGATATTGTGCAATTCACAGGCCAGGTACAATTGCAGGATGTAGAAAATCCTCTATAGCAGGTAAAACATCAATGAAAAATTGGACCTGGCACATTTGACACCACTAATCCCAGAAGAAGGTACCACTCACTTGTTTTCCCCTGGCATTGCTGTACCTGGGCATAATCAAAACTTCTGGTTTCAGTTAACAATGCAATTTGTCCACCAATTCTCTATAGATTAGCAGTACTAACAGAGAGCCACAGAGCCATAATATGTACCTCTTATTTTTCCACAGAAGTGCTATTTTCATGCTGTTGTATATTTGAACTTTTGAAGCTCTTTGGCTATATAAAATCTATAATGTATATCTTTATGTATATTGTTCTGAAAAGAATTAAAGAATTTTTGCAAATAGATGTCATGGGATTCTATCCCAAGTATTTTGACACATAGCATATGCTTAAATTTAATATGAATCAATTTGTCCTAATCCGCAGAAATTTTCTCCTAATATGCATCTTGAATCTTTACTGCCACAGTTGATCCATGAAATTTAAACAAGACAAAATTGTTGCCTTTAATTTTTTGTGCCACATTTCAAACTATTTGAAATTTGTTCTCATGTCTTCGGTCATTTTTTTCCTTTTCCCTTAACAACACCATTTGTTCAGATTTCTCCTCCGAGCAATATTTTCTGGATCTCTGACCAGTCCCCACTACTGCTTTTCTCAGAACTGTTCCAACTTGTCAATTTTTCATAAATTCAGGAAACTGTATGAAGTTTTATTGTGAGAGCTTGTTTTGATGGAGTGCACTGGAAGGCTAACTCTATATTTTTATTCAAAATCAAGTCTGCTGCTTCAATGGAGAGCCAGACATATGTTTTTTAGTGTTATCAATTGATTTCTCTCAAGTCCTGAAAATAATTGTCCTAAATACACTCCTAGCATTCATTCCAAAAATAACCAAATACCATATAAAAGACTCTGATGCTTTCCTGACAAGTGTGATTCATGAGGAGCAGCAGTGAGATGACTGGAAATTTTCCCAGCCAAAGTGATTACAGTGACAACCTCACTATGTGGGATGAACTGACAGAACAGCTGGTTTTACATTTACTCTTTATACATGCACAGCTGGCAGGCACTGTCTTCTGGATAGACGGATGTCTGTTTGTTTCAGGGGGAGATAACGTATTTATCATGCATCCGCTGTCATCTCCTGAGAATATGCATTGCAATAAATATTAAACATAAAGCTTCAAATTATCAGGGAAAAAGGAATTTTAAGCCTCAGTATGTGGTGTAGTCAGGGTTACAGTTTGAAACACTGATTACTGCTGCAGTTCTGCAATGTTTGCTCAAACATTATTAATAAGGACAGACTGAGATTACTAACAGTAATGGAAGTGATCTGATGGCCTGGGAGAAAAATTATGGTGGAAAAGTAGAATATGAACTGTGAAGACCTTCAGCTGTTTCTGTGGAGTCTCTTGGGTGTGCTCTTGCCCCAGTGGCACTGCATGCACCTCTCACTGAGGAGTTCCACCTCCTTACACAGAAGGTGGATGTATCATATGCCATCACTGAAGACAGATAACACAGAAACACAAAATCAGAGAATAGCTTGGGTATGAAGAGATGTTTAAAGATCATCTAGACCAAACACCATGCAACATTCCGGGATCTTTTCTAGTAGACCACATTGCTCAGAGCTCTGTCCAACCTGGCCCTACATGCTAAGTGTGCTCCTTAGTGTGGCCTGCAAAGCCACAGCTGTTGAAGCAAGTGACACACTCTACAACAGTGACCACACCTGTCCAAGGATAAGTTATTCTTGTAGTGAGCTTTTTCCTCTAAACTGCAAGATCTTTGAGGGACTGTCTTTGGTAATTGACTACTGGCAATGCTGCACTTCAGGTGCAATCGCAGCACAAATAATTTATGACCATTGCTATAACTTTGACAATAAAATAATGTGAAACACACCTGTAGACAAAGCCACAGTTCCATAGGTGTTTCAGAAATACAGCCCTCCTGAAAGCAGCTAGTAAAACTATCTCTTCTTACCTGTCTGTTTTCTCCAGAGAGCAAAAATGCCTTCATGGTTCATTCTCATTTCATTTAATACAGGTGGTGAAAACTTGCGAGGTCACAGGGATTTATGCTAGCAGATTTGGCAGCCTTTTAATATTTACTTAGGCTGTAAAATATAATTTGAATTTTAGAAGTATTTGTCATTGTATCTAAGATGGATAAAGGTATGTTTATTATAGCTGTATTTGCTATGTGTGATTTACATTGTTATATGTTGACTTTTCATTTCCTCAAATGTCACAGTTGCATTTTTTGTCTTTCTAACTTCCTCGAAGTATTGAAAGTTAAATATTTTTTTTACACTGATGGCAATCAAATCTTGTTACAAAGTCTTAGGGCTGCTATACCTATTGAGCAATGACATATTTTTTGAAAAATTCTTCATGATGCAGATCATCTGGACTGCCAACACATCATGTACAGGATCACGAGGGGATCAGGCCCAGCCAGCATAGGTTTGTGAAATGCAGGTCCTACTTGACCAACCCGATGTTCCTCTATGACAAAGTGACCCACTTGGTGGATGAGGAAAAGGCTCTGGATGTGTCTACCTGGACTTTAGTGAAGCCTTTGACACCATTTCCCACAACATTCTCCTTAAGAAACTGGCAGCCCATGGCTTGGACTGGTGTAGTGTTTTGGGTTAAAAACTGGGCCATATGGTCTGGTACAGGGAGTGCTGGCAAATGGAACTAAATCCAGCTGGGGGCCAGCCACAAATGCGGTTCCCTCAATACTCAGGACAGTCCTTTTTAATATCTTTATCAACTAATAAAGCCTCTCCTGGCCTTATCATAAAGCAGTTCGAGTTAGCTCAGGAGCTCTGTCCCCAGGGGGACAGGGTGCCCAAACGCCAGGCTTAGCTCAGGCTGAATCGCCACTAGCAAAACCCATAGCAAGCTCAGTGATTTTCAGCTAGTGGTATCAGCTCTCTTAGATTTCAGCTCTTTGCTTGCTAGGTAGGTGTGCCCTTGGCTTGAGGCTGCAGCAGATGGAGAGAGAGAGGAAAAGAAGGAGGCGAAGGCTGTTCCACAGAGATGGCTTTATTTGGGGAGGTCCGTGAAGGGTCTCAGCTCTTCTTCTTCTAACTAATGGGTTACAGCATGCTTCTTCTATAGGGTTGGATAGGATCCAAGCTTGACCAATGGTAAGGGTTTTAGGGTTATCCATAATCGACCAATAGTTAAGGGTTAAAGTAACATTGCCTTATAGGGTTACAGAGATAGGTTATGGAGCAGAGGACCATGGAGACAGGAACTTCTTTGCTGCTGTGTCAGCATTCTAATTGTTCATATCCTCCATGGTGCTCTTCCCAAATCTATGGGGTTTACTACAATCAACCATATGGATGGGAGATTGATCAAGGGCACCCTCAGAAAGTTTGCAGATGACACCAAGTTGTGTGGGAATGTTGATCTGCTGGAGGGTGGTAAGGCTTTGCAGGGGGATTAGGACAGGCTGGATCAATGGACCAAGACCAACAGTATGAGGTTCAACAGGGTGAAATGCTGAGTTCTGCACTAGGGCCACAACAACCCCAGGCAGTCCTTCAGGCTGAGGGAGAGTAGTTGGTAAGCAGCCAAGTGGAAAAGGCCCTTAGGGTGCTGCTGTCACCTGAACATGAGTGTGCCCAGGTGGCCTAGAAAGCCAATGACAGCCTTGCTTGTACAAAAATAGCATGGCCAGCAGGACCAGGGCAGTGATTCTCACACTGTACTCTGCACTGGTGAGGCCACACCTCAAATCCTGCATCCAGTTTTGGCTCCTCACAACAAAAAAGGCATTGAGGTACTGGAGCATGTCCAGAGAAGGTCAACAGAGCTGGTGAAAAAAACCTGGACCTTAAGTGTGATGAGGATCGGCTGAGGGAGCTGGGCAAGTTTAGCCTGGAGAAAAGGAGGTTCAGGGGTGATCTTATTGCTATCTACAACTCCCTGAAGGACAGCTGGAGCCAGGTAGGGGTTGCTATCCTATCCCCAGCAACTGGTGTTAGGATGGGAGGAAATGTCACCAGGAATAGTTTAGATTGGATATTAGGAAAAACTTCATCATGGAAACAGTTGTCAAGTATTGGAACAGGTAGGTTGCCCAGAGTCATCATTCTTGGAGACACTTGTTGCACTTGGGGAAATATTGAACTCATGGAAAACGGCTTAGTGCTGGCGCTGGTAGTGGTTTAGCAGCTGAGTGATCTATCTCAATGATCTCAGAGGTCCTTACCATGTGTGATTCTGATTCTGCCCTATGATTTTTTCTCTGTTGTCAGTACAGTATGATTCAGCACGTCTAAAAGTTTCATTGCATAATTAATACTCAAGATCTATGTTTACACTTTATTAAACCAGCAGCCTGGGCAGTGGCCATAAGCAAAACCTCTTTTTATGTCTTTTGAATAGCCATGAAAGAAACTTCATGGTGCTCTTGAAAGATGGTTTAGATACAGCTAAAGAGTTTATTATTTTCCCCACAGCATAATTATCCACAATTTTTTCACTTTGTCCAGTCTAGTTATATGGAAGGTAGCAGGTTTATTCAATCATGAGGCACTAGTTTTTGGATCTTAAGCTATATTTATGGGAAGGTTTCTACTTGTTTATATGTGTGTTTAATATATGTGGATATACCATGCAAACTACCTTCATTTATTTTGACAGAATTTTGTTACATTGAATAAGACAGTAGAAAGTTATCTAAATAACTCGTTTCTACATCACCACCATTAAATTTTTCCCCTCTTTCCATCAGCTATAAGCTTTATCAGCAGCAGTCTTTATTGACTTTCAAATCACAGCTTTACCTATTGGATGGCCTCATCCTTTCATAAAAATGGATCCAGTGAAATTCGTGCCTGTTTTATGCAGGAAATCAAAACCCAGGAACATAATTTTGCAGAGGAATATCAAATACTAGAGAGAACAAATGTACCATTTGCTACATCTCTGCCTCCTCATCCACAGACTGTGAAACTCCTTTGGATGATGCCTGTACAACTTTATGTTCTGTACCGTACCTTAGTTCTGTGTCTCTGAATTTGTGCCATTAAAAAAAGAGAGTTTCTCTTGCTAGGTGTATTTATGAGCTCAGACCTTGGACCCTTTCAGCCACTGCTGAAACAGCAAGAGTGATCAACTAAGCACTTGACCATGTAGCAAAGCAGAGCATGTAAGATCTTTACAGCAATCTTCCCTCCCATTAACTGTCATTTAGATTGGACATAGATTAAATACCATAGTTCACCACTTCAGTAAAAAAGATGTATTTTTCAAAACTGATGGGGTCTATAGTTTCCACAAAATTCAGAGAATTTTCTGACTTTCACTGCTTCTGATAATGTGATCTCTTTATGTAGCTGCTATAGTACAAACTTAGATGCCTCTACAGTGTTGGTTTCGCTTGCTAGGCAGCCGAAATCAATCAATAATTCTTAAAACACAGAGCATGAACACAAATATTTGTGGTACAAAGGGTGGTTAAATGCTTTCAGGATTAAGAATCATGTAATCATAGAATGATTTAGGCTGGAAGGCACCTAGAAGATAACCTCATTCCCGCCCCCTGCCATGGTGAGGGATACCATTCACCTGACCAGGCTGGTCAAAGCCCCATCCAACCTGGCCTTGGACACTGCCAGGGATGAGGCACACACAGCTTCTCTGGGCAGCCTGTGCCAGTGTCTCACAGTGAAGAAGAATTGCTTGTACAGACCTAATCTTTTGCACATTTAGTCTGATCCCCCACGAAGCAGCCAAAATATGTGGAAACTAAGGAGCACCTTGGCATAAAATTAACATTAATAGTATGTGTTATTAACAGAAAATAAAAAAAAAAGAAATATTTACTTGTAGTTTTTTGCCTTGCAGTCTCTGTTGTGGGCAGAGATAACATTTGAGAAACATCTAGGCTAGAAAAAAATCTTAACACCAAAGAAGCCTAATGTAAGGTTGGGAAGTCAAATGACAGATGCTTGAGAAGCTGAACAGCAAGGGAGTTTGAGAGTTCAGACAACAGATGCACAACAAGGCAGAAGGAGTCACCTGAGAGAACACTTGCCATTTTTCATGCACCTGTTAAATTTTTGAATGATAATATTTCTATATGTGAGGGGATGCGAGAAGGAAATACCAAAGCCAGAAACCCAAGGGGGTGAGGTCTTAGGTTTTTTATTTGGGACTAGCAGCCTAGTTGCCCTCATGAAATCCTCAGTGTAATCAAATGAAGCAGCTGTTTGCACTGCTGGATCTATTCAGACTGGGAAAAAAGGGGTAAACACTTCTAATGCAAATATCAGCCTTCCCTCTCTACACTTGCTGCAACGATTCTGTTATTTAGCCACTTATGGTGGCAACTGGTGCAGAAAATCTCCAGAGCAAACAAGGCTTTAATTAATAATCAGTTATTTTCCGCAATAAGTAATTGGGAGGAAGCTCAGTTTAATGCTTAGACTTGAATATATCTTTGTGGTCTGATAAAGAAAGTGGTTTACTCAACTGCTTTATTAATATTTCCTCTATATCTGCATGTCAAATTTCAGGATAATGCTATGTTTTTCATAGCTTTGATAAAGAGGGGAATAGAAATGTGAAGTGGTACTAATCATTAGGATGTGTTGGCTTATTGGAAAATCCAATGACTGAAAATTTTAATGACTTTTCACACTAAATATAAATAATCCCTAAAGGGAAGTTGACATTGATATGAATGCTTGCTTCACAAGCCCATAAAAATTGGAAGATTGTATCTAGCACATTACAGGAAATTCTTTTATTCCTCAAAAAGTCCTGAGCATTGAGGCATAACATTAGAATACAGAAAATGTGTCTGTATAAACTGAAGCCCTCATGTACAAATGTCTCAAAGTTCATAGTATAAAGTACAAGAGCTATTTCACATTTGGAAACTTTTTCTCTACTATCTATATAAAAAGTAATCAAAAATTATGGCTCTGATGAACAAATTTTGCTATACACATATTAAAGTACATAACATATAATTTAATGGATGCGTTAGACATTGAGATATCTTAATGTTTGGTCATTTCAAGTTCAGCTGAAGGACAGAGTTTGAATCCATTTTTGTTTACCTGTAGCACTAGATGCAAGTTTCTCTCTTTTTCTGACCCTGATCCTCTGATAAATGAACTTAATGAAGATAATTTTTTGTCATTGAATGGACAAAAAATGGATGGGACTACACCTTTACTGTTTGTATATTTTCCCTGGCTAGCTTCCCCTCTAGCGGATGAACATTTCTATGGCATTCTAAAACTGTTTTGTAAGTTTCCAGTATCTTTTGGATTGTTTCTACAATTATACTTAAGAAATAAACTCTTTGAAAAGTGTAAGCAAACAGCCAACTCACCATAAAGACACAGGAGAGAATGCCTGAAAATGTATTACTCAGATATATGCTAAAATTTATTTTCTCTAAATCTCATTTGTTTTTTTCTTTGAATGTAGATTACATTTCTGCTATCTTTAAAACTATGCATATATAGCATGTAATAATTTTTCCCAGTGGTACTTATGTCTAGTTTGACTTTCACTTAATTTTTTTATAATCTTTCATGCAATATAATAAGTGTGATAGAAAAAAAGAAGCAGTTTAATAGATCAATCTTATTAAAGTATATATTTTTGTGTATCAAGCAAATATTTTTTAGCACACAGTTATGGGAGTTATCTAAAAAATATAGCAACACATTATATCCCTTCTGTTCCTGAGTGGGTTGAAATCTTTAGCAAGTGACTTCACCCTTCTTTGTCAAAGCTAAATGGTGTGGAATGCAGAGTTCCTCCAATGTAACATCGTTGAGACTCTGTTCACTAAATAACCTTCATGACAGCTACTCAAAATAACTGCCTAAACTTTCTTATCCTCCTTTTTAACATAAAGTAACAGAGTTTAAATTGCTTTCAGATAAAGCAGATTTGAATGTAGATGTTTCTCTTTCTTGCTCTTACTCTTGCGGTTTGTTCTTCTGCAAAGAGCTGAATATTTCAAGCTTCTCTTCCACTGTATCTAGTTATTTTAGAAATTCTTTAATAGTACTTTACTTTTTTTTAATGGCACAAATTCAATATGTTCTAAACCACAGACCTCTCTGAAATATACTGGAATTGTGATAGAAGTGGGAGAATTTTTTAAGCAAATTTTGGGGATAGATGTCAGGTTGTCAGACTGCTGGTCACAGAATTTGCTTTGCACAACTCAGAAGTCACAGATGTTGAAAGGGAACTGTCTTGGATAGAAGGAGTGCATGGTTTTCTTTCATAGATATTCCCAAACAATTATTTCATTCTTATATCCACTGGCCATTCCAAAACTAGCTTTGTGGAGGTGAAACCTTCTCTATCAAAAGGCAGCAATAAATCAGGGCTCATCAGTTTGAAAGCTGCCTGTACAAATAATGCTGTCACTCATGTGAACTGTGTGAAACCATAAAGCTTTAAAGTTGAAATTATTTAAAGCATAAAGTCTTTAAAAATGTCACTATCAGGGGAGAGTTCACTGGAAGGACCGATCAGTGGTTTCCTATGATACAGATGAAGGGCAGTGGAGGAAAGGCAGAGAAACAAAGGCAGTGCTGTAATTAAGAGGGATGCTCTTCCCAGCTAGTCCATCACTGTCATTGTCTACTGTGTGATTCATAATATGATGAAAATAGATCAGGTGCATTGCAAGCAGACTATAGCTATTTTTCTTCAGAGAGGGAACCTTGGGTGCCTTAGTTGGAAATGTCTGCAATGTTGATGCCAAATGTCAAGATGAGTTTGCTGATTTGTTTAAAAATCATAGAAAATATACAAGATACGATATTTCACCAAAAATCAGTTACCAGGCACCCAGGAAGATACAGGATAATTCAAGGGTTATATTCTGAAAAGCTTCTCTGCCGACTGGTTGCTGCCTCAGGCCCATGTTTCATCAACTTCATTCAGGCAATTTCACTCCATTGCTGTTCATGACACACCTTATTCTTTCTTTATTTCATCTTCTGACACTCTTTCCTGTACCAAATGCATCTGTTTTTCCTCTAATCAACTCCTATGGGACTACCCCTTCCCTTCCATCATTTTACTATGAAAGAATTAATAACATGCCTGTAAATAATGGCTTGCTTATAAATCAAGCTTATTCATTATGCTTTTCTGTTGTAAAAAAATCACACCATATTTTACCCATCTCTTAATTTAAAAGAGAAGTCTGAGAAGTTTAGATATTATTTTTAATCCTAATTTTTAAAGATTTAACATGTATCCCTATTCCTCTGGAGGAGAAAACAAATTTTTATGTGAAAGATTTTCTATAGCTGATCCATGAGAACATTTGTTTCAGTGTTTTGGGGAATGAAAATTAGGAAAAAAATGAAGGCATCTCCAAGTAGGTCTGATACCCAAAGAAATTCACGGAAATGCAGGAGACCCAGATGAGCTACATCAGCAGTGAGCTTGTTGGCTGTCCTCAGTACTTTTTGCTGGAATTATCCAAATCTCTATCATTAATTAAAGATTCATTAGACCATGAAATCACCTTGTATCCCAGTGGAGTAGGTAAGATACCTAGAATGGGAAAGATTGAATAAAGTTCCCATCTTAAAGAAAAAGATTTCCACACTTAATTAGTATTACAGCTTGACTACTTGCTATTCTAAAAAGAGTAGCTGTCTTTTTTGTACATTTTACCAGAAATTCCGTCCTGGACTGAAGGATTGGTTTCAATTAATCAACATTTTCCAATGAAAAATATCCCAGCGGACATTTTTAAACCATGATAAGCTTTTAGTGTTAGTTATTGGCCTGTCCTAATCATTTTCAGAAGTGTTATACAGAATATTTAATACAGATGAGAATAATTAACACACGAAGCAATAGATGAAGTTCATGTAGGGTATAGATATGATATGAATTCAGTAGAAATTGTATCCAAGCTCAAAATTTAACATTACTGTTAGAATTAATTTCATGCCTTTTCTAATCTTTTATACACTTATTTTTGTATGGTATGAAATTGCCCTTTGGAGATGCCAGTCTCTCACCAGTGTCAGGAGAGAAACCTTAGATGACTAGCCTAGATAAGGTATGTAACTTTTGGATTAATTCCACTCCATATAATTATCTGTGAAATGCCTAAAAAAAGACTCAAAATGAAAGAATTCTGAAAAGTGAGTCCTGCAAAGTGGGAACTTCATTTTAAGAAAGTGAGGTGAGGGAGCATAAAATGTCCTTGTGATGAGTTCTTAGGGTTATATCTGAAAGATAGTTAAACTACAGTGAAATAAGTGCTTGCTAGCTCATTATTCCTATATCTGTAGATATAGATTTATTTCTTTTCTGAGGCACTCTTGTCAGAACAATGAAATAAACAGCCTATATAAATTCTCATCCAAAGAAAGCACAAATAGTGAACTTTATGACACACAAAATGAACGTGGTCAATAAGAAGAGGAACCTGTCTTTGCAATCAATAAGAGATCTTGAGGCTATCTGAAATCTAATAACTCCTCCTGCATTGTCACAGACCAGAATAACAGGGTCAAAGCTGGGCAGAGTGACTCCTTCCTTCAGTGCAGGTCATGCTGATAATAATACGTTTTTTTATCCTGTTGTTGTGGATCATCTAAAATGATCAGTGTGACCATCTCTTTGGTTTCACCTCTGAAAGGTCCTTAGGGGAGGAAAAAAGGAGTTATCAAAGCTATCTCAAAGAAAATAGATTTATTTTTCAAATGGCTTAATCATCCTACCTGCTAGAAAAGCTTTTTAGGTATAAAAACGATCAAGCATTTATCTTTTTGTCAGCTAGGCATACACTATCGAATACTAATATGTAAATATGCATCATTGCAGTACAGCCACCAAATGTAGCATGTAAATTATAACAAACAGCCTTCAAACAGCAAATAATTAACTCCTGTGCTCTCAGCACCTTGTCCACTTAATATTTACTGAAACTTTCTGACTCTGTTATGAAAATTTTTCATTGTGACAAGAAATAACAAGGTATTCTACTCTCTTTTGTTGATGTATTTATTTCCTCCTTCCACATGTGTAAAAATGTATGGACATATGTATGCACATGCACAACCTGTGGTCAGAACGAGGTGCTATGAGCCAAAAGTGCACTGGCATCTTGAGTGGGAAGTGATGAAATAACAGTATGCCAGATCCTAAATATCAAAGTCTCACTCATGTTGCAGGGGAGCTCAAGAGGTCTCTAGTTCAACCTCCTGCTCAGAGCAGGGTCAACAGTGAGATCAGACCAGGATTGGATCTTCCCTCTAAGGATGGAGACTGCAAAGCCCCTCTGGGCAACCTGGTCCAACCTTGGACTTTCTGTCCAGGGAAGAAGTTTTTTATTCGATCCAGTTGCATTTCTCTTTTTTTTTTTTTTTTAATGTTCAATTATGTCTAGTGTTTTCTCACCACAAAGTTAACTTTTAATGTTTATTTCTTAAATTCTGCTTTGTTACCACTTACACAGATAATGAGTGTATTCCTGCATATTCTGATTGCAGGAATACACTCATTTACAGCCTATCTACACATTCTTTGCTATTTTTAAAATTCTAATTTCTTTTTACTTTTTTTGTTCAACTCCCTTTATAAAGTGCAAATGAATGATACACCTGTGAAAATAAATCTTGCTGTTACCTGGAACTTTAATAATCATGTAGTACAGTGACTCAGTAAAAATGTACACAGCTTCTACCAATTGCTTGCAAATTGCTATCTCAAGAATCCCTTGCAGGGGAGAATACAGCTATATCAGACTGCCTCAAGCATAAAGTGGCATTTTTTCATAGTGCAAGTTTACATTATGAAATTAATTGCATCTTTATACTGGTAAGATGTTACCACTACTTCAAGAATCTAGACAGTTTTCAGGTTGAAAAAAAATCCACTAATTTCAAAAATGTTTCTCAAAAAAAAAAAAAAAAAAAAGAGAAAGGAGAAAAAGGTACCTGCTTCATGTTTCATCTCAGTCTCATTTAAACTTGGATAATTAGCTATCACAGAGGTGGTAATCTCTATTTTCATCAGTGTAAATAATGTGAAAACCAAAACTCCAAAGGTTTTTTTAATATACAAAATATTGCCCTAAGGAAGTGGTTCCATTGTTAGGTGTGGAAGTACTTCATCTCAAGAGATGATTAGAGAAGCGGCCTGCAAAAACACCCAGTACATTTGAGAAACCCTACTGGAAAACTGGAGACATAGATTAAACACATGTTATTCCCCCATGTGAAAGTGGTGAATTCGCCCTTCCCTGCTCCAAACTAGGAGTGAGTGATGCCTTGATGCTATTTCAACACACGCCATCAGCCCACCACCACCGCTCTGACTTCTGAGGGCTGTCCCATTCCTTTCAGACTGATTGAGACACAGATATTCTTCCAGACACAAATGTTTCACCCCTTTACTGAGGATTTTCACAATACCTCTCACATGTCCTTTCTTCTGTAGGATGATCCAAGATCTGGTTTTTTGGGATCTTTCCATCCTGCATGGATTCATGTACATTAGCAGTTTAGTTCAGAGGGAGTGTGCACCACGGTTGCAAGTGCTTGCTTGCTATGCTTTGCTTCACATTGGGAAGCATTTATGAATTCTCTAAAATATATTTATTTGTGATGAAAGTAACCCAAAACAGCTAATTCCCGATCACTACAGACCACTACTACCCTCCAAAATGCCTGTAGTGACATAGCCAGGATGACTTTTCTCTCCAAACCTCTCCTTGGGGTGCTGCTCCTGCAGATATAAAGACATGTAAGTTAGCCAAAGCATTTGTTAAGTAGAAGAGAATGAGAGAATTTTAAATAAATATTCTCCTTTTTTTTTTGTTCAGTTTTTTAAGATGCATAATCCTAGGCTCTTGGATACTTAGAATAGTTCTACTTTAGTAAATGAAATATTGCTGGGCCTGCAGCCCAGGCATCAAAATCAGGCTGTTGAATTGTTTCTATGTTTCCTGGTACATCTTGCCCAATTTTCTCCAGCGTAGTTAGCAAGCCAGCCAGAATGAGGGACTGTCTCTAAAAGGACCCAGGGACAAAACTACCCAGGTGCCTAAGGGTGTCACAGAGCCAGACTGTTCCAGTTTCCCTCAAAATAAGGGACTGTCCCTGCTTCTGTTGAGGTTACTTGTATGGCTGCGGCTCATACTGGAAAAAGCACAGGCGAGGGCTAAGGAGACAAGGAAGGTGGAGACAAAGTTAAAATGGGTTTGTTTGCTGAGGCACTGAGTCACCTGTGTGTGTAACATTTGGCATGCTGAGGCATTCCCTGCTGTGTGGCTGTAAAGGAATTCTAGTGCAGGGGGCTATCAGAGATCTTACCCTAGCACTGCTCTGCAGCAGGCCAGGTGATTCTCCCTCCTTTAAAATTGGAGCAAATTAAGAAACCATCTCAGTCAGTCAAAGCATTTTCCCTGGCATTCAGTAAGTCTCTAGATTAATTAGAGAATGAACTAAAAAAACATTCCTGCCCCTTTAACAGTTGTTCAGAACCTGCAAATAATGCAGCCACAACTGAAAATTCATCTTTTCTGAAATGCTGTTAAAATAATTTACTTGTAGGCTGGTGTACAGGGCAAATTAGGTTATTTATATTGTGGGCAGCAGCTGACAATATAAATTTGGAATTATTTGTTTTCAACCCTCAGCTTTCTCTTCTCAGATCCCCCTAGCTGATTCTCTTCTCAGCCCCCTTTGCTGGCTGGCAAAGGGAAATAGAAGAGAGATGTCATTCTGTGACAGAATGATCTTTCCACCAATTTTTTTTGAGGCATCAATCCACAAATGTAATCAGTGCTTTCCCCTCTACTCTCCTAGACTTCAGCCCAATTCAAAAAGGTTTTATATGCTGGATACTAACTTCCTTTACTGGCCTGTACAGCCTATCATCTACACTACATTTTGGCTATGATTTAGTAGAGACCATTTAAATAAAGATACATTTATAACTGTTTCTAAAATGAAAATTTAGAAATTTTCATGTGGGAGGAAAAGTCAATTTTGTTACATTGTACAGAAAACAGAAATCAAACCAGGGAATTTCCAATCTCAAATCTGCAAGTGCAAACTATAACCAAGGAACAGAAAGGGAAGATAGAATCACAAATAATCATAACTATTGTAAGCACTTTTACCTGAAAAACAGTAATTTTCTTTTACTATAAGCTTAAATTCAAAGAATGGAGGTAGATGAAACATTAAAGCATACTGTACCATTGTAGTTATTGTTTTCCAGTGTTATTGTATTTGCTAGTTCTGTGTAAGCTGACAAATCTTCTGTAGAGGGATGAGTGGCTAACATGTCAGCAATCTAAAAATAATAGTGTGACTCATTTCAAGAGCCTTGTGTTGCAAAACCAAGATTTATCCAGGAAATTTAGGTTTTAGTTCCTTCATTCCATTGCTGAGAAGTTTAACTGTTTTTCTGAGAAGAGTTGCTGAGGAAGGATTCAATGAGCAAACTTTAGCCATCCAAATATCAGCTATAGCATCACAGTATAATTTAGCTTGGAAAAAAACCCTGGGGTGGTCTAGACCAACCTTCTTCTCAGAGCCCATGACAGGTTGTACAAATTTTAAGTAGTTGGTTCTCAAGCACTAGCAAAAATAAAGATACCCTTTCTTTTATTATTTGACTACCATCCCCCCCACCCCTGTATCTAACCAGAATTTTCCATGTTTTCAATCATCTCTGTTGCCTCTCACTCTACTCTCTGCAGCCCCGAGAAGACAGTCTCTTCCTTCTGTGTGTCTCACCTGGGTAAGTATAAACAGACTAGTCCCACTTGAACCTTCTCTGGGCTGAACAGACCCACCTTTCTCAGCTGCTTTTGGGATTCCAGGTCCTCCAGGTCCTTGGCCAGCTCCACTAAACTTTGCAGATCTTTCATGGAATGAGACATCCAGCAAGAACATGGCACATGAAGTTCTTGTGAGGCCATTTCTCCAGCCTGTCCAGGCCCTTCTGACTGAAAGGCTTTACTGTATTGACCCCTCTCCCAGTCTGAGTCATCTTAAACTTGCTGAGGTTGTCCTTTGTCCCAGCATCCAGGCTGCAGACAAAGATTCCAAATAGTGTCAGTCTCACCCAACCCAAATAAAAAGTTTGAATTTTGTCTGTGTTTAAGAGAGAGAGCTGTCACTCCAAAAAGGTTATTCACCACAGCATCAGCCTCCACCTAAAAGCCCCATGAAATAATGGAGACAGCTTAATTTTGGGGATGAAGTGACTGAGATTTTGTTTATGTAGTGGTAACAGTGCTTCAGTCTGGAGTGCAGGTGTGTGAGACCAGTGGAGTTAAATTGGATTCATGCTGCTTTAACTGACAGAGAAATCTTCCTTAGTTAACTTCTTCTCTGTGGGAAAGACCTTCAGGCTTTGTATGATCAATGGCCATTTTACTGTTAAAAACACTATGAAGATTAAAACAGTGGTTTATGGCTCTTAACTACTTTATCTTTAGACCACCCAAGACATGCACGAATCATTTGTAATGATTCTCTCAATTGATTAGATGTAGTAGTTAGAATATAGTACATTGCACATGTGAGTTTTTCTGGGATCACAGTGAGCAGTTTGTTTTAGTGACATGACAGCTGACTTTCAACTACCCAGAAAAAAATTTTTCTCTCAGTAAATCTCCTTCTGCAAGAGCCAATCCATATATTTGGATTGGAATTAGTGTCTCCTACATATCACTACAGAAAGATTGCTTTAATCCATCCGTGACAGATGGCAGGCTAGTCATTGGTCCACCTTGCTGTCATGTCTCTATACTTTGTTTTTAATTTGGTCCACAGTGTTTGCCAGGATAGCCCTCAAATCTGCTACCAGACCGTGACATTTTCAAATAATCAGCCTGGTTTACAAAAGAAATGTATTTAGACAAATTAATCAAATGGCTTTCAGGAAGGAACATTTTCTAAGGTTTGCTCACCAAGAAACTCAGAATGAGAAATATTATTGCTGACAAAAACCTCAATAGATGAACAGTTCTGAGATACAGAATGCTGAGGATAAAAATCAGAAAGACAGGATTTTTTTTTTACCTGTAGGAAAAGAATAAGAAAAGGTCACTTGCCAAAAAGACAGCTGAAATGGAATTAGTTTTCAAATTATAAGATTAAAGAGTGTTTGCTTGAAGAGAGTGTTATTATAAAGTGTGCAAAGAAAGAGAAGAGATTAAAATGTATGGAAGATTTAATCAGAGCAAAGATAAACTGTGTATCCTATAGGTTATAAGGGTTCCTGTGAGCTTTGTTTGCCAGCAGGGTTTCATAACCCACACAAGACTGAAATCTTATTTTTAAATAAGAGGTTTTTCTCATGTGCAGGAGGGGTTCACCTCTTTTTGATTTTGTAAGGGTGATAAAGGAGCAAAGCTGCCACCAAAGAGAGGAAAGAAAAATTACTTAAGTTTTTCAGAGATAAGTTGGGTATTTTTCAATGTCTTGGCCAGATTCTTCTTCCATTTCTATTGGTGTAATTCCTCAGTCTGGGTGGCTAAGTGTTCTTCTTTGCTATTTACAGAGGAGTTTGTGTGACTATTTGCCTTGCCTTTTAATAAAAGAAAGTACTTACCATATGCAAATCCGGCATTTCATGGTAAACAATGTACCCTCTGAACTACAGGGCACCACACCTCCTGCTCTGTGTTGTCAAATGGCTTTCAAAACACATGGCAGGGCTCTGTCAAATTTAAGTGTGTTAACCCTTCACTTTCTCCTTTTTTCTTTCATCTCAGTATTATTTCAGCTCTTAAATTCAGTGGCAAAAAGGAAGAAATGAAAGTTTATGTAAAGGATGGAAAAAATCTGGTCACGGTGTTTTGTTGAGCTGCTAAAACCCTTCCATCTCTCCCCATTTGCCCTTTCTGCAGCCAGCCTCTGTTTGCACGTCTGCCTCGTGGGCTCTGTCTCAAATTCTGGACTTTGCATTTCATGTCACACCATTTCTCCAGCCTGCCAAAGTCCATCTGAAGAGCAGCACATCCACTTCTCTACCGGAGTGTCAGAGTCACCGATGGAGGCATTAACCAGTGTCAGCCCTCGCAGTGGCCCTGAGGATGGCACTGGTGACTGGCCACAGCTGGGCTTCCCCCTCACTCCCATCTGAGCATCTCTGCTTTGTAAAGCTGTGACAATATGTCCCATGCCCTGTAATATCAAATGTCTTTTTCTTTATTTAGGTTTAGTTTAGTTGGTCAGTCTTTTTCTTTTTTCCCCTGAACACTCCCCCCACCTCAACTTAAAATTTTTTCTTGTCTATTAAACCTTTCTCAGCGTTAGATTTAGAGTCTAGTCTTCAATAACTTTGTGTTTCTGATCTGCTACTGGTTCTGTCTAGGCTTAGTTAATTTAATTTTTTAAAAAAATCTTTTTTTAAGCTTTTTTTTTTTAATAGATCTAAAACCTGTTGATCAGCACAGTGATATTTACAGAGATTCAAGAGATTCAAGTTCCTTTTTCTCCTCGCCTTCTTTTTTTTTTTTTTTTCAATTCCCTCACACCATTGTGAGTACTTGCGCATGTTTTCCACTATGGGAATGATGCAGTTTTCAAAGACACTTCTGAAACATGATTTTTTACTTTAGCATGTGTGGCTGTGGGTGAAGCTCTTGACTTGTGGGAATATGTGCAGAAATGAAGGACTGACATGATTTCCAGATATGCAAATGTACTCATTTCACTTTTTTATTCTGTCTGTCCTTTACTGGTTATGTATATTTCATAACTGCTACATGTAGATATTAGATAGTGAAATCCCCTTCAGGAAGAAAAAAGTGTCCTTGAAATACAAGCTACTACCTTTGGGCTTTATGAAGTGCTCCTTGGTCATTTGTTAGCCAAGGAAAATTCCCATTAAAATTAAATTTATTTATAGGAGTATGCCTGTTGGATTGAGGTACTTGCATATTTCACCTCTACCATATGACAGTCTATTTTTCAGACTAAAAAAGACAACCCTAGACTCCAAGCACTTATAGTTCATCTGTGTTTCAAGAAAAACTGCTTTGATTTCCATGACATGAACCAAAGTAGTTTGACTCCCACTTAAACAGTCGTCAGGAAAATTTTCAAGATACTCATTCAACACATTTTTCATCTAGATCTTTTCATACCCAGCTCCTATAGGAATGTATAACATCTATCAGCAGAGAAGTGTAGAACAGGGGTTTAGTGATCTGAGTAGACAGGAATTGACAAAATGCAAGTCTGTAATATGAAGAAATGAGAAATAAAAGAGTTCCTGAGTACCCGACCCACCCTGATTACCACTCCCCACTCAGAGCACAGCAGGTGGCCACCACAGTAGTGCTTGGCAGAGTTTTCCATCTCCTTTTAAGAGGACTATGTCTTTCCCCCTCCTCTCTTCCTTACAAATCACCTTTCTTTTTCTTTCTTTCTTCTTTCTTTCTTTCTTTCTTTCTTTCTTTCTTTCTTTCTTTCTTTCTTTCTTTCTTTCTTTCTTTCTTTCTTTCTTTCTTTCTTTCTTTCTTTCTTTCTTTCTTTCTTTCTTTCTTTCTTTCTTTCTTTTTTTTTTCGTTTTAGTACAAACCAGTTTCAGAGCAGTCAGTGTGATTTTTAGAATAGGGGATATCATTTTAGTTGTAGGCTTTTTAGGTTTCATTTTCTTTGCTGTTAGGCAACTGTTCCCAAGGCTAAAAGAGAACCAGAAATTTGTCACTGCCCATTCTCCAAAATGCCTTCAAGGGCATTTTATGGTCCATGTTTAGAACTTGATTTTAGAATCTGTACAAGATGTACTACAAGGGAAAATGTTGTTTTGGCTATTAATGGACTAGGCAGCCATTCCTAAAATCCCTTCTGTTTTTAATTTCCATGACTTCATTGTGCTTTCTCACAGTATCTTAATTACATGTTTTATATCCCTCTGCTTCCCCTTCCATTTAGTTCTTAACAGATGCTGTTCTCAACTTTTATTGAGCTGAGTAAATGTGATGCACATTCAGTGTCTTTCATTATCAGCCCGATAAATCCAAAATGATTCACATCATCTATTTTAACTCTGTTTTGCCTTTTGGGCACCACCTTTGTCAATTGATCTCTTTTAAAGAGTACTGCCTTTCTTTTCCCTGTTGTACTGTGTGTTCCTCCAATGATCATATTCAAACACTAATCCACTGATTCTTTTCAGTGGGAGGTTAACATTACTGAGGGGTGATAAAATGGAAAGGCAGAATAGAGATGTGGGTGTAAATTGATCACTCAGGGCAGAGAAGGAAGTGAGGAAGATTGGAAGGCAGAAAGAAGCATATTATTAGCAAGAATTTAGTACTGCACAACAGAGACTTTATTAATTTGAGACCTAAACTCATGATTCAATGGGATGTTACAGTGATTCATGCAAGGAGACTGGCTTATAGTTTTTTCTAGCTCAGAGATCTCTGGACTGCACTTCATTGAGACAGAAAATATAGATATGTTCAAGAGAGCACAGCTTGGGTAGGCTCTTAAAGTCTGAAAATGGGCATAACTGATTCTTATAAGCAAACTGAAGACAAAAAATAACAGGGAAGGGAAATAATTGTTTAAGGCAGAGGAGAACATGACTGCAAGAACAAATAGTTACAGATCACCAAAGAATAAAATGAAGGCAGAACATTTAGATACAATTAGATACATACAGAACTATTGAGGATAAAGCAAACAAACAAACAAAAAAAGAATGAACAGCCATCTTTTAACCTTATTTTTGTTTTCTTACTTAAAAGCCTGTGTATTTCGGGTCAAGTTTATAATTCTTGATTCGGAAAAGAAATATCTTCTGCTATCTTCCCAGACAGAAATGAAGAATCCAATAAATGCTCACTTTTTATACCCTTCCCTATCTTGTGGGTAAACATATTGATGCCTCTATCTCTATTTTAATAATTTGTTTTATTTATAATGTATATTGATAAGAAAACCTGTGACAAAAAATATAGAAGGAATAAAACAAAGGAAGTACACTGAAGTGGTGTATTATAATCACTAGTTTATAACACAGGCAAACCAAGAAGAATTTTACCCTTTTCCAGAGAAACTTTTTTACTGGAAAATATAACTTCAAGGCTGCTAAACTATTGACAGATTTAGGTCATAGTCAACAAATATTTCAGCAATTCAAGGGGAAGAAGAAGGATGGGTCACATGTTTAATGTTAACATTTCCATGAAAAGTTCACTTTTTCAGTCTGTTTTAAAAGGAGTTGTTGGATGTGAGACTGTGGAGGAAAATTTGGGCCAGATACTTTTTTCAAAGGAATAATGTTAATCTCTCATATCAAATAGATAAAGACTGCCAGAAAGAGAAAGAAAGAGCAGTAAAGAATGAGTGCTAATGCTCAGCTTAATTATCTTGGATGATGAAAAATGAGCTCTATTATTTTCGGAAAATAAATAAACCTAGGAGACCTTTAGAAACAGAAGAATCATTACTTTCCTAATCCATAACTCAAATATTTTCTGCACTGTTTGTCTGCTACTTGAGAAGAACTCTAGCCAAAGATGTACATGGATCTTATACACTGGGAAATCTTTTCTATCCTTGAAAGCCCCCCTGCCTGCATTTGATGATACCGAAGTACAAGACGAAATAAAGAAAACTCACCAAAACCAAAGAAAAAAAAAAAAAAGAAAGAAAACAAAAACCACCAAAAAACTCCCACCAAACCTCAACATCCCAAATAAACCCCAACCAAGCAAAAGCAAGGCAATTCTTAAGTCAGATTTTGCATAAACAATGACTTCTCTCACAGCAGTGATTTGTTTCAGCAAGGACGGTAAAGTTTTACAGTCCTTATGAAGTTTAAGGTCTTGTACTGCATGGAGAACAAACAATACTGTCTCAGACTTTAAAATGTTTTTGGAGATTCAGTGTTAATAGTATATGGATGTAACAGCTGGGCCACTCTCATTTTCTGTTCAGAGACTTCTACACTTGCCCTTTTTCCAGTATAAACAATGCTTAGTGTGACAATTCAGCCACAATATATATCCCATTACATGTGTTATGTTTGGATCTGAGTAGCCTGGGCAATAATGTATCTTCAAGTGGGGGAAGGGAGCAGCAGTGCTTTATCAAAATTTTCTCTCAATTCCATCAGTGCTTGGCTGACTTGGACTTAATTCAGATCCTATTTTAGCTTCACATAACTTCCCAGATTTCTACTTCTGTCTTATTCCATAGGGCTCTCTCTATGGCAGGTCATATCTTGGGTCATTACATTTCCCTCTGGGCAGCAGCAGAAGCTTTCTTCTATTTGTCTTATTCAACTGCTGTGAAGTTTGCCCATGGGTAGCAAGAGTTTATTACTTTTTTTCTCCCAGTGGGTGTTTTTTTTTCCTTTTTCAACTGCACCATGACAGTGTGCTCCTAAACTATGAGAACTCCTGCTTCACTGGTTTCATTTAGAAGCCTTTTGTACGTTTGTCTTTGCCAGAGCATCCACAGAATTATTCTCAGTCATATACTGACTATAATCCTTTATATTAATGGTACACTAACTGTTCAGCTTTCTGCTGCTTGACCCTTGCCTTGAGCTCTGTTTATTTCTGGTAAACATTTTCCAGCATATGATCTTGAAGCAAAAATTAGGTTAATGCTTGTATTTTTCATAGTATACATTTCCCACTCCTCCCTGTCTATTTAATGGATTTTCCAATTAAAAAGGAGCTTCCTGGCTATTTTATCTGACCCCCTGAATTACAAGGCTAAAGAAAGCTGCACAGCAATTGCATGGTAATGCAATGACAACAGCCCATCGTTTTTGTCCTTCAGCTTTGAGCACAGCACATATAGATGCCAATGTTTATATCTATTCTTTTTCAGCCACTTTAAAAAAAGGACACTCGGAATTTCAAAGACACTTGGAAATTGATACACACTAAAAAGTTAACTTTTATGAACAGGGTAAGATTACCTGGACTATCTACTCAGAATCCACTGTATGTTTTTATGCTTGGGCAAAGCCTTTACCAGGTGATTGTGCCAGGCAATAGCTTTTAAATCATTGACACATTCAAAAGGTGCAGCAGCTGAAGAACACTGGTATATTCAGTGAAGGTTTGCTTTGTGTTTCAGAACCTGTCACTATCATTGTGTGTGGTAAGCATGCCTCAAAATGTGTCCTTTCACTGCTCTTTACCTCTCCAGCAGGTTAAGGACAGTGCTGATCAGTTATGCATGTTATACAGTTATATATGTTATAAAGCTATACAGTTACACATGTACTCTAATATGGAACTTCTACAAGAAGCTTCCTATCTCCATCTCATATAGAGTGCACATTCAATCAAATGCTGAGAATGATAACAAATACCAGTATATACTTAAATGCCAGGGCATTAAGGACTGCAAAACTGGCAACAAAATCTGGATGGTTGCAAGGTCTGACATCCCTTTTAAAAAGGACCAACTTTTTACCAATTGAAAAATTATCTGGAATATCTTGTGAATTTGCAAAATTTGTTTCATCCTATCACAGAATTGTAGAACACTCTGAGTTCAAATGGACTTCAAGGATCATTGAGTTCCAACCCCCCTGTCATGGGCAGGGACTATTCACTACACTGGGTTGCTCAGGTCTCCACCCAATCTAGACAATTTGTCCAAAATCCGGACACTTTTTCATTCAGTTTTCATTTTGTAATATTACAGTTTTCATCACTGAGTGCAGAATTATTTTTTTTTGTTTAAAGGAAGACTGATATTCTCGAATATTCAGATATCTCAAAAAGAAACACAAACTCTTCTGGCAATTAAAAAAGTTAAAAATCTTGAAATAAACCAAAATTGAATAAAAAACCATAGTACTTAAAAAATTATTGGCTGTTTTCCACAGAAAATAGATCTGTGGAGGTGATCAAGAGGTGATTTTGGGAAATTACCTGTTGAGGTTCAGAGACTGTCAAAAAGGCAGACAACCCACAAGAACTTGTTTCTAGTTTAGGGACACATCTAAGGTGGAGATATTCCTATGGAACTGTATGAAATTATATCACTGTTGTATGTGTCTGGATAATCTACAATTTATCTAAGTATATTATCTTCAGAGATCAAATGGAACTTTTTCTCCTATTTTTTTGATATTTTGGAAGTGCACTTTGTAAAAGGATGTGGAAGACCATGTCAGTATTGTAGGTATTGATTACTCTAAAATATTTGGCTGTGTAACTAACTTTTGAAGGCTTAGATCTTTTAGAAGGGTGTATGTAAAAATAATGCATGTTGAGTGCAACAGGTTTTCCTTATGATAACATCTGAATTAAGTGAAAATGGTAAAATTAGATGATGCTCCTTGTGTTAGCGGATGTTTAAGTACTGAGTCAATTAACCTTTGATCTGGGAGATGCTGAATGCCTTATCAGCGGGGAAATGTCTATGATTCTTATCAGGCTGGTGGGGTTTGTTCTGTTTCATGTTTGCACTGGGGATGACAAGGATTGCTTATATATTAAATATGTTGATTTAGGGAAAAGATGAGCATTCAGTGGATTGTCAGCAGCAGATGGAGATACCTCTGTAGAAGAAAGGGATATAAAAATGTGTCTACATATAGAGGCAACAAGTGAATGGAAATTCCAAAAGACTGAAAAAATTTGCAAGAAAAAGGGACATATCAGCCAGCACCTTAATTCCTATTGTTTTAACTACTTACAGCATGAATCTTAGGAAAATATCCATTTGGAGTGAGTTTTTGGTTTTTCGTTTTGGTTTTTTTGTTTTGTTTTGTTTTGTTTTGTTTTAATATTTTTTTCATCTGATCACTTCCAAGCAAGATTTTTGAAGTCCTCTGAATTACATATTTTGCAGTTTTCTACCATAGTTATTTCATCATTGTTTCTAATGGATGAGACTTTCCCTTACTACTGGTGGGACCACCCTGTGGGATGCAGGATGGTCCCATGCAGTCAGTGTGGGATGTACACTATAAGGATGTAAAAAGGTGTTCTGACTGCTCAACCCATAACTGTGAGGTCCATGCTAAAACCAGAAAAAAATCTTTTACATTTATAACTAAATCCTGTTGTGCAAGACCATGTCAGAAGAGGGGTGATTGAATCATTGAGGATGTCTGCTAAAAGTGTATATTGTCCTTTATGTTGTTTTTTAGAAGGGCAGAATGGAGCAATCATCCCCAATATCATTGCTGGGCCAGAACAATGTAAATTAGAATGTGCTTCCTCCAGCACAGTCTTATGCCATGATTTTTACATAGCCAATAGAATAATTAATTGCCAATCCATTAGGAAGAGAGTTGCAGTGAATTAAAGCCTAATTATTAACCATAGAATTCACTGAGGCTGAGACTCTTAGACACTTATTTGTTCTTGCTTTTTCTAAATGTATCTTTGATTTTGTGTTACCTCAATTGCCTGAAAAATGCTTTTCTTGGTTTCCCTGGGGATATCATGATAAACCATACTCTGGGTTAATTTTTATTTTGGAGATATTCAAAGCACATGGGTGTGAGCAGAAAGTTTCCTCTTTTGAAGAGGTGTTTTTTTCTCTTGGCCATAAATTCCAGGAAACTTTTTGTTTTATATTTTTCAAGCTGAAGTGCTCTGATAAGATGGCCCATTCTTCTCTGACATTAAATTTCTTTCTGGGTAATGGCAGTGTTGAAAAGAATCTATAATTCTGAGATCTTTGTAGGTCATAAGAATGTATTGAGAAATCAGAAAACCTGCAAGAGGGTATGAGATTGACATATACATATCATATACATATATACAGATATATTTTCTTGGCATTACTTTTTCAAAAGAAAAAACAAATTAGGTGAGTGACTGAAACATAAATAACTTTAAGAAATTTAAAAAGTTGCCTATTAATAACTTAAAATAAAATAAAAAGTCATATATTTTCTAGAAAACATATCTCCAGTGAGTATTGCCAGCCTAAGAGCTACTGACATCTTCAGATGAATCCTGCTTGTGTCTGGAAGCTATCAGAAATTATCTTTCTCTCATGTTCCCAGATGTGTCTATAGAAATCTAAACTGTCACTTTAGCCAAACATGTGAAACTCTGTTGGACAAGATGGATTTGCTGGTTTTTTTTTTTCATTACAGCCTATTGATACCAGAATAATGTCAAAAGTTTTGGTTTGTTTGGTTTTGGTGGGTTTTTGGGGTTTTTTTTGGTGTTTTTTTTTCCTTTTTCAGGAAATAAATCTAGAACAATTTTCTGTTTTGGTCATAAAATACCATCATGAATAACTTAGGTAGAAATTTTCCTTTTTCAGCTCTTGTCTGAAGGTTCACAAGATATTTCTTACCTTTTCCATATTGAACTTAGGATCCAAGTAAGCTCAGATTTCTCCACAGTCCTGTGCTGCAATACTTAGATTTTGCAAAAAGGTGAGTTGTTCCAAAAATCCCAGCGAGGGATTTGTACTCACTCTACAGAGAGAAACTCCATTGCAATCACATTGTGATTGAATAGGTACTTCAAAGTCTTATGAATCAAATTATTTATCCCTTAAAAATTATCAGCAGACAAATCTTGAGTTTTAAATGTTGACACTTCTCTTGGGAAGCAGGAAGGAAGAGATCAGGTGGATATCACAGTGCCAATTAATGAGGTCAACCCTTCAAGTGTAGCATTCATTAGGTTATGAGGTAGTCTCTGCAAGCTGTTCAGAAATGTGATCCAAAGCACATTTAACTGTAGAACAATACCGTCCAAGACTTTACAATAACTGGAGGAAAAGGAAAATTATGTTTCAAACAGCCTCTCCCCATCTCTTTGTAGAGTAAAGGAGAGTCTGAAGCCACCACAATAGCTGTAGGGTCAGGATGAGTTTTGACCTGGGTTGAGTTTCTCACATTATTAATAGAATAATAGGAATGGACATAAAAAATAATAATGAAAGGGTGTCCTGTCATTATGTTGTTTCCAGTATTACAAACACATGCCTAATAACCAGATTTTGCCCTCAGTTTAGTATATTGAGCAGAAAAGAAGAAATGATGGTGAGAGAGAGAGAGAAATTGAGAGGGAGAAATAAATGTGTATGAAAACAGCAATGGAAAGAAATTCATGTACTCGATGTTGTCTTTTGAATTCTACATTTGGGAAAAATATTTCTGTGGGATGAATTTGCAATTGCTTTGTCAAAACATGAACTGTAGAAAGGTCTTGCTTCAGAAAGTACACAGTGTTTCAGGTTATGGAAGTATTTCACTATGTCTTACAGGGAATTTAAAGCCATAAGGGACAGGACATGAAATATGTCCCCATACTGAACTCAGTAACCTCAGTTATAAGCTAAGACACTTAATTCTCTGCAGATACAAATATGGATACACCATAAGTAAAGATCAAGTGGAACTGAAACAGCAGCAGCGCTGGAGGCCAGAGCAATGGCGGGGAATCCATTGGATAAAACATACTAGATGAGCTTATGGTGCACATGTACCCTGTTCTACTGTGTCCCCACCAACCTCACCTAAGGGAAATTCTTTACTGACACTAAATTTGGAAATATTTGAATCTGGGCATGTGAGTGAATACCCAAGAATATAAGAAAAAAAAAAAAAAAGGTAATTTCACTGCATAAAGAAACAAAACCAGTGTCACATTTCTATTTGCCAAACATTTCTAATGGGAAAAGTGAGTTAGTGGTTATATAATTGCTAATTGGCCATGAGTACATATATAGGAAGTTATATATATATATATGAAATTTAGGCTATAGCAAGCCAACTTTGGGTGCAAGAGGGACAAATGAAGAAGGAATTCCCAGTATTATTCCACAGAGCCCTTCTTGTAATGTGTGTCTTGAGGACTATGAGTTTGTAAAACAGGAGGACGCTGGTACATTCCTGTTCTCCCAGTAGGCAACACATGAAGGAAATTAAATATTCACTGATTCTAAATAAGACTCCATTCACTAACTGTCTCCTTTTGTTGCTCAGAGGGTGCCAGTGTTGCAGTAGGGAGCAAGGGAACATGAGAGGGTAGAAGAAAGAAACAATTGAGCATGAACAATGAGTGGGTAGAAGAATAAAACAATTATAAGACAGTAAGACCTTCCTTGACATCACTTCTAGGTCAGAGTGTGGAGCCCAAACTCCATGCCAAACCATAGCAAAGGCATTGTGGATGCCCATTAATTCCGACTGGCTGAAGAAATCTCTCTCTCCCTCTCTCTGTCTTGCCAGCAAGGCTATTTCAACTGCATTAGGTTAATACTGCATTACTTTTCAAAACATTCTACCAAGTCAAAAACATGGCTCACCTTCCTGACAGGAGAGCAGAGTCCTGCTTCCACAGCTCAGAGCCTGTGCTCTTCAGAGAGAATGCTTTGGCTGGGCAGGACCATGGGGGGCTCAGGCTGCTCTAAACCTGTGTCCCCTGCAGGGAAAGACCTGGGTGTGCACTGTGTCCAAGCTGCCTGAACAGGATCCTTGAAAATCATTGGAAAAGAGAGCCATTTCCAAGTGTTTTGCTAACAATTTAGCAGATCTCCAGGCTCTCCCTGGGGACTCTCTGAACATGCCACAGCAGTCACCCCAGCAAAGGCAGTGTTGAGGGATGGGTGAATAGATGAGCCTTTGGTGGGAGAACACATGGCTCCTACACACTGGAAGGCTGTGGATTAAGGGGGTATAAACTCACAGAGGGAGACTGTGCTTCAAGCCATTAGTGAATTTCTTACTATATTTTTTTCATCTGTTTTATCAATTTCTGCTACAAGTCAGAATTAATAATTTATTGTGAACTTGTTGAATTATAACTCCCTTAACTTGTGAAGAGAGAAAAAAAGAATATCTTCTCTCTAGGGCAAAATCCCCTTCTTCCTTTAAGTCTGTTTCCTGGTCAGTTGAACAGTCTTTCTCTGATTTTTTACCTGTTTGAGACTTATTTATTAATCCTGTGTAGTCCATGGGGAGGCATATTATAAATGATTCAATAGCATATATTTAGTGAGTAGGAGTGGTATCCATGTGAGCTTCAGCATTCTTTAGGGAACGGTCTACAAAAAGAGGAAGATCTGATAATAATAGAAATAATTATGACCTTTCCAGACCTTATTTACCTGGCTTAGTTACAATATTTCAGACAACATTTTTTGTGATTTAATCAATTTTTGCAGTTTTCTTTGGATTTTTTATCAAAACCTTTTAATCCATATTTTCTGTGTCAGGAAATGTGCATTACTGACAGAATTCATTGTAAGAACATGAATGATTGCATAATTGGAGGAACGAGAGAAACAAACCCACTTTCTGCCAGACTATTGCTGGTATAATGCTAGCCAAAGCAAGACCAAACTCCCACTGCCCCTAAATATTTGACACTGAATTCTTTGTCACTTGCTGTGCCCTCAGGAATCAATAATTGTCAAGTAATCATCTCACTGTGAATGGTTTTAAATAATTGCAATCAGTTGTGACTTCATGTGGTTTTACACTTAAGGTCTTTGCTTCCCTTTCAGTTTGAGAAGGATAAGGCTTTCACACTGCTTTTCAGTTAAAAGAAACTCAAAATGCACCAGCACAGGATGGGGGCTGACCTGTTGGAAAGCAGCTCTGTGGAGAAGGACCTGTGTGTCCTACAGGACAACAAGCTGCCCATGACCCAGCAGTGCCCTGGTGGCCAGGAAGGCCAAAGGAATCCTGGTGTGCATTGGAAAGGATCAGCAGGTTAGGGAACTGATTCTGCCCCTCTACTCAACCCTGGTGGGGCACACCAGGGGTGCTGTGTTCAGTTCTGGGTTCCTACGTACAAAAAAGACATGGAGCTCCTGGGGTGGGTCCAGGGGAGGGTGACAAAGGTGATGAAGAGACTGGAGCAACTCTTACAAGGAAAAGCTGAGGGAGTTGGGACTGTTCAGCCTCAAGAGAGAGGACTGAGAGGGCACCTTATCAAAATATATCAGTATCTGAAGGGAGGGTGCCAAAAGGATGGACCAGGCTCTGCTTGGTGGTGCCCAGCAATAGGACATGAGGTACTGGGCAGAAACTGATGCACAGGAAGTTCACTGGAACGTAAGAACTTGCAGTGGAGGTGAACATGTACTGGAATAGATTGCCGAGAAAAGTAATGAAATCCCCCTTCCTGGATATAATCAAGAACCATCTGGACACAGTCCTGTGCCATGAGGTCTAGGATGACTCTGCTTGAGCAGCAATGTTGGACCAGATGTGGTCCCTTCCAACCTTACCCATTATGTGATTTTGTGAAAATATCAAAGCAAAATTCACCTGATGCAGATAAAAATCCTTCTGTGCAGAAACAAAACAAAGCCATATTTCACGTGGTTTGTTCAAAATGCTGTCTTTATCCTTCTCTGGTGCCTGGAAGTTACTCAGATCTCAGTTTGAGTTTGTGGAAAGCCTAGTGAACGTGAACACACCTATCAGTGAACATTTGGGGTTCGTAGCAAAGCCAATCTTATGCACAACTTCTTCTGAAATATCATAGTGAAAGAAAATACTTTTGGCCTTTTTTTTAGTTATTAAAAAGATCAGTCATTATTATAATTTTTTAAATGACAAATTCAGGAAAATAGCTTTTCCAGACAGATCCTAGTACCAGATATGAATATATATGCTTGCTCTGATGGAATGGGAAAATGTTTATTCCTCTTCTGTTAAGCTGCAGAAACTTCCAGGTATCTACAGGAGGATGTCATCCTACAAGTAATGCTTCTTTCACTTGGGCTTAAGAAATTTTTATTTATAATGCACTATAAATGCATTTATTCATTTATTTGCATTTCCCCAAACTGAGAGTTGCTTAAAATACATAACATGGAGAGCGTGGCAGACAGTGAGATATACATCTTTGGTGCTCATCCAGACATCATGCTTCATCCTGGTGATGGTGACATTTGCTGCCATATATTAATAATTGTAAAGTGCTTGGAGATCCCTCAACACAAAAACCTTAATATAAAAAATACAGAAAATTATCATTGCTGATGATGTGTTCTTCTGGAATACTTGCTCTGCATCACCAGTATTATATTGAAAAAAAGATGTTCTAAAATTTGGCTCATTGTAAGAATTAATTACCTTTCAAAATCAGTTTCTGGCCAAGGTGAACACTTGGGGGTTGCAGGTAGGATCACTTGTAGGAGACTGGCAAAGGGGCTCCCTATATGCTTAATTGGAAATACTTTGCCAACTCATTGCTGCTTGCCTATTATGCTCTGGCTGAAAACGCAGAGCAGGAGAGCTGTCAAAACACAAACACTTTTATTTCTAAGCCAGTCACTTTATTTTAGTGTGAGGGTAGTCAGGGGGAGAGAGTTCAGGACCTCACAATAAAAAATAGCTTATAGGAACAAGCCTAATTGTTTGTTTCCCTTACCCTGCCAGCACTGAGTCTCAGCCTGGATGTCACTTTGGAGAACACTGAATCTTATTAACAAAATAAATAAAATCAAAATAAAGAGTCTGTTTGTACTATGCAGGGATTTTTTTCACACTCCTTGAGCTGTAGTATAATCTGTGTGCTGGTCTATTCACAGTTTGTATTTGAATCAGTAACAAAGGCAAAAGATGTAGGAATTTGCCCTTGATATGATGCACTGGAGGGGTTGACTTGAGTATTTTCCATTGTTGTTAATGGAAATGATGCTCATAAATCACCCACACATCAGTGGGGAAGTAGATACTTGAGTCTAGAAAATGTGCTATGTGTCAAAATCTGATCTTTTAATGTTTGAATAGTTATTTATTCCTCTTAAATATAACAACCATGAATGATTAGCCCATTAATTCTCAGTTTTATGTAGTTTCTGCTGGGAAATGGGCTGGGCTTGTTTGTTTCGTATTTGCTTTTCTTTAGCCAAACTCTCAAAAGATCTTTTAAGGGACCCTACTGAAGGTCTGGAAGACTCTGGCTACAACTGTGCCAGTAAAGAAAAGCATGCTGGTGCCTTCTCAGACACTGCAGTCTATTTATGCCTGCTGTTAAATTGTCAGGAAGGTTTCTTGCATGCTGGAAGGTTGTGTCACCTGGCACTCTACCAAATAATCTGTGATCTTATTTGAGAATTAACATGAGCTGAGGGCCATTCTCAAACAGTTGCCTGGGTGCAAGAATTTTGTTCTGAAGAACAGGAGAGTTTAGTAATATTGACTCAGGCTATTTCTTGTCAAGTGAATGATCTGGAGAAAATTAAATTTTACTCGCATGGACTTAGTCTCTTTGTGTATTGTGTCACCTGTGTAATTCCTAAGCTTTGCAAGACTGAGTGCATCCTGTTGCCATTAATGATGTCTCCATTTGAGAATCTTTTACGGAGACTGAAAATGTCTTTCCAGAAAAAATAAAAGGAGGAATGGAGCCATAGTTCTTACAGGCTCTTTGCTGTACTGAATCTTCTTCCCAAACTCCCATATGACCAATTAGTGATAAATGTCATGAGGGGATGAAGTGGATCTTCTTCTTCTATTAGACATAAGATTGAGAAAAGCAATTTATTTCAGTCCCCCATCCAAGTGGCACAGAAGGTTGGAATTCTGTATAACTGATGGATAGACAACACTTCCTTTAAATTAATGTCTTGAATTTGTGTATTGGATGAACCATGAAGATTTTTTTGTGTGCATGTGTACACCAATATCCATGTTTACCTTCAAATCACTGACCAAGAAATAATAGATTCTGTTACCCCCAAAGTAATTTGTTCTCTGCATTGCCCATTTTCTCAAAACTTCAAATTATGTGAAGACTTGGCTATCACTGATGGTTTGGGAAATTCTGGTTTTGAGCTCTAGGGAACCCATCTGGTGCTGCTGCTAATTTATTGATTAATGCTTTACTCACAACAGGGACTAAATATTTAAATCCATCTCTATCTCCATGCTCTATCTCCAGCAGCTTGCAGCTTTTAATTCTATTATTATTCTTCCACATACTGCAGAAAAAGAAAATATACTTTTAAATATTTTTTTCCTCGCCTTTCTACCCCTCTGTGGTTCTCCAAAAGGTTAGGTTTGACAATAGGAATATAGTCACAGATACTCTAGGCAACAAATGAGAAATGTTCTTTTGTGACCTTAATGTTGGCAAGTGATAATAACCAGTGAACCATGAAATACTGCTGCAATATTGTTCATGACTTCTCTGTTTTCTAAGATTAATTTTATGTTCTGAAATAAAGTGACAATCATTTATTATTCTGTTTTACATAGCTTCCACCGGGAAGCAAATATGAAAAGCTTAATTTTCTAGTCCACTAGCAGCGGTGTTCCTAGTGAAGAATCATATATATATATATATATATATATATATATAAAAGTATTCCTTGGTTAATGTATAAAATACAATCCCTTTGTTTAGCGCTGGTCAGAAATATCTGGGTAAGCATAGAGTCACCTAATGTTTAAAAGTAGAAACTACTTTTGTCTCCTAGGGGTTAAATAGTTACAGTACAAATCATTAATACACTACGGGTGTGAACTATGCAAGAATATTTAATTTTGAGCTACTGTTTTCTGACAACATATAATGCTTTCCCAAAGAAACATTTTCCCTATTCTCTTTAAAATGTAGCAGACAGGAATTTAGACTCCAAAGCCTTCATGCTGCCAGCTATTTCTATTCAAAAAGAAGATTAGAATAACATTTTCATCAGAGGATGCATTTATAGTTCTCATATCAAGCCTAGTTCACCTTTCCATGTAAACCATTATCGTTCTCTCCATAGGCTGTTGGTAAGCAAACAATTTTAGGGCTTGATAGTGCAAGTCTTCCTCATCTTGAGTAGCACTTACCCATACCAATGCTTCTATTGACTTCAGTAATATTGCTGCTCTGAAATACATCAGGTGAGTAAAGCCAGGAAAAAGAAAAGCCTTTAATTTCAAGGTCAAATGGCTGAGGGAAAGTAGATAGCAATATTTTTAAAGTCAGTGTGCGCTGGGTTTTTTCCTTTAAAACATGCATGTGGTTATGCATTAGGATTTAATAATTTAACTAGTGAAAGGCTGGATTCACAGAGAAGCTGAATACAAATATATTTTACTAATGTTATATTTCTCAGTAAGGTATCTCAAGAAGCTATCACTGGTAGGGGCTTGTTTATCTTGGAGTGGGGTCTATTGTGAACATGATGTGTATCCCTTTTTCTGAAAACTAAAGAGTTTCCAAACCTTGGGACATAAAATTCCATTCTAGAACTTTTGTTTGGTCATTTCAGCTAATAGAGGCTTGTTTCAAGAAAGGGTGGGTTAACTCAAAAAGCAAATTTCTACATTTCTGAATATCAGACCAGAACTAGTGGAATGACTTAAGGAGAGGATTAGGTGCCTGGCATCAATGACTTACAGCAATAAAAATACTGATCTATCTACATTTGAATTAGAGGCCAAAGACCAGGGGCTATGGTGCATCCACATTGAATACTGTGCTCTCAGTGTCTCTCACAGTGACAGGTATTAGCTGTTAGATCAAATAATCACTAACAGTTCTAGAGTCTTAAAAAAAACAGATTAAAAGGAAATCCTCAGTGTTAATATTCGGATAAGTAGGCTAAACTCTGATGGGATGTGCTGTACCATAGCTTGGTTGGGATCCAGCTGTTCACACATTGCAGGCTGCTGTTTCCTTGTTTAATGGTAATGCCTTTTCTAGAGTGTCCTGATTAGATAATTGTTAAAAACAAGAGTGAAATGTTGGATTCACCACTATTAGTTATCAAAGTCTTGGCTGTCAGGAATTTGATACAGTGCTACTGCTACTACATGTGCAATAAATAGTGTTTGTGTTAAGAGTCAGAGATTACTTTTGTTCAAGACATCTCTGCTCATTATATCTCTACTTGAGGAGCTTTCTTGAAGATTCACAGTAAAGCCCAAGCTAAGAGTAAATATAAAGCCAGCATCCTTGTGGGATTTAAAACAAATAGAAGATAAAGGGCTCTTTTTTTTTCCTTTATCCACTGAAATGGCCACAACTTGAAGTGGATAATTTACTGAATTGCATTTCATTTCCTTGTAATATAGTACATGACATAAAAGCAAGATTAGGTGCTGGGATTCAGAAGCAATGAAACAGAAGTCTGTGGGTGCTCAGTGGATATTTATACACTTCTTTAAAACATGTTTTATCCAAGGAAATTCAAAAGGAGGCTATAGGCTGTTACTCAGAAAACAATTTTATGGCGTTATCATGGATTATGCAATCACTACATGCAGTGGTTATATGTGAACTACTCAAGTTTTACTGCGGAATTCAGCAAGTCTTCATAATGGAGGTGTATACAAGAGAGACTAGTAAATGTATTTCCTATATGGAGAATAAAGAATTTTGCCTTAAAGCTATTAAAATTGACATCGATAAAAGCACATTGCACAGACCGTTTTGGAGACTGATAGCTCAGTAAGAAAGAGACATTAATCAAAAAGAAGTACTTGCTTATCTATTTACATTATCCAATTCATATTAGGATAATGTTCTTTGTTTCTGTATTTTGTGAAGTTTATGTTGCCATCAAAGCTCCTGGGTGTTGGCCACAGGATATGTGCAGAATTGGACCAACTGCCTGAAGGGAAACTTTCTGGTTAAAGTCATGGATGTAGATTTATTTCAAAGTGTTTAAATCTTCAGGCATGTTGTCAAATGTCTCCAGTAAACTCAAACCTTGTTCAGAGCCCCATGTCCATTTAGGGGGGGCTTCAGCCCTTCAGCCACCAAGTTCTTTGGACACTGAAGCTTTCATCCTTCAGTGCTGTATAACAGCCATCCACATCCATTATCCAGATTTCAGCAGGAATTTTGGAATTATGTACTTGTAAGTAATAACAATCTTCAGCTGTAGAGTATTTAAAAATACAAATATCATTTAAGTGTTTGTGGATGGAAAATAAGCTCCTGAACAAGTGTATCAAAGAAAATAGAGTATAATTTCTGTTTAAAAATCTATTTCTTTGTTCCTGGTAGTAACCTGTTCTGCTCTATATATTCTCTGTATGAAAACTCCCACTCCTAGCAAACAGGAGATGAAGACTAATTAAAGGATAGATTTCTTGCTCAAATTTTAATGATTCATATAGATTTTTTTCTGGCATATAAGGAAGTTGTTCCTAGACCTGAACAAAAAGTGAAGTAAAATCAGGAAATTATTGCATTTCCTCAGCTAGTGGTCTTTTCTTTTTCTTTCTCCTAGGAAGACAGAAGTTCTATTTTGCTGGAAACATCCAGATTTCTCTGAGTGGCAAATGAAACTTGTTAGTCACAGCAGAGGGCAGAGCTGAAGGTCAGAGCAGAAACTCTGGCTGCTGTGACACATTTTCATGAGCTGGATCATCTCTCCATGATTGACAAAGCTGACACTTGCAAGAAAAGCAGTGAAGGTGAAGGGGCAGAAGATTTCCTCATGGTTCTGGGGAGGGGAGGAAGGTAAAAAGGGACTGATAGTAAGGCCCTCTAAGCATGAATATAACACCATAAAAAATAAATATCTGGCCAAGTGGCAGAGTCTAAGGTTCAGCCCTTAGAGGGGCAGGTAGAGGAACGGATGCTTTCCAATGGACTTTAATCATCTGCTGCCCCAATGGCTTTCTCTGCCACCTGCTGAGGTTTAGGGCATTTGTTTCAATGGGCATACCAGGGAATTAAAGAGGTTTGTCGTATCTGGGAAGGAAAGAGAGGAATTTTTGCCTTTAAAATAATTATATATTGAGATGAGATGTTGCAATCAGGTTTGCCATAAGACAGGAATCTTGCAGCAGGATGAAATAAACTTCCAGTGTACCCTGGAATCATCAAGTGCTGTCTTGAATGGTCAGTTTCTTTGTGTTTCTTTGATTTCACCATGAGATTTTCATTTCTCCTTCTGGTGATATATATTCCTGCCATAAATTTATCTCCCTGTTTTTCTCACAGCTTCAGCCCATTCTATATTTGGAATAGAATCAGCAGAATTCTGCTGTTTCAACATCATCAATTAAGCTTTTTTTTCTACATGCTAGTTTTATAAGTAAGCTGGGGAGATACGATCTAGTATAAATCACTAAATGTTGGACTAATATCTGTTTGTAGAAGTGTAAGCAGAGATCAGCAGCCGGTGTCTCATTGTCTGCAGCAATGCATGTAAGTATGAAGATGGGAGAAGATATAAGCACAATGAAGGAGAGAATTAGAATTTGAAATTGTCACACACAAACACACACACACACACACACACACACACACACACACACAACACGTGCATTTGCTAGGATTCACTTCCACTTCCTTTTTTCCATGATCTCATATGCTGACATTCAGCAGTTACAATCCCTTTTACCACAAGCATCAATGCTAAAGTGTGTGGCCTCAGCTGTCACTGTTACTCTTTCTTTTGGGAGGGACAGCTGCATCTTCTCTCAGGTCTCCCAGTTCCATCACTCTCAAATCTAATTACTACCCAATATCATTTCTATGAAAACTATTAATCACTTTTAACCCTAATTTTTTTGTTTCTTTAAGGATACCAAGGAAGAAGAACTACAGGGTGTTGCAGAAGGAGGTAGATATTGTTTTCTTTTTCCACATGACATCTTTTTCTGTAGTATTACTCGAATGAATTTCCCTACTTCATCTTCAGCTCTGTATGAGTAATTCTCTGGAGCAGGGGAGATTATAGAAGCCTGCATTTTCAGTGTTGGGGGATAGTTTTAGATCCACCTGGCAGGAGGTGCTAAGGATTTAGAATGGAGACTGGCTTGATTTTCAATGTCTGCGAGTTCCACTCAGTCAATGGAATGTCCAAGGTCTTTCACATGTTTGCTCCTACAGTTGGGTGAGGAGCTTCTTGAACTTGACTTACACATCCTTTCTCCTTCAGTAGGGTTTGATTCAGGCCAGTGCACTTATCAGCTTGGTTCCTTTCTAGATTATTCTCGAGTTTTTCTTGTTATTCTCAGCTCATTTTTTGTCACTGTTGTTTATCATTATTTATGAGCCCTAAGAAACGGCAATTTCAGCAAAATAAAGACAAACTTCTGCGGCCTGGAGCTGGATGTCTGGTTCAAATTCAGTTGGGAAATACACTACTGCTTGTTCATCAATCTCAAACTCCTCCTGTAAATCTTAATAAGGTCTCAAATTTGGCAAGGAGGGATACCCTTGGGAGAGCTTTAATGATTTGACAGCACTAAACATGTAGAGGACAAGTAGGATGCTTTGTCTCCAGACTTGTAAATGTAAAGCATTATGGAGTCTTGTCAACTTGCAGACTTTAGACACTATAAATAAGTATAATGAGGCATTGAAAACAGAAGTGAAGAACTTCAAAACTCTTTATTATCAAGGCAAATATTTTTTGTGTATCATTAACCTAAAATTTCACAGAATGAAAATAGATCAGAAAATCTACAAGTCATAGGATTGAAATAAGGGGAAGAAAAGTAAGGACTTGGCTGCTAGATTTACTTGCATTTTGGTTTTGCAGGGACAGAGGTGATCTTCTACATCATGAAAGAACTGGAGATTTGCATGCATATCAGAGATTATTTTTCTTTTTTCACTTGTCAATTTACTTTCTCAAACAATATAGATAGCAATATCACCTGTGTGCTTCCCTGGTGAATTCCCTTTTTATTACTTTTTTATTTTTCATGATTTCATAAGGACGTTGTTTTGTCATCATTTAGTCTTTTTGTCAAAGTACTTATGTATGTTTTTCAAACAGCTTCTCTTGCAACTCTGCCTCTTCATAGCAATTGTGATAGCCATAAAATAGAATTTTCTAAAACTGGAGAACAAGCTGATATGCTTCATCCAGCAGAGCTGCAGGCTATTTTTCATGATTGTACATATATTGTGTTGATTATGATGAATCCAAACGATTTTTAAATAGGAAGCAAAAAGCGGGGAGAGGGGGAAATAGTCCGCCTTCTGCCAGACAGCAGAAGCTTGTGAAAGGGATTAAAGATGAATATGTCTTATGAAATTGTTACTACTCTGACTTATACTGAGGTGGGTAAGCATTTTCCCTCTTTTACTGGGCAATTGCTTGGATATTTTCTTTAAAAAATTGTTTAAAATATATTTGTATTGCAAAATATCGAACATTTTAAAGCATGCTGCTATTTTTGTATATTCAAATTACTTCTTATGGAAAATTACTGCACTGTAGCTACTGCAAATGTAGCTTATTAAACAGCACTTGCTGTTCTGAGCTGTCCTGTTATTATGGCTCAGTAAGACAGGAGCACGTACACCCCTGCATCAGAAACAAAAGTGAAAAGATGTTATTTAGCAAACTAGAGGTAGAATAAGTGAAAGAAGAGAGATCTTGTGGCTTTCAAGACAAGGACGTTCCTATTTCTTAAAGGGATTGATGCATTTGCTTGTACTTAATTTCCTCTGAGATTATCATTACAAGCAATTTATGCAGATGCCGCAGACAAACAATCGCGCAACCACAGAGCCTTGTGGTCTTTATGCTGTTGGTGCTTTGTGTCTACAGGCTTGGCCACAGCAAGCAAGGCTGGCTGCAAGCTCCAGCAGCACGTAACATATCCTAATGTCCTGGGGTTCAGAGAACATTGTTATGGAACAGAATTCAGCTGTCGAAACTGCTACTCATTATTTCCATCAGATTGTTTAATTTCTCCAGCCTCCATTTGCTGCAGCTAGCAATTTAGCAAGAAAGATTTCCCACTGCCACAAGCCTTCAAGAGGACTTATATACAAGGAAATGACTGGTGGTGGGTGCAGAAGCAGGACCCCAAGAAGATACTGGGAATTTAAATTTTCTGGCAAGAGTTTTTAAATAGATCTTCATTTACACTGAATAACCCCAACATTAACATGACTCAGCTTTTAAAGTGATTCCATTAAATTACATTAAATTCAATAGCTAACATCTTCTCTGAGAATAAAAAATGTATTAGTTTTAATTAGCTCTCTGCCAAAAGTGAAATAAAATAAATAGAAACAAGTCGAATTTTATTCTCCTAGGAGTGTTCACAAATGCACATCAGCTAATCCACTTTCAAGTCACACTTTTGGTTAAGTCAGGTTCATTTTCCTGATTGCCCCCTATTTAGACAGGTCTTTGGAAAATGGGCTCCAGTTGCAAACCTCAGGTTAGGATGTGAATATAAATCAGTGAACTCTAAGGCCTGCTATTGGGATACTGCCTGGGTCAGACCAACATAGCTTTGCCCAGTTAACCTCTGTTACCCTTCAGCAATGCCTTTAGCATCATTTTACTGTTATTAATGCTGCCCCTTTCTGTAACTTTTTGAGCAAAAAAGACATTGGACTATTCTGAGGTAAAGCCCAGCTGTGGCTAAATAGGCAGGGCTAGTGGCACTGCTGCTGAGGAAAATGAGCAGTGACAGCAAGAAACACAGATAAAATTGACACTGAGACTCTGACACAGTAAAGATTAGCTTCCAGTGAAAATTACTCCCTCGTGTAAACCAGCAGTGAGACCATCGGAGGGATCGTGCCACCAGCATCTCCCCCATGGGAAGGGAAGCAAAGGAGTTTTACTAATTTTTTTTTTTTTTTTTTTGAAAAGGGAAAACTGATAATCTGCCTCCACCCCCAGAGATTCTGACATTTTAAATCCTTGTTTTCATTGCACCAGACACATCCAGTAAATGCACATCAGTAAGTGGCAACAGCACCTTGCTCTGCCTCAGAAAGATCTCTGCACTTTCTGACAGGCAAATTTCATGCCCTGGGAGTTGCCAGTCTGTGAAGCCAAGACACCTCCTTGCCTGCACTCAGTCCTTAGCTTTTGTTCCCTGTGTACAGCATGCCCAAAGGCAGAGTTTTCTGACAGAAGAAAACTGCCTGAAGGATTCCTAGGACATGGATGAAAGAGAGGTCCTGAGGCTGTGCAAGCAAGTGCATGGGGATGGGCAAGAAATAGCATAAGGATCCATCTCTGCTTGGAAAGGGAAAAAGTTGAATGGTGCAACAGGATTTTTGTGTCTCCCCATGAGAAACAGAACAAGGGGGATTGCTGCTGGGCATCTGAGGAATTTCTAGAATTCTGGTGTAAAAGAGGATTTGATTCCCATTTCTGGCCTACAAAAATTCAGGTTGAAAAGGTAAGAGATGACTTCAGGCCCAAAGCTGTTCTCTCCAGGCGATAATATAGGCTGAGCTCAGAGAGAGATGTCTTCCCATCTAAATTCTGCGCAACTGCATCCTAAATTCTGCACAACTACAACCAATTCCTCTGACTCAAGGGTAGACTTCTCCAACAGACCATCTGAATAACCCCCTAACAGTGCTGTTTGTCCTCATTTGATATAAAAGAGATTTTAGGATGACTTGCTATATCCAGACACAGAAATTGCAGACAAGATGACTCATACTGCCTATCATTAGCTTGAGAGAGTTGGAAAGATCCAACCAATTCCCAAATTTGCTCTGAGGATGAGAATGACAGTGGTGAGGTCCTGTGGGATCACACACATCCTAGGGTTACACAAGTATAGCACTACCTCCCCCCATGATTTTTCCCTGTATGTGGAAAGTCCAGACACATATCAATGTGAATGACGAGTGGGAATAGATTTAAACTGAAAGAGGGCAGGTCTAGATTAAAAATTAGGAAGAAATTCTTTATTGTGAAGGTGCTGAGTCACTGGTACAGATTGCCTGGAGAAGTTGTGGTTGCCCTATTACCTGGGGCACCATCAGGGGTAGGTTGGACTGGGCTTTGAGGAACCTGGTCTAGTGAATGTCCCTTACAACCCAAACCATTCTATAAGTCTATGATTAAAGGTATTTCCAACGACAACAACAACAAAAATTTTGTGATTCTTTGGTATTTTATTATTTCATGTGAAGAGAGACTCTGGGCTCTGCTTGTGCTGCACTCCTTGAGACTCTGGGCTCTGCTTGTGCTGCACTCCTTGACGTCTGTTTGATGATGGCACAGGCCAGACCCATGATGTCACCGCTGTAGCTCCTTCATTTGCCTTGCATAAATGCTGCTTATAGATCAGTGTCAAATTTTCTTTTGCAATGAGCATCTTGTGTGTCCTGATATGCCTGGTTCATGGTTGCAACTCTGAAAAAGAGTAAGGAACCGCATCAGAATTGAGGTTATTATGACTGCAAGAAGCTTGTGATACAGTCTGAAGAAATTGTAATCGCTAATTAGTTCCTGTTCTGATGACCCAGAAGCTGAAACTTTTAAAAAATAAATCACAGTTATGTAGCTGATACAGTTTGATGCTAATAGTTTAATGTCCATCCCCGGCACAAAAGAAAAAAAAAAGCACAATAGGATTCTGCAAACCTGTTCAAATATCTTTGTATTACAATAATATACATAACTACTTTCAGGGAAAGAATTAATGTGGTTTAGTCTCTGGAGCCTACAGCATGGCCTAGTCAGGTTGAATGATATACATAAATAGTTCAGATACATATATGCAAGCACAGTTATTGACACGTTCCCTGCTTGCTCTCAGGGGTGAGAGGTAACTGGGTTTTGACACTAATCTTTAATGTTTTTTTTTCTTTCTCAAGCAACAGTCTAATTACATGTATTTTATTCAGTTAATCGGTGGATATGCTATTAAATTTCTGATTCCTTTCCATAGTCTCTCAATTTGAGCTTATTCCACTATGCATTACATACTGTACATGAAGATGAGTTTGCTTTTGCTGCTGCTGTTGCCTTCACTGGATTTAGCCTCTGAATTTCATACCAAGTGTTACAGAAATTATGGGAGCAGAAGCTTATTTCAAGAACCACATAGGCAAAAATACATAACATAATTGCACTGATAAAAAAAGATGTAAAGCAAAGCTAAAAGAAATTTTGAGAGCTATTCCTAGATAAAATGCTATAAAATAGGGCCGCAATTGGATGTTTAATCTATAAGAATACTATTAAAAGTTTATTTTTGAATTTGAAAAATAGAAATAATTTTTTCTGGTATTTTAGGCTTTCCAAGCATTCAAAAGTTGGCCCCTTGACAGATTTAAAAGCAAGATTTGTGCAAACAGACCAGGTATTTTTTACTAAGTTCTGAAAATTTAGGATGGTCTTGTGCTTTACTTACTAAATCATCAGTGCTCAGCCTATCTTCTGTTCAGTTGTAAATTTCCTATGCAGAAGTAATTTTTTTCCAGCTTTTCTTTCTTTTTTTGTTGTTGTTTTTTTAAGTACCGAGACAAACCTTATTTCTCACCTACTTGTTGAGTCTTCAGTTCTTCTGGAGAAAACCTGAATAGATGGTTTCTGTACCCTCCACAAAGACTCAAAAATCAAAATGAGTTTGAACTGATTCCCCGAATATAATTTTCTAGGTCTCATTTTTCTCTATTAGTTCAGACTCCACCTCTCTAAATTCTTATCTGGCAGCCAAATGTACCTTCTCTTTCTTATCTAATTCTGTGAGGTAAGGGTTAGGGTTAGGAAGACTGGAATACACAGTCAAAGCATATTGAATAGGATTTCTTTGCATTTCTCTCCTCAGAAAGATTTATAGTTCAGTACTCTTCCTCTCAGAGAGCAGCTGAATTTGCCTTTTCCTATACCATATATACTTGTTTTGCACTTATTGGATGTTTTCCACTGGGAAATTCAGCAATATTTTCATGGCAGAAGTTTATGAAAAACTACACATATATGTGTATATATATTTATACAATTGATGCAACACAAAATCTAAGAGTTTTTTTATGTTAGCTATGATAGTAAACACATGCAGACATTAATCTAGTTACTGCTTGCTTTGACTTTGCTTTGTGAGCATAAACTTTTGACAGTAGCTGTTGCTTCTTCCTGACTCAGTGATTTAACATCTCAGGAAATGCTTGCTTAAGGCCCTGTGTTCTTAGCTACCTGGAATTGATGATACCATGGAATAAGACATCATAGGTGACACCATTTCCTGTGAAAAGCACAAAGAAAAGCAAATAATTTAGTTGAAATGTAGGATAAGTTAAACAATGTTTTATCCTCCTTTTTAATGAAATGGCTGCATTTTAATGAAATGCCTTGCTCTCCTCTGGTTTATCAAGTGTGTGTCATGAAGGAAGAGGCAGATACAAAAGTGACAGTGAAATCCCAGGTTAGGAGTAGTAAAGATAGGGGTGATTTGTGATTTTTAGTTCTCACATCCCAGCTCTAATTCTGGAGGAAAAAAAAAGAATTACCCATATGTACTTTCTACAAAAACAAACTTCATTTCAAAAGGCAGACCTTTTTTTTTTTTTTCCAAATTCCTTTTTTTTTTTGGACAGGCCCACCTGTTTAAATACATTTCCAGTGCCCACAAAAAATTTCCTGAGCCTTCACTTGATACGTCACTCAATTGCTAACTCTTCTCCAAAGGGTTATTGATGGCTCCACTTTGGCTTTAGAACTGCTGAGGTCTCTTTGACAGGACAAAAAAAAAAAAAAAAAAAGGAATTTTACAGCCAGGAAATAAAAGCTGTCACTGAATATGAATGTAAAGTGGGAAGTTAATATTCAACTACTAAGAAATCATTTATCTATTGTGAGTGAAGGACACTATGAGGGGTGGTAGGGCGTGGTTTGAGCCTTGGTACATAACCTTTTACGCAATGAAAATATATGTTTATACAAGTAGACATTTTTAGCACTCATCTTTAAACACTTACTATGTGAACAATATGTGAACCTCACTCTTGATGGAGACCACGCACAATGAGATCTAATTACATTTGGGGTGATGGTACTTTTGGACTGCTGGGACTGAGGGACAGTGCAATAACAATAAAAGAATAAAATCCTTGTGAATGGCTCTCACGGGAGCTTTTGGCTTATCATTTTGAGGATTTAAGCAGCAAGAAAAGAAAAATATACAGTGCCAGCCATGGACATCATTTAGTACCACTATCAGCATAAAAATTCCCTTTCATTCATTTTGAAGCAGTTCTCATTCTTCTTTAAAACTGGTTTCTCATGATAGAGAAGAAGATCAAGGGCTGGATTTCTAGAAAGATGTGCACATAATTTCACGAATAAAAAGGCCATCCATTTGAGCACTTTATACAGACATGGTCATATGGTTGCATTGTCAGCATGGTGAACTGCCTCTGGAACTGCAAGAAGCTTTTGCCCAGCTGCCCTACATGTACGTGTGCAACATGTGCATTTGTGTTCATCAATAACAGAAGAGCAGTGTGTATATCTATAAAAAACTGTGAGTGTATATTTATAATATCTATGTTGGCATTTCTGAATTATGGCTCCTGTCTCACCTTTAGGCTTTTTAGATGTATTAGCAATAAGATTTGAGTCCTAACTGACTTGCAACTATGTCAGAAGGCATACAAAAACAGGGAAAAAACCAACTTGTGTGTAAAGCTACCTGATAAACTGCCCTTATTTTTCTGGCCTTCTTTTCTGCCATAGTAATTGGGTCTCTGAAATTAGATTAACCATTCCTAAACAGAGTTAATGTTTATTTTCAGATTTATCCAGATCTTTACCACAGAATTAAAGCTTAACTTGAATGACAGAGGATTTTACCTGGCAAAGTTTCTCAGAAAACTTCTATCAGCACTGAGATCACTTGCTTAGACTATGGATTTTCTCTCTGAAATTATATAGCTTTATACCAGTCCATTCCAGTAACTCAAATGTGTGAGCACTAAGTTGTGAAGCAGACAATCGAGATCTCAGAGGCAAAAATGGAGAATCCCTAACAGTGTTTCTGAGGTGTTAAAAAAAGATTTTCTTTGATGGCATACATGTTGTTCTATGGATAAAGTGTTGATATCTCTTCACTTGTACTTAATGTAGCTTGTCTTCCAGCCATGCTTTGCTGTAAATTCAACTGAAAAAGATAAAGAACATTTTTGTCCTTCTAACCATGTATCACTGCACACAAAGATTTGCAGGTACTGAACTTCTGTGCCCAAATATCCAAAGGAGTATGCCAAATGTAGTATAGTAACCAAATGCAAACTGTGATCCTACAGTCTCTTTTTGTTACTGAAAATTAAATACTGAAATATAAATAAGTAGAAACCAGGGATTTTTTTTTTTTTTTTTTTTTTTTTTTGCATAGAACAGGTCAGTAATGAAGAACAACAGAAAAAGAATCTGATTTTTTCCTGAGGTCCCATTTATTTCAGGAACTGAAGTTATCCTTGTTGTCAAGTAATTAATTTTGCTGGTTGCTTTAATTAACATTAAACTTAAAAGCCTAGTGCATATGTCTATTTTTATATCATTAGTAGATACCCTCATATTTTTCCCAAAGTCTTCTCTAGATGCCTAAATGCATCTGTTACTGATAGGAGTTTCAGTGGTTTTTCACATAGATCACTCAACAACAGCATTGAACACAACTTGGAAGCTCAGAGTCTCTCATTGATAGCTTTTTTGCTATATGCCAGATTGATCCATTGACTGGGTTTTCTGCAACCTTGCCATTTTCTAAAAATACAGCACATTCCAGCTGCTGAGAGCAAAATCCCAGTCCCAGTAGAGTTAATTTTTGTCTTTTTAACAGCCTATTGTAAGAGACTGTATCAAAGGCTTCTAGGAGGTTGCAGTAAACTATTTTAACTGGCTCTTCTTCACTGACTCTTTTGGTAATGTAATAAAAGAATTCTAGTATATATAGGGCAAGACTTGCTTTTCTCCAAACTGTATTAATCCCTGCTAACTGCTGTTCATGTGTGTAGTTTGGGTTACTCTATCTAGCTTTAATTAGTATTTCAGCTATTTTAGCAGGTACTCAGAAAAATCTATTCTGACAGCAATTGCTAGAATCTATTCTTCTTTCAATCTGGGTACATCATTTACTACTTCCCAGTCTTCTTCAATAGAGATGATTTTAATGAGCAACTGCCAGTGGTTAGTGTATCTGAAGACAATACTTTGTGTTTATTTCAGCTATTCCCTGCCCCCTGGAGAGACTTAATCTTCACTTACATCTAAATGAATATAAATATGAGTCATTAAGTGGACAATTAGTGTTGTTTATGAAATTATTTTTCAAGTGCTTGCAGTTCCTAACCCAGGTCAGGTTCTGCTTTGGGATACCAAAGGTCTCTTTGCAAGGACAAGTGGGTCTGACATTTTAAGGCCCTGGTCAGACTTGGAGGCTTAAATGGACTCTGTTGCCAGCTCTGGTAAGGACTTGCTGTATGATATTTGGCAAGTCACATTATCTCACCATATCTCTGTTCCCTTACAAACACCATCATGAGCTGCCAAACCCTCTGGTCGGAGGGGCTTGTAGGAGACCTCTGTCTCCCTTTCTGACAGCTTGTCCATGCTCAGAGCTGGAGTTCCTGCATCAGGAGAGAGCTTAAAATGGAATGCATTTTTATGAGTTTGGTCCAACCTTAACCTAAGCTTAGTGAAAACATGGAGTCTCTATCAAGGCAGTGGAATGGAACAAGGTTTTCTCTTCTACAGTTCTTATGACAATTTTCCTCTAATACCATTTCCGGACATTTTTGATGTGTTAATTCTGTTTCAGTTTTCTGCATGAAGCATTTCCTTTCTTACACAAAACAAGTCCTCTAGGTCACATAAACACCAGATTGATCGACACAGGGGCCTCACCTCATGATAATGAAGAAATCATCAACACCAATTCAAATTCAGATTTTCATCTCAATTTTTGGATAAGATGAAAACAGCAACTTTATTTTGTTTGCAGTGAGATTTTTTTCTCAGGTAGTAAGAGGGGGAAGTGCCAGGGAATTTTAATTATAAAAGTTAGAAGACAAACTGAACAACAATAAAGTAAATTTATAAAGACCTCTAAAGACAAAGTACGAGCCTTACTGAATCTGCCATTACTGCTTAATACCTAACATTTTATATACTCTAGAGAGAGGATTTGACTAGAGTGTTAAAAACCTATCTAAATACTCCCTCAAACTCTCCTTTTTATGTAAAACACCTTTCCCATGGTCATAACACAAACAGGATTTTGCATGTATACCTTCTGTGCAAAGTTTGCTAAAGATTTGCTTGTATTTTATTCAAATGTTGAGTATGTTTGTTCCAGCCTTTTCCCCTGTGAGTTCTAATGATTGTTATTTTCTCAGTACAATACCTGTAATAGTGCATTGGTCTCATGTAAGCAGCAGAGGGCTGAGCAACTGAAATATCTCATTTCTAGCTCTAAGGGCAGCATGCCTGGGAAGGTCATTTTTGCAACCTACCTGTGGATCAGCAGATGGCACTCTCGTAGGCTGTATATCAAGTTAGAAATCCCATTTGTAAAAAGGGAAAGGAATATATAACTCTCTTTACACTTCTGCGTTTTTGTTATCTCACCAGGTCACACCATTCTGTTGCCATATTTTTGATACTGACTCACAAATTTATTTTCCAGCTTCTGGTCCTGCTCTCTGTTCAAATCAGTATGTCTTTTACATATGCTTCTAAGTCTGTGACTTTCACATCTCCTTTTAACTTTCTTTTCCTAACCTGAAACTTAACATTGCCCAAATTAAATAGAAGGCTCATTTTACTCCATTTTTTGCTTCTGACTCAGAACATCATTTTGCTTTTTTTGTCTCATTTCAAATGACTGTTAAAGCTGGACTTTTTCCTTTCTTTCCCTTCTCATTCCTGTTTTTTTTCCTGGCTCCTGTCTTGACCAGTACTGCACAAAAGCTCATATTGGGGTAAGTTTTGAGTAGGAAAATCTGTCCACTGACTTCTCTCAAGCCAAAAGTGCAGTGTGAGTGCAAACTGGGTGCAGTGGGGTCCAGCATGTGATGGCAGAAAAAGGCCAGTTCTGTCAGACCAGCCTGTAATTGCAATTTCGTGTTCAAGAGGAGCAGTGTGTCTAGTAGTCAGCAGCTAGAGGGACTGTCTGTAGCAATGTACCTGACTGGCTTGCCTGGGATGGAGTTAATTTCCTTCCTAGAAGCACACAGAGTGCTGTGCTTTGGCTTTGTGACTAAAACAGTGATGATAACTCATCAATGTTTTTTTTCGGCTATTGCTGAGCAGTGCTTGCTAAGCATCGAGGCTTTCTGTTTTTCCTGCTCAGGTTCCCCAGCAAGTAGGCAGGGAGTGCACAAGAAATTCCCCTCCACTGCCTCAGACTTCTCAGGTCTGTAGCTGTCATATCTTTTTGCTGGATTATAAAAATTGTGGTCCTTGCATTCTCACTCAGATCTAAGTGAGACACACTCTTCTGTGTATGAAGAGGTGTCTGCAGGTGGTTTGCTCCCACCTTTCCCACAGCACTAAACTGATTCCTGTGCAGTTGCATTTTTCTTGATGCCCATATTTCCCTACAAGTATCCCTGCTCTCTTCTTCCATGTTGTCCTCCATTTGTGAAACAGGCTTTGGTTGGTCACTTCTTTCCTGCCTGTCAATCTGTCAGTCCTCATCTTTGCTTTGACAGGTCTTCTCTGCAGTGATAAAGTTCCCCCATTAGAAATTAGTGCAGAGCCTGCAATTCAATATAATTGTATGCAGACAACACATCATTTTGTACAGGAGTCTGAGCCACTTCCCCTTCAATGACTGTTTCCTTACATTTTCAGACAAATGCATGTAATTTAGTCTGTGTGACTCCTATCAGCTGCAAAGAGTTAAATCCACATGTAAATCTTCAAAAATCTGGGAGTGCCTTGCCAAGTCTTAGATTATCTATCACTCTAATCAGCCCAATAAATCTGATTACACATCTTTCAAATAAATAATGATGGGTTTAGCTTTGCCTGGAGCTTTTACTGTTTTTCAATCTGTATCTATCAGCTGAAATTTCATGTGCACTCAGCAATTGTTATTCTGTTGTTAGGAATTCTGATATTGCTGACTGCAATAGCATTCATTTGAATGCTATGGATGTAACAGGTTCTTTGTTTCTCATGCAGAGCTGTTAAATTTTAAGACAGCATTAGCTGAAAAACTGTCATTATTAAGAGAATTTTTATGTATGATTTCTTTTTCTTATTCTCATTCTAAACAGGTTCTGGAAACATTTTAGGTTTAAGTTAAAGTAGCACTTTAAAAATTGATGACACTATGGAAAAGAAATTCTAGATCACCTAAAATTCATAGTTGAAGTTGGCGAAGTTATAAAATTAGTTGATATAATGATTTTCCCTTCATTTTTTTTTCAAATTACCAAGTTTGAGCTAATTTAGACTAAGCTGTTTTACCTGCAACTCCTGTATGTGTCGAGAGCTGAGGTGTGTGAAATAATCTGCAAGCATCTCTACACATCTGTACTTAGGCATGACTTTTAGACATGTCCATTTACAGAATCACTGCTATAATGTTTTTAATTTTACATTCAGAAACAAGTGCATCCACCTTTCTGTACTTTTACCAAGGCACTTCACAAACAAAATTGATGTAACTGGTGTGAAAGAGACATATATTTTACAATCTTATCATGCTTATTAAGTGAAACAGAGTTCATCCTTTGCCACATTAGAGCCTGTCCCCACAAAAAAAAAGTTCCAAAATTTTCAATATTGCACATATTTATGCAGTACCTGACTCAGGAGACATAGAGGAGGGAGGACATTGCCATTACCATGAAGAGCAAAGGGAGAGTGAGAGTCATGAGAGTGCCATGTATGTCAGGCGCTGAGGAACTGGCTTCAAGCGCAGACTGTTGCAGTTTTGTATCCAGAACTGGCAATTCTGGGAAGAATTCAGGCCTCTGATTGTCTGTCTCATCCAACTGGCATCATAAATTGTTTAGTGAAAAGATGCCTCTTGCTAGTAGTATTGTCAGGCTCCAGAGCAACTGAGAACAGCCACTAGGAGTGCACATAGGATTCCTGATGAGATGCACAACTAGTGACAGTCTTGGCTGGTGCCTTTATGAGTTATAAAAATTATAAATGTTATTATAAATGGTGAAGCCAATGCGAAACTTAGTATTTACAAGGAGCTCTGAACCACACTTGCAGACAGCAGGTCTGCAGAGCAGCTCACCAGTGCTGCAGTCAGGGGAAAGCAGGCACTAAATCAGTGGCACAACAGTGTTCTGTAGTGCATGATATTGTTGGAAGCATAAAGCTCTTATATAAAATGTAAATGTTGTGCCTGGAGACCTGTTCTTGATAAAGAGCAACAGTCATTTATATTTTTGAGATATCAGAGGTATTGACTCTAACAGTCTGAGTAAAATCCAAACTGGCAAATACTTATCTGAGGCATACAAAGCATTCCTAATGAAATGCAAAGCTGATACCAATTCAAATTTTTCAGTATTTTATTACAGACATCAATATAAGCTTATCTGAGTGGAGTAAGTACACATACTTCAAGTAAAATTAGACATCATATCCCAAGAAGGTGGAAGAAACATCGAGTCTATCTGCCTCGCTGAGTGAAAGTGATCACATTTCATAGATAAGCCTTTCATGTTGAAAGGATGTGAAAATTCATGTTCGTATAAACATTTGTATTGTATTTCCCATAAAATGCTCAAAAATAAAAAGATTTGAATTTAGGCAAGATAGAGAAGGTGTTGATGGAAAGCAATATAATTTAAAAATGGGAGAATATAGCTTTTGATTTTTAATTAGATTTCATACAACTTTAGAATGTGCAATATTCTCCATATAACTTCCCTCCACATATTTCACATTCTCTAAATCTTTCCATTACTTTCTGGGAAACTATCTATTGTGGCAACCAGAATGGATTTAGATGTCCAGATAAGTTGTAATCTAGGTCTGCCTGTCCTCAAAAGCTGAAAACCTAGCAACACCTCAATTTTAGAACATTAATTTCTCCCAGGAGCCTAAGCACAGTCACCAGTGTATTCTCAGAAATGAACCAAATAAGACCTAGATATTTTTCTTATTTAAAAGCCATTGGTAGTCGGGAACTGAGGATGGGAAGGCTCCACTGAATTTTCCAGGAAAGATCATAGAAAATCTAAACAGAACAGTGTCTGTATTTTGCATACAGATGAGAGTAACTTGATCCAAGCAAAAAAAAACATATTTGAGGTTCACCTCAACATGAGCTGATACAGACCTCCAGCTCATATATTCCAGGAGACAGTACTAACCTCAGTAGATGACTCATACTGCATTAAATACAAGATTTCTGGAATCAAGGAGACAATTGGCATGGAGGGCCCAGTGACATAACAACCCCCCAAGATTTGTTCTCAGTAGAAGAAAAACTTTCCATTTTATTTTAGTTCTATCCTCTTTGACAAATATTACCCAGGCTTTGTCTGACCTTCATCACAGATGTAATTTTTTAGCATTTATAGCAACGCAGATGGGTCTGCCAGTCTTTCGGAGAGACTTTGTCATTCTGCATTTTGCAAGGGCTGAAAGGCTTTTGGAAATTAGAAATGTCTCCTACAATGTCAAGTTGAGTTAAGTGTCCTTTTGTGCTCATTCTCACTTAGTCACTTAGCCTTGGAGCTTTCACTCTCTGCCGTCCTTCTGCAGCTGCAGTGGTGCTCACGTTGACAGGGAGAAATGACAAGATGCATAAAGGATGAGCCCAACAAGATTCTGAAGGCAAACAGAAGACCAGTGCTGGCAGAGACAGCAGCAAGAGCATTGAAATAATCTGATTCACTGGAAGGTTTCAAGGGAGGAAAATCTATGCGTGCAGGTAATATGTTGAAATGGTTGTGGCGCTGACAGTCTGAATAGGGAAGGAAATGAAATTTATGAGTCATTGAACATCCCAGGTGAATTCTGGTGATTTTCTGATCAGCACAGCTGTCCCCACATGCTTTAGGCACTGTTCTCCCACTTATTGCTCTCTCTCTGCATTTTCTATGTAGTATCTCCCTGATACTTAAGGTTAACAAATTCATAACCAGTGATATGGTTCAAAGGCAACCAAGACCTCAGGGGCTGGATAACAGGATTCCAGATATGCAAGTAAGAGGGTTAGTGAGCGATAAATCTAAATGAATGCAGGCAGACAAAGAAGAATTCTTATTTTAGTTTTAATAATGACATAATGAATAAGAGACTAAGTCTAGATCTGTAGTTTTTTTGAGTGCAGAGGTCTTGCAAGCCCATGTTCTAACCTTGGTTTTGAATCTGGAGGTAAATCTAAGGCAAGGGAAGACACAGAACTTGGCCCTGTGCTGTCCTTCAGGGCAAGCCAAAAAGTGACCCCTTCTACTGTGTATGAAAGTCAAGGATGTCAAAACCACTTCTTGCCAGAGTATGCTTTGGTTTCTGAAGAGGTTAGGAATCACTCCATCATTCTGGAGTGTTTTGTTGTGTCTGGTCTCAGTGAAAAACCAGAAACATACATAATTTCTACTGAAAACCTATACTGCTTAAATATTCATATCATATACATTTTTAATGTAGAGACCAATTTACTGAATTTAAGTTCAGTGAAAAACATGTTCCTCACTGGGAAAAGCTGAATAGCCACAAAAGAGAGTGGTGGAGGCTTTTGCATCTCATTGGAAAAAGAGCTGGTTTTCAGCCAAGTATAAGGCAGCCTCCAGTGTAACAAAAAGGCATTTATTCACATGCTGAAAGAAAACTCTCTAAATAAGGTGATGGGAAGTTAGTCTCCTATTTAGAGAGGAAAAAAGAAAGAAGAAAAAAGGCATTTTGGGTTAAAAGTTTCAAACTGTTTTGTCCTTCACAAGTAGCTTCAGGATTTGGCATGGAGGATTCTGGCTTTTACACTGCAACACCTGGAGATAAAGGAGAAAAACCACAGGGCACAAAATGACAAATCTGTGTTTTGAGAATGGAATCCCTCCCTTTATGTCCCCCATGTAACTGCCTACCCCTGGATTTACCCAAAGGTCCCTAGAAGTCAGCAGAGATAAATAGGCCCATCTAAATGCTGAATTATCACAGTAAGACAGGATAAATTTCACTTCAGAAGTGCATCTCTCTGCTGACTCATCTGTAAGAGAGCTTCAAGTAGCTAGTTTAGATACAGCAGTGGGATGAACTCACTAATTTAGACATGTAAATTTAGGAATCTTTGTGCAAACACATAGGTTAACACATTGAAACACAGGTGTCCATCACATGCAAGGGTCCAAGGAACCACTTATAGTCAGCAGAATTCTAATCAGTGCAGCTACTGGAGCGTGGAGGTAAGTTTACATCCCTCTAAAGTAGGTGTGAATTCAATTGCTCATGTGGCAGTGCCTGTTGCAGTCACAGCTGTGACTTTCCATCTTGCAACAGGCTGATTCTGCACAGAATCTTCTGCAGGTCCGGTGTTGTATCTGTCAGCTGAATAAGGATGTCTTGGACACCACAGAACATCTGCCATAGCCCTACAGGTCTGAATCTATGCAATTGACCTCTTCCCCCAGTTTCTAGCAGGCTGAAAGCTATTGAGGAGTTGACCATAAAGCACAAGGGAAGGTGAGGCCTCGAGTGTCCTTCTAGGCACCTTCATTTAGGTGTCCTTAACCCTGAACTAAATTCTTGCTCTATGCTTGCTCTGCTGAATCCCATCATGGGAGCTTGCTCCAGGTATTTTGTCCTCAAGTCCTGGTTTCACAAAAAGCATTCTGGAAGTCTTGGAATGCTTCAGTAGAGCTGAAAACCCACAAAACTCAATGAATTCCAGCTTTAAGTCTGTGAGCTTTGGGGTCAGACAGAGCTCTGTGACAGTGCAGGTCCCTCACTGGTGGACCTGCTGACGTAGACTCCAGGCAGAGGTCTGCTCATGTAAATAGTGTTTTGCACTTCAAGTAGATGAGCAAGAAGAGTTGAAAAAGATGAAAAAGTGCTAAAAATTACAGTGGCATTAAGGTCAGAAACTGGACCAGAAGATGTCTGTTTCTGTGACTGCTCTTCAGAATGAAGGTGCTGTCTTATATGGAGCTTTACTTGACAAAAGAGACTTTCTCAGAGGCAGAGCCCTGACCCTTCTGCCACAAGTCCCTGTGCCCTAGGAGCACACAGCTGCAATAGTGGGACAACAAGAACCAGAACTATCAGAAAACCCACCTACTATTCATTAAAGAACCACTAAATGCATGAAGTTCTGGGATGGTGATTTTCATAAAATTTAGTATTTTTCTGTTCTTTCTCAAGAAAAGAAAAAATAAATCCCATTATCTTTAGTTTTCCTTGGGGAGACAGAGACATTCTCCTAATCACAGAGGTTTCCCTTTATCTTTAGAAAGAAAATATTAGAAAAGCTACTTTGCTACTGCTGCTTCATCTGTATCTGCCCTGTCTTCCATACTGAACATCTGAGCTCTAAATTTGCTTAGAAATGTATACACACATACATAAGTAATGCAGAAAAAGACAGTAACATGACTGAAAGCTGGAACACAGGCAATTGGTTTCACTGTATCTTTGTCTGCTAAGGTGCATTAATCTTGAAAAAGCAAAATGATATTAATGGTAATTTGAAAGAAAGAAGTAGGTTACTTTCAGACTGATTTATTTCTCTGGGCAGCTTCACTGCATGCTGGTGCATTTACAGCTACAGTCCAAGGACAGTAATGTATGCAATTGCTGGCAATCCAGGAAGCCAGACATATTTTCAGGTTTGATAGACAAATGTCCATGTTGCCATGACTTCTTTTTTCAAAGTAGTTTCTTTTTATTTTCAACATCTGTTGACAGAACCCTAAATATAGGAATTATGCTAAGTCTTTGCTCTGACTACAATGCTTTCGTGATATGATCTATTGCAGAAATATCAAGCTGAAATTGGATCAGGAAAGCATACTTGCAATTTTGAGCTATCAAAACAATGTAGTGTTGTTATACAGCATAGTTTCAGAAAATATAGTGACAAAAAAGATTGCTGTGGCTATTTTTAAGTTGTGAGAATATAAAAGTAGAGGCTTGCAAGGCTTCTTTTTTCCAATATTGCAATTTGAGACTTCGTGTTGACCAAAGAAAATATATTTAATGGGAATGAAAAAAATTACTTTTTAGAAGAATAACTTATAAGAACAGTTATTTAGGCTAGAATATCAACAGTCAGAGTTATTTTTCTTCTGAGGCAAGGATTCTGAAATGGACAGTGCATACTTTGCCAATGTTCAGCACTGTAATGGAACCATTAGAGTAAATCACTACATTTGCTTCCCCGAGTACCCATGTAAATGATTGTGTTAACGTCTCGTCCATCAGCTCGACACTATTCATTATGAAAATGTGTGCTCAGCTCCAACCCACATAAAAGGAGGTCTGATGAAGGAGATTTTGTGGAGCTCCGTGCTGACAGATCCCATAGCAGATATGTGAAACTGAAGGGGGAAAATTATCACTGGAATAAGAAATTGGCAGTTATATGTTTCCAAAAGCAGGGTTGGCTAGATCTAAGCCACTACTTATTTACCTGTACATGGATCTGTTTTCTTTTCCAATGCTCTGACCCTATAGTCACAGCAAGAGCTCACACAGAGCTATTTCAGTCTGTCCTGGTATCTTGATGTTTGAAAGAATGTGATGTTCTATGTACATGAAAATTCAGTTTAAATATAGCTAAAGCTATAATAAAAATCATCAAAGAAATGTAAAGTTCCCCATAGAGCACTCTTAAGATAAAAATCATGCTAAAATTTAGTCAAGACCTGCATTGCTAATAAACCAGAATGCCATTTTGCTGTAGAATAAGAAAAATAGCACAGCTTTTAATCTAATTTAAATTTGAAAGAACATGTGTTAGATCTGCTCTTAAAACTTGGCCCATTCCCACTCAAAATGCTCACCAGTCTGTTAAAAATTGTCTCAACACCACATTCCATGTTTTACTTTATGTAACTACAAGGTCTGGGTAAAGTCTAGTCAGGATTTTCCAGTTGTTCTTGTATCCAAATCTTCTAGGAAGCAGAGGCTGAATGGAAGCATTCCCCATGTCAGCCTTTGGGCTGTGAAAATGCACTCTCACCCCACCTGCTTACTCTCCCAGTTAGAGAACCCTTCTAAAGAAGATTCTGCATTAATGTCTATATGGACAATGCAGGAAGAAGGTACTGAAAGTACTGAAGAACTGAAGTACCAAAGTACTGAAGAAGGTTGCTGAAAGTACAGCGAAAGGCTCAAGTTTAAAAATTTGGTTTGCTGTGAATATATCTTTTGGACAACATAATAACCTTGCTTCAGATGAGATTAGATGGATTGAGCTAATGACATAAAATGAAGTATACACACTGAAAATGAAATTCTCAAAGGCATTTGTAATTTGACAGAGATGTATTTCACCATGGCATTTCTTCCTGTAGTTGACTCAGTTTGGGCCGGGATTTTGCACTCGGTGCTGCAAATGCTGTTTCAAAATTTTTGGTTGTTGGACACCGAATATTACAACTACTGATAAAAGAAATAGATGTTTAATTATCCTACCGCACATACTGAGGGACATGAACTTGAGAGAAAGAAAAGAGAGCATAGTCTTCATTGTCTCTTCCATAACAATTCCATTAAATGCAAATAGGACTTCAGGGAGGACATTCGTCATAGTAAGGAAAGTTATGACAATATGGTCTGAAGACAATTGTGCAAAAGCATTTGCACAGTTGAAGGAGAATGAAAGAAGATCTTGGTCCTCATAAAATCTTAGTACTCAGTTTTCCACCCCTTGGTTTTCCTTAACGGTATTTTAAACCAAGCGTATTTTTATCAGTTACAGAAGATGTGTTCTAAAAAAAATAAAAATAATAAAGCAAATATCTCACTTTTAATTCCTTGGTTTAGCAGTATGATTTCTTAAGACATGCATATAACCTCCTCTTTTTGCAATGCTAACTGAAAGGGGAAAAGACACAGGAACCTGGTTTATTCTGGAAACAGCAGGTAGTTTGATCTATTTTTACTGCAGATCATTTCCCAGGACACTGTGATTCCTATATTTTTAATCAAATGTGTGAATCGAAAACTGTGGTGTGACCTTTGGAAAAGACACTGCAGGACATCGGCTGAAGCTGTGAATAGTTTAAGTGCAAACAGGAAGTTGACTCAATTGTTCTCTAACAAAAGACTACGGTAATTTATGGAGTAGGACTTGCAGTTTCAAAACATTTTTAATTGCTGCATTTGATCTGCTATGCAGTATTGTGTGACAACAGCTAAGAATGAAATGTCAGTGCCTATGTTTCAGCATAAATTTATGCAGTGTGAAAGCAAAGAACCCTGTTGATTACAGCTTTTCTTTCTCTAAGTATTTCAGATTTACCTGAATTACTTTCAGGTTAAATGTGGTGTGAAAAGGTCCTCAGTCTTGTAAAGCATTTAAGTAGATGCATAAGTTTTTTATTATTAAGTCTACTCATGATGAAAAGAAAATTTATTATATAGGGGAAATAAAATGAGAAGGTACTTCAAAGTGACTTATGTATCTGGGAAAACTCTTTTTGATAAATGGGTCACTCTCAGGACAAAAATATATTAATACTTATTCTGTCTGGTTTTAGTTGGTTATTATGGCAACTTAAGCCTAAGAAAATTTCCAGAAGTTTCCCTTACAGGAATGAAGTTACACATGTACTTAGGAGTAACTAATTTATCTAATGTGAAAAAAAATCCCCATTGTCATATTTTACAAGAGATTATTTCAGGGAAAAAAACAAAAACAAAAACAACAACAAACAAACAAACAAACAAACAAACAAAACAAAACAAAACAAAACAAAACAAAACAAAACAAAAAAAAAACCAAAAAAAAAACCCCAGGACATACAATTATAGGCTAGAAGTCTCCTTAAAATTTTATAGAACATAAAACTATTTCTATAGCATACCTTTAAAAGTCTCACTCATATACTTTCATAGAGGACAATATACCATATCAGTGGGTGCATGCTGCCTTTTGGCGATGTCTGTGATATATACTGTGGGCATCCAAGTCTTCCCATAAACCATGACAATGAGACATAAATCCTCTGTGAACAAACTCCTGAATGTTTTCCAGAGATATCCACTGATTTTTAAAGGCATCAGAAATGTGTAATCCCATTGGTATTTTTTATGCAGTAGAACAGATATGCCAGATAATAGATATGCTATTAAAAAAGAAACTGGTTCTGTCCCAAAATGTTTTATAATTTTCTTAAACAAGGAGGGAATTTTGAAGATAGTTGTCATTAATTATAGAGAAGATGATTACTTCTCTGTTGCTAGACAAACATTTATATTCCTACATCAATCAGGAGCTATGTTTTGATAGGACCACCAGAAAATGCATGTGAGCGTCAAATATGTGGGTATTTATGTACTGATGCATACTTGTCATTCTCAAATTTTCCAGAGGAGCATGAAGCAGTTAGGTTTTTCCTATTTTTTCCTGATATCTTTTACAAAGAACAGCTTTTGAAACAAAACAAAAAACAAAAAAGCAAAAAAAACCCAACCAACCAAACAAAAAACAACAAAAAACCCCAAAACAAAACAAAACAAAACAAAAAAAAAATCAGGCTTTTCTTTATTATAAATATTTGGTCCTGTGTTATCAGTAATTAAATAATGAGAACTTTGGCAAGAAATTTTGCCAGTTGGAATATTTGCAATGTAACAATATAGTAAGGACCAAAAGCTTTTATACTTGTATAGAAATTGTTTCGCTTCCAGTGGGCAAATTTTGCTTAGAACACATTGTTCAGAATTAAAGATTCTTTTCATAGATATTCTACTAACATTTAAAAGAGAGAGTTCAATTTCATTACTCATATTTTTTGTACCATATTTTATAATTCATTTTAAGTGTATAGTTTTGCCTGTCAGTGTTTTGCAATAAATAAATCTGGAAAGCTCAATCTTTTCTTTATGGTGTACTGTATTGTCTCTGTAATCAAAACATCTAATTTCAGAAATATCTGTTTAAAACCTTAACAAATCAGTTAAAAATGCTGCAAGCTATTTACATACAATAGTATCAACATGATGTTTGTCTTAGGGCAGCTTTCATATGAAAATTTTGTAGTGACCAGAAACTCATGAGATAATTTTTTATCAACAGTTTCAGACATTTTCAGGCTTGGAAAAAGGACTTTTAGTAATTTCTTCTGTACTTGTTCTTAAGGAAAGAAATGGAAGCCATATTGGACACTTTAACTTTCTGCAAGGAGAAAAAGACAGTGAAGAAAACTGACAGCCAGAAAAATGAGTAATTTTCATCTCGTAAATAATTGTCATGATGCTGAGGAAAGGTTTTTCTCCAGATGAATAAATACAAAACAATACACCTGCATGTTCTCCATGAAAAAGTCACAGCAATAATTACGCATGTTGTCAGTAGCCAGGATTCTCAATTTCAAAATCCTGACTGCAGTGAGAATTTTAATAAATGAAGTAAAATAATGAAAGAAATGCAAATGCAGACCTAAGCCTTTGACTGTCCCCTCGTTTTAAAGAGATCACTGCCAACCAAGGATTATTGTTCATGCTGTTATGCTACTGAAGGGAAATTCTGGTGACTTGTGGCTTAAGAATGCTTCTCAAAAGTTGCAAGGAACAATGGAAATGAGAATTTTCAGAGCAAGTAATCATTAGACCAAAACATCTCCTGTAAGCGTCACTAACAAAATATATATGGGGAGCAGTGGGGCATAGTCAGTCCCCATCATAGTGGGTGTTTTTCTCTTCTTTTTGGCTTAAAGAGTTTAAAATCAGAAGGCAGAGGATTTAATCAAAGTATCAGGCTTGGAAAAGAAGACAAATTTTCCATCAGAGATTCCCAAATGAGGTTGAATTTCCTTCTGTATGGATGATGCTACTGTTCTGGACAGATCAAATTATTTCAGAATCTTGCTTATTCTTCCAGGCTTATCTTTCTTCCTTTTATTCTTACCCTCAGATTTTGGTCATTTTTTTCTGCCCAGAGTTCTTTGCCCTCCCTCCAGGTAAAGTGCTCTGAGATACTGGACAAGAAGTCAGAATTGCTCAGTTTGAAGGAAGGATCTGCTCAGAAAAGCCATCTGCACTTCCATCTTTGAATGCTGATAAGTCTGGTACTGGAAAATGAGGCAAGGTCAGTCTAAGGTCGAAAGCCATTTTTGGTGGTCACAGCAGTTTATGTTCTTTATTCCTATCAAGTTAGCAAAAATCACATAATAGAACAGGATAAACATATCAGAATTGCCTGGACATTTTCCCAGTGAAATTAATTTCTAAGTAATTTCATTTTCAGAGAAGTGGATTGCCAGTCTGAAAACTCAGTTTAGGTCTTGTTGAATAATAGACTTCAGAATCCACATGTTTGGGACAGGTTCACCAAACTTGTGCCAATGGACTCCCCTCAAGCTTTTGCAGAGTCAGGAGCCTTCAAGCCTGAAGTGCTTCACTGGAGTGGAGGTTCCTGAGTTACTCTTCTGCCTCTGCATTAGAGATGTCTGGAGTCTGAAGTAGCTCTGTTTGAGGTGTGGATTTCCTATAGCAGAGTGTTCCCTGACTCTGAAATACTCAATTCTATTTAACTTGCCAAAACCTTTCAAAAGCTGTGAAAGACCATTTAACATTTTTGGAACAAGAGAGAGACTGAAAATAGCTGAAAAGTGTAAGTTCAAGGTTGATTTTTGAGAGCAATACCATGGAAAGCTGATTTTATTTTAAACAAGCAAGAAAAAAAAAAAAGATAAAAACAAAGCAGAAAAACCCCAACAAAACAAAAAGCCAAAACCCAAACACAAAAAAAAGCGGAAAACTACTTAAGACTACAATTTTTTTTTTCATTATAAAATGTGATACATTAAAAAAAATAAAAAAGGAAAGTCTCACTGGGCAGAAATTCCATGTTTCAACCATTTCAAGAACACAGCATTCACCAAGGAAATAGGTTCTTTATGAATAATAGTGTGTGACCAGGAAAAGAGAGAACTGCTTCTGTGTGCAGCCAGATCTACCACGCCAAGTCCTCAAGTACCTCCCAGCACAGCAAGATCCTACTGATTTGTTAGACACTATAGAATTGGAAAAGATGACTTTAAGGTATCTTGTGACTCTTGCCTCAGCCATCAAGTCCCTTAGTGAAATACCTTTTCAAAGAATATCTCTATCTCTCCTACTGTTCCTAAAATGTTGTTTACATTAAGAAGTTTATAATGCTGACATTTAGCATTTGGCAGTGAAATATAATGTTCTTTAGGTTAATTACCCTTCCTACACACAGTGACAAGTACTATAAGATATTGTCTGTAGAACAGCTGGGGCATTTTGTGGGGGTTTTCAAAACCCTAAATCTCCTATGAGATGTGAACAATACTTAGTGTGGGAAATGCTTTATGGCAGTGTAGAATGATGTGTTTAATTAAGTGCTGTATACATGCACTCTGCACTCCCTCAGCTCCATTACAGCCTCTTCCTTGCTACTGAATGTGCTTTTTACATTAAGAGAGATTCAGCACTTGCAGAACAACTTCAAGGAGTCAATGACTTATGGACTGGATCCTGCTCCATTGAAATAATTGGAGTGACTTCCATTGACTTCAACAGGAATTGGATCATGGCCCTCAGCAAGTAATTTCAGGTCAGCAAACCTGCACAGATTGAAGAAAGGTTCTTGAAGCATGTGAAAGTCCCAAAGCTGAGGATTTGTTAAGAAAGCTTTCTGAATCACCCTGAATAAGTAAGGAGTCCGAGTAGATGGATCTTTCCTGAACAAACCTCTTACATTTATTAAAATAATGATGCCAAATAAAGAATAATAAAATGGTAAATATTGAAACAAGTTATTATGCTTTTATATAGTTTTTCTTTTTACATAAAACATGCTTTCTAGATTTTTGTCAAAAAAAAACCCATAGAAACTTAAAGCACCCACTGAAAGATGAGCCTCTGTACTTAGTAGTTTTAGAAACAGAAATGACAGGATGTAGCCAGCCCAAAAATACAGCCCTGAGACAGAAATAAGAGAGAAAAACAATCATAGATTGTATGTTCTGAGGATCTCAAGTAGGCCTTCCCTCCCTCTGCTGACTGCCCAGTCCTCTTGTGGCTCCTTCATGTTTGTTTTGACTCTCTTTGTACAGCTACCAGCTGCAACTGATTCTGCAACTGCAAGCTGGCCTGACAACCAAGGTAAACCAGAAGCTATTAAAAAGCTGTTAGGTTATTAGCATTTCTGTTTAGCTTCCTTTCTACCCCTAGAAGTATAAAAATCTATTTGACCCATTCCTGTGTACTGACTCCCTCTGTCTTATAAAGTAGATATTGGGGCAAAGTCACGCCATGCTCAATTTTACTACTGGTCTTTGTTGTAACACAGAATGTACCACATGATCCAGACCCACTGCTGGAACTGCTTTCTTTTTTCACTTAATTCCTCTTGTTTTATTGCCAAGTAGGTCTGTGAAAAAAAAGAAAATAACTACTAAAAGTCCTAAGACAACCAGACTATTTTTACATAATGACAATCTCATTTTGAATCATGATTGCTCTCTTTTGAACAAGAAACAATGAGAAAGGCAAAGATATTACAAGTCTTACTTATCAGAAATAACTAAATAGTATAGCATATCACAAAGTGATTAAATAAAAGACTGTTGCGCCAACTTTAGGAAAACGATTCAGCACTGAAGCATTTGACTGGAAAACTGAAACAATTATTCACAGGTTGGCACAAATTTGGAAATGTATTTTTTTTTCACCATAATGCCTGAAATAGAATTTGCTTTTTTTCCATAATAGATGTAAAGGAAGAAATACACAACCACCTGAATCTTCAGAGAAGCTTGTGTTTTACTACAGTGGGATTAAATTTTTACAGAAAATATTTACTATGTGAAGGTCATCTAGTCCCTGAGAATGGTGGAGACTAATTGGGGCATATCTGAAGATCAATTTAGAAGAAGAATGAGAACTACTCTATCCATTAGACAATATCTTCCCTAAAAAAATCAGCCAAGTACTCCTGACAAAGCATCTGAGCTGTCTAAGCCTACCTCCAAAGTCAGTAGACAGTGGCATCTCAATGGAACAGTGCATAAATCCCGTATATTAACCTAATCTGGAACTCATTGTGTGACGCTGGGCACAAGACTGCCTAAACTCTTCTCTGTGATTTATTTGTTTCCATTGTTATATAAAACTGGTTCTTTAAGGCTTGTTGTTGGATTTTGTTTGTTTTTTCTGACACTGTAGAGTTTGTTAGCACTGTACAGAACAGGATCTAAAGCCTGATGGGTTTTGTGTCTCTCCTCCATGTTTTCCTTCCCTCAGAAATATTCTCCAGGGATACCAATCAGACACAACTCTGCTGAAGGGTGACATGAACCAGAAGAGATAGACTCCATTGCAATCCCCTTTTATAGACACTGTTCCACCTCTCCTTCTCCCAGTCACTCTGTTCAGTGATGCTACTTGTCACAGGGACAGGGAAGATCAGAGCCTAGCACAAGGGGGAGCAGGCAGCTCCCCCAGCCAGCCACCCTCAGGGCTGATAAAAAGGACATTGCCAGTGCTTTCCCTTATTTCTTATTTCCTTATTCCTTATTCCTTATTTCTCTTATTTTGTCTGACTTATGTGAAACTGGGGTCAGCTCTTACTGCCATGTCTTATGCTTGCACTCACATCATCTGGGGTCACTTCCTCAGCAAGGCTGTTACCCTGACCATATTTAGAAGAAAATTGGTTTTGTTCCTTAGGGATTGGACAAAAATGGGTTCTGGCAGGAGTAAGGAAAGAATAGTAGGGGAAAATAATGAAGATATGGGCAGTAAGTCAAGAAAACAGACTTGCTGTAACATGGAGAAACACTCTTCTGGTGTTGAATGTAAAACACCTTCCTGTTCTCAAATGTAAACATGACATTTGCCTCTCAGGGAGGGACTGAGACTCACAAAGACCTCAGGCCATGCTCAGCTGCCATCCCAGGATGTTCTACCCCCTCCATTCCTGCATGCTTGATATGCTCAGGATATGAAAGAACAAATAGAGAGGTCAGCCCAAATGACTCACAGAGAAGTCCTGGCAGACCTCGAACAATTTATACAGGTGTGGATCAAGCACAGAGATCTAATATTGTTTTAGGGCTTCTTGTAGATGAAATAAATGTGAATTGGTCTGTAAATTTCCTCCACATATTACTGCAAGGGTCCAGTTTTTGTCAACTGGGAAACTGATTTTAGGTCCATTCTACCAGGACTGCATGAACAGCATATTGGAATTTTTTATTTCACTCAGCTGCAGCAAAGAAGTCTACGGTCTCCATCATTCAAGACAGAAAAAGACCAACAAAACATGTTACAAAACATTGTTTCAAAAAGTAAATAAAAGTTACAGGCAAATAGTGAAATCCGTCCAAACAAAGAGGCCTCCTGATAGCTTAGATGATGATTCCAATTTTCTGGTAAATTAGAAGAACAAAGATGAGAAAGCAATGGAGCAACAGTGGCATGTAAAAAAACAACTTTAACAGATGAATAAAAAGATGTGAAGATGGGATATTATGCCAGTTGCCATGCTTGGCAGGGATAGTTTGACAGTACTGCTGGGAAGACGATAAAACAGAAAGGAAAAACAGTTTTCATTTCAGCTGCCAGGCTTACCATATTTTAGGGTTTTGCAGTGGCACTTTTATATTTCTGTGCTTCTGATCCTGAGAAATCAGAGAAGCAGAGAAGCAGAGTGGACAGGAGAGATACAGAAGAAGAGTGCAACAGCAGCACTTCTGGCACAGCTTTGGTCCTGGGGGCTGGTTACAGCATGGGCCTTGTGTCCATGAGGATTGGTGAAGCTCTACACCTCGTCCTTCCTTCTCTTTAACTCCTCCTTTCCACCTTGTTCTGTTTAATTATAATCTGGCTTCGTTTGACCAAACCTATTTATTTTTAATTATATTTTCTTAATTTTCCTGTTTGTTTTCTGGTGTTGTTTTTATTGTTGTTAACCCTATGACCACAAAGGTAGCTAATAGCAATGTCTTAAAAAGCTTGACACCAGTTCAAGCCTGCTAGGTTCTTGGAGTGGCTGATAATACTTTGTTCTGTGCTTATCTTTCTCCAGCAGCAAGGTTACAAATCAGAGACAACAGTACAAATTGAAGCTTCTTTTTTTTTGGCTATTTTCCCTACTCTCTCTGTATATGTGCTTGTCCCATTTTATTTCCGAGGGACCAGGCCCAGATTCCAATAAAACATACAACAAGTACAGCTCTAGCCATCTCAGCTGCTTTTTCACTTTATTATTCTCTCCCAAAGGGGAAGTTAATATCATCTTAATACTGTATAAAAAGACACTATCAACCAGGGAATTTTACCCATAAAAAGGCTCAGCAGCTAGCAGAAAGGGGAATAATGGATGCTGCTAAATGAAAGTCTCCTTGAACACTTACATAACAAATAGATTATTTCCTTGTCTTCTGCATTTTTTTCATAAAAGATTTAAAAGATTTAATACTGATCATTTGCTGTGAGATTTAGTGGCTGCATTTCTGCAACTCCATTCCCATGGAAGGTGCAGCCATTCTGAGCTCTGTAAAGAGAAATTTATGGCAGCACCTTTGCCCCAAACTTCTGTATTCCAAAATGCAAGCAATTCCCAGAACACATGCAAATCCACCCTGCAGCCAATTTATTTTATTTATTTTTGGTTTCTAAGGGTATTTACATTGCATATAGATGTAATTTTTGTAATCTCGACACACAAATTTTTGTCTTTTCAGACGGGAAGCACAAGATTCCTCCAGGCCTTAGCTGGGGAAGGCGTTACAGCGTGACACTGTCCTCTGCAGCACTGATTATCTCCTCTCTACGTGGGCTGGTGCAGCTGAGCAGGTCCCATTGTAGGGTGGCAGCTCCTGGGCCACAGCGGTTGTCAGGCATCGCTGTTGTCTGTGGTGCTTCAATTCAAAGCTCTGCATTATCTCTAATGGCATAATAGCAAAGGGCTCCTTGGCACGAAGGGAAGTGAAATGTGAGGCTGTGTCACTGTCACTTGTGACAGCATGAGGTTTTCCTACTGCGCAAAAACACAGGTTATCAGCTCAAACCTGAAATAGAAAATGCTGATATTTAAGAAAATATATGATATATACACTGAAGCTGCTGGAAAAAAAACAGGAAAAAAACCATCAAAACAGCTCTGTTTGTCTCTTGTCTAAGAGATGTAATGTATAATGCCATCTCTTTTCTGCATCTTCCATTTTTTGGAAGGGCAATAGAGAACCACACAACTTCGATTCATCAGTTCAGAATTTTTAACTCTTTCTACTGAAATGTCTTTCTCATAGAAGGCACTACTTTGTTCTTTGCACAAGGGCCAGCAGCACAAATTGGTAGTGCATAAGTAAAAAATAGGAGCTAAAAAAGCAGTAATTTGATATTTTTACAGGAGGGGGTTTGTGTCCACAAATGAATAAAAAATGTTTTATTCAGTCAAACTAATCCTGTATAAGCTTTTATAATCCTGTATCCTGTCTCCAGCTGTAACCAAAACTGAATACTGAATGTGTGCAAATATGATTTACATACAGAGACACACATGTACATTTGTGTGCATGCACCACCTGTGAAATTCCCCGCATCTGACATCCCACATGGGCGCTGATCTGCAGCTCAAGGCCTTCACATCCACAGTGGATCTTTCACTGAAGTATTTCACAGTAAAAGCAGCAATCACTGGGCATTAATGATGTGATCAGCAGACATAAAAGGCAGTGCTGATGTATGATACATGCAAACCAGAAGCAGAATCAAATTAATCAAAATAAAATCAGGTTACAGGTATATAAGTGAGCATATTTCTATGGCATTTTCTGGTGGAGCAGATGGATAGGCAAAACCATTCATCAGGAGAAATAGGAAAATTCCAGCTGATGGCAAAAATGTTCAGGACTCTACTGAACTGTATATTTTTCTGTGTTGGAGAGAGATGGAGGAACATGTGACTAAATGTGTTGAATCAGATGCCAGGAAGAGTTCATTTTTTATGTTCTTCTCCCTTGGCCTTTTTAAATTGGGAAGGGATCCCAAAGGTACCCAGCCATGTAATCTACAGCAGAGAAATTGCTATGAGCCCCAAGACAAAGCTTAAAGCACAAGATGGGAAGATGAACTCATTTCTTTCCATACTCACTGGGCTATTTCTGGTCCAGCTGTGCTTCTGCAGGTAGGAGCTGTAAAGGATCCCAGGCACATGAACAGCCATCTCAATTGCTTATAGCAACTCTTGAGGATTTGGAAGCAGATGTCTCTGTGCAGGGATGCTAGTCTTTCCCGGATTGCTTCCTTCATCATCATCTTAGTCTCTGAGAGGACAAATTAGCAACAGGGATGTGTGTTTACATTAACAAATTGGACCAATATTAATACACTTCTAAAAAGTAAAGTTTGCAGGTAGCCAGCATGTGACTTTTTCTCTTGAATTGAGTCAGTTTTTTCCCAAAAATTCAGATAATGGAAAAGATGCTTGAAATGGGGTCTTAATATTTGCTTTTAAGCTGTGAGGCCTTGTTATTTGTCTTGGCAAAGGATTCCAACCCACCCCTCCCCCAGGGTATGAGCATCTTAGGACTGTGAGACCTCAGCATTCAGGTGGAAAAACACATAGGTTGAGATAAAAATGACTTAATAGGTAAAGCAAACGCCACATATTCAAGAAAAACAAAGTAAGAAATCCATTCATCTCTTCCCATGGGCAGGCAGGTGTTCATCCAAAAGCTGTGCTCCATCTCATGTAATGGTGACTTGGGCAGACAGACACCACCACTCTGACTGTCCCGTCTTTGTCCTTCTTCTTCCCTGGGCTCTATGTGCTGACCATGATGCCATATGGTCAGGGATATCAATGGGGTCAGTTGGAGTCAGGCTGTGTCCTCTCCCACCTATTCGTGTTCCCCCAACCTCCTTCTGGTGGAGTAATTTGAGGAGTATAAAAAAGCTTGACACTGCATAAACACTGCTCAGTAAGTATTAAAACATGAATTTAATATGTAAAACATCATATTAAATAACAATAATTAAAACTGTGTTATGAACACTGTTTTCAGCACAAATCCAAACCATACTCCCATAAAAGCTACCATGAAGAAAATTAACACAAGCCCAGTCTAACCCAGCACAAGATGTTCTCCCTTTCTGGGACCTTCAGTTAATTAAATTATCAGCTGGATGTGTGAATCTCTTTTCATGGACCCTCAGCAGAGGGCAACTCAGGAACAATTCAGAAAGTTCACTGAGCTGATTCAAGAGGCACTCTGCAAAAAAGAAAAATCTTTTCAGGTATCTTAAAAGGATCAAGCTGAAATACTTGGGCTGTGAAATGCTGGTTGGTCCTTTCAGAAATACCAGTGCTCTTTGGGGGCCTTAAGGTGAAAGCTTCTTCCTGAACTAAGCATATTTTGGCTCTTAACAGCACAAAATCCACCTGCTGTGCTAAGCACAGGTTACTGATCCTAACTCAAAATAGAAAATGCTGATATTTTGGAAATTATATAATTTATACACAAAAGTGGGGTTAAAAATTGTGATGTTTCCATATCTAAGTAGAATTGAATTATCCTAAAAAAAAAAATTGGCAACATCAAGCTATCTAGCTGTGAGTAGCCTGTGATTCATTTTTGTAGCAGAGAGGATGCTTGTCCTGTGCATTTTCCATTCAGAGGGAAAAATATTTTTTAATTGTCCACGATTATTACAAGTCAAACCATGCTACTAGAACACATTAATTTGATTTATTTTAGATTTTGTAAGGATCTTTATTTTGTTTTCTCTCCTTTTGCTTTTTAGAAGCCACATCCAAAATAATTTAAAGATATAATTAAAATGCAGAACGACGCTCAATAGAGTTTGTTAGAAAATATGGAATCCTTCTGCTCTGATTTAGTTGCTCTCAGGAATATGGTTTGAATGATAGGTTCCATATGATGAATTTAGATTGACAGTAAAGCTCTGAAGTTCTGTTTTATTGTGGTCAGCTCTTCTGTCCAAGTTCTGTTTAAAAGAGTAAGAAACCAGACTGTTCAGATTTTAGCAGAAGGCTCCAGTCTGTATTTTTATATCTTCATCCATGCAGACTCCCATTTTGAAGTCTATCAAACTTGTCAGAGTTGTCTGTCTCCACAGCTCTGATATTTTCTCTTGAAAAAGCCAACAGCAGAGCATGGCTGAGAGAGAGAGTCTTTCCTTCACTAATAATTTCACTGCAAATTTAGTGCGGATAATAAACAAGATAAAGGTAAAATGATGAAACTAAGATTATTGTTTAGTCACATGTGATAAAACATCAGTGGTAATTCAAATCTCCAAAGGTATAAAGCACTTGTAAGCCTGACTATCAAGAGCCCTCTTGATGGATGGACCTCTCTGGCACTGTGGCTGTACAAGTATTTATTGCGGGGCTGATGTGATGTGGTGGTTGATGATGCCTTATCTAGTATCAAGTAGGCAGGGACAAATAATTTGGCTTAATTAGGTTACTATGCAACCATAATGTAACAAATATTCTCAGTCAGTGGTTGAAGATTCAGGACACTGAATGAAACTTTAAAAAATCTGTATTATTGGTGATACTATGAGCCAAATCTTGCTAATTTATTTTTTGCTTAACCTCACAAAAAGTATTTACTTGAAAATTAAGTTAGACCACTATGTGATTCCTAAAATCCACCAGGGAAAAATGGGAATAGAAAAGACGTAAAATACTGTATACATATAAATAAATAAATAAATAAATAAATAAATAAATAAATACATATATATATAATATATATATGTATGCATATAGATATGTGTGTGTTATTTAAAATAATTATTATAATTTTAATTTTTTGTTATTTAAATTTTATTTTTTTAATTTTTGATTTGAAAAAATTGAATGAAAAGAGAAGAAAAGTAGTGGACATGGTGAAAAGTCATGGGTGGGAAAATCACTTTTTTTTTAATATCACTTCATTGAAAATAGAAAAAAAATTAAAGCATTTCCAACCTCATAAAATGATAGTTTTTCATGAAAAAAAATGCACCCAGCAATGCACTAATGCAAGAAATTTCTAGATCTGTATGTGTATTTTTATTGGATTTTATTCAGATGTCAATTTGCTCCATCAGCTGAAATTGATGTCCAGTTCAGCAGCTTAGTGAAATCAGGAAATGGAAGGGGAAAAAAAGGAAGACAAACCCCTGTCCAGAACACAAAGAGTGTGTCATAGTATAGCCTTATTTTAAAAGATCAGTCAAAAAGAAAATTGGAAAAAATTTGCTTGATCACCTTTCAAAACTTATAATGTTATGATTTCATCAAAATTTAAAAAAGAGATATGTACTCATGTTTGGCTACATGTCTAAGAATACCCTCACTTTTCACCATTGGCTAAGGACACTATATTTTAAAAACATCCATTTGAAAAAAAGAAAAAAAAAATGCTCTGCTTTATTTCAAAATCCAAAAAGATTAAGATACTTTTTTCTAGTTCCATTCCCAGTCTCTTCTTTACAGCACTCTTCAGCACTGTTTGTGTTCACCTAAAGGAAATATCTATTAGATAAAATAAATACTTTAGAATTTCATTATCATAATGCATTCATAAAACTACCAGAGGAATTGAGTTCTAGAGTAACTTCCAGCGGTGGAATAAAAACTCCCTGAATTAACTGTTTTTTGGAAGATGCCTGATTTCATATTCCTGAATTGTCCTTTGGCATAGCTGCATATACCAGAAAGCAATTAGCACAATGAACAGTGCCACTTTCTTTAGTTAGGTGCTGAATTCAAATATTTCCTTTAGAACCTTCTGACTAGGAAATAATACTTCAAATATTTATTACTTCACAATTTTAAAGACCACTGTAGTTCTGAAATTCTAAGATTTTGGACTGGTTAAGCAATCAGCATGCACTGGTGATGCATGCTCCCATACCCATGGAATTCTCCCTTCTACAATGTGTCTGTGGCATTTGTATTAAGAAACCAAATCCTGTCTCTTTACCTGAATTAAGATTATAATGTTATGGTGGTCATATTTTTGTTATATAGTCCTACAATACCTCCATCAATACTGAACTTCTACATGTTACTGGACTACAAATAAATTATAATATTCCATATTACACATTTTTCAGGGGAAAAAATAAAAAGAAAAGCCATATTTGAAAAATATGATGTAAAGTTTACTTTTCTCTCTCAGAATAATAATCTTATAATAAAAATAACTCCAGGGTCAGTGACAGAGGGTTTTTGTCTACAATGCTTTACCTGTGATTCCAAGCTGCAGATAAAAGGACATAAATAATGTGGGCAAGCACTGCCCAGAGATTTAGACATTTTTAACAATTTGGTTTTCTGAAAATGAACAAAACTGTCAAAACAAATAAAAACTTGTGAGAGAATATTTCTGTAAAGAGAATGTTCCTTAAAAATTCATTGGTGATGATTTCATCAGGAACAAAACTCATGGAATTTTCAAATAGGTCTTGCCATGGATAGGGAAACAAAACAACTCTCAGTGAGCTGATGCTGTGTTCCTGCTTGGAGTAGTGACCAAAATGGTTTCTGTGAGCAAAGGGGAAACACTCCTTATTCATAAAGCCAGGTAATTATTCATTGTGTGAATGAAATCTTAATGGCCTCATCAAGATTTAGTCTTAACTCAGATCTAATTATTATATAAAAAGAAAGAATGTTTTAATGATGAAAAACTCTCAACAGTAATAATAAAGTTAACATTGTTATGCACACACTTCTCAGATTCTACCACTTTTCCTGGAGTTATGATCAGCCTTCCATTCCCTGCTTGGTTTTTAGCTCTGTAACCAGGATCTGCTTGCTGTTATTGTTAGATGTTAGTTAAAACTCTTGTGCATTTTGCTTTTTCTTTTTTGGGTTGTAATCCTATGTTACAACTGAATTTATTATTTGTGGTGGCTTTCCTGTAAACTAGATAATGGGTTTTTTTCTCTCTTTTACTCCTAAGACCAACATGGTCTACCTCCAGGTCTTCATTTCTTTAATTCACTGTTGGTGGGTTGTTAATAGAAGTTTAGATTTCTATTGTCTAACCCTATGCAATTACCCCTGTACAAATTATCCACTACTCAGAGTCTCTGCTATCATCATCGGTCTGCAGTCCCCTATACCACATTATTAGAGTCAGAAATACCTTGTGTTGCATAGAAAAACTACTTCTTATTCGCATTATAAAAATACAATTCCACCATACAATAATGAAAACAAACCAGAGCATATTAGCAACTTGGTCAGATGAAAAATGTGCCTTTACTGTCATAACTTTACACAACCTTATCCTGACAAGTCCTGAAACTTTGTAAATTCAGTAGAGAACCCCTGGTTGATATTAGCAAAAGCAGTGACAGATTTCTGGGACACAGCTTTCCAGGTGTTTCAGGATTAAGTCTGTGCATCTCACTGTTCTTGATTGGTTTTGCCTTTTTCATACCCCCATGAAACAGGAATGCATTGTTGTTCCATTACCTCCCCTACTGAAACACTTTGTATGTTACATTACTTTCTAAAGGTTAAACACAAAGTCACTTGAATTAAAATTTAGTGTAATACACTCTGATTGAGCATCTTCCCAGTTAAAATACATTTCTGCACAAAGTGAACTGAGAATTTCTCTGCCACCATATATCCTGATTGTGAAACAACAATTAGCTATTCATTTCTAAGCTATGCTTTTTGTCTGTATTTTAACATTGCCTTAAATTTGACATGAAAGGTTTTAATGAAGGTGTGAAATACTTGGCAGTTAAATCTAGCATATGCTGTAGCACCTGTTAATTTCAACTGTTCATTTTAAGCTGTTACTTTATTCTTGGCATTTAGTCTAATTCATGCTGTGATTCTTAGTTTGGAGGAAAAAAAAAAAGCAAGCTGCTTATATACTCCCTTCTTTAGCAAATTCTACTTAATATTTTTTATTTCTGCCATATTTTTAACATTGTGCTTTTGTATGGAAGGCATGTTAAAATCAGGATTGCAACCTCATGCCACAAAAGATTAAACTACAAGATGAGAAAACATGGAAGTTAATGATTGATGGTCTATCTTGAATTTTCCTAGGAAAGCTTGGATCAGCTCAAATCACTGGAGGCTTGTGAGTATCTCCATCATTTAAATTTGGTTTAAACACAGGTCTGATTTTAATTCTTAGTTATGGCTAACACAGAAATCTGACTTTTTGCATTAAAATTATAATTTAAGCAATAAGTAGGATTTAATTTAAAGTATATAAAGTTTTGTCTTTATTTTAAAATTATGATTAGCATAGTGCTCCTTGTAGTATTAATTCTGGTGGTAGTTAGAGGCAGCTGGATTAATTGTGTCATCCAATCTGGGACTGTTCCAGTCAAAATCAGAGAACATTCAAATGAGGTAGTGATCCAATATGCAATGCTGATTCATAAGGGTGCTTCAACTGCATTTTACAGAGTAGCCTAAATATGTACCTATCTTCTGTGTATATATCAAGTACTTCATTATTCTGTGGGTATAATGCCAAAAGATGAACTGCTGTTAAAATAGGCTTCATAATTATGTGTGAACATGGCTGTAAGGTGACATTGTATCTTACAGAGTTAGTAGACCTTAAATACATAAACAGCATCACAATAGAGTCCTCCTCAAGGTCATTATCACTTTTTGCATTCCACAGCTGCAACATCTAGGACATTAATAATCTGAAAATCCAGGTGTTTCTTCCCATTTCTCAGACTACAGGGACTCAAGACATTTCCAACTCCTTGATTAGGGGAATGAGCGCATGTTAGCTGCTGAGAGTGAGCTCAGAACAGGAACACAGAACGCAGTATAAAGTCTTAGTAAAACAAGATGAAGAAGAACTCATGACAATCCTTTTACTCTAAGATAAAAGCACCTCCTTTCACTTTATGATCTGTTGAAGACCGAGGCATGGTATATAGCCAAGGAAAATAATCCAGCAGATATCTGTGTTTGAAGGACAGAAGGCACTGCTTCCTCAAGAAAAAAACCCAAAAACCGTTTCCTTGATGGATGTACTCTCTCCTCTTTTTCTCAGTAAGTGGCATATTGCATGTCAGGAACATTTTCTCCTTTTGATTCAGTTGGTTATTTTTTTTCTTTTGTAGATGGATAATTCATGAATGAATATGCACATATGTGTGTGTCTTAAATTTTCAGCTCTAGAAATATTTTCTGCAGTAGAAGTACTTGGCGCAAGTGAAGAGACAGGGATTTGATGGATGGACCACTAAGTGGGTGAGGAAGTGGGTGTGGTGGCACTTGGATGGTTGCAGTCAATGGGTTGATGTCCAAGTTCAGACCAGTGATGAGTGGTGCTCCCCAGAGATTGGGATTGGGACTGGCACTGTTTAATGTCTTTTCTGTGATGTGGATGGTGGGATCAAGTGCTCCCCCAGCAAGGCTGACAGTGACATTGAGCTGCGGGGTGTGGTTGACACTCTGGAGGGAAGGGATGCCATCCAGAGGGACCTGGACAGGCTTGAGATGGGGGACTGGGCAAACTTCATGAAGTTCAACAAGTCCAAGTGCAAGGTCCTTCACCCGTGTTGGAGCAATCCCAAGCACAAAAACAGGATGGGCAGTGAATGGATTGAAAGCAGCCCTGAGGAGAAGGGCTGGGGGGTATAGACTAATGACTCAATGTGACCTGGCAATGCACACTCACTGCCCAGAAAATCAAATGTGTCCTGGCCTGCATCAAAAGCCAAATGGGCAGCAGGGTGAGACATGACTGTCTTCCCCTCTCCTTCACTGTCATGAGACCCCATCTGGAATACTGCATCCAGGTCTGGGGTCTCCAGCATAAGAAGGACATGAACCTTATGGGGCAAGTTCAGAGGAGGCCACAAAAATCATCTGAGGGTTGGAGCATTCAACGTTCCTATGATTTTACTCAGGGTATAACTAGTTCTGGCCTAGTGCTTTTCAAAGAGCTCTTTTGGAAATCAGGGGCTGCAAGAGGTTCAGTTCCATTCTGGAAACAAAAGAAGTCTTTAAATATTGAATGCTAACTTTGATTGAAACTGTGGTTTACCATGAAAGATAAGCTATTTGAAAATTGTCACCCTGAGTGTTGATTTACCCTGAAAACAAAAAGGAAACACCAGAATGCAAAGTCCACCATGCAAATTAAATTCCTCAAATGTCCCAAGCTACCATAATGATTCGCCTTTTAAAATAACCACAATCCCTGCCTGATGATAGGTCTCACAAATCATAGTTCTCAGATTTCATTACTAATGAAATTTGTCGTCTAGGTTTGGCAGCTGTGATTGCCACGCAAATCTGAGCCACTAATTAGATTGATTGTCTATTTGATGCCTGCTGATTAGCTTATGAAAACCCTCTGTATTCCTGACTTCATGATAAAATGTTCCTGACTTCATGATTGCTGATTGATGCTCAGAAAATCTGATTACTGTCTTGAATAGCCAAGTAATGGCTCTGTCAGCTTTCCAAGGATATAGATATTCACCTGACAAAGGTGATAGGCTAGGGTCTTCCATTTAGTATTTGCTATTGTATGTTTAAAGTTCTTTTAATTAGAATATTTATGATACTTTGAACTATGAATGGCAAATGCTTAGATAGGGGTCCAGGGTCTGCAGGGAAACCATCAGGTGTCTACATTCTGACTTTTGATCTGGAACAAGTCCAAGAGATTCAGAAACTACCAGAAGCAAATTCTCAATTTGCAATTACAGTAAGAAATACACCTAGTGACATTCCATTCAGCAATAAGGTTATTTATGGCAGAGAACAGAACATTATGTGAGATTTTTTAGAACCATTTTCCACAGTGAGTTCAAAGAGCAGAGGTAACTCTGTATGAGGTTCAAAGACCTTATAATTATTGTCCTGGGCTGTTGGACATTCCACACATTTACTATTGCATGATATTTTGATCCAACACTATTCTGTGAAAGGGAATATGCTACACTGGAGCATACATTTTATACTTGTGTCCTATGATTTCCTAAGTTAGTTTTCCACCATTTCCTGTAACTGTGAGGTCTTATTTGATATTTAGGCTTACAGAAGAAGCAGAGATTTGGTCCAATGGAGGTAAACAAAAAAGAAAAATCATAAAGAAAAAAGAAAAATCATAAAGAAAACTGAAATCTGAAATTAGGCATGCAGTGCTCACCTGAAGGTATTGAAAATGATGTTTCACTGTGGCTTGGGAACAAATTCATGTAAAGGTAAAATTGTGTTACATTGATAGCTACATTAACAACAAATACACTCTGATAATCATAATATGGTTGCCTAAAGCATATAAACCTCACTATTGCCCTTCAGAAAACAAAGTAATGGCATTGTGCTTATTGCAAATCTGATTCTGACATATTTAGCAGAGTTAATCATACTCACAAACCAGATACTGTCCCAGACAATTTCTAGTCTGTAGAACAGGTATTCCAAGAGTATTGTGCACTGAGGGTGGTAGGAATTAAGGGATGAGAGTGCAGAGATAAGCAACTGAGCTTCTCCCTGTGGAAATGGCTCAGTCACTGATTCACTATGTAAACTTGGTCAAGTTGTTTAAATATTAGTGTCTTCATTTCCCATGTGTCAAATTGGAGATTCTTGGTGAAACACGACAAATGAAAGTTGCTGTGTAATCACTAACAGCCTTTACTGCTCTGATACTTGCCACCAGCATAATTTTGTATGGCTGCAGTGTAAAAACAGTATCTTGTTAAAGAGAGTTGCATGGTGCTTTTATGGCTTATAGATTGTCAATGACTATAAAATTATACTGGAAGGTATACTTGGTGGATATTAGTGACATTTTCATTGACTTTATTGGATTTATTTTAAAAGCCATTAACTGTAAGAAAATGAATAAAGTAGCAAGATGATATTATGCCTTGCAATACTGCATAAACAATTATATGCAAATTAATTATCATACCAAAGATCATGGAGTTGAAGTGGTGCAACCTTTCGAATAAATCCATAATCTTGTTAATACCAAAACACATTTCAAGTACTTATTGTCCTTTTAATACTTTATTGTATATGTATTATGACTATTGAATAAAAAATATGTTGATATTTGTATTTTATTATGACAGAGAGCCAGTTATATGTGAAGCCCAAGATACTTTAAAAAGGCTGATTACATACATTGATTGATGATTGGCTTCAAAATAGTTTTCCTTCCCTAGATGAGGAAAGTGATGGTTTTGACCCAGCTCATTCAATCAAAATGTTAATGCAACAGAAAGCATGGCTGCCTGCAGATTCAACAAGCCAGGAAAGAATCTAAATTATGCACCGTTTGTCTCTAATGTAAGCTTATGAATAAAATTGTCATTCATTCCCATCCTCAGTGCCAGTGCTGAGGCCCAAGTACATTTTTGTCCCATTGCAGTCAAACAAGAGATTCTGAGAGAAAAAATGAAATTGCTTTTAGTATTTAGTATTTCCCTTGAACTGGAATTATTTCTATCTTTTAAAATACTATTTTCTGTAAGAAGTCCAGGTAGGATAAATGCATGTGATTGGAGTGCCTTCTGCACACAATTAAAAAAAATATTGCTCAAAATATATTTACTGAGTTTTCCACATGATACAAAGCACTTCACAAGTTACTTAAGAGTTTTCTACAAGTCCCCTTTTCTATTCTTCCCTTCTTTACTGTTTTCCCTGCTGCTATTTACAGATGAGTTAATGTAACTACAAATCTTGCCCTCACAGGAGCAGGAGTTTTAACTTTCCAGCTGAAACATCTGTGAAGATGGAAGATAGTCTTTTAATCTAGATAGGAAGTAGAATGAAAAAGTTAGAAATGAACAGGAATATAGTGGAAGTGTCTTTTATAGTAAATATTAACTGCTAACAGATTTTTAGCTTCCTACCAACACTGAGAGACGCATCAGTTATTGCCAATGTTTTTATTTGATGTCACTATTTTCTGTACTTGACCATGATTTTGCATATTCTTCCCTTTATGCAACTTTGGTGGGATTTTTTCTGCGCCCACAAGAGAATGCAAAATCAAATTAGCAGACTATTAAGAGGAAAATCTAATTGTCCAGGACACACAGTCTTTAGAAAAGAATCTCAGGTAGAAGAACTTTGACTATAACTTTTTTCTTCACCAATAAATATGTGTTTTGAATTTTCCTTATATACATCATCTAAATAAATCAAGTTTGATCATCTGTTGTCCTTAAGGGAAGTAGAACAGTAAAACATCTTGAAGCACCCATAGGCCAACAGTGATCACGAGTGGAGCTGCCCACCTGAGTGATCAAGAGCCAAGCTCAGAGAGCTCAGGGGAAGGACGAATATGAGAGAGGAGAGGTGGCATTGACTACCCATCACAGGAAGCTGGGCTACATAGACAGGTGGCTGCAAGCTGCTGCTCCTGCCAGATTCTTTCCATCCAAAACTAATGACCCAAAACCACCCAGCATGACTGTCACATCACTGAACACCTGAAACAGTTTGGGAGCTACGTGAGCCCACAGGCAGCACAAACCACAGCTCACCTCTCCACACTCATGGCTTAGAGATCATTTCAGCTCAGCTAACTCAGTGAAGGCAAATCTGCCTCACAAAGAGAGCTTGAAGCAGAGCAAAGAGGCACAGAGATCTCCAGGAGAAAATTGCCTCTCTTGGCAGAGTCTGCTGACAGGAGCTAGTCAAGATTTTTCCAGTGTAACAGGTTGCCAGAAGAAAATGCCAATTTAACAACACCTAAATGATTTCAAGAATGTACCAATTTAATTTAAAACCTGGATGGGAAAATTACCAAAATGAGACATTTTGATAAGGTCAAAACATTTCATTTTGACATTTATTTTATGTTATCATTTAATATATAGTAAAAGTAAAAAAAAAAAGATGAAGCAACTTTTTTAACTTTATCAGAACTGCAGTTTTCTACCTTATCAAAATGTAATGCTTCAGAGCAGTTAAAACAAAGTTTTCTGAAACTCTGAGCCTCACAGGAAAACCTTGGATTTTGACTTCTGTTCCCCTTTAGAAATGAAGGCACATTTAATGCCTGAATTTTGCACGCAAAGAAGTTCCATTTGGAAGACAGTTCTAACACAGTGTTCACCTTTTGATCTTGTAATGTATTATTTCTGAATCAAATGAACTGCTGAACAGCTCCTGACAGCAGATGATCAGGTTGCATTAGACCTAAAGGGTAGAATTCAGTTTTTGATTAAGCTACTTAGATGTATGAGGGGCTGTCTTGAACCAAAATCCCCACAAATGTGTGGAATTAAAATGTAAATATTCATAAATCGATAATAAGATTATTAGGCTTTAAGACTCTCAGAAAGAAAGAATCCTGTATGATTCCTGGGGTCAGTGAAGAGGACCTATATTACCAAATTAATGATGTGGTTTGAAACACTTAACAACAAGCAGGAATTTAATTTGGAGTGGTCAGAAACATCTATAGGTGGCAGTTAGCTATGCCAGATACTTTCTTTGGCAATACAAGATTAATTTTATAATGTACAAGGATTTTAATTCAGTCGATAGAGATCTCTGCAACAACACCAAAATTTTGAAATATCAGTAACATGCATGTGTAAGCTTTCTTATAATGCAATTAATAAACTCTGAGGTTTCAGACAGACATGATGTTTCCTTTGAAATAGTTTTATTATTGCATAGGAGTTTTTCTTCTTAAACTTATTAACATGGCAGTATTCAGGTTGTAAATCAGGTGATCAGAGTCTATATGTCAGCACAATGTCTGCCAGTCATCATGGTGATGAGCCCCTTGGAAATTCCTGTTCATGATTTTTTTGTTTTCACAGTGGTGATCTTGAAAGCATCGCTCTGCTACATATATCCTGCATAAAACTTCAAATCTGTAAGTTTTCCTCAAACTTGCATAAGATATAGCAGCTCTTATTTCGAAAGCAGACAGTTGTTGTCTTCCCTATTGTAAAACATGGGTTTTTAAAGCTGTTATCCTCTGGAGGTATGTAAGGAAAGAAAGAGAAGACAAGAGATCAAGAGGGTTTTTTGGTTGTTTTTTTTCCCCTTTTTGTCTGAACTGGGAGAGGAATGCTGCTAGATATTCTGGGCATCCACATCACTAAGGATCAAGTAACTGTGTTGAGGGTTGTGGGTACAACAGATGTAAGACTCTTTTTCCTCAGAAGTGCAAGTATCCAGTGAGAATCCCAGTGCTTTCTTCAGCCTGCTGACATTCCCAGGAGACCATGGGAGACTGTGTCATGTAAAACAAACCACTGCATGATTCATGTCATTGTTTCATTTCAAGTAGAGGAAAATATGCCTTCTGATTTCTCAGCAAACCATGCCCTTGAGTTCAGGGAGTCACAAAGTAATAAGAACATTTTGTTTTGTTTCTGCCAAGTTCTATCTTTGTGGTTTATTTTTTTGCTACTTGAATCTTTTGTGGTTTGTACTGCAGACAGCAGAGCTGGGGTGATGCATCATGTCAAATCATACAGAGATGCTCATGATGTCCAGTCACACCTCACTGGATGCAGCACACTGTTAGGAGGAGGTATTGCATGACAAATTCTATGTCTATATCCCTATATGTATGCATGAACAGGTAGGATTGGGAAATTCATTGATGCTTTTGAATCAGCCACTGCTTGACTAAATATTTTTTCCCTCTAAGGAGAGCAAAAAGAACACTGAAAGGAGAAAACCCAACAACAAAACAATATAAAAAGTGATTCGTACTCATGTTCTTGGGCTGGAGATGATGTAGAATGAATAAAAGACATACTGAGGGAAAAAAAAAGATAATTTGGTTGAAGTCAATAATTCACCTCATGAATGTTCAGCTGTGGAACATCATTTTTTGGTCAATTTATTACAGGGCTATCACTCTCACAACCACATAAAATGCAGAGGAAGGTGTCCCTGCCCATGGCAGGGGGCTTGAGCTAGGTGATCTTTAAGGGCCATTCCAAGTCAATCCATTCTATGATTCTTCCTCATTGTATTCAACATTGTGTTACTCTTCTCTTCTCTTAAGCTTAGAGAAGTCCCTGCCTGACATAGCTGAAGATTATATTCTCATCATTGCATATCTCTTGTTGAATTTGTTTCTAATTTCTTCCTATCTACACACAAATCTCTCTCACATGACCTGCTTGAAGTGATTGTCTGGGCTAACTGATTAAGCTGAGTTCTGATTTTTCTTGAAATTCACCATGAATACAGCACACAGGCCTGATAACTGCCAGCAGGACATTTGGGATCTTTTGTGATGAATTGGGAAAGAATGGTAGTTGACATCTGTATCAGTGGACTTTAGGTTGTTCAAGTCAGCAGGTGCCCATGCTGCAAACCTGCTCTCACACTCCATCACTAGTCTGCTCCATGTGAGACTTCCACCTAATCTGATTTCAAAAAAAACCCAAAACAACAACAACAACATCAACAACAACAAAAAAATACACAGACAAAAAAAAAAAAAAACCCAAAAAAAAACCAACAACAAAACCAAAACCTAAAAACCTCAAACAAGCAAACAAAAAAACCCAGTAAAAACCATATGTGAGATCTAGAGGTGTGAATCCAGGTTTAATGTAGAAGTCAAGATGGATCCTGAGGGTGTATCTCTACAAGCTCCAGCAATGAAATATAAAGTCTCTGCAAATATCCTCTGCAATTGAGGCAGAGTATGCCCCCAGAATACTAAAGGGGTGAGTAAGAATGGGCAGCCCGAAGGGAGGGTATTTGAGTGTGGTCCTGCAGTATAGACACACATAGAGCAGAGAGAGTCTAATCTGGCTGGTAAAGGCTGAAAACAAATATTACCTCTTATTACCTCTGGAATGGACACATGCAGTTAAGAAGATTCAAAGGTCATATTTGCTGGTTTTCTGTTATTGTTTTAAAGGGAGAAAAGAATGAGAATTTAGTGAAACTTGAAGTCTTGCTGTTGAAGTCTGATACTACCGCCTCCCATATAGAGCAACATGGACATAAACAAGGATAGAAAAGAACAACAAAGGCAGTTTCTGTCTCTGGGAATAATATTGGTTCCTGATTTTGGTGTGGGGTAAGCAGACCATGCACACTGAGGTCTGACAAGCTCTCTGGGCTGCTGGGATGTACTGGCAGGTGCTTCCTTCTAATTTGGTCCCAGGTTAGAGGCACTGGAAAAGGTAAATTTTGTTCTAAGAAAACAAGTACTTTATAGCTGAAAGGATAGCTGAATAGAAAGACATGGCTGAAAGACAACTGTGGAAAAGGAGAAGTTTTATGTTACAGGTGATATTCAAATTTTAGCACAGACAACAAAGGTGTTGTAGCACCTAGTTCCCTTCCTCTGTCCTTTTGCAGCCAGCCTAACTGATGAGTTCAGTGTAGTACTGTGGAAGGTCCCAGAACTCTGTGAGACAGCAATCACAATGATGATAATACAAGTTGATTCTTGCAGCTTGATTCAGTCCAAATAATCCACAAATACAATCCTAAGAAGGATACCAGTCTCATCTTACTACAGTCAAATGAATTTCAATTTAAAAATTTCTGTTAAATTTTTTTTCCTATTTGTAGAACTTCTCAGTTCATTATTATACTCTTGACATTACTGGGAACTTGGATGAGTTCCGATTACAGTTTTCTTTTTCTGAATGACTCTTTTATTTGGAAAGATTTTATAAATTGTTTCTCTCTGCATGCGCTACAGCCCAATCTAGGATTTCATGCCTTTAGGTACCCCAAGGATTAATCATCAGTGCAAAAGGTTAGCTCAGAAAGATGCCAATACAAGGCATCTAATCAGGAAAGTGACTAAAATAGTAGCAGAAGTCCTGCAGCAGCGCAAGCACTCTCTGCACTGCTTCTGCCTCAGTGCTGTACTTGAGCTCACTCATGTCAGAACTGTTTGGATGAGCTGAGAAAACCCAGTGTGCAGCAGTCAGCTGGTAAAACGTCCCGGCTCGCTGGCCAGCAACCACCAGCAGCAGTGGGGCACTTGGCCCGGTAGCAGGGCTCCAGGCCAGCGCCTCAGGCCATCACCCAGAGGTGGATCTGGGGACGTTGCCAGATGAGGGACGAGGCTGACAAAAAGCTGCAAGCAGCAGAAAGAAGAGGGCGGACTCCAGCTGAGGTTAATCCAGGTTTAATAGAGCCCAGGGGAACCAGCAGGTGGAGACAAAGGAGGGGGGGAATTACACGAGATTTTAAGGGGTAGGAGATACAAGGGAGGAGCCGGTCCTTGGACCAATGGGGGTACAAAGGGGAGTGGGATCCAAGGGACTGACACCGGGAAAATACCAATAGGGACAATCCAGAGGAGGGGCCCGGCCCCCCAAGCCAATCACTCTGAGCCCTAGACAGAAGTTTCTGGCAAGAAAGGTGGTGGCAGGGAGTGACTGACAGGGCACCAGGGAGGGATCGAGGGAAGGATACATTTGGTTTCTAGGGTAACTGGGGAGGGGAGCACATGGATACATTGGTGGTCATGGAAACTGGGGTGGGGTTTGGGTAGGAGAAGTTGGGACAGAACCATAACAAAGTGGGGGAAGACACAACAAACCACTTAACAGAACAGACAAAACTTGACACACCACAACACCAGTGCTCAGTTCCAGTGGTTGGGAAAGCTTTCTATGCCTCAGCCTTTGCACTTGAAGCTGAAGAAATGGGAGGAGAAGCACAGTTTTAGCAGTCAGTAAAGGTCAAATGCACAGCACACACTTGGAGCAAGGAGGGCTCTTTCCCTCCAGGAAAAGCAGAAGGATTTTGTGCTAGATCAGGGAAATAATCTCTAGCTTTGTAAAGGGAGAATTTGAGTCTTCTCCAGACTTGTCGTGCAAGTGAATTCTGCTGTGAATTTGCATATGATCACTTGTGCTAAGGAGTTACAGGTCACTACAGGTTGCAAACATTATTTGCTTCCTGCCCTTGAATGCCACTGGCTATTAAGGCTGCTGTGCCTGGAAAGCTGACTTAGCCATTCAGGTGGACTGGCTGGTGGCTCACATGTTTAGTTTCTGACAACATTATTACCAAGTAGATTGGTACAACAATAACGGATAAATATAGCAGGATTAATCTCTGATCCAATAAGAAAAACAAAGGAGCAAGAGATCAAAGCATCACATATTCTAAAAACAAGAAGAAAATGGGCAGAAGAAGAGAATAAATCTATATACTACATGTAGTAGGATTTTGTAAATAAGAGACATTAATGTAAGTATAGAAATACATAGCATGTCAGGTGAAAGTAGATTTTGTTCAAAAATAGGTAGTTAAGAACTACATTTTGTCAGACTAAACCCAATATCTTGTTATGCATTAAAATGGATTTTTGTGCATAGGTGTTTACAAGCATTGTTCAGAAGTGGTTCTTGTCTTTTGTAGAGTGAGAAGTGAGATGAAGTGTGATAGTTAGAATTTACAAGGAAAAAGGAGAGGTTACAATGAAGCTGAATTGGCAACCCTGATTTTTATTTTAGCTATCTATACAAACGTATGAGTTCTACTAAAACAAGAAGAAAGATAAGCTGAATTTGAAACGATCATAGGGTTCATTGTTTGCCCATCCAAATGAAGTTGGAATGCAGCTTCAACTTGTCAGATTATGTTATAGAGGACATCCAAGATTCTATTATATTCTTATTAACTGTCCAGAACTTAATGAGCTCAATAGAGATAGATTGCTTAATAAGACCCTTCAAAGTGTATTTTTTCTGTCAGGAGATGGGGAAGTAATTTGAGCGATCTTACTGTCCAGGAGTTCAATTTTTTAATCACCTAGATGATGAAAAAAAACCCTTTCCCAAGAACATCTACAGGAGGTAGATTTTTCTGTTATACCATTTATATACTTGTATATATGCAGTAATTACACTCCATTTACTGGGTCATGGGAACTGACGTCTAACATTGAAGTGAAATGAATAACAATGAATTCAACTCTAATAGTTTTCCCATTACTCTGACCTTGCAAAACTACATTGTGATTTATTTTTTGTTGTATGAATTTACCTTTTGTCTTAGTAAACATCTGTGTTGGGCAGAATACAAAACAAAAATCAGATGGAAATTACTAAAGTGTTAACTGTGTTTTACACAGATCACTAATATGAGCTTTGTAAACCACTCATGCTCTGGTCAGGAGTGTTTCAGTTTATCAGCCTGTGAAACAGAATACAACAAACCTGAGCTCACTCTGTGGGCTCTTCCTGAATCTTGGCAGATCACACAAATTTGCAGTTGTGAACAAATCTATGTGGTATATGTTTCAGAGTCAGAAAGCTGTATCCAAAGTTGTGTGCATATTCCTTCTTCCATGACAGAAAATAGAGTGACTTTCCTGGTATCAAAGGCTCTCTTCTTACTTAGAAATAGTTAAAAAAATATATATTAAAAAAAAACCAAATCACCAAAATATTATTCTGAACCCCTTTAAGATAATAGACCTTGCAATAATAAACTACTGGGTGTCTTATGACAGAAACAATTTTTCTCTTGCCATTATAAAGCAAAAAGTCAGATAAAGCCTTGTCCTTGAAACATGCAATTTAGAGATAATTCATGATTGCACCAATTTTTTATATGGTTCTCCTTTGTTTTATGATGTCAGAAAAATTCAACAATTGTGTGTAGATAGAGATTAAATTTAGCATTAAGTGAAATTTAACCTTAAGTGAGACTGAAATTTTCCTGGGATTTTAACAAAGTTATGTTAATGATATTTAAATCTCCCAAATGACAGTGATATCATAAAGTCAGTTCATTTTTTGAAATTCAAACTTTTCATACCAAGCTGTTTGGGACAGATAATGATAACATCCTAGGCAGATCTATTCTTTACACACCTTCTGGACTCCAAATGGGAAAGTATGAAAACTAAGCACAGCTCACACACAAGATTCTGGTTAACACTTGAATCATCTTTGATCCTTTTATTTCAGAACACCTGGTAGATGAATATATCACTAGAGAAAGACACTCCTCCAACTTTACTGTAATTTGGAAGCGATTGTCCCAGGCAGAATGTCACAGTACCATCAGGGGATACCCCTGGGTGAAAGTTCACTTCAGACTGCAACCAAAGCCATGATGTTCACATTTTCTAGGCAACATGGTAAATTTCTGCTTTCCACAACAACATCATGTTTAGTCTCTTCTCAAAAGTCTTTTATTTTTTCTTTTTAAATTCAGAAGTGAGTGCTCTTTGGTTTTTTAAAGCACTTCATGATGAGACAATGCTCAACCCTTGACACTGATATTAGTCAAACAAAGTAATGATTGCCACAGACGACAAGACTAACCCAAGAACTATTCTTTCTAATCTATGCTAGAAAGTTTAAAACTGTCTACCAATCAAGCAGGCAAGATTTGAAGGCCAATCTGCTTTTCAGATTCTTGATATTACAACCTTTGTATTTTTTCTGTGGCCCAGCAAAGACCACGGTTGCTGTACTGGACAGCATTCCAAATCAGGCCCCCCAAAATCCTCCTGTGTGGCAGCGCTAAGGGCTGACCTGTGCATCTCTGCAAAAAGGCATAACATTTCACTATGCACTTATGACAATTATCCACTGGAACAAAATCTTTATGTGTCATCTAAGAAGCCCTAAGGATAAAAGTGGTAAGGTGTCCAACAGATGACTGTCAAAACTCAGGGTTCAATTGCTTCTTGTCAGAGTCTAATTTTATCTTACATTTTCTGTTATAATATCTAATCAAGCTCTAATGGCACAGAAAGTGCTTCCCCCACACACTTAAAGAGCTTTGTATCCTCTTTAGCCTCTCACAGGAGAGCTTTCAAGCCATATTTCATATGCATTTGCTATTTCCCCAAACCATTTGCTTCTATCAGAATAAATCTTTTGATTTTTGACTATTGATAGAACATGTTACCAAGTTACCTTTACTTTTTCTTGGATTTTGTTTTCCCTTTTTCTTCCCTGAAATATATATTACAGACAGTAGCAAGAAAAATAATTTTATTGGAGATTTTTCAGCTAAAATATTTATGCCTGGCAACACAACAATAGAAGGATTAATCCTCAAGTGGGATTAATTCTTCTGCCATGTACTTTACAGACACAGTAAGAGAGCTATTGCACCACAGAGTTTAAATTTAAAAAGGCAACCAAAAAAAGTCAAAGAATGAAAGAAATGAAAGAAAGTTTCTCTAATTTTAACAACAGGAAGCTTTGTCCAATGGGTATGAAAGAACCATTATGAATTTTCTAAAGATAGAACCTTCAATAATGAATAATACAAATTTGGGTGGCAAACTAATAAATTTTGATTGTAAAGGCAATAGTGTCAAACCTTATAATTGTGGTACTAGGAAAAATAAGGGTGTTTTTTTAAGGTTGAAGTAGTATCTGGTATTGATAATTTGGATTATTACTCATGTAAATAATTATTTGGATGTGTTTGGTGCTTAGAAGAGCAATGAGGTGATTCCTTTATTTTGTAATATATTATGTTTCAAATATCTGAGATATAAACTATGAAATAGTATTCAAGCCCAATCTGTATAGGAATGAATAAAATAATAAATGCCAGATATAAAGAATGAAGTAGGCAATGAAAGTAAATGTAAAAAATTATATAAAATAAAGAGAAAAAATAACATTTTGAATAATTTTTCCTTTTTATTTTTAAATTAAAAAGGTGCCCAGAGTGCATGAAAATATTGTTTAGAAAGTTATTTATAAAGTGCATTTTTTAGTATGGAGAAGACAATATTAAGGACTTAAGTTCTTCAATTAAAAAAAGAAATCTAATTTTAAAAAAGAGAAAAGTTTTCAAGGAAAATGTTCAAGGAAAGGAAAAATGTACAAATATGGCCAAACATTAGGTCAGACTGCAGGGGAATCATACAGAATCTGTTTTAGGAGATTTTTTAAAAAACATAAAATCAAACAATCATCTGAGAGGTAAGGGTATTATTGACACTGTTTAAAAAAATTATTTATTTAAATTCTTCATAGTTCTCTCAATCTCTGATTGCATTTCTTTGCCAGAACAAGGAACTTACAGATGAAAGGAAAAACTGAGGGCAGTGGTAACAAGAAGGCAAATGGAGAGTCTAAATGCTGGTCAGATATCCCAGGATAAATGTTTAGTTCTACAGATGAAGTTCCCATACAGGAATCTTTCTTGCTTTCTTTTTCTATAATAGTTTCCCAAGTGACTCTGAAAAATTGATGGCACAGGTTTTGAGTGAGGTTGCAGTTTACTCCTGCCAGTCTTGACTGCACATGTACAATCACATGTCCAGAGTTACAGATATTTCACCAGCATTCGTGTCTCTCTTCTGCAAATCTGACAAATGCAGATGCAGGTCTCTGTTGGGTTTCTGTGGCAAGGTTTTGGTAGTGAGGGAGCTACGGAGGTGACTTCTCTGGGAAGGTGTCAGAAGCTTCCCACATACCTACCAGAGCCAGTGCCAGCCAGCTCCAAGGTCTCTCTGCTGCTGGCCAAGGTCAGAACCATCAGCAACCATCAGCACCTTTGGAATATCGAGTTTAAGGAGGAAACAGCTGCAGAGGAGCAACTGCAGCCTGAGAGAGGAGTGAGAATATGTGGAGCAGCTCTCCAGAAACCAAGTTCAGAAGTGGGAGGAGGTGCTCCAGGCACCAGAGCAGAGATTCCCTTGCTCTCCAGGGAGGTGAGCAGGGCAGCAGATTGCCAGTGTTTGATCCTGGTCAGAAACAAAGACCCACAGAGGTAAGCAGGGCAGCAGATTGCCAGTGTTTGATCCTGGTCAGAAACAAAGACCCACAGAGCCTCATCCTGGTGGGATGGGGGAGAGGATGATAAAAGTGAGAACTTGTGCATTGAGACAAAGACAGTTTAATTGATAAAGCAAAAGTCATGTGTACAAGCAAAGCAAAACAGGGAATTCATTCACCCCTTCCTATGGTCAGACAGGTGTTTAACCAATCCCAGGAAAGCTGGGCTCCAACACATGGTGGTTTGGGAAGACAAACACTGTATCTCCAAATGTCATGTCCTTTCTCCTCAGGGGGGTAGGTAGAGAAGTTGGGACTGAAATTGAAGACTAGGAATTGTTTTTATCTATCATTATCCTCCTTTGAGTGTCAAAAAATTAATTCCCCTGAATTTACAGTTTTGCCCTTGACAATAATTGAATAATCTCCTTGTCATTATCTTGACCCATGAATTTTTCACTGTATTTTTCTCCTCCTATCCAGAGACAAGTGTCTAGGTGGGCACTTGGTGTTCAGCCAAAGTCAGTCCACCAAAAATTCACTGAAGTCCCTGCAAGTAATAAAGAATTCTCCTTTCAACAGAGTTGTTATAGCTGAGTCTTAAACTGACCAACCCTTTGCAGAGCTCAGAACATGTGTCTTCAACAGACCTTGTATCACTGATTATCTGCAGGGAATAAAATTTAGTGTTTTTGGAGAAGATCATATAAATGCAGGAGTTTTCAAATGAAAGTCTGACAGTTTTGAAGCCTACAAGTATATTTTACCAAGCTTTTAAAAACTAAATTCAATGTTGGACCAATGGTAATGAAATGCTTCTATTATTTCTACAAAGAGTCTCAGCTTGAAAACTTGAGACAGTTTGGGCTTGTGCAGTGATCTGTTTTGAAATTCTGAAAAGATGGGGCTGCATTCATTCCCAAGCGAGTTGTCAGAAAAGCTTCAAACAAAGTTTTTTGTTGTGCTGAGGCAACAGTAATCTTAGCTTTACTTTTTTTCTGACTAACCTGCCTCCCAAAGAGATCTCAAGGTCCAGAAAATACATGAAAATAATTGGTGGGTTGTAAGGAAAAACCATATTCCACCACACTGCACCTCCAGAGAAAGAGTGTTGTCTGCAAAGTTTAGTACTGAGCTGAAGCTGTGTTTCATCTAATTGTGGAGGAAAAGACAAGTTAGCAGAAAAGAATGTGTGTCTGATAATCATATGGACAGTCTGAAGGGTCTTTTATCTGGGTCTGTGGATTCCCATATCTGTATGCTGTTGAGGTGGTAGTTAGAATTTTGATTACAGAATAAAGCACCTCCAGAAAGTGCTATATGCAAATAGTGAAGAGCATGGGTCAAAGTTTTATGCTTCCTGGGACTGCCTAGCATATTAACAGGTCTAGGGAAAAATGACTGTGGTTAAAAATTAATGGCACACTGACAAGTATGATTTAAACCTATCCAAATCTAAATCAGTCAGCCCCAGTAAAATCTTCAAATCCTTAAGAGGTAACCCATAGCCAGTGGTGTCAAAAAGTGCTATGAGGATTGAGAAATTAATCTGCATTTCTCTCACATATCAGATTTGTCCTTGTGTGAAAAGTAAGTGAGGGATTTTGTTGCCCTTGTGTCTTTTATTTAACCTCCATTAGCACTGCATGTAGTAAAACGCCACTGTGTTAAATAAACATTACTTCTTTGAAAAACAAATTAGATTGCAAATAATATGTTAAGAGCTGACTGAATTCTTTCTACCCATTCAGTTGAGATAAATCTCCTTTTTCTTCTGTCAAGCAGTTGTTGCCTGGAACTTCCTTATGTTCATCAGAAAGTTGCATAAATCATTTTTAGACACTGGACTAACTGGAAATTGATTGCTTCTTCTGACTGGCATTTATGGTGCAGCCAGGTCATCATAATACCATGGCACTGCATCTGTTTGCTAAGTAGGTGAACAGAAACTTCCATAATTGGAAAGCAACAAGGGAGTTATAGTTATTTACAGAGAAAATGCTGGGAAGTTTTGAAGCTCTTCAGCTGCTGTCCATATGTTAATCAATCATCTGACCTTACACAATACAGCAAACCAATCTTGATTCAATTATTAATGAAAGTCCTTTCTGAAAGTTCTCTGCCACCTCTGTATATATAAAAAAAACATTGATGGCACTGTGCAATACAAAGATTGCAGCGATAAATCAGGCTGTGGAATGAATGGCAACAGCCATATCTGCCTCTAGATCCAAAATGTCATCTATTTTGTTATTTTCTTTATGGTAGCATGCTGTATGTGTTAAGTGCTTTGCTTTCAGGAAGGACAGACGAAGATCCTATTTAAAGGAGTTCAAGTTGAGGACAGGCCAGTAATAAAAAGATTAAGGAGAAAAGAGGCAATAGTAGATGATTCATACAAATATCAGTTCAACACTTTGCTGCAAAAGTGTTGGGCTTTTTTGTTTTTTAACAGAAGTTTAAAGGTGGAGTGGAGAGAGGTGCTTGCTGGTAACTTCCAAACACTTCAGTTACATTAGAAGTTATTTTACTGGCTGATTCATTGTAATTTTAACCTGTAATCACAGCCTATTCCCAATTGTTGCATCGCTATTCACTAATTGCAAACTGGAAATCACTGGCTTCTGTCGGAGATTTAGGCTGGTGTATTTTAATCCTGTTCTGGTTTGGATATGTTTTCTAGCTGCTTCCTAACCAACATTAGAGATCTGCTTCAGAGTGGATGCACAGTTCTGAGGTATTTCAACTTTCTCCAATTTCTTTGCTTTGATTTGGTTTGCAAAATTATTTTGGTACATAGGAAGCAGACTTAAGCCAGAAGGCAATAAATGAGAAATTTCTGTCCACATAGGTGAATAAAGTTTGCTGTCCCCTAATGGAGAACAGAGGGAAAGAAATAATTTCCAGTCAGTGAGACAGCTTTGAAATATCCAGAGGGTATGCTTGGATCATGGGGCCAGAGTAAATTTATCTGAAGCACACCCCTGAATCACTCCAAATTACTTCCTAACATAAGCACTTCCTTTCTTTGTCCAGTATGGCTTCAGGTAGCTTAATTGCTCTTGTTTACTTAATGCATACATTCAATTAATAGTGCTTGATGAAGATGGAAAGGTAGAAAAGATATTAAATTTACTTATATAAAGTGCTTTGAAAACTTTGGAAATTAGTCTTGTAAAATGGCAAATCATTACCACTTGAAATAAATGCCTTATTCTCTTGAATTCCAATGAGGTAAATAATATAGCTATTTTACCATTAAATATTCAAAAGCATTTAGTATTTCTTAATAAAGAAAGCAATAAGAAAGAAAGAAGGAGTGCAAGTAAGCTACTGCAATGCCTAGGGCAGCTCCAGGGTTAGGCAAAGAGCTAGTGTGCAAGAAATCTCATTATGAAGAAAAACAATATTTGCATTTTTACTGTTTCTTTTGTTCAGTGTTATAATTTAAAAAAGGGTAATCTATCAGTATTAGATATCTGATTTGGAAATTTAATTTAAATTGGTTTCTCTTTCCTATTCAGTTCACCCATTTTTTACTGGATTTTATAATAGCATAATCATGTAGGAAGAAAAGGGCAAAACTGGGTAATTATATGCACAATTATTTTTAAAATACAGTAACAATAGCAAGGATGAGCTGAAAAGTGCTCATACACTTTTATAGCATAAAGCATAGTACATATGTTAGAAACAATCAGAGGATTAATATTAATGAACAAAAGATACCTCCTTAATATTCTAGATAACAAAAGACACATGGATAGATATTGGGGGTGTTTATATATATATACATATATAAAGATATACATGGTTACCAAAGAAATTGCAGTGCAGGTTGGCTTCTTGCTCCCTTTCCCAGAATATGTTGTGAGCACAGAATCAGTGTCTGCTACAGATCTCCCCCTCCAGCCACCTCAAACACTCATAAGAGGCACTGAACCAGCAACCTTCAGGCTCCAGAACAAAAAGAAGCTGCTTTATCTTGACCCAAAGAACCAATACATGTGGTGCTGTCAAAGAAAAGGTGCTGCTCAAGTGTGTCACATTTATCACAGCTATTCTTTCCTGATCCAGGTGATCCCATCAGTGCTTGGAAGCCTCACATGAGACTCTATTTGTCATTTCAATTTGTATAACCAAAAAAAAATTCTTATGTTTTTTCCACAAATTGGAAATAAACCACTGCTTAGTTGTACATCCAGAGAGGAGACTGAAAAAAACCCATCTAAAGCATTAATTCAGTGGAAACCTGAAGATAGGACTGGATTTTAGCCAGAGCCTTGCATTCTTCACTTTTATATTGTAATCTGACTTTCAGTAGAGGATAATTATTTCACTGGACATCAATCTTTACCACATCCAGAAAGACACTGAATTTTAATGGATGAAAAGGAAGGGGGGGGGGGGGGGTTCAGTTCTTCTACTGCTTGGCCCAAAATATGCTCTAAAATATGTAAGCCATGATAATTCTTTGTAATCAGACAGCCAGTTATATTAGTCATCTGAGGCTTAAAGCAAAGCAAAAAATTTAAATAGCACATTGATTCCTAAATACATTAATTTTAGAATTTTTTATTGTATAATGTAAAAAAAAAGAATTTAAAAGTTCACAAAACTTAATTTCAAAGTGATGAATTTCACTTTGCTGAACTATAATAAGAATGGATTTACTGTAGGTCCTTTTCATGCCCAAATAATGTATTTTTTTTTTCCGGGAAGTGTATTGCCTTACAAGAGAATAAAAATAAGATCTTTCTGCAAGTTAGTACTTATTGAAGGCTTCTTAGAAGAGTAAATTGTTCTAGATTGACATGAATGCTTACAGAGTTAAAGATCAAAAGTTTCTTCCTTACAGAGAGATTTCCCCATTAGTTTTAGTGACAAAAGAATCCCTTTCATTCTGTAAAGGGTATGTTTAGTTGATCCAAATAACCTACTCAAAATATCCCAAGGGAGAACACTAATTAAAAAGTGATGTAAATATGTTGTTTCAACAAATAGGAACAGAATAAAGCTTCTACCACCCACATAAATGTCTAAATAGAATTGAGCATATTCTCCCTTTCCCTGTGATCAGATAATATTTAAGTATTTTAGTTGCTCAAGATATTTCCAAGTTTTTAATGCCATTTTCAAATTATTGAAAGATTTTTTAAATTCATTTAATTCTCAGTTTCTCAGAAACTGAGATATTTTGCAATAAATACTGCATGAGAAACTTCATAGCTAATCAACCTGGGGACCCTGTGTCTTAAAGTTTACTTTTATTCTAATTCAGCAATAAGACTAAGACTAGGAATAATTTAGAGAAGGAACATCAGAGGCACATTTATTAGATAAACATATGCATGCACATATATGTCTGTGTGCTCCTATGTTTCCAAACTCAATTCAGTTTTGTCCTCCTTCAACACTGCAAGTATTATACTAAAACTATTGACTGTCTTATTAAGTAAAATTTTAACGTTTCCTGCATGAAGTACCTTTAGAGCAGAGTTCTGCTTTGCTATACTCCTTGTTGGAAGTTTAGTTAAATTTTACCAATCTTTTCTCAGATTTTCTGAAGTAATGGACCAGCTGCTTTCAGATCAATGTTTTCCCACTGTGACCTTTGGCAGATGTGATTGTTTCCACAGAGGTGCCGTTGTTTTCAAACCCCCTTTACTTTCAACTCCTGATACTTCAGTCTGGGGAAGAAAGAAAAGCAGTTGTCACTATTGTTTTCCAGGACTGAGGAATGAGAAGAGGGGGAGTGGTGAGAGTTAGTCATCATTTGGAGCTGATAGGAGGGAAATGTTATGTACAAGTGGGAGTTCCTCATGTGAGTACAGGGAATGTCATCGGCAGGCCTGGAGTAGGGGTGACATATTGGTGAGTTTACTAAAACTTGGAAAGAGGGAAATTTCACAGTGAATGGGGTATAATGAATATCTTCCTGCCTTTGGGATTATTAGCCAAACTTTAATTCACCTAATCAAACTCCTACACACAGGCTCATCAAAGAGAGATCATAATGAGGGGAAGATAAAAATTCATTGTTTCCCCAAACCGAAGTCTTCCCCCAAAGGAAAAGCAAACTGGAAAATCTAGGTTTTTTGGAGCTTTTGGAGCTGGCAGTACCGTGAGAGAGTATAAGGACCATTAGTAAGCACATCAAGGCAAGAGCTGCAGTAATGGCAATTATGCTCAAGACATCTGGTTCTGTTAACCAGCCAACTTTTCTAACTTCCTGTAAAAAAACAGAAAAAAATAAAATCTTGGTGACTCCAGAACTGACCCTTACTCATACCTTTCCCAGAATTTTACTTATCCATATTGTCTAAATTTGAGAAGTTTCTTGAAGGACACCAATTTATCTTTTATTCTGGCAAAAGCTGCACCCCATCAAAGCAGTTCCCTTGGTCTCAACAAGCTGAGGAACTCCTTATTTTCTGAACAAGATGAGAAAGAGAGGAGACATGAGTAAAAGCAACATGGAGGGACAAGACAAAACAACGGAGTAAAGGAGATTGTAATCATCATTAAGCATCTCTATACAGACGTGCTTGCCCTAATATTATAGATCCCCTTTTACTGTCACATTCTCAGACACATCCTACTGAAAAGAAATCAGAAATTACTGGCTTATCACCTCCCAAAGAGCACAACAAAGTCACACAAGAATTTGTAACATGTTTATAGCTCTTTTCAAAGGAAATATCTGATTGCATAGAGAAGACTATTCTTACGGCCCACTTCACCTCAGAATACACAGAGGGTTGTGGAGATGTTGACAAGTTTGGATATTAGGAACTGTATTCTTTTAATGCACAGCTCTAATATAGAGAAACAGAAAAACAAATCCAAATTGTAACCAGCTTTCTCTCCTCTGCTCATTCCATTACAAGGCTCATAAATTGCCTAAGCATTCACTTTGCAGCCAGGTGTGACCTAAGATCTTCAATACATTTCTAATGATCTTTTTGCTTAGCTTGAATATTAAAGAATGATGCACTGAAATTTTCATTATAATGTGCAATGAAGACATTTTCAAGGATAAAAGTTTTCTGGTTGTTTATTGTAAGGTATTGTTCTGTGAGTTCCGGTTAGAGTGCCACTTTATGTACCACACTCAAAAATATATCAGCTTGCTTAATGACCTTTATTCTTTAGGAGGTCTCCTAAGTTATCCCAAGGCATTTTTACAATAATATGGCAATTACGTATCATAAAAATAGACCTGTAAATGTTTCAGTTGCATTCTTTGTTTTGTTTTATTTGAACTGTCTTCTTTTGGTGATTGTGATACTTATTTCTAATTGTAAAATAAAATAAAATAAAATAAAAATTTACATTAAATGTAATCTGCATAAGGATTCACATAGACCATATTTTGAACTTTTCTTACATACTGGGAAATATTCAGTGTTATACGGTGGAAAAAATTAATCTCATTAGGATTCAGGTAATTTGGTTCAAATTCTTCTAGTATTGTAGACAATCTACTGGATAAGATTACAATAATAAAAGGACTCCAAGTATTTGTAAGTTTTCCACTCCTTTCAAAATAGTAAAAAATTAAGTCTACACTAAAGACTTCGCCTATTTTTCTAATCTCTTTTCTTCATGAACTTGAACATATTTTCTTATATGATTTAGAAGATAAGTAATATGATATAAAAACAATGTAAAAGTAAGTATGTAACTATATATATGTGCATATTTATAAAAATTCACTTTGGAAACTCTCTTGCTTTCAACTCCACAGTCAAGTATATGTTAAACAAATTGCAGATTTTGTTGGTGGTGTTAGGTCCAACATTCCTGGCTTTCTCTTTTCTTCTCGTTGAGTTAGTTTAAGAGTTCCTTCAATACATTTAATAAAACATCCAGTGTTACTCTTTCCTGGATCTTACTACACTATCATGCCAAAATAGAGGGAGCAGTCAGCCTTCTGATAGTCTTTGTAATTTGCAAATTGCAAAAAGTCCTTGTAAATTGTCTGAGGGATGCACTTGAAAACGTCCTTCAAGGTATAACTTAAATGCCTGAATCAGATTAAAAGCTCTCATTTTTTTCTCTTTTCTTTCTCTACATGGACATAATGCCTTTGGTTCATAGTGTCCAGCTGTCTAAAATTTAGTTTTTCTAACTTGGCCTTACAGTTTGTTTGCATTTCTGAGACAACAATTGCATGACAGAAGGAGATGGTGATGGAATTTCAGACCTCTGAGCAGTTAGTTTTGGAAGCCCATGGAATTCTGTTAGACCCTGTAAGGCTTGGAACAAAAGCAAATAGAATATCCATGTTTAAAAAGGACATAAAGAAGAACTGTAGAAATGGAGATCAGTCAATCAGCTTTATTAATTTCCTAGAAAAATAATGCACAAGGATAATCAGACAATTTGTAGGCACCTGGGTAATAACAAAGTGGTGAATAACTGCCAGTGTAACTTGTATCAAAGCTATACAGATTTTATTTTTTCATAGCAGGGTAACAGAATTTATGGGAGGAGGAGAGGCAGTCATGCTAACATTTTTGTATGAATCAATTGACATATATTTTCATTTTTTGGACTGGTCTTGGTTTGTTTTCTCTCATGCAGCATTCTTAAAAGTTTGATATGGAAACATCATTTGCATTGTATTAGTGTAGCGTAGGTGCAAAGATGTTTGAAAGCTGAATATAAAGAACAGTTTTCAATAGTTCATATGCAGAACATTAGGTTGTACCAAAATAGTCCCTGCCAAGATATATCTTGAGTGGAACTCATCAGTATTTTTATGAATAAACATTAGAACAAAGAGTAGATGTATTAAATCTGTCAGTAACTGAGGTCAAAGGGAATGTCACTATATTGGGATATGCAAATAAAGCCCAAAATTATCTTAATACAGGAGAGAGAACTCTCAGGAAAAAAAAATACAACATTTGGTAGGAACAAGTGCAAGATGATATTCTCAAATGAGAATGATCTAGCATATGAATAGGGGATGAGAGAGAACTGACTGAGATAATGCTACAAAAATGGATTTGGGGACTCTAGGGAATAAAAATCTGAATTTTATTTAAAATTTAGAAAGAAATCAGATTTCTTTCTGAGGATATAAAAACATAAGTATCATCTCCAGAACTCCTGATTAAATCTTTTCACTTTTCTTGGCAGAGGTGAGAATTTCATCAGGTTCTCTAAGTGGCACTATGCTTCAGTGGCTTTAGTTAATATCCTGTTATAAAAGCTTTCATGACTTTATTTCAGTTACTATGCTTTCTTTTACCAACTGTTATTATTTTTCTTATGGTAAGGTGATTATTTTTAAGGTTTTTAGTTTGGCTGGTTTGGGGGGAAGGGCTGTGAGGGTTGTTTTGTTTTGGGGCTTTTTTGTTTGTTCTGTTTAGTTGGTTTTTTGTTTCTTTTGGTTTGGTTTGGTTTTTTATGTGTTGGGTTTTGTTTGGTTTTTTTTTAGGTTTTAGATTGTTTTGTTTTCTTTGTGGGGGATGGTTGGTTGGTTGGTTGGTTGGTCAGTTGTTTTTTTGGTTTTTTTTTTTCCCCACTATTTTGTCTGCAATGGCCTAGCACTATTTTTAGCCATAGCTTTTATTTCAGAGTCAGGATTCATGCAAGTTTGCTTCCTAGTGTCTTGCTCTCTCTTTTGCTCTCTTGATGTTAATAAGAAAGGGGGAGAAATGTGTCTTATCAAAAAAGGATTTCCTCTTACCAGCAGAAGTTCATGCATTGATTTGTCTCAGAAAAGACTAATTAAAACTTACAAACTGCTTTAGCTGTGAACTTTAAATTCATGTCTTGAGGAAAATCTGCTTGCATACCCACAAGACTGTTTCTTCATGATATACAAATACCAGTGTATCATTCTTTTGGGTCTGAGGAAATCAATAAATTTAATGGCTTTTTACCATTTCTGCCAAAAATACATAAGGATATTTATTGTGTATTCCCACCCCATAGAATGAGGTACATTCTTCTATCACCTCTTAAGTCCTTGGATCTTTGAAAGGCAGAACAGATGGAGTCATTTACTCTCTGAGGAGCCATATAATAATTTTAAGACTGAGTTTGAGTTCTGCATATATATATATATTTATACATTCAACCTTTTTACAGTACTTCTTTAACACTCTAATCACTTGACTATGACTCTTGAGAGACTACTACGAAAACCTTCTCTGGGTTAGATCAGCTTCAAGCCCACCATTTATAATGCGCAAATAACTTTCATAACAGATTTCTCTCCTTTCTGAAATAATTGGATATTGATGTCAAGAAGATATGACATATACCATAGCTTTTCACTCATCAGGGTTCCTTGAAAGCTTTCAAACTCCACTTCTCTAACATGAGCTATTCAATAGTCTAAACATAATGAGGTGAATAGTATTTGCTAAAAAGTCATAAAGGCTGATACTTTTGCAGTGTTGAAAACAGTGGGAATATAAATAAAAAATGCTATGGTTTGTGGCTATGTTTATTTTAATTACAAAGCAGTGCCAAGGTTTTCTTTCTTGCCTTAAAGCCAAATGGCAAAATTACAGCACATTCATTTTACTAATCTCTCTTAGCCTCTGAAATAGAGTGGCCACATGCAATGTGCCTAATGAGAATGATTCCTGGCCCAGGCTGCCTTCTCAAATACACCTGTTATTTGAAAGCACTGGTTGGCCTGAGTTAAAGTAATTTCAGTATTTATCCTCCCTATTGATGACTGAGTTCCAGTGCAAGGGCCTGTCCTCTCACACTAATTTGCTCTTCTGAGAAACTGAGATGGATGGAAATTTGGTTAGCTGGCTGGATATGGAACTAGAAATAATTTGCCTTTGACACTGAAAAAGATACTTTGGTTTTGTTAAATTGTTTAGTTAATAAATTCATCTGACATATTGATTTCCTGGTTTAGAATGTGTTTATCTGAAATCACATGTGCAGGCTAGGCTGTTTTCACACCACAGATTTTGTTAAGATACTATAAGATCCCTTAAATAGAATTAGCTATCCCAACATTCTGCGCATGGTAAGACCATAGATTTAAATGAATATGTAAATTGCAGCTTGTGAATTGAATTATAGAAAGACGTTATAAACACTCATTCCTTGTCACTTTGCCCAAGATTTATCTTTAGCATCTGCTGCTCATTTGCTCTGCCAGGCCAAGGACTTTGTGGATATGAAAAGAGTACTATGGTTCTTCCTTTGTATTGCTGTTATTGTGGATTTCTACTGTTAAGATTCCTAAATTTTAGTAAGAACTTTAATATGGTAATTGCAATTAACTAAACAAACTAAAATGTGGTACTCCTCCTGTAATTTGAGACATTCAAATATTGCTGTGTTCAATCCTTCTTTTCAAAACACACTGAATTCACAAATGTTACTCTAGATTTTGTACTGCATTTATTTGCTGACACTGGACTGAAGACATGAATTTTCTCAAACATAGATTCAAAAGTTTTTTTTAAAGTTATCATGTTTTACCTTCAATGATATTTTGACACAGCTAATATGCTTTTGGCAAAGGACAAAACACTAAGAAAATCTTTTTATTGATATTTAATTGAAGCATTCCTCCAGGAACTTTTGTTGATGAAAGGCAAGCCAGGCTTTACATTCTGTTTCTGTAGCAAATTCTACAACTATACAGTTAAACCTGTAATTGCCATACATTCTAAACTGTTGGTTCTTTTTTCCCTCAAGCTTGAAGATACTGCTTTTAATCCTGAGAAAAAGAAGAAGCAGAGGGCTTCTTTTCTCTTTTCTTCTGTCTCTTTTCTTTTTCCCCTGTCCTTCTCCTTCTCCTTCTCCTTCTCCTTCTCCTTCTCCTTCTCCTTCTCCTTCTCCTTCTCCTTCTCCTTCTCCTTCTCCTTCTCCTTCTCCTTCTCCTTCTCCTTCTCCTTCTCCTTCTCCTTCTCCTTCTCCTTCTCCTTCTCCTTCTCCTTCTCCTTCTCCTTCTCCTTCTCTTCTCCTTCTCCTTCTCCTTCTCCTTCTCCTTCTCCTTCTCCTTCTCCTTCTCCTTCTCCTTCTCCTTCTCCTCTTCCTCCTCCTCCTTCCAAGTGTGCTGTACAATTGAAGTGATAGGTTTCTTCTGTTTCTTTCTGCAATATGCTCATTTTGCTCTTCACCTTTATTTCACACTTTCAGAGTAGAGAAATAAGATTACCTTTCTCTTTGTTATACTGGATATTATTTCACCAAACAGAAAGCTTCCCAATAACTCCAGTGCAGCACTTTTGCACTCTACCTGCTTGAACAGAGATTCACCAGTTGAAGAAGCTCTTTTCTATTGTCACAGACACATGCACATTCCCTGAAATATTAGCACTGCTGATCTAAATATTATATTGCAGTTCTCTAGAGCCCTCTTTAAACATATTGCTTCCTTTTAAAAGGAGAATATAAATGCAGAATTCTAATATCTGTGATCCACCAACTAGTGAAATCAGAGAAAAAAGGAGGATTCTGGTCCCTATTTTTATTTTACAAAACCTTTCCAAGAAAAAGACAAGAAATGGCTTGTTCTTCTGGGCCCATGAATTCTGGGGGTTTAGGCTATGTTTAAAATCTGAGGGGAAAAGTTCAATGATCCAGAACAACTGTTGTTTTCCACAATATCCTGGTATGTCTGACTAAGCTCAGGTTTCCTGGGTCCTGGGCAAGCATTCCAGCCACCCGCGTAATGCTTGGAGAGCATATGGCAGCACTGCCAAGAGCAGCAGCTTCCAAGAAAACAGTACTCTTGCTCTTTCTGCATAATAAAGACAAGAAAATGCATCATAAAACTTAAGGCTTCTAATCTTCCTTTACAAACATGAAAGAATGAAATTAATCTTTTGGCCATGTTTATACTCTAGGCATCTAGTCTAAGCAGGTTATCAGGCTTCTCTTCATGGTGAAAAATAAGAATTAAATGCCATCAGAAGTCAGTCCATCCCTCGTCAAATAGTTGGAACAAATGATCTACTATAAATTTTTATCTCTCCAAGACAGAGCTTAGGACACTTAACTTTAATTAAAAAATCAGCCTTGAGAGACCTAAACTTAAGAAAGACAAGTCTCACTTTTACAGAGATTGAATTAATAACATGAATATGTACTTTAGGGTACTATTAGGGTGGGATGATATAAAATTAAATCTTTTTAATGGTTTGCATAAGTTTCTTGCCCCCTAAGTTTCCCTCTTTCTTGTGATGTTAAGATGTTGTAAATGCATGGTCTAGAGCTGCAGAATTTTGCAGCCACTGGAGGCTAGAGCAGACTCGTGAGGTTGCTGCCATGTATTCAATATTTTTCATTTTAATTGGTTATCAAGGAAAATTGGATTTCCTGAATAAGAATGATTTGTTGTCTTCATTGGGGCTCACTGAATAGGTATATAATTGTCAAGAATAGGTTTGTGTTCTGTCTCTAGAAAAAATTAGTCTGCTCAAGTCTCATTTCTCTCTGTTACTTTTGTAGGTTTTATCATATACTAATCCTCCAATACATTTTAATTGTGATCTGGCTCTGAATTCACCACATTAACTAAAGGCTCCAGATTTTTAAGCTTTACAAAACCTGTGATTTTAATTTCAAGGTTGCATCATCAGCATTTCTGAACAGTTACATGATATCCAATAACGAATCAACTCCAGGAACAATTTGTCTTCCATATCATCAAACTCTTTTATAGGCTCACATCACAAAGGAATGCTGTGTGCTTTTCAGATCGTCAGCACTTGCTGTGATTGAGAAGTGGATGATATTGTAATCTCTGTCAGAGTCAATGGGCAGCTGAAGTTGTTTTTTGAACTCCAAATACTCCTTTGATGTTAGTTTCTTAAGTGAAAACTTAGAAAAGGAAATTGCTATTGTAAGCATCTTTTTGACTCATATAATCTGTTTTTATTGGTATATGTTGTCTGGAAGGTTTGTACTCTGGATTTAAGTGCAATCAGTTTTCCCTTCAAAAGTGTCTGTTTTTTGTTTGTGTATTGAACTCTCTGCTCAACAAAGAAAAGATTAACTTTTCCACATTACTGGAAAAGCTTTCTTTTCAATTACACTCAAGCAACAGCTCCACTTCTAGTATTTCACATGATGTAACAACTTATTGATGTTCCTTTTCTGATAAATTGTGTATTAAGTGATGAGAGACACCCAAAGTCACATGCTCTGCCAAATTGTCAAATTCTACCTGATAATAGTCCATCATTTTTATTAAAAACAAAAACAAAAGCAAAAACTCATTTTATTTCTTTGGCTCTTCAGAAGCATTTCTGCATGATAAAGATATGCAATCATAACCATGACCATGACCTTCTTCTTATAAAAATTAAGGAAATGTATTATGCATTTTGCTTGCTGCTTCTTTTTTCTTCTTTTAATAATTCATCTAGAAACTGTTATAGGAGGGACTAACATGATTTATGCAATGAAATTATACTTTTATTAAGATATTTAAATCTATTTTTTTCACAAAGTATGTATATATAGGTATATCTTCATGAGAACTAATATTTAATTTCCTGTTATCTAGCTGCCTCTAGATACATCTATATGAGCAAATTAAACAGAGAGAAGATGGTGGCTCAGATATTGGATGTTAATCATTCCCAGTATTAAATTGTCCTTTGTCTAGTTTCAGATTATTTCCAAGAGTCCTCACCTGAATAATCCCCAGGCATGCTTTGAAACACAGCATAGATCAGACATTTACAAAAGGTAATTTGGATAGTGCCAGCCTGTTTTGGGCACATAATTATACCACACTAGTTGAACTCCAGGCCTTCAGAGTTCAGTTCTAATTTGTAAGATTTTGTGCTCAGTAAGTTTGCTTTGGTTACCCAGACCAATATTTGCTGATACCTGAGATGTTCCACCAGGCATTGACCAGCCCTCAGAGCTCTAAAAGGACATGGAACACCCCTGGATCCTCTGCTGCATCTGTGAGCAGCCAGGACACATTCCATATAATCTAGTGTAGCTCAAATGATGTTAGATATTTAGGTGAGGCCAACTGAATCAAGACTTACACCTCTTCAGAGTGAGCTGAAAAGCTGTCTAGGTTCCATTAATGATGATGCTGCAAGAGTCTCAGATGGCACCAGACTACTGTGTTTGGCCTATTGAATGTGTTCTAGGAAGCTTAAGTATTTTTTCTTAGGCTTTCATAGAGTTTGGGACAGTTTAAAAATGACTAAATTTAAGGTGCCTTTTCAGGAAAGGAATATATATTTGTAGGTTGGTATGAAGGCCATTATGAGTTGTCTGTTTTGTCATGAAATGGCATAAATCTTACAAGTACTATTCCTGTCCAGCAAATATATTCTGTGCAATTCATTCAGAAATAGGTGCCTATTCTGCAGATATTCAGTCATTAGTCTACTTATTGCATATCAGTATAATGACTTTCTTTCCAAGAGTACAGGCACAGGAATACAGACAGCATTACTAAGCTGCTTGTTTTGCCATATCACCTGCAATCATATTAATGTAGCCAGATGTTATTTATATGCATGTATATCTTCTGCTTGCTTTGGGAATTCACCTGTCCTGCCACAGGTACTCATGACTACTTTTGATGACAAGGTCAATTGCTGCTTGCAAGACCTGACACTTCCTTGCAGATTCTTTTTTGCATTTACCCACAGTTTTCCACTTGTGTGACAGCATGTGAGTATTGTGCTTGTGCCTTTTTCAATCCTTAGATATTTTTCAGCTTCTCTACTAACTGCAGTGGCTCTGTTGCCAGCTGCTCCAATAGAGGTGCAATCATAAACTGGTTGTTATATTGTCTACTTGGGTTTGTTGCTTTTTTGCTAATGTCAGCATGGGATTGAATTGGAAGTTTTCCGGCAGTTTCTGGCTCCTTTATACACAAAATGTTCCTGTCTTTTCTCATTTCTTCATGTAAGTGAGGAAATGTGTTAGGTTGCATTAGGCTCTCCACAGCTGTTTGCAACTTTATTTAGTTCAAATTAAGCATGGGATCTTCTGCTATCTTATGGGTAGGTGAATATCAAACACATGGGTCTTTGACTTACTATTTTTACCCTCTTCAGCTGGCAATTCCAAGAAATTATTGTCCACATTCTCAACTGTAAAAATTTCACTTGTATCTTCTAGGATTCCTGCTCAACCCATACCACTCTAAAGTCTGACAAACCTGAGAATAAAAAGAGATAATGTTTATGTTAAATATATCTTCCTTAAATTCTGAAATGTTCCAAAAGAACCTTCCTGTCCACATTTTGGTCTCAGTCTCTCACAGGTCTCCATCCTTTATTTCAATGACTCATGGAAACCAGTATTACGGAGATCCCTGTCTTTCTGTCTTTCTCTTTTTACCCCATCTGACTTTCTCATAAATGGGTATAATCAGGAACCATCATTCACCTATTCCCTTATCTTAGCCTTAAGGAAGCAACTAAAATCCAGTGCTTCCTGTACACCCTCTGCATCTTTGCTTTAAAAAGAAAATGAGTCCTTCCTCCTGCTGGGTTCCTATCCCCATCTACCCATTTTATGGTGAGTAAAAATAGGCCTCCTTGAATCCCCTATCTCATCTCATCTCATCTGTATTGAAATTGCCATCTCATCTGTACTGAAATAATTCCTATGTTTGGAATATTTTATTTCATTCCTCATTAACAAATATTTTCATGATTCTGTGAATGACTGTATTATTATCTTGAAAGTATTATGCCTATACAAATGTATAGAGACAGATACAGTGTAAATTTGAAATTACTTGCAACTAGAAACAGGATAAGGTGGATAGCGTATGATTAACTCTAGCCCAGAATATGAACCCTGAGGACAGTAGGTACCTTCCTATTGTATAATGTCTGTTTTCTGTTAACTACCCCAAATTTCCTTCCTCTTCCTGTTTGGTTGGTTTGTTTGATTTTTTTCTCATATTTCCAGGGAGAAAAGTTTGTATTTTTAGCTCCACTTGACAGCAACTAGAGTTATCACAAAATCATAAAGTTTGGGAAAGGGCCTCAGAGACAGTGCTTAATGCTGGTTGTATGCCAGGCAGGTAACTCCAACACGGAAAAGAGCACCCCTGGAGAGATGCATGATAGACTGGGTGAGGGTGAGAATTCCCATGTTGTCTCATATCTGGGTCTTCAGATACCACTTTACATGTAAGAGGCCATTGCCTGTGAGTGCCCATTGCATTCCTGTTTCCTCATATTTCAAAAGTATATTTCGGTTTTTAAGATTCAACTCTATAAGCCTTACTTTTAGTTTGACCTTTTCCAGAGCCCACACCATGTCATCTTCCACCTAATTAGCTATTTCTTCAGAGATATTTTGTGAGTGTGTCTCACTTCTCAGTTTTAGACTCTAAGCCTGATTTGATGAGCTAATGATCCTATTAGTAGACTCAGCATGGTAGTGACATTTTCAGGAAGAGTATATAGGAAAAGATTGGGAAATAGTTTGTGCTTCTTACACATTACTTATTTTCTTCATGTTCCATCCTTCAAAGAATCTGCATGATGGCATTTAAGGATAAATAGAATAAAAATATTTTATAACTGGGTGGCAACATTCTGCTGATTCTCAGTTTGCTTGGGAAAACTGCTCTTGAGGTCGGCATGTCTTGCTTCATTCCTAATTACCCAAGGAGTTTTTGGGTGTTTTTACTGTTTAGAAAATTTTGCTGTATTTGTTTTCATTTGAACTAAATTGTGACTGGAAATGTTTTTCTTATCTCCTATTATGCCAATTTTTGACACCAATTTTTATGAAAAAAGTCAGGCTCTGACTTTCTAGCACAGCAGCTAGGCTGTGGCTTGAGCAGCTCAGAACACAATTGGTATTCAGGGATATGTTTCCAAATTTTAACTATTAGTTCTGCAATTAGAGTGAGACAGTTTCCCTGTGGAAGATAGGAGTAGAAACCAGAAGCTACAGGCAATAGAAAGATCTGGAGATAAGTACCAGAAATATTTACTGCTTTGATGAGAGCTGTGATTTTAATCAGTCTTCTACCACAGTGGACAAAATTCCACTTCTGAGCAGTGGTGGGGATATAGAGTGGGTACAATGCTTAGTGGGGTACTGTGCGTGAGCAGAGCTCACAGAAAGCATGATGTAACATTCTCATGGTTTGCAGATATGAGAATTGCAGCTGGATATTTCCTGTTCAAAAATACTAATATACTACCAACTGCTGTTATCAATGTTATCAGAAAACCTAGTAAGTAACAAACATCTTATGTTAAATCCTTATGTTTACAGTTTCATCTGATCATGATTTTTCCTAATTACTACAGTGATTGGAAGGAGTACAGTCATAATGCAAACATATTTTAACAACAAAAATAATCTTAATCTGAATCTAAACTAGAACAAAGCACTGATGGACTTAGAAGATTAATTAATTGTCCAGTGTTTTCAAGTGCCTGGCAATGCTGATTGAGTAAAAGACACTGGCTTATGACAGACCCAGCTTTCCCTGTCTCTAATGCAACCGTGATTCCTGCATAGTACCAAGCATCACAAAGAATTGGTATTATGATTATACGCTTTCAATTCCAAAGGACTTTTTAAGTTTCTGACATTACTGACTATATTTATTAGTCTTCTATTTTAAAGTCAATAGTGCAATATAAAAAAAAAAAATGAAGTACTTTCCTCTACTTTCTTTAAGACGAACCTATTTAGATATTTCAAAAAACTGATTGAAAAAGAACATAATCTTTTAATGGTCTAGTTCTCTTAGAAGACCTCATCTTGTCTAAAATTACATTTTTCTCCTTTTTGTAGTCTTTATGTCTTACAGTGCACTGATAAATTTGTAGAGTTGTATTCAGACTGTTCCCCAGACAGCTTGTTTACAAGCACTTTAATATGACTGACTATGTACTTCATCTTTTGGACTTGCACTTTGCCTATCCTCTGTGCTGCTTCAGTGTCTCATGAGCAAATAGAAGTCTGTGTAAAAACAAGACAAAACAACAGCAACAACAAAACCCCAACAAAACCTCACTTCTTTACTTGTCTCTTTTTTTTTTTAATCTTAAACCTATTTTCTACACCTTTTCCCTTGAATTTTCTTTAGCTCTTGGTCTAATAATGCACACTTGCTAGATTTACTCTTTGGAATAGTACTTAAGGTCTTCTCAGTTCACTTGTCTTTTCACATAATTTGCTTCTATTGTATGTTTCTCTTCCAGAACACCTAGAGAGCTCTTTGACCTTTTATTTCACTCTTCTTTTCAACCTGAATTCTTTCACACATGAACTCGTTATTACCTGGCACAATGCTAACATTCATAGAAGCATCTAATAGAATGACTTGGGAGGGGACCTTAAAAATCATCTCGTTCCAACCCCTCGCCACGGGCAAGATTGCCACCCACTAGATCAGTTTGCTCAGGGCCACATCCAGCCTGGCCTTAAACACTTCCAGGGATGGTGCAGCCATGACTTCTCTGCACTACATCCTCCAGTGACTCATCACCCTCACAGTAAAGAATTTCTGTCTAACCTGTAGCCTTAATCTCTCTTCTTTCAGTTTAAAACTATTCCCTCTTGTCCTATCACTATCTGCCTGTGCAAAAAGTTGTTCTTCATCTTTCACATAAGTTCCCTTTAAGTGATGAGATGTCCTCAAGCTTCTGTTCTCCAGGATGAACTTCCTCAGTCTGTCTTCATAGCAGAGGTGCTACAGCCCCCTGATCACCTTTGTGACCTCCTCTGCCTCTGCTCTAAGAGATCCATGTCTGTCCTAGTTTGGAGGGCTCCAGAGCTGGGCGTAGCACTCCAGGTGCCAGACAAGGGCAGAGCAGAGGGGCAGAATCCCTCCCCTGATGTGCTGGCCATGCTGCTGTTGATGCAGCCCTGGATGCAGTTGGCCTTGGTCTGGAAATGCACATTGCCAGGTCATGCTCAGGATTTCCTCCACCAGAATCTCCCAAATCCTTCTCCACAGGGCTGATCTCAATGAGTTCATTACTCAGTCTCTACTGATGTCTGGGACTGCCCCAGCTCTTGTGCAGCAGCCTGGACTTTGGACTGGTTGAATCTCCTTAGATGCACGTGGGTCCTGCTTATCAAGCTTGTCCAAGTCCCCTGGATGGCATCGCTTCCTTCTGTTGTGACAACTGCACATCTCAGCTTGGTGTCATCTGCAAATTTGCTGTCATCATGTTTCTCCAATTCTTTGCTTTTTTCTTCTACTCTTCTCCATTCCATCCCAAAACTGTAGCACTGCAAGGAATTTTTTGACCCTAGTGCAGGAAAGACCGAATTATCTGCTATCATCTCTGCAATATTTACGCAATTATTTTCAATACTTTATGAAATTAAATATGGATTAAACATTATTTAATGGACTAATAAAATTGTCACATCTTAAGAAAAGATGAAGTAATTCTTCTTTGTTTAGTTATTAAATCTCTTTCTGTATCTATGCTTTTCAGTCAGTGGGAATGGGCATTTAGGAAAGGGGAAGTATGACAAAGTGTGGAAGATTTGCTGTTGATAAGCTCTATAGCATTTTATTTCATATTTCAGATAAAGTAGATATATCTCCATGCAACTTTGCAGCCAATTTTACCAAGACATACTTCCAAATATTTTTTTAATTTACTTGTGTTATACACTATGATATAGTCTTTGTACAACCTACTGAAGGTTTACACTGTTGTGTTTTCATTTTCCTTCTACCCTCTTTGTTCTTGAAGCATTCAAATTATGTTCAACATTCTTGCAATGTAAAAGAAAGCAGATTTAGTTTTTCTAAATATCTATTTCTTCTCTTCTAAGTACTGACACACCACATCACGTTTATCAATTTTGTCTTACAGTGTAAATGAAAAAAAAGTCAGAGAGCATGGTCTTTACTTTTACCACTCTTCTAGCTGTTCCATTACTTAGCATGTTATGTGGATGGAATCTTGAGAAAATTTGTTAAGATTATTAACAAATAGTTGTAAAATCAATCCTTCCATGGTGCTTTTCAATTATGTAATTATCTTATTCATTCTCTCTTCATTTTCATAAATGATGCCTCTTCATATACTATTCTAGATGTATTTGTCTAACCATAGTGCTTCAAAATTTTGATTGTAGACTGGAACCCCTTTGTGCTCGATGCTGAATGCATATGGATCAATAAGGAAGCAAAACTGTCTCTGCTATGAAAAATATAACAATAAGATGAAAGACAACATATTGACACAAACAGATGGGATTAAAAGACAAAAGGAGACTAATTTTCCCTATTTTATGAGTATTACCTGACTTTACAATTTTTATTTTGAGAATGTGTATTTTATTTTGAATTGACTCATGTCTGAGAAACAGACATTTTTAAATACTGCATTGATTTTACATTTAAAAAAATATAACTAGTTGTTGCTTATGCTTTTAAATCTACAGGTATGAACTCAGATACACCATAAGAAAAACTTATTCATTAAGAGGACATTGTCCATTGTCATAATTGGCATAGTGTTTGCTGCATTTTGCATGTGTGTCTCCAGCTAATGACTTTCTGGTCTATGCCATTCTACTAAGGGGACAGGAATAAGCCAAATTTTGGTCTATACTTGAGCTACTTAGTAAAAACAGACATATTTGCATGTGTCTTTTAAATGCTATTGTATTTCACAGTATTATTTTTTGTTGGAGATACCTTAAGCCTGTTTTATCTTAATATTTTTCTGAATTTGAAAGCACACTATAATTCTTACTTTTAGACCACTACTTCTAGTTCTGTGTATGCTTTTAGACTTGTATTCTTGGGCTCAATATGGTTAAAGTCATGGCCTGGTTTTTGGCAGCAGAGGGGCCACACAGGTGGTTTCTGTGAGAAGGTGCTGGAAGCTTCTACCATGCCCAGAAAAGCCATTCCTGACGGCTCTGTGGATGGACCTGCTGCTGGCCAAGCCTGGGCCTACCAGACAGGCTGCTAGCATCCCTGTGGTAACATATTTAAGAGGAAAATAAAAAATGTTGGGTATGCATTTTCTCTAGCCAGAGAAGAGGAGGAGGTGAGAGCATACGTGAAGGAAACAAATGGAGACACCAAGGTCAGTGCAGAAGGAGGGGCAGGAGGTGCTCCAGGTGCTGGAGCCAAGATTCCTCTGCAGGCCATGGTGAGATCATGGTGAAGCTGCTGTGCCCCTGCAGCCTGTGGGTCCATGAGGAATGCAGAGATCCATGCACAGCCCCTGGGGATCCATGGGAAATGCAGAGATCCACCTGCAGCCCCTGGGGATCCATGGGAAATGCAGAGATCCACCTGCAGCCCCTGGGGATCCATGGGGGATCCAGAGACCCACCAACAGCCCGTGGGGGAAGTGCCCACGCCAGAGCGCCAACACCAGTGACAATTCACAAACATTGCTCCTCTGAATTCTGTACAGACCACACTTAGGAAATTGCCATTAGGATGGACTGTGTGATCCTTGTCATGCTTCTGATCAAGGTGAGGAAGGACGAGGAAGTGGTGAGTGTAACTCTGAGGAAATGCAATCTGTTTTAAGCACTGATTATTATAGAAATAGCACAGATAACTGGCTCATTTGGACATCCCTGCATGAGTACTCAGTGTGGATGGTTCCTCTCAGGCAAAGTATGTGCTGGGGAGGGCTGGGAAAGGAGCAAGGTCAGATCTAAGTGTAGAGCTTCCTCACAAGTAGTTTTTTTAGATATGGGAAATTTTAAGTGAGTGTTATAGTCTGTTTGCTATCCACATTAAATCAAAAGCATATCTTTGCTTTGTATGGCTAGAGTTAGCTCTTGGATACTGCAGCTGCTTACAGCAATTGGTGTTCCTGTCAATTTTCCAAATAATTCGTGCCATTAAATTGATGAGACTGTCATCTCCACTGGTTGATGGCAGAGGACTTGGCTCTTGAGCAGCTGTATTAATCCAATTTGAGTTTTTCACAGTTTGTGAGATCCCTGTCCCTATGGCCTATCTACCAGGAGTTAAAATGGTTCCCTGGAAACCCATCTCTGCAGTCAGTTAAACCCAAGATGTTTGAAACGAGACAGTTGGGCTCAATGAATTGCATGTTTCTGTGTACCTTTATTTTGTCAGGGCTTATTTGACTAGCTGTACACGTTGGCAGCTGCTGGCAGACAAACACCTTATCAGTGGTCTAAACAGTTTGATTGTTTTAACAGTGAAAAATAGATTGTACTTGATGCATTTTTCAAGTGTTTCAAACTAAACTCTCCACACTACAGAAATGTGCCTGATGCTTTCACAAAACCTATATGCAGTAATTGAAAATATTCATCATCATTCCCCATTTCCTTTCTCATCTCAGTTCTGTATTGTTCTGTAAAGATTTTGTTATCAGAGATAATGTGGTGTTTTGGATACAAATAATGATAGAAAGAATTATATGGAAATCTGTTATCAATTTCAAAAAGCTGGGATACCTCATTTTAATGGGAAACAAAAATTTGAGCCCGGATCTCCTATAGCCCAAGCAAAGTTCAAATCCAGATTGTGGTGCATGACCACAAGCATTCCTATAAAATTCTATTTTAAGACAGCTGGTTTAATAACTCATGTTTCCTTCAAATAAGGAAATAAAACATATTTAAATTAATTAAAATTACTGAGGCATTCTCTACTTTGCTTCATCCACAGTCTGTTTGGCCTGTGTCACAATTAGGGAGTAACAGTACTGTAAATTTGCCAAAACACCTCCAAAACAATTTCATCATCTACAACTGCTTTAATGCCCTTATGAGAACCACTGCTTCCCCACCAAAACTGGTGCTTTAGAAGGAAAGATGCCATACACTAGGTCAAGTTAGGAGCTGGAGATCCCTCTCTGTAAAACACACCAGAGTCATCAGTGCAGACAGATGAACATTGAAGTATCTGAAGGTGTGTCAGAAAAGATACTTGAGAACAGAAATCTATCAGCCCGGAAAAAATTATTGTCTCACCCCTTCAAGCCAAACTCTCGGTGATGGTAGGTGTGCTTAAGCTGTAGTCCTGCCATCTGTGCTATAAAGTTATCAAAAATGGTATGTTGCTAAAACATGGTCTTTCTTTCTGTTAAAAAAAAAAATGAGCAGGCTTGAATTTATGCCATTCACTTAAAATTACCTCAAAGTGTTAATCCTCTGTTGTTCTTTGATTTGTAAAATTCTAAGGGTTTCTCAGATATCTCCAGCAAGCTATTGGCTTTTTTGTTTGCTTTGTTTTGACCTTACCAGCGAGATTTCTTAGAGAAATAAAATTTGTGATCATATTGTATGTCTATCTCTCCCTTCCTTCTGCTTGTCCATAATTTTTTAACCTGTCCACCAAGTGCAATGAACTTTGGCATAGACACAGTAATTTCAAAGATGCTCTGTTCCTAGACATATTGTGAAAGCATGCATCTAAATACTTGAGAGAGAACATACAGCTGTCTGCAGTATGACCTCAGCCCTTGTCAAACAGCAGGAAATACACACAGGACTGCATTTAAAACTTCAACCATCAGATCAATTTTGTGTCGAAGTCATATCTTCCTAGATAGCCCTGGAAACAACTCCATAGGAAATGAAAATATATGGTGTAACTTGTTCATGGAAATATTGGTTTTACATTTAAAAATGATGGAATTGCCTCCAGCTGGGACGTTGGCCTCAGCAGCATTTACAAAAATCATCAACCTTAGGCCATGGGAAACAGTATACTGAGGGGAGACACCAGGTGAGCCAGGCCACAGTGGGAAGAGTGGGGTTGTGGGAATTAGTAGTATGCTAATAGAACCATCCTATATTTGGTCAAGTTTCTGGTTCTTGTTCTCAGTCGGTTTGGTGCCTATTAGAAATAAGGTTGTGTTCTGAGTTCATGTTTGTGATTGGACCTTTGTCCTTGGATGCCCCTACACCTGGCTGTGTTTGCCATGCCCACGGGTCTTTGGATCCTGCCCACTGTACTCTGTGGTTTCCATGTTTGTCATTTTTGTTATTAAAGTTTTTATTTTCTGGGCAGAACCATTGCTCCCATCCCTTATTTTGCAAGCTTCCTCTGGCCAAGCCTAATAAAGGGGTCACAGTGAACTCCAGATTGTGATAAAAAATGTTTTTTTAAAAAACATTTCCGTTGTACCTTTCACTGTATTACAGTTTTTAAAATACCTAGCGCTACATTTCTCATTTTACATTCTCACTCTTTTCTTTTTTCTTTTCTCAATAAACTTAGAAATAAATACTCAGTTCATGCTCAACAGCTGCATATGGCTCTGTGGAAGCCATAGAATGAGTTTTTCCTTGCATTTTTTGGCTTCTGAAGTGTCTGAACACTTACATTCTCTTGCCTTTCCTACATTAGCACTAAGGGAGCTGTTTTGGAGATTAACTTTACCATCTGATGTCCTGTTTTCTATAAACTATCCTGAATCACCTTTACGAGATCTGTGCCATGCTGTGAACCTAAGTGTTGCAATCTGGACAGCAATTTGCCTTCTAAGCCACAGCCAAAGTTTTCAAGTTAATAGCATATAATTAATGAAGAGGAAATACTTCTATCTTGCGCTGAGTTAACTTTTTTTCTAGACTGTGAATTCATAATGGAGAGCCAACAAAACTCAGGGAATAAAAGCCCAAAAGGAAGTAAAGAAAATTAAGGTCAAGAATTGTGCTCAGTGCAGATGGAGTATATCTTCATAGAAAACATCCTGAGGCAATCTACTCAACAGGCCACCCCATCTGATGAAGTATATCATTGTCCTGAATTTCAATCTGACAAGTTTGTTTTTAAGTCTCTTGTTTATGCTTTAGTACTTGAAGACTAAGGAAGGATCACACTGGGCTTCTTCATCTACCTTTATTTATTGATCATGCATATGAAAAAGAGAGCAGGCAGTCACCCTTACGACACTGAGTGAAGTACCAAGCTCAATATGTGGGAAAGGATTTTACACAAATTGCAGAATAATGAGAAAGAGATATCCATAATAAAATATCTTTTACTGTAGCTAAGCATCAAAACACCTACAGAGTGGGGTGGGCTCTTTATATGCATCTACAGTGCGTCACTCGTTTCTTTGTTGCCAAAACACGACTCTGTTCCTTCTAACCAAACTTGCACAGAAGCAGCTGTTCCCAAACCACCCTTGTGACATAATTCCATTCTATGTCTGAAGTCATTATCATGGTCCTGTTGCCATGACAACAAAACATTCTCTGTTCCTAATGCATATGTCTAAGAAACAATTAGAGAAGTACCAGTATCCCCAAATTGACTTTCATTAGAATAGTTCAAAAATTAGTCTCTAATACTATATATTAGGGGAAAGTTTGTGATAAATCTCTTCTTTAATAAATTATTCCAGACAGAAGGAGTTTGTTTCAGCTATATTCCCCCTTTATAGTTCTTAACGTTTTAGTTGAACCTAAGAAAAATATGTGAAATCAACAATTCTATTCATACTGCTTCAGAACATGCAATTATCACATTTAATCAGGAAGTCTTAAAAGGAAAGTGAACATTTCTTGCTAAATGCCTTGCTTCTCCTTCTGAATATTTTAAAATGTTCAGATCTAGAAAGCTGCTTTAAGTTCCTATTGCAATAATTTTTTTTCACCTTGCATTAGAGTGCTAAGAGGGGAGTTCACTACAGGATGCATCTGATTATTACAAACCTATCCTGTCAGAAAAATGGGGATCGTTTGCCACTAAGTTTTCAAGCCTCATTCCACATAAACTTTATCCTAACTAAATTTTAACAATATGATTTTCAGATTTTTTTATCTCATCTTTTCTTCTAGTTCTTTATACTAATTTACAGTTTGATGGTGATAATAGAGACAATACAAGGAAATAGTTTTAAGGTTGGTAGGACTATTACCCTTCCAGGGACGTTCTGCCAAGCCAGTGGGTCCTTTCCAGTCCTGCATTCCTGTACAATTACAATGTTTTTTACCTAGCATCATATGGAAGGAGAAAATGTTTGGGATTGTGGGCTTTATATATGTAACCAGACATTTCAGATTCATCAAATAAAAAAAATATTCTTCAAACAGTATTTGTTGTACAATCAATCCTGCCAAAGTTGCTGGTTCTGTGTTACTCCATTACTTTTCTGAACCTTGTATTTGACAGGTGTCACTTTAACAACATGCAGTTGTCATTTCACAGAGCAGGATGCATAACTGACTAGAAACTAATTTCTTGTTTATTTAAAAACATGTTCCATGTGAAATATTTTTGTTCCTTTTTGTAAGTGGAAAAAGCTATCATTCAAAAACAAGTATTAAAAAAAAAGTTCACTGCTTCAAAAACATTTTAACAAATTATAAGATAAAAACACAAAGACCCCCCCCCAACAGTATATCTTTCTTTTATTTTTACATACAATAACAATAATAATGGTAATAATAGCTATTGCAATTCAATGTACTGTTCAAACTGCATTACTTTATATTCTCGCTCAGTGGCTGAAAAAATCACAACTGCTAGATTTGGTAGAGTTGAAAAATTATAGTATTACGGGCTGATTTCTTCCTACCTCAGTAATTTCTCTAAGATGCAATTAGATGAAGAAATGAGGTCTTCACAAAGAAAATGGGGCAATTCGTAAATACCCCTCAGCAAAACTGGTTATTGCACGTGTGTGATAAAAATCCTTCCTCAGCTGAGAGATGGTGGATCTAAGTTCTGTCTCACTTTGTAGCTGAAATGTGCATCACTCTGGTATAGATTCAGCCCATAAAATCAGCACCCATAATGGCATAGAGAAAATCCATGTGTTCTTGAGACATCCCAAGAAATCCCAAAAAGGATGACCCATTTTTTCAGAATTTTGCCATTTTTGGTGACACAGGAATTTCCAAAATAAGGACTAGTTCAAAAGATCTAGTGACCCCAGAAATCTATCCACAGCCTAAAAAGAAGAGATCTGTGTACCATGATCATATCCAACCACTCTGAACTCATCACTGAAATCAGATTCTTCAGGACAGATCATCTGGTGGGAAATGACATGGAACCTTCACAGTTATTCAAAGATATATGAGGTTGTGTACATGCAACATTTGAGGAAAAGTAATTCTTTAGATACTATCAACCACTTTTTCAAATTTTGTGAAATCTGAGAGTCCGTCTTTTGAATGCATTAAGACCTTTGCCAGAGGGTGCATTTAAAGTCCTCTAAGAACATGTCACCTGAGTAAATTCACTCAGGTGACACTGATCAGTTTGACATAAAAATTCCACTCTGATCATCTTCTTTAAAGACTCTATCTTGCACTAGATTTCAGAAGGTTTATAGAAGATTAGGATTTGTATACAAAACAATCTTTGACTGCTTGTTCCAGGGCTGGATAAATGGCATCATGTCCCTCGTAAGTTTTATAGGCACACTACTCATCAAGGGACTCACCTAAGTAAAGAATCTTCTTTACTTACAGTTCCTGCTGTGCGTGGCTTAGAACTATTTCTAAGATATGAGCATTAGGATTCATCTTTTCTCTCTCCTTGTACTTCCCTCTTACCTAATTCAGACACCTGACCACTCAATATTTTCCGTGTACTATATTATTAGCTTATGGACTGTATTTGGAGGCTGAACAGATGTTTTGGGATAACACACATGTGTTACCCACAGAAGAGCTAAAACTGAGTGTTAAATATCCAGACAAATAAATCTACAGATACTTTTTTTCCTTCTTCTTTTATGACAGGCAATAGAAAACATATGAAACATAATTACAGCAAAAATATTAGCAAGGCTGCTTCAGACAGTCCCCTGATTATATATGAGTAGACCACAATGCTGCAACTTGTATAATCTTCATTTTTATTCTTTTATTAAAGATGCAGTTAAGCTTAACAAGCAATGAGTCTCTTTGTATTTGTTGTGGGTGCTTGAGAATGAAAAAATTGGGTCTGTGGCTGGTAGCAGGGAAGATGAGTGTTTCTGCTGAAATTCTTGCTGGATTATTAATTTACACAGCTGGTGTTCCTTTCTCCTGGGGATGTGGAAGACTAAAGAGCAGGGCATTTAAATGCCGTTGACTATGTCTATTTTAGCAAGTAGTATAGAGCAAAAGAAGGCCACTGGATCAAAGCAACTAAAACCACAGACCACATGTGGATCATGTGTTTCCAGCAGAGAAGCTGTGGATGCCCCAACCCCTGGAAGTGTTCAAGGCCAGGTTGGAAGGGGCTTTGAGCAACCTGTTCTAGTAGACGGTGTCTCTACCTGTGGCAGGGGGATTGGAACTAGATGATCTTTAAGTCTCTTCCAACCCAAGCCATTCAATGATTTTATGATATATAAACATTTCATTATGTTAATGTCAGCCTGGAAAAAATATTCACAAATTTTGGTTCAAATCTGTCTGAAGGATCAGTGTTTGGGACTTCATGTCCTCATTGGGGGTCCAAATATACTTTTTGTGCACCTGAAAATGATCTCCCACTTCTGTTTCCTCAGACAGAACACTTGCTCACATGCACCAAATAATCTCTGAAATGGAAATTATGCAATAGATGTGATTTCTGGAGTTTTGTGTCAGAACTACATTATTGCTCCATCCTAAAAACTAATACCAGTCCAACTTTTTATGAATATATTTTATTTACTGATCTAGGAAGAGCTGCAGCTGGTATTCTCTCAGGACAACCACAAAAATATTGCTCCTTTTTCCAACTTTTTCAGTAGAGATATTCCTACTGGTCAGAGCACAGTCCCCTCTGGCAATTTGGAAATGATACTTAACAACAACATTGAATGGTAGAATAATGTTCAAGATATGAATGATGAGGGGACAGAAGTGTGCCTAGGGTAAGCAAATAGTTTCAGTGCCTGCTTCTCCTATACTGAATATGCTTTGAAGAATTTATACTTTTCAGTAGCTCTTGTAATGATAGATTTTATTTCCTAATCATTCTGATGTCTCTTTCTTCTGCTTCTTGGTAGGTCTGTTCTAGTTCCCAGAGCAGTCAAGCTGGATGGCTCTTTGTCAGAAGAGTTCTACATAAGCCTTTACTAAATGCAACCTACATGGATAGAATATAAACTTTGGATAACTCACTTCATCAAAGTAAACCAAAGAAGTGTTTTTAAAGGAGCAAGCACCTTTATTGTTGTAATTATTATTACTAGTAGTAGTAGTAGTAGTAGATCATTTTATATGGTGTTTGTACAGATTACTGCAACATTTTATTGTGAGTTTAGAAATTTGTAATAAGAATGACAATAAATTCCTGGAAATTTTTTTACTCTTGTGCTTTGAACATGACTTTTTACCAAGTCCTTCAGGCACATTAGGTAACAAAAGTCTCAGTGTCAACAACATGAAACCATAAACCCTGCAACGAATTTATGGTGGGCAGTACCCAAAGATATAAGTTATATCAGATTACTCTTCAAAGGTGGTTATGTGTTTATTTGCTTTATAATAAAATCTAAGTTCTTTACTAATTCCCTTTGAAATATTCACAGAATTTTAATGTGAAACATTTATAAAGGAAGTCTGAAATTTTTAAAAGTGTCTGCAAAATGTATCACAAGACAACTATTGAGACCAATGCAACCTCAATTGAGAGAGGAATTGTGTCAAAGAATTTTACACGGGATACAGATTTGTTCCTGTGCATTTCCACCTGATATTTCTGCAGGTCACTAAGAAAATTTCAAAAGTGGGGCAAGAATAGAATCACAGAGATTGTCATTTTCCTCATCTGGGGAAAAATTGATGGTGATGGGGGCAGAAAAATGAAATCAAGAAGATTTTGGGTTGGTTTTTTTTTTTTTTTTTTTGTTTCCTGTCTTTTCCTTCCCATTTCATCATCCTTCAGAGACAAAGCTTGGAAAATTCATGGAAACTACTAGGTGAATAAAAGATGAGCTAAATTCCCAATTGAAAGTGTGGATGAGATGTGAGAACTAAAGTGATGAGGGACTTGGAGCAACAGGCTTACAAGTACCTATGCTGAGTCCATGGAGATGGCGAACACAGGAAACAACCCCCTTTGATGCTGGAGGTAAAATATTTTCAGATAAAGATGATGAGAAGGAGCATAGGATTTATTGTACTGAACCAGGTAAGTTTGGTATTCCTTCTCCTTTCCTGAGTCTCACATTTTTTGCTGCCTTCAGAAGTAACCAGTGTCTGGTGCTTGAAGGGAGGTTGAAGAAAAGCCCTTAATGAACTTAGCTAGTTGCATGAAAAAGAAGGCAGAGAAGAGAATATCTTCTTGACCCCTGCAGCTATCAATTTACCCTCAGAAGCATAACAATGGATTACTTTAATATTCATATTTTTGTTATTACTCACAAAATTATTCAGCCCCTTAAAAATCTTTCATATTTGACTTAATAATCTCCTGCTGAAGTTAATTCCAAGGGATGACAGCATGCTGTGAAAAGTATTCTCTTTCACATTTTTTGATGCACTTTTATGTTCCATTTATTTCATTGCATATCCTTTATTGATTTATTATGTCATAAGGTTAAAAGTAGGGTCTTATCATTCTGCACTTCATAAAAATAAAGAACAGACCATTCAATTTTCCTATGTGAAATAAAACTCAAGCTATTTTCATTTAGTATATATATTGGAGAGTTGAGTTTCTCTACTTTCTGTACCTGCAAATAGAGAACCTAAGGATGTCAAAGATGTTTATGTGATATATTCTACATATACGATTTTTCTATATATTTTCTATTATCAATAAGTTGATTCCTAAAGAAATTTCAGGAGCACCTCAGATATTAATGTAGAAAATAAGCCTTACCTATCAATTAGTTTTTGGGATTAATCATCCCCACGTTTGAGCTTTACTTCAGAATATCACATGGAAATAAGAATGGGAAATACCACATTTTTAGACAAAAAAGGGAACACTGTGTTTATTCTGCCATATGTACAACTTCATCAAGAAATTCCTATTTTTATGTTAAGCTCTACATTCTAAAGGATCTGAAATCCTTATACCATGATTCATAGAATTAATTAGAGGCAACTACATTTATTTCTGTGTACGTTGGACCGAGATTCTTTCAGCATGTTTTTAGATTACACGCAATCTTGATTCATAGATCATCACATTTTCTAGTACAAAGTGGAAATAAAAGTCAAGAAATGTACACCCAAACATTCCAAAGCACCACTTCAGTAATACTTTATAACGTGTGGAATCTTACTGCTGGGAAGAATCCCCAGAAATGTACATCCCCATATTTGTATATTGACAAATACAATCTTAATTAACCTTTAGCACAAGTAGCTGATGAAGGTACTTTGCCGTGGAATCATATCCTGAGTATCTATATTGATTCAGGTAAGCACAGATTTTTTTTTTTCTTTTCCTCTTCTAAATTGAAACTAAATTGTATTTACCCACTATCTATATTCCTATAGGCAACTCTCTGGTAAGAATGGGAGCTGTGCTGTAGATTTTAGCCTCCAGGTCATTGTGGTCAGTCAAACAGACTGAGTGACTGCAGAGGAGTTCCAACTTCCTTCTATCTGTCCTGCTAGCTTTTCCCAGGGCATCACTATCTAAGAAAAAAAACACAGCCTGTGTTTTTATGTAGCATTATATTTCTCTCTCAACATTGAAATGTGTCTGTAGCTGCACAAGATGATGAGAAAGGGAAGACTGGAAGGAGGTGGAAAGGGCTTTAACAAAGCTTCTTGCTCCTTCTCATTTTCACAGCTTTTTGCATTTCAGAGGCACAGCAGTGTGTCAAATGGGTCTTCAGGAGAGAAGCTGCATGCTTCTCCCTGCTCCTCATGCTTGCCTACTTCCTCTCTGTAAAGAGGAGAAAAACTCTCCTAAACCCCAACTCCTATACCCTAGTCACTTCAGTTTGGGTTCTTTGTATTCCCAGTATGCTGGAGGTCTGCAAATCTGAAGTAGTTCCATTTGTGCACATGCAAGCAAGATGGAGTGCAAGAAACTGAATTTTTCTCAGCCTGTCTCTGCATCAACTGTCTGCAGAACACTTCTATTTAACATACCTTCTGAGAAGGCTGGGCCTGCACAAAGTGGAATTGGAGATGTTAATCTTTTTTTTTATATAGTGTGGAAAGAATTGATGTATGTTTTAGAGATCTGGGTTTCCTTCAACAACACATCTTTGAATGAGATGTGTTGGTACATTTGCTCAGTACCTCCAGATGTTCATCCAGGTGAGCAGGTTTCTGTTTAAGCAATAGAAGTGTTTCCACTGTTGACCAGCCCCTGTAATCAGTTCAGGGCTCCATCTGCTGCTGGGTACAAGCCTGGTATTTTTAAAGCATTCAGTCATTAAATAGGTCACTCAGGTTCAATTTCTTTTTCTGTTTGATGAAGGGTATTACCTGTGAAATGTTTTATGTTCATAAAAAACTAAAGAAGCTTTTGCTCTGTTTTCCTCTTTGAAGCTGTGTCTGTGTGTATAAATGATTGCAAGGGTCTCTGGCCTGAGAAGGGAAAAAGAATAGTGGTGTAACTGCACCTCAGTGCTGAGTAGCGCTGCCTCAGAGAAAGAAGGCTGGAGTGTTGGAATGTTTCTATGTCCAATCATCACTTTATTCTGTCACAGGATTGGCCCTGGGAGCAGAAACTGATATTTTCCAGCTGGCTGGTGAATGAGTGTCTTTGTGCTGCCTCTTTACAGAGGGTTATTTTGAGGTTGTCGAGAGCCCCTATTCACTGCAGTGGGTACCTGCATGCCCACCAGAAGTGCTGGATGTCACAGAGCATTGGGGGTTGCATTGATGAAGCTTTTAGGCATTTAAGAATTAAATTGGATCCAGTCTGTGATGACTTTCACTCCCAGACATTTTATTGCTGCTTCTTCTGTGCTGAAGATAATCCAAATTTGTGACATTATTATACTTTGTTTGCTTTCTCCTTCTTACAGGAAATTGTTATTTTCAATTCCTTTTTCTATCATTCTTTTCCAGCAGTAATTATGGCTTACTTGATAAAGATATTCAGAGGTTGGTAGTATGAGTCACTTTTCCTATTCAGTCTCCACAATGTCAAAATGACACTTTCTAAATCTAAACACCTGCCAGTCCTTTGCAGTACCAAAAACAGCTCTATTCTCCATTCCTACAATTTCCAGTCTCTTTTTTGCTAAAGCACAATCATATCATCTGCATTCTCTTCATGCAAGTCTTTTATTTCACATCAATGTACATCCAACAGGTTACCTCCTCCTGTGCAACCAGTACCTCTAATTGTTAGTGAGAATCCACCCTCTAGTTGCTTTTGTCTGTCTGTAATGTAAATCTCATGCATACAAATATATGTGTATATATATTGCTGCATTAGAGATACAGCAAAAAATAAAACATCTAGTTTCCACACCAAAACTACTAAATTGTGTGTTCTCAGCACTTGGAGAATTATAACAGCTGGGGATGGAAGGAAAGCTGATGGGTTGGGATATTCTCTTCTTTCCCATTGCCAGATTGTTCTCAACAATATATTCTTAACATTGCCTGGCCTATTTTTAAGTGCAGCTTCTTTTCTTACTTCTTAAGTCTGAAAAAGTGAGAGACAGAGTACTCTTTTATAGCAGAATGACTCTCTTTGACTTAATGACAGTTAAATTTATTTTATTTGCTGTATAGAAAGAGATGAAGTGCATTTCATTTTTATAAAGAACTAAAATATGAAATCTGAACTGAAAAGGGAACTGGTCCAAAGACACTAACAAATTTGTGAATCTTCAGTTTCTGAAAAATGTGTGATGGCTTTCTGAAAGACTATTACTTGGTGTTTTTTTGTTGTAACTTCTATACTCTCAGTCAGATAACTCTTATACTAAACTACAAATAGGCCAAATACTCAGCTGTTATAAATCCAGTATCCCTGCTGACAGTGCTGCTTGGCCATTTGCACCAGCTTAGGATCTGTCCTTTTGATCTGGCCATATGTTTTTTGATGATAAGCATCACAAATTAGGAATGGATTTGCAGAAAATCTCTTTTTCTCTTTTACATCCCTAAGGATACATAGGTGAGCACAAGCTTTCAAATATTACCAGATCTGACTTTGGCATTAATGGTCGCTGTTTCAAAATACAATACTCTGTTGCAAACTTTCCAATTTCCTGACTACAGGAAATTATGTTGCAAGTGACTCTTAGTCAGCTACTGCACTGAGAAGTGATACCATCAAAACTAACCAGAAAATCTTATGGGAGCTAAAGTATCAAAAAAGGTACTGAGCATGTACCTTGCCTTCTTAAGTTTAGCTTATAAACATTATTTGCTAAGCTTTAATTTTTGTTCTGATTTTATTGGTTTCAAACCAGAAAAACACAGAATTAGAAATGGGGAAACAAATGAGAAGGATGTGGGAGAAGCAACTAAACTGTTCAAACAACAAAATGAGAGAATCAACACCAAATTTAAAGAGCCAGGTCTCCCTGCTGTTGTGTGATGTGCCAGTGGCCTGCAAGGACCATATCAACAAAATGAAGTATCCTTCAAAAATTTTACTTATGTTAATATTAATCAAGTCTTACATTAATAAAAGAAATAATAAAAAAGACCCCTTAGAACTGAACAACATGAAATACACAGGATAAAGGGGATATGAAAGAAAGTCTGACTGTGAATTGATTTTATTTTTTTGATATTTAGTTTAACATATATATACCTCAGCTTTTCTGAAACCTGATTAATTTAGCACATTGTCAAGTAAGGGATAACATCAGAAAGCAAATGGCTCAAATATTTACTGAACTGGGGGCAGAATTCTGAGCAGCAACCATTTAAAGACTTGCAGAAGGGTTGATGGTGCCTGGTGCAGGATGAACTACACTGTCACTTGGCGGACCTGATTCTCTCTCTTCCTGACTGGATACAGGATATTTTGCAGCTGACTCCTGGCACCAGCACTCTAAGGGCTTGCATGCAGGGTTGGGACCTAATTAAATAGTGCTGCTGTAATTACAAGCTTGCTGCAGGTAGTAGAGTAACAATCTGATGTTCAAAGTGTATTATAAACCTCTTTCTATAGGTCAGATTTTGGGAGAGAATAATTACATCAATTTAAAGTCAGAAAATAATCTAGTGAGCCAAGTTTGTGAGAAGCTGGACACAGCGGTCATTGCTTTGCTAAGAACTGCTGCTAAGATGGGTATTGAAAATGTTCCTCAAATGGGAAGACCACAAGATTCCTTTATAATGGAAATTGCTAGGAAACCTAAATAGATGAGTAGGTCCTAATTCCCCCTTCACATTCTCAGGGCAAAGTTGTATAATACGCACCAGATAACAGCTCATTGTAGGAAGGTACCTTTGTTTTAAAGTAAATGTCAAGAGTCCCAGTATTAAAAAAAAAAAATTCTTTTATAGCAGTATGGGCAAACATGGGAGCAGAGATGAGGTGGAGAGGAGGAGAGAATTCTGCACAATGATGGCAGTGTTCACCCTTTACTGATTCAACCTGTACCACTCCCACTTCCCTAACAATCATTTAACATGCAACAGTGACTGTATGAAGTATTTTTACTATTCCCTACAAAGCCACCCTGGAGGGATGGCACAGCAGACCTGCTAAGGCTCTCAACTTCCATGCTTTTAGCTCCATCTTAATTAGGTGGTGGAGTGAATGAAATTATTTTGCCATTCCCGTGTCCCAACTTGACAAACTGGGACTTGGCACTAGCTCAGACTAAGGCACTCTGTGCAGCTATATATGGTATGTGTTAATGATGCTATTAGTAACACATTGCTGAATGTTAACATGTTAGAGCTTGTAGTTTCATCTCTCCATGGAAGCGGCTTGATTAATGTTAGAACTTTTTAACAAAGGTATAATTTCTGTGCCACTGTTTTATATCATCAAAGAAAGAGGCATAATCTTTACACTGAGTGTTATTATGTTTAATTAAATAGACTATGCCAGGCTTTGTACTCCCCTATCCACTCACACATGTACAGTGTTTTTCTTTGTTTTTTGAAGAGGGTGCTATGATTTGAGGGGCCATTGATCACCTTAGTGAGTGCCCTAATGCCTGGTCTGCTGAGGGCTGACAGCTACATAACAGTGTAGTGGTTGCAGGGTGATGTGTCCAGTCAGTGATATGTCACTTCAAGACATCTGCAGACCTAGTATTTTTAAATGAATGCTTGTCAATGGAACGACTAAGAAAGATCTTCTAATGAAAATAGTGACACAATGGGGACACATTTATCGCGGAATTAGCAGGTAGGGCGTTTTTTTGGAAGAGAAGATTGTTAATGATTAAATGCAATCCTATTAATTAAAAGTCAAAAGGAGATAAATAAGAGATAACTCCCATGATAATTGCCAAATTTATATATTCAGAGAAACCTAGCACATCATAAATATTAAATTGGACTATTATCTGCCGTGTTTTTGTGCCAGGGATCCATAAATAAAGACCTTAGTGACTAATAGCTGAAATTTTGATTTTTTTACCATTTCCCACATTTTAACAAACAGAAAAGCTGTATCTACAGTGTGAGCCACAAAGAGAACATGGTGGGGGGTTTTTTGGTCTCTTTGGGTTTTTTTTAATGAATTTTTTGAAGAGAGGAAAAGAAAAAGCAATGCAGTGGGAATGTACAAACCAGAGGAGATCTCAGCCATGAGAAAATCTTTCAAGACAAAGCTTGGCTTCTCCTTTCTTCTGAGCATTAACCTCCTATTAAGTACACTAGTTTTATGTCAATGTGTAGCTCCATTGACTTCAATTAGGCTATCTCAGATACCCACCCTGCTGAGAGAGCAACCCCATGCTCTAAAAAAATCATCCTACACAGAAATGCGGAAAGAGTCATTAATTGGGTCGTTTGCGTAATTTTAATCATCAGTCCTGCCTTGTACCTTATGTAATAATTTATGCAAAAGAAAGGTACCTAAAGGCCTTTTTATGGCCTGTGGTATTGCTACTGATATTAATGCAACTGGTTTATGTTCATTTTTGCAAGAATGTGTACAGTTTTATGCACAGTTGGTTTCACTGGACCAGGATCTTGCTCTGCACAGAGCCTGGGGCTGTTGTCTTCTTGGTCACTCAGTGTAGCTGAAAAATTGAACAGCTTGAGAAAGTGGGTCTTACCTACAAGACTCTCAAGTATTCTGGGAAATCAGAGGAGAGGATGGTGTCAGTTATGCATCAGTACAGAATCTGTAAAGATGTTCAATTTATTGGAAGCTGGAAGCTCATTTGGAAACCTCCATGGTGAATTGTGCCACGGACAAGTCAGACTGTCCCATCTGGATTATTCTTGGATATGCTTTGGTTTGGCTAGATTATTTTTGATCTACCAGATGCTTTAGTTCCCATAACAAAGACAAAGTGTGGGAGACATTCAGCAGCTTGGCACTGGGGTATTGACAAAGAAATACAGCTACTGACAATTGGCAGAGCTTTCCTTCATATCCCTGCTGTCAGTCTTGTAATAATCCTCTTTGGCCTTTTGACTACTGAAAAGGGATAATATTTTTCCTTATATTGGATATTATATAGAAGCTAGTAGTTCTAAACAGTTAAAATACAGCTAAGAAGTACCAAGAATTGCTTGAGGGGAGCACTAGACATCTATTGCTGCATGCTAAGCCATTCTATCTTTTTGAAGCATGCCAAGTAAACATGCTGCAATATCATTCACACGGTTGCACAGAGGTTGTAGGCAAAAGTGATATTCTGCAAGCTGAAATCCTGACTCCTTTCTGAATTCCAGTAGTTTAGAATGGGCAAAAGCCCTGCAAGTTTGTGAAGTCACACATTCAATATGTGAGGCCAGGAATAAAAATAAGACCCCTGACCTCTCCCTTCTTCCTCCTCTAGATACTTTTCTCTGTAACAGTGGGTAAAATGCAGGAGTGGAATACCATTGCTATTAAGTGAAAAATGAGCTTTTACAGTTAGCCATGAAAATGAAAGTAATAATTAAATCTTCATATAACTTTAGGTTGTATTGCAAGTGCTTAGCTGAGAAATTCGTCTTTAACTCATGGCCCGCAGCAATCACATCTGTTATATTTTAGGAACAGAAAGCTAATGAGGTGGAATCTGGAGTACTGAGCTTAATTGGGCTTGTTTTGATTAAGTGTATGTGCTGGGAATATTTTACACACTAGTATAAATTGCAAAACAGTCAACATAAGCCACAAAATTTGTAAAATCCATTGTGGGTAGTGTTAGAGAAAGGACTGTTTCCAATAAACAATAAAAGGCAGAAAGAAAATATCTGAGGTTTTAATGGAAAAAAAAAGTGCTTTAATTTGCTTAATTAGTGGCTTTCCACAGTTGTAAGTGTATTTCTCTCTTGTTCACATACATGCAAATACACGCACAGAGAAACACAAAAATGTGCTGTATATTATAAAACTGTTAACAGCTTGTCTTTGGGCTGAGTAGATTAGGTCTGACTGGAAAAGACATTTAAAACTGCATAATCTTTATAGAAGCATGAAAAGTTGACATATCCTTCATATATTACATATTTAGCAGAAAAAAAAATATTTTACAGCAGTTTTAAAAGCATGTGTTTCAAGAGGGAGATAGTATGTGGAGTTTTTCTCCTGCCAGTCCTTATCACTTTGGGCCATACTCTTAGATAATGTAAACCCACATAACTTCATTGATTCTACCACATTTTGCTGATCCACTCTATTTAGATCTGATCTCTCAAGTTCCCATGTGTATTCAAAGCTTAGGAGTTGGGGGAAAAAAAAGAGTACTGTATTTCAGCAACATTATAAATGGATTTTTTAAATGGATTTTTCTATACAGTAAAAAATGTTGCAGTCTGGCTGTCTGATATTATCATATCATCCATAACTAGAAACAGAGGCTGACTCTTCAAAGTAAATTACACATGAATGAAAAGTGTTTCTGTTTAGATTGTAGTCAAAACCACATCAACAACAACAACAACAAAATTGTCTGCTTTCATTAGTAGCTCCCCAAACAGCTTCCAAGAACAAAAAAACTGCCTCCATCTTTGCACACAAGGGAAGTAAGGCACCAAGAACTGGCTTGCAGAAGGCCAGTGGCAGAAGTCCCTGAGTGGGGACGATCTGTCCAGTGACCACCTCAACTCTCATAGTCTAAGGAGATTGACATAAGCCACATGATATGGGGCATTTGACTGTTGAATCTTCCTCTGGCTTGGTGGATTTAGGATTACGGTGCTGACATTTTTATAGTGGTCACATATGTTAATATACTTCATACTACCCAGACATGACTATTTTGTGTTGAGCCCTTTCAGCTGGTACGTATTTCCCCCCAACCCCAAATCCAAACTAAAACCTTAGGCTGAGGTTTTCAAAGTTTTTAAATTCCCATGGGATTTATTTATCAGGTTCTTCTATCCCATTATGGTCTTATCTTTGCTCAATGAATGTTTCATGATAATTGGCTAATATCTAAGAAAATGTCAACAGCTAGCAACTTCATTTTAGCTCCTTACAGACTTCATATAATTCAAAACATTTTGCCTGTTATTGCTAGGAAAAGGAGATATTTCTTCAGATGAGTCTCTAAACAAATCCTGACCTTCCCAGTATTCATGCTGGCTCTTCTGCTCCTCAGGTAACAGTGGTAAATGCAGTGAACATGGAAAGCACACAGAGTTTAAGGACAAGTATTCTGCAGCCCTCCAGGAAAATTGTGATAGTAATTTTTAAACAGGTTGGATTAAATTCTTCTGTCAAATGAAAATCTCACTGGTGAATTGCTGCTCCTTCCAGTGAGAAAAGAAAATGGTGTAGGAGCACACGTAGACCTCCTATATACTACTAACACAGGCCAAGGGACTGACTGAACAAACTGGAGACTAAGTACAATATTCAGGTTAGGTCTTGATGGAGCAAGGTCTTCACTCTTGAAAAAAAAACCCTCTGTTTAACACCCAGAGTTATTCAGAGCTTTGGCTTTACAATTCCTTCAGAAGAGTGCACAGCTCAGTGTGACCCCTCACACTGTATTGTCCAATTGGTTCAATAATGACTCTGAGGAATGAGAGCCACCTACCCTATTATTGGCTCCACCTCCTGGGGTTTTCCTGAAAGGGATTTTCATTCAAGTCTGGTCCAGAGTAACATATGCAATTACACTTGGAAGAAGGGAAATGTGAAGAGGGCAGCCTCTGCAGCTTCAGGTCATGAGACGATTGCTGACTGTGATTAGCAAGATACCCCTCCTCCTAAATAAAGTATAATAGTGTTCATATCTGAGGATTCAGGACTGGCCATTGTGAAAGATAGCCCTGTGACAGTTCATACAGTCTTGGATTTCTCTCCTCTTAGCTGCTCAAAATTAAAAAAGGAATAGAACATACTGAGAAATTTTCTACCTTCTTATTGAAAAACAAACTGGGGTAGAGGGGAAATAAATTTTAATATTCTGCCATTCTTCTGCCCAAACTTGTGCCACAGCTTCTTCCTTTGAAAGTCATTTGAATGTTCCTTTTTTCTTTCTTGTTTCTATTTCCTTTTTTTTTTTTTCATGGACTGTGTTTCATGTTTCTAATATTTGATATAAAAATTCTGAATTAATTTCACTGTATTGAGCCTACTAAATATGACTTATTTTTTAAGCAGGTTGCTCTTGTGAAAGACCGTAGTCTCTAAGGATTGTCTGTCAGTCACCTCACAAAATAAAGGTTATTATTATTATCAGTGACGAACAATAGCTGATGACTTCAAGTTGAAGAAAGGTCAAGAGACTAATCACTGATATGCTTTCAGCAGCTATCTTTTCTAGTCAGGACTTAAGTGATTGTTAAAGGCATACTTTTCAGCTTTAAAGTTTTTTCTGTTATTTCCTCATTGTCTATATATGTGTGTGAAATGTTCACACAAATCCCTCTTGAGTCTTTTTGTATATGTCAAGTTTCACTCAAGCAAATGAACAGAAAAGCATAATCATTTCAGAATCTGGAGTATGAATACTTGTGACATTCATGAACTGTGTGTCAGAGGGGAGCAAGCAGGTGAGGATTCCTTTTCTCTGTTAGCTACCATGTCTGTGTCATCCCTAAACAAATTGCAGTTCTTTGGCACAGTTCTTAAACCTCAAATCTGTTACTCTTCTGCTGGAATGCTTCTTCCACCCACCCCACTTCAGACCATGGAATACCCTGTGGTTTCTTCTTGAGACCTTTGTTTCAGAATTCATGGACCATAAAACCAGACCAGGTTTTCTGGAGGTACATCCTTATTCTTTTGATCCTGCAAACTATGGAGTATCAGTAATGTATGAGGCTGTTCAGATCTGGGAGTCTGAACAGAGCGGGTGGGACGTGCTGCCTTTGCTCAAAATTCAGTTAAAGCCTGAGAAGTTTATGTAGGTCAACTGTGCCTTCCTTCAAACTGAAGAAGCTGGCCATGCTTGGAATGTGTAATGTAGGTGGAGACACAGCCTGAGAGACACATAGAGAACTATTCAACCAAAGGCTGGTGTCAGCTGAATCCCTTCATTGTTCCTGAATGTGATATTGAAACTACTGAACCAGTCCTTGTTGGTAAATGACTGTCTGAAACAGTCTGTTTCTTCACTATAGATTTAAAGGAAAATATTACAGCAAGAGAAAAAGAAGGTGAAATTGATTTCATTTAACAACAACCTTCCAGTCTCGCCTCACGTCTCACTCAAATAACCTTTGTAACTAATTATAGTGGAGCTTGAAAATAAAGCACTTCTAGGCTAAAGGATTTTATAAGTCATCAAAATTATCCAGTGCTCAGTATAGCCAAAATCCTTTATGCTATTATGTTCTTGTGCCAGCGAGGCTGCCTGCAAGTTAAGCTGTGAGAGGAACAAAAGGCAAACATTGGTATCATCAAACAATATATTGATGTCCAAAGACATTAGTAGACTGAGAAATCAATAATTTCTAAGTGTTTTCTTTTTTGAATTTGTATTAAATTTGGAGTGATTGTAATAATTTGTGATTTTCTTCCTTTTTCAGGTCTGGCAACATATCCAGACAGTCAACTTCATGTGCCATCCTGCCATATTACACTTTTTTTTTTCCTTTCTGCTCCTTAAAAGTTCAGAAGTATGCATTAACATTTGTAGACTATTGTGTATGATACAGATTTAAACTAAAACAGCCTTATCTGTCCCCCTTTCCATTTGTCTTAGTTTGGACGACTTTTTAAATCCTTCGGAGTCAAGATTTAAAAACTGTTTACGTTAAAGGGACTTGTCATTCTTTAAAAAAAAGGAGCCTAGATTCCTTTCTCTGATAATTCCCAGATAATCTGTGTCTTGCACCTCTATACCTGAGACTCTGTTTCTATCTGTAGTTCCTTTACTCTAAATATAATATCCCAAATATACTTTTGTAAAATTCTTTCTCTTTTTTTTTTTTTTTTCTAAACTTTCAGGATACCAAATGCTCTGTACACATTGCTGTATGGAAAATTTTGTTTCTTATGTTTAGTGACCTTCACCATATAGTACAAGGTCTGTCTGTTTACTTGAGATTTCTTCAAATCAATAGCTCCCTACTGTAGACCATGCACCATTAGTGATTCATGAAGCACTTGCTGGAGGTCCATAGAGAACTGCCTAGCAAAGAACAGGATCCTCTGCATTTCCATCTGCTATCTTACACTAAAACCAGATAATATTATATTAAATGGTTTCTGAATGCCACCATTAAGAGACAGCAATTGCTGCTGTTACACAAGGCCAGTATCTGGTTGTGAAATATTCCACGTGTGACCTAGTAGGGACTGAGAGCAGGAGTCAGGGAGTTGAAATGTGACCCACACCCCAGAACAGTTTAAGAACAGTTGAACACTTGCTCTTCACAACTTCTCTGCCTCAGCTATAATCCTCTCATTGGCCTGTACAGAATATCCTTTGGAGTGAAATCAGTTTTATGATTTCTAAACTCTGATGGCTTTAATTTGCTGCAAATCTTTCCAGAGATTATGATACTTTGTACAGCATACCTATAAATAAGTTCTATGACAGCCTCATTAATCAGGCTACATTTTAAAAGCATTAGCCTTTTTCCCCTCTGTTGAATCCACAGCTCATCTTTCCCCAATTATAATTAGTGTTCATTAGAAGCAGTACTTTTTTTGAAAACTAGAGAGTTACACTGGGCCTGATGCAGACTTCCTTCATCCTCCAGCTGATGAACCCCAATATTGGAGAAGTGTTTGAAGACTTGGCTCCACATTAGCAAATTATAAATGGACTATTTTAAGCAGGGTAAGCCTAAAGAGATCAGTTACAGTACTGTAAAGCTTGATATTTTTAACTTCAAGATGTTCTGAGAATGGAGCATTAATTGGGCCACCTTATTCATCTTGAGGAAAGTAGGTGACACAAACAAAAAGATCAAATGCCAGCCCCCCTGAAAAAAAAAAACAAACTAAACATGGAAAATTGGTCAGCACATAGAAACCTTGCTCTTCCTATTAATGAAAGAACATTTCAAAAATATTGATTTTTTTTTTTATGGTGGTAAAAATGTCCCCACTCTGGAAAAGAAGGAAATTTTGTAATTTGGATTTTGGACACAGTGAGGTAAAGATATCAGAAATAAACCTACTAGAGAAAAATATGATTCCTAAGACTTGGAGACTCCTTGCCAAATGTTCTGACCAGTAGGGTAGTGCATGCTTTAGTAAGAGTCATCTCATGGAAACATTTAGAAGTTAGTTATGAAAGTCCAAGTCTATGGTTTGGGAAAATATTTGGTTTATCATCAACTTGAGTTTAAAGCATGGACTCGACAACGAAATCCGGGAAAAAATCAGTTCTTTCAGTGCATATGAAGGAGGGAAATGGTACAGGATAGGAGCTTGAGAAGATTAATATACCTTGCACCACTACTGTTGTGAAAAACATTATGCTGCATTGAACTTCTTCCTAAATTCATGCCTCTCTTTCTCTCTTCATCCAGTGGAGGACAGATATTGTCACAGACTTATTCATGAGGGATGTCTTTGGATGAAGTGACCTGCCTGCAGAGGTACTTGACTCCATCAGTAGCAAAGAGACTTTAGTTAAGTAAGAAGGTGGTTTATTTCTAGATATTCTATATGAGAAGAATCCAATCGCAGATTTGAAAACATTAAGATATTTTAGAGGAGAATCTACCTGACTGAACTTTCACATCACATTAGTTTCTCACTTCCCACCAAAGCATCAAGGCACATGCAGAAGAAGTACATGATCAGGGAAATCAGATACTTTTAGAAGTCAGAAAGAAGACAAGTGGGTGCTTTCAGGACACTAGTTTTGAACCTGAGTAGGTAAAATTTATTTATACTTTTTAAATATTATACATTTTCTCTATCTGCCAAATGGTATCAATGTCACAAAGACAGGAATTTCTTGAATGTCTCTGAGTATATCCAGGTCTTGAATTTTTTTGTGCTAATAATGTGAGATAGAACTAGCAAAAGCTTTAGATACAAATCTTTGTCCGGTAAATTTTGTGGAGGAAAGGAGAAAGTTGCAGGTTCTCAGTGGAAATAGAGCACAAAGTGTGTCACACAACACTGTCAGTGTATCAGTGACAAGAATTTCTAAAAAACCAATGAAGGATACTGAAAGACATTTCCCACCAGTACTATAACTGGAAATGAAGTTAAGGCAACTTTCACACCCATCTCCCCTTCCTTTTATATCTAAACATATCCACAGCTATAACACACTTCTCTTTAGCTAACAAATGACCAATCTTGACAATACATTCTGATGTCCAGTCCCATCATGTCTTCACCTAACCCAAAATCTGTAGTCCCCTGTCAAGTTCATGCTCCACTGGAATCTATTTCATACTTGTCAGGGAAAGCAAATAGTACTTGTATCCCTCTTCTTCTTGACTGGCAGGGGAAATAATGAGCAGGATGCTGGAACTCAGGTGTGATGACGACCAGTGGCTACAACTGAAAGGGAAACTGTGAAATGTGCTCATCTGGAAATTTGGCTTATAGGTGTCCCTTTTCCCATCCCATCCCATCCCATCAGGCTGTGAAAAGGTTAGGTGATACTGTGAGAAACAATTGAACAAGAAGATTAAAACTACTCTCTCTAAAGAAAAGGATTTTGTATCTCTTTAACAGAACTTCTTCATATCAAGTGGTGAAGTTATTTGCAGGTCTGTGACAAGGATTCCTACTCCCCCAGAAGGACAACTCTGTGAAAATGGCACTCTGCTGTGAAGAGGACAAGGCTGTTGCAAAAAGGACTGATAAATCATATTTAAGAGATGAAGGAACTGAAAGCTAAACAGAGCAAGAAAGGGTCAGAAAGGAAAAGATTACAATGGAGGTCTGAAGGGTCTTCCTGTTTTATCAGCTTCTCTTTTCAGAGTTAAATTTGGTGGCAATGAAAATAAGAAATTGTTTTGGTTGTTTTTATTTGAGGTTAAAATTGCAAGGTGACTTTGTCTTTCGGATTAGATATTGTGAGAAAATTCCTGTGATGTGTGCAGTTTGTGATGACTGAGAATGTTTGATCACAGGAAGGGATGGCAAGGGGAGAGGGAAATTTTCAAAGTCAACTTTAGAAACTTTAAAAATTAAATATTTTTAAACCAGTCCCAGAATTCTAATGATTGCACTCTCTACAGTTTTATTATGGATTATAATTTGTCCATGGAAGTTTTGGTGATGCTTTTACTTGTCCATTGCTGTAAATCTCAGTAATAGGCACAGAGGGGTTAATGATGACCTTACACTGCGCTCACTTTAGCTAGAAACCCTCTGTTCTTGCCCACCCTTCAGCCAGGATGTGGGCAAAGTGAATTCTAAGGAGATTAGGTACTTAGCCCCTAGCTAAGAGTACATTGTTCTGTGCTGTGCCATGCCATGTGAGCATACCATGTGTCCACAGGGGATAAACAAGCTGCCATTGCAACACTTGAAAGTTAATAATCCTTTTTTCTCATTAAAGCTCTTCAGCTCAGAGACAATACTGATTGGAGCAGGGTTATGCTGCTGCTGACTTCCAGTCAATTGTTGTCTCCATTACTTTGGATGACCTTCCTTTACCTTGCTTTGACTTGCCCTACTTGAACAACTGGGAGCTGACCTTCATTCAAACATCTTCCTGTGAGTGCCAGAGGATGGCAACAGCCTTCTGAAATTCACTGGGGAAAACAGTGGAGAAGATTTTCAAACTGCAGCATCGAGCAGCAGGTGCTGGGCTTTTACAAGCCCCAGTGAAATGTGCAGCTGAGCAAACTCTGGAAGAACAAGGCCAGTCTGACATGGTTTTGTAAAGTGGAAGCTCCCATGCACATTGCAGGTGTTGAAATAAGAAACAAGATCTCTCCAACAAAATATGAAAACGTCCTTTTAAGGGAGGAGGGATTCACTTCCTGGCAAATGCCAGAAAAATTGCATCCTAGAATGGTCAGATTTTTTTCAATGAACCCCTAAAGGATTGCTCGAGTAACTACCATCAAAGAAGCTGTCTTTACTGTTGATTTCAGCGGTGAGCAGATTGAGATTTAATCACCTACCTTTAACAGTCTGCAGGCACTATAATTCCACCACAGTTAATAGCCACACAGCTATGTCTGAGATAACACCAAAGAATTTAAGGCATCTACAACAGACTGGCACATATGAGAAGGGAATTTGAGGAAACATCCTCTTCTAGAACTCGTGACAAATGAAGATAGGTGGGGTCTTCTAGGTCCTAGGTATTTAAACTATTGCATTCCACCTCCCAGAATGCATTTAGACTGTTCCTTGTGGACTTGAATTTAGGTGTCAGTAGTCTAAGAAGGATCCTATCCATAAAGTTGGATGAGATGAAATCCATAAAATAGATCTGAAGACCTATGTCAGTTCTCAAATGTGATATGTGCTCCTCACAAGAACAACAGTATTTTTGCTGTGTGAATTTCTGCTTCTACATGGAAAGATGTGGAACTACTGGAGAGAGTCCAACAAAGGGCCATGAAGACAACCAATGGGCCTGGAGCGTTCACTCAAATGAGGAAAGGATGAAAGAGGTGTTTTTGTATTCTAGAGAAGGGAAATTATTTTAAAGCTACAACCTCTCCCACTAACTAAATTGCTATTGTAGTGCATTGGGTTTGTGTGGCCAGGTTTTGTGAGTGGGGGTGGTTGCAGGGGTGGTTCTGTGAGCAGCTGCCACAAACTTCCCCCTTGTCCCCCAGAGCCAATGCCAGCTGTTTCCAGATTGGACCCACTTCTGGCCAAGGCGGGGCCAATCAGTGATGGTGATAACACCTCTGTGATAACATATTTAAGAAGGCAAAAAAAAATGTTATTGTACTGCTGTAATTGTGCTCAGAAGAGAGGAGTGAAAATGTGTGAGAGGAACAACCATGCGGACAACAAGGTCAGTGGAGAAGCAGGAAGAAGAGCTGAAGCAGAGATTCCCCTGCAGCCCATGGTGCAGCCCAGGGTGAAGCAGCTGTGCCCCTTGAGCCTGTGGAGCTCCTTGTAGGAGCAGAGATCCACCTCCATTTCATGGAGCAGGTGGATGCTCAGAGAAGGCTGTGACCCCATGGCAGGGACCTGCAGACCTGTGGAGAGAGGAGTCCATGCTGGAGCAGGTTTCCTGTCAGGACTTGTGACCCTGTGGGGGATCCACACTGGAGCAGGTGGTTCTGGAAGGACTGCACCCCACAGAAAGGAACCCATGCTGGACCAGCTCAGAAAGAACTGTAACCCATGAGAAGAACACACACTGGAGAAGTTCATGGAGAGCTGTCTTTGTGGGAGGGACCCCATGCTGGAGCAGAGGAAGGCCTCCTCTCCTTGAGCAGCAGCAGGAGCCATGTGTGATGAACTGACCCTAACCCCCATTCCCTGTCTCCCTGCACCTCTGGGGAAGCAGGTGGAGCTGGGAAGGAGGAAGGGGTGAGAGAGGGTTGTTTTTAATATTGACTTCTCATTATCCTGCTCTTATTTTGATTGGTAATAAATTTAATTGATTTTCCTAAGTCAAATGTGTTCTGCCCAGTAGGGTAATCAGTGGATTATCTCTGTCCCCATCCTTATCTCAACCTGTGAACCCTTCATAATATTTTCTGTCTCCTGCTTATTTGCAGAGGGGAGTGGCAGAGAGGCTTTGGTGGACACCTGGCATCCAGACAGAGACAATACAGTGCAAACATCACATTTTTCACTGGGCATTTTTAAATCCTATCCATTATAAAATACAGATTAACTTGTACGAGTGTGTCTGTCTCTTGGCATAGTTTTTCAAGATAAAATCTCCCTGAGGAAGAAAAAGTGCTGAACATTTCTACAGTAATCAAGGCAATTGGCAAATCAATTACACCACAGGCATCTTTCCTCCCATCTAGGACAGTTTGTTTCATTTTTACACCGCAAATGTGCAATCTAAACCAACAAATATATTTGAGCTAAAAAGAAGAAAAAGCTTTTAACCAAAATTCAGGAATGTCCTGAACACCAGATTGCTTGTGCTGCCACAGTTCTAGATGCTATCATCAAATTATATAATCTCAATGCATTGAGATAGTTTGGATCATGTTTTTCTCCACAGATAGGACAGCATAGCCTAACATTTGTCCAAATTGCCTTGTAGCTACAAATTCAGATTTGATTTTTTCCATTTGCCCATTTGCTCTGGATAAATTGAAGCCAAAGATCCTTCCTTCTTAACATTTTCTGTATCAAATTCAATTTGTAGAGCTGTGTCATAATGGACTGACCATAAATGGTACAAATCTGCCAGTAATTGGCAAGCAAATGCTGTCTGAATTTGATTATGTTTATTTTTATAGAGCTCGGGTCTTGCAAAGTCAGACATTTTGCATAGGAGTGTTGAGGGCATTCAATTACCTGCAGGACTGTGGACTAGTAATTCCCATGTGTTACCTGACTGACTCCTGAATTTACTAAGCAAAGGTGTGCTTAGAGTCAGTTCAAGGCAATACAGGCAAATCTTCATTTTGCTGCTCTCAGGACAAAGACCTGGGACTGTCATGTTCATGCCATGGCAGCAGATGAAGCAAAAGTGGTGGAAGGAAGAAATGGGGAAAAATAATTCAGAAGCAGTTTTGCTGGTTCTGCTGCCTCCACAGGGAAGATAGAACTGTGACTTTGCCTTGAGGAGCCATCTATGTGATTTTAAAAATATAATTTCTCACACCATCTAACTCCCCTCACAGTTCTGAATTTTCTCCAGTGGTGGCAATGATAAAAAGTAACCTAGCTTAGGAATTTAGTAAAGCAGGCATTAGGGATTTTTTCACTTGTCTTTTCTCCTATTTATTAGTTTAGGGAATTGCCCACCTTGCTCATGTGTGATTTAACTCTCTTTATGTGTCCAAGAACCACGCACACAAAACATCCTGTGCTTCCCATGGCCAGATAAATATAAAAAGTACAAATGTCCTACAGCCAAAGAAAATCTCTGTGTTTTCAAAGCAAAGAACTATGCAGACAGAGAAAGAAGTTAGAAAGCTTGCTAACAGCATCCCAGGAATTAGTCATGGGTAATGAAAAATCCAACCCAGCATGCATAAGCAAGAGCTTGTCTACCTAAATTACCTTATGATTCAGATATTGGCTGTTGGGTTTATATAAACATATGTATTCATGTATTTTAACATAGAACTCCTAAATGATTTTAGTAGGGGACACTGTAGAGAGCTTATTTATTGGCAGAGTGCCTCTGTGACTGAGCAGGCTGTGGGAGGCATAAGTGTGTTCTGGGTAATGTAGTCTGATTTCTGTTTTAATGGACTGAATAACTAGAGCAGGCACTTATGTTAAATGGCCCAACTGAGAACTCAGCAGCCATTTGAGGTAAGAGACTGTTTAAGATAAAAGTAATAATCTGTAAGAGTTTAAATCTATTGTTCTAAAAGAGAATAAAATGTGTAGTACCAAAACCCAAGAGAACAGGTTCTGTATCTGACCTGGATGGTGATTTGCTGTGTGATTTTGCACAAATTTGGGGAATATTCCTGGGTGATGATTTAAATGTCCATAAACGATATTAATTTATTTTCCACTTGGGAACCATGGAAAGAGAGATTCTGAAGCTTAACTAATGTTCCCAAGGTGCTTTAAAATTGCTGGATGTCCACTATTCAGTAAATATAACATTTAGAGAGTTAAGTTTAATCTATGTGAAAGAATTCAGCAGGATTTCCACTGAAGCCCGCTGAGTTGTGATGGTGTAATGGCAGCATGAGTAAGATCACTTTTCAGTCCTTCATTAGGAAGAAAAAACCTCCCTCTCCCCAGATTTGGGTTGTTGTTAATGCCACTGTGCTGGGTTGGGGCATAACCTCAGGTGAGCACTGTTTTTTATCCTCTTTACAGAGTCTGCACAATATCCCCACAAGAGGCAAAGACACGAAGAAATTCAACCAATGATGACATGTCTGAATCTGTGGGTTAAGCTGTGGGTTAGAACCATGTAGGACATAAAAAAGGAGAAAAATCTCAGTAATTTTATTAAGGCAATACTGTATTTTAAGACAAATTCAGGATGGACGAAAAGTCAGCTAAGCAAGCCGGACTTACAGAAAATGGCATTAAGCTCTTTTTCCATTTCTTTGTATTTTAAATATTTTTCTCCAAGGCTTTTAGATTTCAGTCTCTCACTCACTGAATCTGAGGAGAATTTGATTTTAAAAAAATTGCAATATAGCATTTCAATCAAAAATTTGTATGAAATTCCATACAGGGTATCATGGAACTTTTAAAAAAATAAACATTTTTGAAAAACCTTGAATGGAGTTTGGAGTTTTCCTTGAGTTTTCTTCATGAAGTTTATGTGCCTCTTACAGACAGAAACTGAAACTGACTAAAGGAATTTAGTGAAAAGATGATCTGGTGAAGTACTTTATTTTCCTGTTCATTTGGGAGCAAAAAGGGAGGGTTGGCTTAGAGCATGGTTCCCAAGAAATTGAATTTTTCCTTATGGTCTGCAGTAAGTGGAGAGCCAGGCACCTAGATATGGTGGTACTTCAGCTGCAATGTCAGTGGGAAATGCATTACCAATAAATTCAGTGAAGGAAAGCTATGGGGTGATGCAGAGACTGTGTGATTAAATTTTGGGTGCCTACAAGGGCAGACAGCATTGGAGAGCAGGTAGGTTCACTGTTAGAACATCAGTGAGGGTGTGGGTTTGTAAGACCAGCTTAATAAGTTTAAATAAAATAAGTTCCTATCTTTCTTCTTTTATTTTTTTCTCCTCTACATTTCCAAAGTAAAAATGAAAGTAAAAATAGGCATCTGTTTTAAATTTCTACATCAGGTTTGGACTTCTATGGGGTGAGTGATTAACTTTGTCAGAGCTACTACAGGTTTTATTCAGTAAAATATTCTTTGAATCTAAGTTAAATCCAAGTGCCATACACTCTGTTTTCCTGCAAAGAACACAACTACCTTTCAAACTGAGAACTTAGATGTAAACTCTAGGCAATATCAGCCCCCGCAAAAAGCATTAAATGTGTGAGAACATTTCTGCCTATTTCTAAGTAATCATGAAAAATTCATTTCAGAAAGCATCTGAACCAGCATACTTCTGAGATAAATGCTTTTGTCATAAGACTCAAAAGAACAATTATAGCCTTTTGCTTAAGCATAGAGAATATTCTTAGCAGTCCCCCATCCTCTCCTGCCCCCAAAGTCCTCACTGTTCTCTAAAGGTTTGGGATTTGTGTCTTGAACTTTTTCTGGGCCCTCAACTCAATGTTTTCCAACAGATATATTTTCAGTTCTTTTTTATTCTCTCTCCATTCACTGAAGAGCTTTGTAGCTGTACCAAGATGTCTTAAAGTGTGTCTGGTATTAGTAACAGGACTTCCTGTCTTTTTTATCTTTCTTGGTGCCTGCACAGAGAGTTGATGTAACCTTACTTCCAGCACAACTGATGGACAGAGAGAGATGCAGCATCAGGTGTGGGGAAAGCACAAGCATCCCTTGCCTGTCCTGCTCCATGGAGTGCATATTCCTGGTGATGGAGACTGAAGGAAGAAAAAAAAAAAAAAGATACATTTTTTGTTTTTATTGGTTGAAACATGACAGTTTTATGTGCATTGGGCTCAAAGAACAGTCTGCAAGGGGTAGGCAAGCTTCCACATCACTGGTTTCAAAAGTTCTTTATTGACAGCAATTTTTTTTCTTTGAACCAGCTGCTCAAGTGGTGGAGCCTGGACAATACCTTCTGTTGTTTTCCCATTTGTTTACATCCTGCCAATTTCACATATAACAAAAATGTCATCAACAGCAGTGTTTTGTCCTTATCATAGGGAAAAGACAAGCCTGTACAGAATTTATTTCTGTCTCTGGAAATAGACAGGAGCCTGAGGCAGCATCTATACCAGTAAATTGAATAGTCAGGGCAACGCTATTTTGACCCTGAGGCTGACTGACACCATCTAGTCCCATCTATCCTCCTAAACTCTCATCTTCCAAAACTGGGAGGTTGTGTCTCAGCTCTCTAATGGAGGTTGCCCTTGCTTATTTCTGACCCCCTGAGCACCCCTGGGAGTTCCATGGGATAGTGTTAACCCAGACCTGGACAATAAAGCCATGCCAAGGGCTGGTTAATAAGTTAAAAGTATGGATGGACTGAACCTCCTGGTCTCTGAGCCCTGGTGCTGTTTCATTCACTCACATAAACCTGCCTTGATGCTTTTCTGTGGGTTTCAGATATTGCTGTGTGTTGCCTCTGTATCTCACGACTGAGCTCAAGTTCAGCAGCCAAAGGTTTGGAGGTGGGGAGGCTCGGAGATGGCTGCAAGGCAGATATTAACTACTATTTCAGAAAAATATCAGGATAACACAGGGCACACAAAAGAAGATGCAAATAAGGCCCCTATATTCTCCCTTAAGCATATATCAATGTTTGGCTTGGCAGTTCTATTACAGAATTTAATTTTTAACATAGAAGAAAGAAAAATGAAGGGAAAGAACATCCCAAGACTCTTAAAATGTACAGTATGTTTCTATAATAATGTGCAAAATTATTTTATCTTTATATTAATTATTCCTGAATAAACTAGTACTTTTTCATATGCAAGGAGAGCTTTATGTTATAGATTGGATTCTACTTGCATGATCTACTCACAGATCAGGTTGGGTTGGAAATGACCTTAAAGGTCATCCTGTTCCAGGCCCACTGCCATGGAAAGGGATTTCACTAAAGCAAGTTGCTCAGGCCCCATCCTGCAACTGGCCTTGAGCACTTCCAGGACTGGGACATCCACGACTTTGGGCAATCTGTGCCAGGGCCTCACCACCCTCACAGTAAAGGCCTTCTTCCATGTCCGTATCTAAATGTATTCTCTATCAGCTTGTTGCCATTGCCCCTTGCCTGTCAATACTGGAAAAAGTCCCTTTCCAGCTCTCTTATACTCCCTTTAGGTGCTATAAATTCTCTCTGGGGCCTTCTCTTCTTCAGCCTGAGCAACACCAGCTCTCAGCCTGTCTCCACAGGAGAGGTGCTCCAGCCCTCAGATCATCTTCTTGGTTTCCTCTGGACTCTGCCCAGCAGGTCCATGTCCCCCTCCTGCTGGGGGTCCCAGAGATGGATGAAGAACTCCAGGTGGAGTCTCACAAGGGCAGAGGGGCAGAGGGGCAGAATCACCTCCCTCAATCTGCTCTTGATGCAGCTTAGGACACTGCTGGCTTCCCAGGCTGCAAATACAGATTACCAGGGCATGTTCAGCTTCTCATCAACCAACATCCTCAAGCTGTTTTCTCCAGGTCTGATCTCAATCCATTTGCTGCCCAGCCTGCATTTGTGACTGGGACTGGCAAAGAACTGGCAAAGAATACTACAGCATCACTTTGTAAGGAGAGATGCTTCTTTTTTTCTTTTCTTTTTTTTTTTTTTAACAGACTTCATAGATGTCCATTGTGACCATGAAACCATTTGGAAAAACAGCTAAAAGGGAGGAAGCACATCAATATTTTATAATGCTCTATTCAATGACAATAGGTGATTTGTACTTGATCATAGCCTTGAATTTCTATTTGAAGCATGGGTATACAGAATGAAAAGCACCGGAAAGCTGTAGATAATTTTGGTCCAATTATATGGTAGAAATTTTAATTTCTGAAGCTAAATTGAAAATAGGAGATAAGAATATAGTTGGCTTTATTTCTTCTATTTAAAAACTGTAAAAACCCTCTGTCTAAATGTTAGAAAGGAAATGAGACTGTTCAGCTATTATTTAAAATCTCAGTGAAACATTGAAAGAGAGAGTAGCAATGTGCATTGAGCCTTCACGTGTGGATTGTTCAGGGGAGTCATGTTTCCACTTAACTGGCTTACAAGGACATGAAAAGCAACCAGTATTTAATTTTTAAAAAATTAAGAACTCACTTCCTTCATGTTTGACTTCCTTTGGTTTCATGTATGTAGACTTACCTACATACAAGAGACCTAAAAGGTCTCTTGAATGGACCAATAGTAATAGATCCTATTAAAAAATTGAGATAGAAATGCCATCTCTGATAATATGCAATTTAAAAGTATGTTTGTGCTGCTTACTGAATGTCAGTAAGACGCCCTCAAATAACTCCAAAGCTTGAGACAGGACTGGCTTGAGACAAAGGGTCCTGCTAATGAGCAGGGCTTGTTCTCTAAGGCACAACCTCACTCCAGCACCACTTCCATTCCCCATTCTGGAGCCTCTCAAGAAAGCTGCACTCTCTGCTGTGGGCACACCAGTCCATGCAGGGCTTTGGGCACGAGGCTCCACACAACTGCCTGCAACACCAGAGCTGTGCCGTGAGCTCGAGGTAGACTGTTCCTGGAGCTGAGGAGGAAGGTACGAGACAGCAGATGGTTTCTAAACAAACAAACACACACAAGCACTCCAGAAAACAGATGGGAGAGCCCAAGCAGGGTGAGCATTACTGGGATGACGTGGAGCAGTCTAGAGCAGCAGCTTTGCTGTGCATGTTCATAGTCTGGGTAACTAAGGCAGTGCAGAAGAGAACAGTGAGAAGGAAGTTATTGCTTTTTTGGGGGATTTGGTAAGAACTACTGCACTAAGCCTGCTAAGCTGGAAAACAGAGAAAATGTTTTTTATCAGTAATGTTTGAAATGGATCTCCAGGTGAATAGAAATGAATTGCTACTATTCCAAGGCTGAACTGAAGAAGAAAAGACTGTGAACCATTCTTTCTTGTTTTTTCATTCAGTTCTACTACCCCTCAACTGAGTAACTCCACGGCCATATAACTTTCAAGAAGATAAGGGTTTTGCTCATGAAGAGCAAAATGAACATCTGGGTTCAAAATCCAGTCTAGATTTAGAAATGCAAACCTTTATCTCCTATTTTTTTTTCTTTTCTTACACAAAGTAATGTGGAGATTGCCTACCTGTGCACTGAATGATGGTGCTATGGAACAAAAACAAGGCAGATCTGGATTGCCCAATTTCCTATCGGTGCTTCTTCTTTTTGAGCCCATCTCCATGAATTTGCAAATGCAAATGTGATTTAATAAAGGACAGTGGGTGTCTGTACTCTGAAGCTGAGAGAGATGGTGGTGGAGGGTGGATAATTCTAATCAATCTACTCACACCTTGCCCTCCTTGACATGCAATACCACTTTAAACAGCAGTGCTCTAATAGAGAAAAGAGCTACTGTACTTACCCACTCAATAATTTGCATAATTTTGAAGAGCTGGAAATGTCACTGCTGTTTTATGATAATTGTGGGGAAATGATTAGCTATAGCATTTATGCATTCCAGGAAAAAAAAGAAAGTATGTTACTATTCTCTCTTTAATATTAATAAGGATTAATAAAAAGAAAATAAAATCACCTTGGAGGACAAACATTATGTATAAAATAATGGGTGTCATATGAAGGCACATGAGTCATCCATCCATTTGCTGTAGCCTGTCATGTTTAGGGAAGTCTTAAAAAGACAACCTCTTGACTGCCCCTTCTGTAATTTCAAATGCAAATTTTAGTAATAGGAATATCTAAAAATAAACTATTATTTTCTTCCTTCTCTGCTTTGTAGCTTTGATCAGAATATACCAAATTTATGTCTCCTGTAATTCAAGCATTTTTTAATTGTGACAAATATACATGAGGTGCTCATCTCTTTTTCATCATTATTCTTCCAGACAAACCCTTTGGGAAGAAGATTAAGACATCAGTTCTAGGTAATGGTTTTTAGTCCTCAAAGCTCCTTGAACTTAGCAGGTTCTGTTGCTGTAGAGATACATAAAGTGAAGAGTAGGTCCAATAGAAATCCTTGCAGAGGCACAGTTTCATTGAAGTCCCTGTCCAGCATCCTTTGACTTTCTCTGCCTTTCTCAGACTCCTCTTTTTCTTATACAGCAATAACAGCACAGCTGAGATTTAGAAAGGTCATTTTTACAGTACTTGTGAAAGCCTAGACTGCTCCACATTGCCCATTTCCATCTGGGAACCCAGCCATGAATTCCAGACTTAGGATTTTCAGTCTCTGTGTGATGTGTCTGATGTGTTTCTCTGACAGACTCTGTTCTGACAGTCTGTGCAGAATGGAGAGTTTTTCAGTAGTTTTCCTCCCAGTTTAGTGAAACTTCTCAGTTACAGTCTAGAAAGGAGATGTGAAAAGAGATGACAATAAAAGCTCTAGAGATATATTTATTTTTTGCTTGATCAGGAAAATATTTTCAGGAATCGCTAAAAGCTAAAACATCTGTATTTAAAGGAACTATTTCTTTTTATCCTTTATTAGAGTAGAAGACTAAACAATTACTGCCTTTTTTGAAATGTAGGTGAAAGAATAAAAGGTAGCCTGGACTGGTATGGCAGAACTAACACAGCCTCACAAGGAATAGGCACTCCAGCTGGTGTACTAAAATGTACAACAACCCAGTGGATCATCCACCATTCCTTGTAGAAGGGACAGAATTTCAATACCTGCTCTGCAAGTTACAATGTCTTGCTAGAAGGAAAGCTGACCATGCCATCAGGTGACCTGAGTCACCAGAAAGACATATGTCAGAAAGACATATTTTCCACATTCACTGTAAAAGTTTACAAAGAATTTTTTTTTTTGATACAAAAGTCCATATTGTTGCAATGCAGTGTAGAATTGTGTATATTCATCTGGACTATTCTATGGTAGTGTAGCCATCGTAGTGTGGCTCAACACCCACATGAATTGACTTCTCTCATTATTTATGTCTACTCTACTCACTATCACTAGAAGACTTTGGTTACAGCAGCATATACAGATCTCTCACTAGCTAACTAAGATCTTAAATTTGATTCTCTGAGTTTTTCACTGCATATTTTTTCCCAATAATTAGATGAGAGCATCCCTTTTTAGAAAATGTCATGTTTTAACCCCACCCAACAACTGAATTCCATGCAGCTGCTGTCTCACACCCTTTCCTCATTGAAATGAGGAGAATTCAAAAAAAAGGGTAAAACTCGTGTGTTGAAAGAAAAACCTTAATAATAATAATAATAATAATAACAATGATGATAGCAATAATAATAATAATAATAATAATGAAAAGGGAAAAGAGAGAGGAGTAAAGCACATGAAAGACTTTGAGCAAACTGTCCCAGTGGCTCACCACCTTCACAGTAAAGAACTTTTTCCTAATATCGAATCTAAATTTGACATTGAATGTTGCAGTGCTTAAAAAAGCAGGAGATACAAACTCTCACATCAGTCAGATACCTTTAGATTATCAATTTCACCTAATACTTGGTTTTCCTTTGAGTAGTTGTCACAGAGTCTAAGTCACAGCTAGAATTTTAGTTTATCTTCCATATACATAAACATTTTCATAAGCACTTTCTTTTTCCAAGGTTATAATTTTTGAGACAATGTTTTTGTCAATTTTTCTCCTTCAGGATTTTTTACTTAGTAGTTCATGCTATATCTTATTTATAAAGAAAGGCTTTGTAAATACTATAAGTCCAGGACTTTTCAAAGAGTATCAATCCATCTTAAGTTGCTTTCCCACCCCACAATCCCCCCACCCCGATATACCCAGGTCATTTATACCTCATCTGAGTGAGCATTTCTGAATGGAAAAATAATGTATACTGATAACAGTTATATGCTAATTCATTAGGTCTGACTTTACCTGAGTGCTAATTAAAGGAAAAATATTTGAAGGATAAAGTAAGGCTTGCAAGCATATCACACACGGGTTCTTCCCTAATATATTTCCCGTCCATCACACTTATTACTGCAGGGTGGGCTGACAGGTTAATTATGTACTTGCAGGAGAACTGATACAGAAGATATTATGATCTCAAAAGCAAACATTTATAATCATTTTAGCTAAACAGAAGGCAGACTCACCTTGATGAAGGTCTGCATTTAGTGAACATTTTAAGGCAGCAGTCACTGCACTCTCAAGGAAGATACCTGATAAGCTATCCATCAGTAGATACCAAGCCAGCAGTATATAGAATGTGCTGCAAGAATGTAACCTAGTAGTACATGGGAAAAAAAGGATTGATTTTGTGATGATGCCATAGGACTGGGATTTACAAAATTCCATTTTAATTTCCAGGTTAATTTATTTCCAGATTGCTTGTGTGCAGGCCTTTCACTGACATAGAGGCCCACTGAGTGAGATTATATGTGATGGGTCATACAACATGGGGAGATCGTTCTGAAAGCATCTGATGTGTCTGATTATTTGATTCCTATATGAATATATGCCCTACCATCTGGAAGGTATGTTCCCAGATGTATCAGATCCTCCCAGATGGGATTGTGGTTCCAGTGAGGTTACAGTGTGAGCAGGATCCTCCTAAAAAGCAAACGTGCTTCTACTGTGGTGGAGTACAAAACTTTTTGGCTGTTCTGGGACAGACGAATGCATCAGTGGTTCTGGCTGTTCATCTGTATCTAGAAAATGTTTTGCCAGATCTAGAGAATACTGTTCATGTGAATACATAGGAATTTTCTTACTCGTGGAAGGGGATAGCTGGACAGAGGCAAGAAGATCTAGTCACACACTGAATAGATGAAGATCTAGCTGCAGTTGTATCATAGAGATCTTTATGCATTTTATTTAAGAAGAAATCCCAAAACTTCATTAAGTCCTGACATTTTGAGGTTTTTTGAGTTCTCATTTTAGGTCTTTCGCCCTCAGTTATTCTATTTTTCAAATGAGCTGCATTTTCACTCATGTTTCTCCCTTATCTGCCTCCCATAATTAACATGTGATGTCAGTCATTCTGTACTTTGTGATTGTTCATTGCTTTCTACAATCAAACTCAGACGGTAATTAAACATTGATGCCTGGATATCCATTCACTTATTTTTCTGCAAGGTTTAGAATCCATCATGTGTTTTACCTTTCACTGTACCCCAAAACTACAAGACATGTTCTGTATCAGCTGTTGGGTTTCTATTAGCTTTCCATAAAGGTCCAGCAGGCTGTGCACTAGTATTAGTTCCCTCACATGGATCTGCTTTTAACACAAGAATAAAATATTCATCAACTAAATTATTCAAGGAGTAATTGTTGGTATTTGTTGAATAATGTATTCTGTTCATGGTGTCTGAATACTACAAGAATGAGCTGAATAAATTATATGCCAAAGCAACAAAATCACTGCCTTGCATTTGTTGAATAGCATTTTATCTAAGCTAAATGTGTTTTAATAAAAACATCGTATAAAAGAACAAAACCTTTTACCTTTATTTCCTTTCTGACAAAGAATATGGCTTTAGGTATGTATTGTGATAGTCCTTAAACTGTACAACAGATGTTGAGTACTGACAGCTAGAACAATAATATCTTGTGTGGTGATTTTCAGAGACCACAAAACACAGTATTTCTTCCCTTCAGAAAACATTTTTTTATTGCTACTAGAAAGAAGCCTAGTTAAGTGGGCCACAGTAATTGTGAAAGTAACTCAAGTTCTGCTTATTCAGTATTAAAGTTTATATGTTCTACACATTCAGCTATTTCATTCCCCTTGCTTACTTGCTGGAATCACGTTCTTCACTACATGAACAAATATTGTACTACTGAAAAAATACACATGCTTCTATTTAAGGGTAGCACCGAACAATTCCACATGGACAGAAAAGCCCAGTTTTCAGCAATGAGCTGTTTCATGTAAGAAACCTGGGAACCATGAAGTCTGGTCTGAATAAATAATATTGACATACAACAGGCGCATGTTGAACAGAACTAAGAGATGACAGTCCTTCAATTTGATACTGACTTGAATAATTACAAATATGATCCCAACAGAGAAAGTCTGGCTGTTCAGTTGAAGCTGCTTCCATGTGAGTGGGAGGGATGTTAAAAAAGAACAACTCTATTTGAAAAAGTTTGCACTGCCATTGTGTCCTGACTAATATACATTGAGTCAACATTTTCACTTCAAATGGCTGCTGACACCTCCATTTAGGCAGAGGTGTTTTAGGTAGTTCTAATATACTGGTCTGCTCTCTCTCGCTTGGTTAAACTATAAGAGAACACTGTACCAATCAAATCTAGTCAATAAAATTGCAAAATACCCACCTTTAACACTTACCTGGAAAGCAGAACAAGAGAGGGTGGTGCGGATTCTATGGGTCCTGTATGCACAATTCACAAGTTATTGACACTTAAGAAAAGAGACTTCTAAACAATCTTTTCATAGTCACACAATAATTCACATTATATTGACTGTTTCCTACAAAGATAATCAGAGATTATCTTGACATAGAGTTGAAATGTGCTCAGTAGGTGCATGTCTGTATGGACAAGTAGTACAAAAATTTGTTCCTTTTGATTATTTCTTCATTCATCAATATAGGAACACCCAATGTCAGTTTTTTTCACTGTCAGTCAAAGGACCTTGAAAGCTTACTGAAGTCAGAAATCAGTAAAAGTAACCTAATTAAACATAAATTAAGCATATGCTTGAAAAGAGCATTCACTCAAGAAATGGGTTTGATTTAAGCACTCACTTAAATATTTTGCTAACTGCGTCCTAAATAAGCAACTGTCACTTTATATAAAATCATATTCTGATTGGTATATATAACTCTTTTTACTATGGAAGAATTTATCTTCCTTGTAAATATTCTTACCAGCACTGACTCTGTGAAATGTTAGTTTCCTCAGATATCTCTTCCCTGCCCTCACAACACTGCATGAGAACAGCTTACTAATTACAAGGAATTCAATTCTTCTTGGTGACTTCAGCCTTGATTGCTATGAGATTCGGATGCTGTCACAACCCAAGGTAAAGACTTCACCTGGGGAGAGAAGCATGAAAATACTGCATGCTATAAAAAGGAGAAGAGAAATACTAACAAAAATAAGGCAGACTTGTCTCTGAAAAGCTTAGGGGTTTGAGCTTTTCATGGAGTCCAGAAGATTAATTAACTCTTAGGTTTGAGAGAGAAAGAGAAAATCTGTACTTGTATTAAAGACAGCTACTTCATTGCTTCTTGCAGCACAGACAAATTACTGTAAAAGAATACTAATATCTCTTCTATTTATGACATACATATCCTTATGCTACCAGAACTTCCTCAATGTCATGGTTTGACCCGGAAACAAGATTTCTGGGATGCTGTGGTCAGGGCCAATGAGCGCTTAGATTTTAACATTAGCATTGAGTTTGACCACTGAAATTTTGGTCTGCCTCTGAGAACACACAGGAGTTAAAAACCAGAGCTGCTCACCTGAAAAAGTCTCTTGAGACTGCGGCGAAAAAAAGATCGGACCTCTCCTCAGTCCAGCCGCTGCTGCTAGGCCGGAGAGGGGCAGCCCCATGCAGTAGGCCTGGGCCTGGACTGAAGTGAGAAGTGAAGAAGCCCTTGAAGACAGAAGGGTGGAGAATGCCAAGAAACATCAGGCAGCCCCCCGCCCCTGGCAGAGAGAGAGGGAGAGCCGGCGTCTGGATTTTGATAGCAGCTGGCTGAGAAAGAGAAAGGGGGGTGCGGGCAAAAAGGTGCGGGTGGGTGAGAGTTCCAGAGCTCCAGACAAGCAGACTAAAGTTTTTAACCCCTTTCTAACATGCCAGAAACCTTATAAATGCTGATCCTCCTAGAGCTGAATGAGACAAGAGATAAGAGATGAGATAAGAAGAGATAGGCCACGAAGAATGATGGAGTGGCCTTTTAGCTAGACTTTTCGTGTGTAGCCATGGACAGAACCATTTTTTCTTCCTGTGACGCAGAGACTGCATTTAAGGGGAAGCAATGCCCCAGAGCCAAGTTTCAGTGTAAGTACCCCTCAGCCCCAAGGAGTAGAAAAATATAGGGGGGACTGGTGTCCCAAAAGTGAGAAACTGTGCTTTTTTTTGGAACTAGACAAAGCATCCTCAAAAAGAAGACCCTAAAAGCAGTTCTGGTCCATAAGCAATAGTGAGAGCATTGCACATAGAAAGAGCACTGGCATTGTGCCAGTGTCAAACCATGACACTCATCATGTCATTCTTTTGAATGCAATAAATGTAGCCCCTTGAAACATTCTACCAGGTTAGCGTAAAATGGTCTTCCTCACTCATGAAGACCATTTCTCTTTTCTCAGACCATGATGATAAAACTGAAGTTTTTGTTTCATCTTTTTGGCTGCTTAATAAATATAAATGTTAAAATGCTTCTCTTTTAAATTTAAATTAGATTTTCATCTTTTTTTTTGTAGAAAAAATTTGCCTGTAAAAGCTTCCCGAGAATGTAGTGAAATTTACCTTCTAACTTGTGAAACACTTCATTTTCAAATATGTTTGAGAGGACAGCACACTAAAGACTCTTCTGCCCTTGATTTAAATTGTTGAAATCCAACAGACTGGTTTGTATAAATGAGTAATAAATATGTTCTCAGAAGGAGAATGTGAATTAGTCATATTGGAAAAGAAAACATAATAAAAACTTATGACTCTGATGAGACTGTGGTGAGTGGTAGGAAGAGCCAAAGGAGAAAGATAACAGTAAATAAAATGAAATTATTAAAACAAAAAAATTATTTGGAAAAAAAAGTAATTAAGAAAGAAATTTCTTCTCAGCCACAAACTAATTGGTAGAGAAAGGAAAGCTTATAGAGTTTATCTTCCAACTTGAAAAAGGAAAGCTTATAGAGTTTATCTTCCAACCTGTCTTTTAAAATCACCATATAAAGATTTACAGGTGCTCCCATAATTTGAAAGCAGTCATTTAACCTTGCATTCCTTCTCTCTACTTTGCAACTGCACTTGGTTCTTTAGAAATCTGCATAATATTTACATAATGAGACTCAGATCCTAATATGCCATACAATTGTTCAGCAAACTTCCCTTGTAAGTAATTATAGACAAAGAGTGAAAGGGAAAATAAAAAGATAATACAGAAGTCATTGGTTTCTGCTATGGAAAACCATCTAAATCTCCAAATCTATCTCTTGGCTGTTAGCTTATGCTTTTTCTGCAAGACTTTCTAGTGGCCTAATACAAATGTCTGTTATTTGAGTCTCTAGCTTATTAATTTTTAAAAATAAAATTGTAATTAATATTTGTGAAGATTTCATATGCTGGACTGTACTAGCAGAAGTACAATGCTAGTTATCTTCTACAAAAGTATAGCAAACTGACAGAAATTGCAGGTATTCACACTGTCTTTGAAGTCTATGGAACTCTATAGAGAAATTCACCTGAAAGCCCTATGGGTCTTACACAGTTGTAGGGAAGAAATTGAACACTTTTGAACTATTTTTTTCTCTCTTCCTCCTGTTGATCTACATTTTTTCATGATCATTTCCTGTAACATACTGTATTAGAAAAGGACGTTTCATATCATAAGCATAATTTTCTTCTATATTCTCATCTCATGACCTCATGAAAACAAGGAAAACGATAGAAGGATCAATTTTTAAAAGAATTTTTGTTTTATGACATTTTATCGCAGACTTGGTTCCTGGTAAAAAGAAAAAAAAAACAAAAAACAAAAATCCTGGCGATACAGGCTTGAAATATCTGAGCTGCTGCACAGGCAAATTAAAATTGTACTCCTCTTAAGGTTAATCCCAATATAGTACATGCTCAGTAATCTAAGAATGTTTGGCTAGTCTATATGCGGGTAAAGCTTCAAGGGCTGTTTGCTCTTTGCCTTCAGTCTTTACCACATGACAAATTCCTTTGTACTAGTTGCTGCCCAGCAAAAACACTTTTGTAACTGTAAATATTTCTCCCCAAATACAAGAAGAATACTTCCTTTTTAGTTATGACCACATTTATTTTCTTTAAAACATTCATATGAGAGAAATTCTGTTTGTTGGAACAGTTGTCAAATGTGAAAGTGCCATGAATATTCATACAAGCATGTATTCACACAAACATTGATATCACATGTGCCTGCATGACCTTTAAGAAAGCTTTCTGTGGGCTAAGAACTGGAAGAGGAAAGGAGGAGTGTTTTGGCAGAGAAATAACAAGAATGTCTTTCTCCATAAAGCCTGCAGGAAAATGAGCAGCTGTTGTGGAGGAAGTAAAGGACAACATGCAAAACAACTATCAGCGTGAACATGGATGTTCACCATGTGAGACTTCAAAACTGAGAATCAGCATGTTTATTTGTCTGTGTACCTGAACTCAGCCAGGAAAGAGAAAGAGCACTTAAGGCACATTCCCTGTTCTCATGTCATCAAATGAAAGGGAAAAGAGGTTGTAGCTCTGCAGAGGATGGCTATGATCTCTTCAGAAGGGATGGAAAAGGAAGAAGAGGTGGTGGGGTAGCTCTGCATGTCAGAAAGTGCTTTGGCTGCCCAGAGGTTAATGATGGTGACAAGAGGGTTGAATTTTTTTGGGTAAAAATCAGGGGGAAGGCCAACAGGACAGATACTGGTGAGGAAGCACCTCGAGTGATGCATCCAGCTCTGGGCCCCTCATTTCAAGAATACTGAGCTGCTGGAACAAGTCCAGAGAACAAAGCTGGTGAAGGGTCTGAAAGACAAATTCTATGAGGAGCAGCTGAAGGAACTGGGGTTGTTTAGCGTGGAGAACAGAAGGCTGCATATTGCTCTCTGCAGCTGCATGAAAGGAGGCTGTAGTGAGGAGGAGGTTGTTTATTTCTTCAGAGTAACAAGTAATAAGACAACAGGTCTCAAGTAGTATCAGGGCAACTCTAGATTACATTTAGGAAAAAATTCCTCATTAAAAGGCTTGTCAAGCATTGTAACAGGCTGGCCAAGAAGTGATTGAGTCACCATCCCTATAGATATTTAAAAGATGTGTAGATGGCCGTGGTTTAGTGGGAGTCTTGGCAGTGCTGTGACTGGTCTGCAAAGTACAGGTGAAGAGGTAAAAATCTGTCCCAACTGTATTATTTGATGGCTGCAGTGGATGACTGTAAAAATGCCCATGTATTTCCTGGAAATGCTACTTTATTTTCTCAAGAAAGAGCCTTCAGTGAAGGAAAATGTTCATTTATAGCATTCATTCATACAGCTGCATATATTTACATACATTCAATCACTATAAAAATACAGTGTTGAAAGACAACTTGAAGAAAAAAGGAATTGAGTGCACTCTAATGCAATTATTTCAAGTAAATGTATGAAATAAAATATGAAATTTTAAAACTTCTATTCCTTTTTCATTCATTCAGGGATGGAATCAGACATTTTTTTAATGCTCTTGTGCATATCACTAAAAGGCAAGATTAAAGAAAATAAATGGGAAAACAGAGAATAGGAAAAAAGAGGAAGAGGAAATTGAAAGGAAACAGGAAAGGGAAAAAGGAAAAGGAAAAAGGGAAAAATTTACAGTGCTTCCTTTTTTTGTAGTCCTGGTTATCATCTAGTTATAATCTCAGTCTCTCCTGGGCTCCTTGGACAACTACATCTCACAAAAATGCTAAGATTTCTGCTGTTTTATAAAAATTCTATCACAGGACTGGCAGAATCAAATGAGCTCTGGCTTGAACTTCCAGTAAATTTTCCAGTAAATGTCACATTTAAAGTCACGGTTTCAACAACACTCATGGACTCTTTAGGTACCTAAATGAAACTCTGATTTTCAGTGTGGTATAAACTGAGCAGAGGCTGCAATCTTTGTTTCAGAAATGGATCATAGCAACAGTAAGTAAGAGCAGCCTGAAAGCTGTGCAAAAAATGGCCATTAATTGGTCCATAATAAGGTCCAGACATTAAAATCCTGAATTGCTTTCAGAAGGGTGAAAGCATAGAAAACCTTTTATTTATCATTTTTAGTTACTTTAAAATTTCATTCCCATTTCTGGTTGTTAAGCATTAAGTTCTCATCATTTCTGAAAATCCTGGAGTAGTTAATCATTCACACAAACCAAATGTTGACTGCTTGCCTTAAACAGCTCTTGCAAAATCTTATTCGACAGGTTCATTTGACATTTGTTTGCAAAAACATGTAAATGAAGACTACCACCTATATGGACAATAGCTTTAAAGGAAAAAGATAACACTGAGGGGAATGACTGATTTGTAGGCTATTTTTTTTCTGTCATAGAGAACAAAGTAATATCTACATATTGTCAGTCATGTTGATTGAGGGCTAATTTACCTGCAATTCTTCAACAGATGACAGGAAACATGAAAGGCATGTAGGTAAAACCTCAGCATATCATATGCACAAGTCTCCTTTATATATTCATGTGAACACAATTTACCTCTGACCTCAAAGGGATGTGGGAAGCAAAGCATCTTTCATTTGCAATATTTCATATCTCCAAGCTGTGTGGCGCAGGTGACATGCTGGAGGGAAGGGATTGCTACCCACAGGGACTTGGAAGGGCTTGAAGGGTGGGACAGTGCAAACCCCACAATGTTCAACAAGGCCAAGTGCATGGCTGAGGCAATCCCAAGCACAAGTACAGGCTTGGTGGAAAATGGATGAAGAGCAGCCCTTGAGGAAAAGAACTTGAGGATTTTGGTTGACAAGAAGCTCAGCATGACCTGACAATGTGTGCCTGTAGCCCTGAAAGCCGACTGTGTCCTCAGCTGCATCAAAAGCAGTGGGGCTGGAGTAGGTGAGTTTTATGGTACCTTTGACACCAAATCATGCTATGATTCTATGAATCTGTGAGCTCTGTGCTTTAGCACTGAAAACACGAGGGTTCAACACCAGATGTGGCCTTTCCAAACTTTCTGGCTATCACATGGATGCGGCTGTGGGGCTCTGAGCAGCAGCTCTGCAACATCTTCCTCTGCTCTTGGGGGTTTGGCTGCTGGAATTCAGGGCAGGTTCTGACATGGTGGAGCTGTGTAACCTTCCACAAGCACAGAGGTTTTCTTCCTAATCTGAACCATTCTCTGAAAGACTCTCTCACTTTCCAGGTACTACAGGGAGCAATTAGGACGCAGATAATATGTTGTGCTGTAAAACAAGGGGCATGAAATTAAAAGTCAGAGAATTACTTCTTAGAAATGTTTCCTCTTTAACACACTGGTAGCATATTGACAGTAACTTTAGAGAGCAGCTTCTTTATTTTTAAATACTGTAGGGAAAGAAAAGGAGACAGATACCCAAAAAGTCCTAGTGATTCTCCTAGTAAACTTCAGGGGATATATTAGCATTTTTGGCATACAGGAAGAAAACACTGTGTTCAGCAATAGAACCAGAAATTTTGTTTTTTGAAAGATGAATATCATTATTAATCCAATATTACTCCATGGTTTAATTTGTTTGTGTTTTAAGATCAAATGCAAATTATTATGTCTTCTGAACACCAAATCAAAGTTTTTCATACATCTACCAAAACTTTAATGAATTTAGAAAAGACGTAAAATGAAGTATATACAATTTTCTTTATCAAAGCTTTCATGTGGTTGTCAACCACTTATTCTTAATAGAAAACATATGTAGGGATTTAATTTCAGTTAGGTGATTATTTCAGTACTTAGGCCTTTCATTGAAATGTGTATTGTTTGTCTATCATCTGGTCTGAATACAATGCTGAGCACCTTACTCAAATGAACAGATTCATACTTAATAGCAAGGTTTTTCCCTGGTTTAGTGTAAGCAGAATGCTTTCAGTCATGTTTCCTCTGCCACATAGACCATTGTAGGTTTTAAATCCTACCTGCTGTGAAAACTGTTTATGCTACATTTCCTATAAATTCCATCCATCCAAACATCAGTGACTTTAAACACATCATATTAATAAGCATAAAAGAAGATGGATGATACCTCATGAATAAATAACATTGCAGAGAAAAAAAATGTTCTTTTGCAACCAGTGAATATAAAATATCTCTTAGCAGTATGAATATAGCATTGTGTCCCCGGCTAAAATGAAGGAAAAAAGAAATCACATTTAATAATTTGTATTTGCTTAAAATTAATCCTTAATACCACATAGTATATAAGGCATTGTGGACATACATTCACTTCTAGGCTTGGTGTAAACCATGGCATTTCAGATGTCAGTACATTGAAAACACTAGAAATTCTGGTTAAGTTCAAAGCAAATACTGAATATGTAATTGTAAAAGTTTTGTAAAGTTTCCTCATTCCTGTGATAATTGCATCTGCTGCAATAGACTATGGGTGGTAAAAAACCTCCAAAATTAATGCTAATCACTAAAAATTACAGTTTGAAATAAATATCAGATTTTTTCAATGCAACAGGAGTTATGTACACGGGAATCCTTCTGACTGCCACATAAAATTCCATGGAATTTGAAGGAACTCCTTGAAGATTATCTTTGTCTCATAGCTCAGAGAAATCCTACACAGCCATGAAGCAATAGATAAGAACTCCTTGCAAATGAAAGTAGGGGCTTCAGCATGTTTTGACAACATTTATATTGCTTCAGAATTAATTGAAATATTCAGATTGTCAAGAAGAAAATTATATATTTAGTGAAAACAGAAAAAAAAGTAGAAAGGGATGTTAATCCTAATGTACTTAGTGAATAAGAATTAATGCTTGGATTCCTTATGTAATCTAAATAGCTAACTATTATAGTGTGTGAAAAAAAATGTCATCAGACTTATGTCTTTGGAATTAGATTCTGTTTAAATCTATGTACATATGAATTAATTCAATAGCCACAGTTTAAAAGAATTAGTATAAAAAATGTGAGATATAAGAGGAAAAACTATTCTGAAGGTGTAACATGGACTTCTGATACTTCCAGAAAAACTCAGAATTCAGAGAAGGAGATTTCTGCTTGAATGCTAGAAATAGACCCAGGGTAAGTGTCTGCATTGATACTTAACTTTTAATGGAGAACTGACATAGAGACAGTTCCAAATGTATTACTGAGCTAAAACAAATGCAAGAGATGCATGCAGAATTCTTCAAAGACTGGAATGAGACAGACAATGAGATGAGACCAGTTTTTCTACAAATGCTGATGCCAGTTATAATTACCAATGCATGTCAACAGGGAAGACATGAAACTGCAAGAAGGGAAATTTTGACACAGATTTTGTAATACTCAGTTGTTGTGCTTGAAATTATTCCTGAATAGAAAATTATGGATAAGCTATTATAGAACTTAGGTTGTGTACATGGACATGTCAGGAGTAAATTGACTCCAATTTTGACTAACAGAAAGCTAATGGGATAGCAATTTCTGTGAGCCATATGGGCACATGAATATTTTCTAATTTTGTTCTATGAATATTATCTGTTCATTTGTATGGGCACATTGTGTCATAATTATTAGTGGTGCTTCTGGATGAAATAAACAAAATATGATTATTGGAAGGTTAGAGAAAAAAAGACAATGGCACCCTCTCTGCAATGTAAATTATGCCAATGAATCAGAAAGGACTGTGACACACACATTTTTTAAAATTCATTATCTGTGAAGCATTGCAAATTGGGACTCAGGTGTTTTGGTGTGAATTCAGGTGGAAGATTTTCAAGAAGGAGTTAAAACTGGATTCCATTTCAGGAAAACGTATCTGCTCATTTGATATAGCCAGTTTAACAGAGAAAAGCCCATTTTTGTGCACTTTTCTGCAGGCCTCACAGCTGACTTAGAAACTGTTTGACACAGACCCATATGATTTGATCTTTTCCCTGTGGAATGGACCATCATGAACTACAATGGCTGATAAACAGCAACACTGAAAAAATTTTCTGCTATGAAACCTAAAAAGTCATCAGATGCCATATTAAAAATATCAGCTATATGGGGGAAAAATTCTGGGGAAGGCAGTCACTAAGTGTCTAAGGTACTGCACAGGGTAACATAATCCAACATGAGTCCAAGCATCATGTAAAGAAATAGGAAAGCAAATAGACAAATACAAAAATATTTATGCACTTATTTAAATCTCACTGGCTTCAGTAGTAAATGATTAAAACCTTCTTAAGGAGAAGATATTACTAATATATTTAAAGTTTAGGTCATACTTACAGGCTTTGCAGATTCCAGAGAAACCTTGGGAAGTCCTCCAAGCCAAGATGTTTGTCCTTTTCCAAAGTGCTATTCAGACTCCCAGTTAAAGACAATCAAGGTCTCGTACAGACGAGCTGAGATAGCGCATTAGGATTGAATTTGTAATAACACCTCCATCTTCAAGGAAATTTCAAAATATATTTAAAAATTTAATTGCACTAAACTTCATTGTAAAAGAAGTTTTGAAGAGTAACAAAAGTTATGTGGGAAAAAAATACACCCTCTACTTAGCAACCTCTTGTATGCCTACATAATTTAAGCTACTTATAAATGAGAATGTCTTCTGTGTATACTTCAATTACTGCTTTTAGTATATTTTCTCTCTTTTTTGTGCAGCATGCAGCATGTACTCAATATGTCTCCAGTGCCTATTATCACTGTTCTTGTATAATAAACTTCTTATCTGTGAGAATATGACCTTGACACTGCAAAAAAAATCTTTTAAAGAATAGCTCAATTAAAATCTAATACCTCTGTTTAGGATTTGATTTCATTACTATTCATAAGACCATGCAACACTATTTGAGTCATGAGTTCTCATGCAACTCGAATACTCATTTCAAAAGAGTCATTACAAAAATAATTTTTATTCTTCTCTCTGCCCTATTGATTTTCAGTCACCATGGAGCTTTCTTTGTTGACTTTGCAAAGGTCTCTGTTGAAAGCTCATGCTATTGTTGTGATAATAACAGTTGATCAGGGTCCATTTGGAGCAGGTAAATTTAAATGCAAGATAGATAGAGGTGGGTAGTAGTAAAGATGCATGCAAATCACAGAATCACAGTAACATTTTTTAGTTCCAGCCCCCCTGCCATGGGACACCTTTGAGCACCCGTCACCTATCCCTGGATGCTCAAAGCCCCATCCAACATGCCCTTGAACATCTCAGGGATCCACAGGCATCCGCAGATTCTTTGGGCAATTTGTTCTAGTGCCTCACCACGCTTACAATGAATTTTTTTTCATATTTCATGTAAATATCTCCTCTTCTAGACTAAAACCATTCCCCATGTCCTATCGCTATCTGCTTATGTAAAAAGTCACTCTCCCTCCTTTTTTTAAGTGAGGTAGGTCCCAGTGAAGTGTCTCTGGAGACTTCTTTCCCCAAAGTAGCAGTAAATGGGCTGGAAATGCAGCATAATCTACACAGATGTCACTCAGGGGTGTGATGTTGCACCCCAAAGATGAACTTTGGATGTGTCGCTCAACCTGAATGTTTGTTTACCCATCTCTAATGGCGGATAATAATTGTCTACCCTGTAGGGAATTATGGTTCTCAATCAATTAATTTTGCAAACTGTTTTAAGAGGGGTGAACAAACAGCCTCACACACATGAAGTGGAAAATAGCATTTAAATGAGCCTCAAGCTTGTCTTCAGCATTATTGGATTTGAATTGGCGTGGACATTTGTACTTCTGAAACATTTCTTTCTTGGACATAAATTTCTCTTTTCTTGATCAGTGAATATAGTTCCTCTCTTCTCTCTTTCTTATTTTAAATCAGTAAATTTAAAAAAAACCCAAGAATATCAGTTAGCAAAACAACATCAAAGGCTGGAATTTACTAGAAGTGTCAAGTATCTTTAACAAAAAATTAAAAAATGGGGAATAAAATAATCTGAAAATTTCAGGCTGTGATCAGGGAGCAAAAGAGAGAAAGAATACTCACAGATTTATGTAAATATCAACATCAGAAAAGTTATTTTGCATTAACTGAGCATCTATTCTGAATGTAGAAAAGCAAATTAACACAACAAAAGTCCTACAAATCAGAAGGTGATTCAGATAAAATAAGGGCAAAATTCAAACTGTCAAAAATCAAGCTTAGTCCACCCTGAGGTCAGGACGTGAACATGATTAACAAAGATTTTTGAAATATGGAGAAAAGAAAGAAGAAATGTTAAAAATTATATATGATCTAAACCTTAAACAAATACCTTGTTTTTCACTGAAAAAGATGTGAAACAAAGGAAGGTAAGCAGAGGTTGCGCGATTGAGAAAAATATGTAAAAAGAAAATTATAATCTGAATTACTATACTCAAGCTAAACTAAATCTCATGCTTGAATTGTAAAATAGATAAACACCATTGCAGAATTCTGAAATAAGTGGTATACTGGATAAATTGTAAAATTTGTACCAATATTCCTTATACTGAGTGTGCAAACACTCGATTTGAGAACTACATATATGATAAATACCTACGAAGGGCAGTAATTCAGGTTGGTGAATAAGGTGCTGACCTTGGTCACTTGGAAATTAGCAAGTTCTGTGGGAAAAAAATAATTAGAAAAATTGAGATATGTAAAAAGGGGAAAATGTAATGCAGAGGAACTGACAGTCTGACGTGAAAACTTTTGCTTGTAAAAAATAATTGGTTTGCTAGACAAAGAAATTTTAAAATGCCCCATGTATTTTCAGCAAAGCATAGGAATTGGTGCTGTACAATAGACTACTTGCTAAACTGGGTAAAAGTGCTAGAATTTCAGTGGTGGAACAGAAACAGATTAAAGGGAAAATTCAGAAATAAAAGAGGTGAATTTTTTTGTTTTTCTCAAATAAGTTTTGATATTAAACTTAGCAGTTATCTGCTTTAATGATGTTGCCATAAAAATGTACAATTTAACTGAGCATATGGCATTATTAAAGGTAATGCAAAACAGGAGCAGAAACAACACTGCATGCAGATATCTAAAATACTGAAATAAGGTCTGTGCTAAGACAATTAATAATATAAAAAATTATGAGAAAGTTAGCTGCTACTAACTAGAATTAGCATCATGAACAACATTTGTTGAGTGAAGACAATGCTTTTAGTTGATGGCTTGTTTGCATAATCAGTTTGAAAACTTATATTGTATCAGTCAAAGGATATTTAGTATGATAGGCAAGTGTTCAAGCAGAGCACAGCCAAGGCTTTTTCTTTGCCTGATTGTGTATGACTCATTATCAAGAAATAAGGACTCGGTGCCAGAAATGTGAAGAAAAGTTTGAGGAATGATCAGAGCAGAAAAAGTAAAACTGAATAGAATGGCTTGTTTAGCTAATCAGACACCAAGGCCATAAGATTTTTGGGGGTGAAGATGAGAGATGCTTGACAGTGACCCAAGAAGCCCAGACTCATCCTTTATTGCTTTACACTGTCCATATGTAATTGGGGTCTGTACAGCTCTTTCTGACATAACATAAACCAGTTTTCAACTCTGCCTTCAGCTTTGGACTGGTTGAGTCACTTTCTTCTTACTAGTGAGAAGTTCCAGAAAAATCAGAAAAAGTCTAGTAATCAGGCCGCCCAGCAGAACTTGAATTAACAGGATGACAGCACAATTTGGACATCTTTTTTGTAATTTTATTCTTCATGGCATGAAAAAAAAATGTCTATTTGCTACATTATTTCAGAACTTGGGTATGTGATGATCTCTGTCAGATTTTAAGTTGCATAGGACATGATGAAAAAAGTTGCCTAAATTTGACATTTGCATAAATTATAACGCTGTTATTATTAAATACAAAATTGACATGAAGCACTAAATGTCTGCAAATTTTTTTTTCTAAATTTGAAGGGCTGTAGCACTGAAATATTCTTCCTAGACGATCCTTAGAGCTTAGCTAGAATTAATGTTGCCATGATTTTCATCTGATTGATAGTTTGACAGTACCCATTTCTGACATTTCACTGGTGTTATTTCATTTTGGGTTCAGTGGCACTTGCACAAAGTGAAGAGTTTAAAATTATTTCTGATGTCTCAGCAAAAGGAAGGGTCAATAAGCTGCTGGGAAGGAAATGTACAAGTCAAATGTGCTGCAATATACATTGAAATCATCTGGAAACAAATGGAAAGAATACACTAACATACACTTTTAGCTGATGACAACAGTTTCAGCAGTGGAAAAAATAACCTAATTTTTTGAAGTAAACAGCTGAAAAGTTTCTGCCTAAAGAGCATTCAATGCGGCTTGTCTGAAAAAAAAAAGTCTATCCTAAGCAATCAGTTTTTATGCCTCTACAGAGAAAAGTCCTTTCCGAACGATAACTGAGTAGTATCCCTGCATTAAGTGAGGGTGCAACACTGGTCTACTTGCTTATTATTTCAGATGGGTCAGTGATTGGAGTTTCTTTTTAGAATCATGGGCAGACCTGACAAACTGCAGCTTAGCATGCAATGACTTAGTGAGAAGGTTGTTACAACCTGGAGGAATCTTGGTCCTTAAGAATAATATTGCTGCCATTTTACATGAGATAAGGGAGGAAATAAAAAAAAAGACTGTGAGAAAGTAGGAATTTTACAAAAGAGTTCTGTGTTTTCTGGATGCCCTCTCCCAGTAACTATGAAATTCCGTAGAACAATGATTCTTAACATATGCATAGCACTTGCAGAGTTTTATTAATGATATTTTTGCCTTACTAGAGACATAATACTGTATCATATTTATGGATTTTAACTTCATATTCATATTCTTCATTAATTTTTACACAGTCTTGGGTTAGTTAATCTAAATCTCTATTTACATATTACAGAACTACCATAATTTTATTTCTCTCAAATCACAGAGGATTTTTTCCAATATGATGGGAGATTGCCTGAAATGAAAATGCTGCTAGTACAACAGGCACCTGTAGAATAGTTTTAAATAAAATTCAGAATGCTTTAAATCCTCCAGTACTTAGTGCTCTAAGTATAAGCTCTAAAGATAGAGCTGATGTGTCTGTTTCTGATAACAATACTAAGCAGGATGAACCCCCCATTTTTCAATACAAATTTTTTATTTGGATGTATTTTTGTTTTGTTTCTTCAAACAATGATGAGGGAAAAAAAACCTGTCTACTTTCAAAATCCTCAAAGCATTTTCCTCTTTATCTTTTTTTTTTAAAGCTAACATCTTAAAAATCATCACAGAGTTTGTGCGTATGTAAGTGTCTGCCTGTCTGTCCCTTCAATTCCTTTATGAAGTTTAATCCTGTTGACTGAGATCTACAGGGAAAGTAAACATTTCAGACCTGTGACGTTCCTCCAAATTTAATTAAATATAACAGCTAGGTAGAGCAGAGAAATCTCTCACATGCTGCCACTCAGAAAAACGCTTCAGGATGCTGTTATTCCTTCTCAGACAGTAGGCAATCTTCTCAGAATACAGTCACCTGAAATGCCTGCAATGGTGAAAAACCTTCATTCAAAGCCCATACATTCTTAAACAAAAAAATTAATAATATATGATATGCAAAACTATAGTAATTTTTCCTTAATTTTCACATTCTTGGTTTTGCAAATTTCCTTTGCTGTATTTTGTTATTTCAGGGTAACCTAATAAAGGGGGAATCCCAACATCTGTGCCGAATTTTCTGGTTTATATTTTTTACTGAAGAATTCAGGTGGAAGTCAATCTGTGTTTCAAGATGTTAAGCAAGGCAAATGCTTTCAAGTTCCTCACTTTTTGCCATGCAAGTCTCCTATTTCTATCATTCAGTGCCATCAGCAGGCTACACTAAGTGGACTGGTTATGTCAGCCTGAAGCCAGTCTGGAAAAATAAATCCACACCATGTCGATCAGTGCTGAGGCTAGAAAGCAGTTTGCCAGCCCTCAACAAAGCTGAGGGAGCTTATTTTACTTTGGTTTACTAAAAAACACCTATAACATAGACAAAGAATTTTTTTTTAAAGAAACAGAGAGAGCCGGCTGTGAACAATTTCAGACCAAGATATGTTTTTGAACACAGTGTGTGAAAGTTTGGTGTTTTAATAAATAAATAAATAAATAAAGAAAAAAAGGATAGAAGGAAATGCCATTCAATCAATAGTACAGAAATGCAAAAAATTAAACACATACCTCTATATACCAGACTTGCCATGTGTAAATGGAAATAGAATCTACCTGGGGCTGATGCTGTAGTCATTAGTATGAAAATAGGAGTCCCTGTAACAGAGCAGTGGTTGAAACCTGGTTTGGTGTTGCAGAAGTCACCATGTGACAGCAGCCCCCTGCCCAAACCATGCTGAACATCCTCCCTCCCCTGTGACTCCAGGCAAAAAGGTACCCCCGGTGGGGAAGGGGCAAGGGTGGGGGGCAGACACCCAGAGTGGGTGTTGAGGTCTCACAGAGGATGTCCCTGCACGGGCATCAGGCTTTGCATGGAGCAGCACAGGCGCACACCCAGTTGGAGCACCCCCTTCTCCCATGAGAGGGGGATGCAAGCAGTGATTGCAGTCCCCCAAAAAGAGGGATGGTGGAAACAGCATGGTCTGTGAGGCATCTGGGTGAGTGAACTGTCTGCATAACTGTGTAAATAAATGTGTGTGATTATACACATCTGAATTGGTTATAAAAGGATGTGTAAAAAATAGTCTCTATATATTAACATTTTGTAGGAGTGCAGTATACCCTAACCAGGACAATGGTTTATGTGTTGATTTGCTGATATTGATCCTGAATGTATAGTTCACTGATTGCCAGTTAATTACATGCCATTATTAATTCAATTAACTGCTTTGATCCTGATCTGATTTAGACAATATGAATTTCTCCCTACAACATAGGGAGGCTAGACTTGATTAGTTTATCTTGGTGTGCAAAAATGTATATAAATGATCCTGACTGAAATACACATTCATTCTACTTTTTATTTGAATGGAAATGTACATTGCCAGAGTCATAACTTCTTCCTAATTATATCATTACTTTGCTATGCAATATAAATAAAACAATCCTTGAAGCCAGAAATATATTTAAATATAATTAATTGACCTAGTACCTAAGGTTGAATCAAGTAATTATTTTATTGACTATAAATCCAATATGTGCTGTAATGACCCTTAGCTATTCATGGCTAAGATCTCATAATCTTACACTCTAATGAAGAATCAATGCCATTGCTTTTAAAATCTATTTCCTTCTTTTCAGAGAGGACAAACAGTGAATGAATTTTTAGAACCTGCACAAGTTTGGAAAAAAAAAAAGCATTTATAAGTGGTCAATAACCCTTTCCAGCTCTACAGAAAAGCCCTGCATATGTTTTTATGCAATATTTGTATCAGTAAGCCTTACACACACATTCATTTAACTGAATAATTTTATGCAATCCCCTTTCTACAAGCCCAGCAGAGAGACGGATGTATCCAGAGGACCTGGAATGGTCCCTTTAAGGAGTTGTATGATCTGGACACTGAGTACTGAGAAAGCAGGTAAAGTCTGTCTAGCCACCCTCATGGTTGTCTGTAAAAGTATCCAAAATTTTGGAACACAGCAGCAAACTTTGAGGAACACTGATTGTTACTGAGTCAATGGGCAATCTGCAAGCTCTGGAGAGGGTAAAATGCACAATTTCTTCTGTTAAAGGGAATGGAGGAAAAGAAGTAGCAAAAAGTTACCATGTGTGTGTTATCAGTCAAAGCAAGCAAAGGGATGGTATGGGATACAGCAACTGGAATGATGTTAGGATATATGTAGAAAAGATGTTGACATACTCAGAGGACTCAATCCTCGGAGCCAAACATATGGAGAACATCTCCACCTTGGTTTTATCCCTGACAGGTACTTTCTTCATTTGTAGATCAGCTGCTGAGAAAATTTGTATTTTTGAAAGGGTTTTGAGTTTCAGGAATATACATTTTCCTTCTCTGAAATTAGCACTTCCCCCAGGTGTTGGGTCAGAGATGAAAGTGACCCAATAATAACAGTTTCTTATCTCCACTTTTCCAAGGATTTTTTTACCTTCCAAGTTGACAGAAAACACCACCTGCTTTTTTAGTGCTAGTTCCTCTGCATGTGGATAAGAAACTCTATTATAATTGGTATAGCACACAGAGCTGTTGATGCTGGGACATAATGGCATAGAAACTTAAATTTCGCATTCAGGGATCCACTCAGGGAGAAATCAAAAAACTGATATGCAAGATCAGCTGCAGTTCAACTGGAAAATACCTTAAGCCAGGTTCAGAACCAATGGTTCTCAGGAAAATGGTGCATTTAACAACATCTGGTAGGATAATAAATTAATAAGTGCTGTGGATGGAGTGATGATCTTCATATCTTTGTTGATATAAACCAGCAATTTTAAAGTTTGATAATAAATGCAACAGTGGTTTGGCAAAATTCAATGACAAGGTACACTTGATTATTTCATAATTAGAAAATAAAGACAGACAAAATTTTCATGGAAAAATTTCCACTGAGTCGTGAGGACCAGAAAGAACCTCCTCATGTTCCAGAATCCTTCTTGAAAAGGGAGCTTAGGTCCATCAGGATCCATGGTACATGCTCTAAAATTTCAGGGTTCCTGAGAGAGATTGCCACACTCCAGGTGTGAAGCACACCTGGATTTCTCCGTGGCCCTAATTCTTCCATACACTCAGTGATGTGGGATTGATGTCTTCTCTGCAGGAAGATTAGGATGTGCATATGTCTGAATTATGAACTCCTGAAGACTGGCTACTCATGTTGAGTTAAACAAGCTAGCAGCAAGCTTGTGGGTGAAATGAAGTTGTTATTGATACTGATCATTTTGTCATCACAGAGAAACCTATTGATTTCCAGACAATTTTATGTTCAAAAAGCTGTACAAGCTGGGATCTATTTATTACAGGTGCACTCTGGAATACTTATAAGTTGAAAACATTGCATCTAGAGCTCTGTCTGAAGGACATTGAGAGCCAATAAATTTTTGTGCATCTCCTGCATAGGAACATTTCTTCACCTACCTATTTTGTCACCATTGCCATTGAAAAGATAAGAGATTGAAGCTTCTGGAAACACTTGATGGATTTAGTCATAATCATAGCAATAATGTGATATTAAAGTGATTACAGACTCTCTTATTTACAGTGACCGACTGGCATCCCCCAGCCTTGACAAAAGTCCCTTCCTTCCCTGTGAAATCATTTTTCCCCTGAACTTCAAATGCATCTGGGACATGGCAGTTACAAAGCAGAACCAACATGTGGACTCAGTGGGACTCACTGAGTTACTGGTGTTACTGGGAGTGCATGTGGAAGGTAAATACTGACAAATAGCTATAGAAAAGGTAGTTGCATTCCAGCCTGAGTCTATTGGCTCACCCACAACAGTGGCAAGAAAGGGACCACATCAGTGAGAGCTCCCAGTAGCTTCTCACTTTCTCTCCCACAGGGTGGCTATTTCAGATTGCTTAGGAATGCTAAGATGAGAATGTTATTCATTGTAAAAAACTGGTATGACTGAAATAGAAACAATATCATGTCTTTGCCTGAAAGTGTAGAAAAGTCCAAGTGGAAAGTGTCAGAAATGGCCAATACCAATAATTCTTCAAGCAATATTCAACAAGCTTTCAAGCAATATCTTTAATTAAAAAAAAAAAAAAAAAATCAGTTTTTCATCTCCTCCCATACACAAAAAACCCTAAACTCTGGAAGGGAAAATTTTGACTAGTGAGACACCAATATGCAAAGCAATAATTCTTCATTTAGTATAATGATTACTGTTCAAGAAATAGAATTTCAAATCCTTAAACATATTTTTAATGAACAATTTCTGTCTCATTCTTGCAATTAAATGCTCAATTATTTTAGTGTGCTAAAATGTACGAGACATTTTAATTCCTTGCTTATGTTCAATATATATCAGTTTTATTATGCATACCTATACTACCCATGGTGGTATATTTTAATTCATTTGTAGATATTTTTCTTCTTTACACCTCATTTTGATGTGGGAACCTTTTTTTGTTTTGGTGGTTTTTTGGGGTTTTTTGGGGTTTTTTTGTCTGTCTGTTTGTTTTTTTTGCTTTTGGTTTATTTTTTTTATTTTTTGGTTTTTGGTTTTTTTAATTCCCCCAGAATAATAGAAAGAAGGAAGTTGTATATAGTGATTACCCTGTGAAGAAATCAGAAGAGGATGTGAGCTGATCCCAGTGCATTTCATTAGAGAGTCCTCTTATCAATTTCTTTACTTTATGTTTCTTTATGTTTCTTTATGTTTCAGGCTGAATTTAAGAAGCCTGGGTGCCTGTTTCTATCAGTATGTTTGGAACATAAACCAGAATTACTCTTTATCTCTGAAGAATGAGTTAAGAGGAGAAAAAACTCCATATATCTTTTGTAAAATTGCAAGACATTTGATGATTGCATCCAGATGTTCTGTCACAGATACCTCTACATGGAACCCTCTGGCACAATGTGACACAGCAGTGCAGTCTGTCTGATCTAGAGGATGAAGAAAACAAACTGGTATTACCTATCAATGGGAAAAGTTGAGTCCAGGGAAACAAGTTATGTATAACCATTACAAGTATAAAAATCCTGATAAGACTTCCTTGTATAAATAATATAAAAAGCTTAAATAAGACATTGTCATTAAGTCTGTTACTGCTCTGACACATAATGAAAAACTCTACCCATACAGCAAATCTGATATGTCTTCACAGATGGATAGGATAATGTATGCACAATAGAGTTTGCAGTCTGTGGATTCAGTAATTTTCTTAATTAACTCTTCTTCTAACAGAGTACTCTTGCATTTAGGCAGCTTAGAGAAATCTGTGTGTGGACAAGCCAGAAGTTGATTTTTTCTGTTCATGAAGTGCTCATGAACAGGAGCCATGTGGAGTTACTTCTGTTGCAAACCTGGTTTGTAGCCCTAGGCATAAGATAATTCTTTCTCTCACTATTTTAAAGGAGAAAAAGTAATTTTAATCTGTTCAGAATGCTTGAAAGAGTAGGATGTGTTAATATTAACAAGATTCGTCTATTTTGCAGTGGAAATGAAGCTAGGCACCATTGATAACCACTTTGTAGAAATCACTGAGGCACTCTAAACTGGGAGGTAGTTTTAAGGCTTTTCTATTAAGGAAATAATGCTGTAAGTAATTGCTTTAATTTTAAATCAAGGAACAAGCTTCTGACTGTTACATGTGTGAAAGGAAATGAAATTGCTGTTTTATTCAAAGAATTAACAAAAGCAATAAAAGAAAGAGCTTATGCTTTTTAAATGAATTCAGAAAACAACAACTTTTGAAAAGATTGAAGGTCTGCTAAATTTGATATAGTATTTGTCTTTAAATTGGATGTAATATTTCTCTTCCCCCATCTCCTATTTTGCTAGTGAAGCAGGTAAATGGATATGATACTTTATGTAAGCCAGCAAATTCAAAGTTTAAAGTTGGAGATGTAAATCTGCATTTAAGCACCTGAACAGAAGCTTCAGATACTCAAAGGTTAGCACCCTTGAAAAAAGTAGTCTGCTCCTATTAGGTGGCTAAAAGCAGATATAGAAACTTCTATTTAACAAGGAAAAATGTACCAAATGTTCTAGCAAGGGCAGCAAAAAAAACCCCAAGAATTCTCTGTAAGTGCAATATGTTAACAGGGAAGAAGGAGATCAAGCAAAGAGTTGATCTGGTGCTTACCAAGGAGAGATAGCTATTGACAGGCGATACAAAGAAGAGTCAAAGCATTTACTGTATTTTTTCCTTCAGCCTTCACTGACAATAACAGTGTTCATCAGGCAGCTTGTTACATCACCACGAACAACGAGGGGTAAAATCTCGGGCCAGAAGAGCAGTGACATGAGCCAATTAGAGAGCAGGTAGATAAGTTTGAACTGTCTGAGCTTGATGAAAATCACTTTATGGTACTGACTCACATAGTCTCAGGGTCAGCAACTTTGTGAACTCATAAGGACTAGTGTGGCCTCAGAAGCCTGGAAAAGGAAAATGTATTGTCTATTTTTAATGGGTGTAAGGAGTAACCTAAAAGCTGACCTTCAGTTCCTGTGAAAATACTGGAATAAATAATTGAACTACATGTATACAGCTAGTACATGTTTATAAGGAGATGAAGAACAGACGAGAACAAATCATGTCATAGTTTTTCAGCTTCCTTCTGTGAGAAGTTAAGTGCTTTCCTGAGAAAAGAAGAGAAAAGGAACAGAGATCATTTGGCTAAACTTCAGCAGGTCTCTCTTAAACAAGCTAAAGAAATATGGCACAGCTGGAAGGGAAGGATATCATACTGAGGAAAGTAGCTATTAGGTTCACTGCCAAGTTGGAAGGATGCTGTAAGTGGAATTTCACAAGGTCTGTCTTCAGTCTGCCACCACTCGATATTTCCCTTAATTATTTCAAAAGCATGAAGTGTATACTTATTTAATTACTAATCAGCACCAAGCCAGGAGGGGCTGCACTAAGATTTGAGGGAAGGACTAGAATACAAAATGATCTTTACAAATCAGCAAAAAAAAAAAAAAAAGATGAAGAAAACCCAAAAATTCAAGACAGTTCTACAGGGAGGGAAACAAAACATCTCTACAAAGAAATCACACTCCCCAGTGACAGTTTGGTGAGCATCATATAAGCACAAAATGACCAAGGTCAATTGGGAAATCAAGTGAACAGATCAGGATGGGCAGGGGACAGGACAGGACACACACTCACCCTTGCCATGCCCAGCAAGCACTGGCCTTGACACTTACATAGTTCTGGGCCAAGGGTTGGAGACTTGGTGGGGTTGCTCAGAGAAATTCAGACCAACTGATGCACTTGGGTTCTGGTCAGAAAGTTTGACCTTTTGAAGGCACTCAGACTGCTTTCTTTAGGAAAAAAAGAACCCTTAAAGGAGGGATGTCTTAAAGAGGGACTTGTCTTCAGCAAAGAGTAGAAGAAAAGAGACAAATAAGCTTTCTCTACAAGCATCATTCAATTAGAAGCAGTGGACTTAAAATGAAGTAGAAGAAAATTAGTTTAAACATAAAAGAAACATTTTCTAAGTATCAAAATAAGCATTGCTGAAAGGGATTTTGCAGAGAGTAAAATCTCCTTCATCCATCAGTTTTCTAAGTATGGTTGAGCATGGCTTGAGACAAGAAAATGGAATGGGTGACCTTTAAGCCCTTTCTAATCCTATTTTCTCTGATTCAGTAACAATTTTGATGAGCATACTCCATGTAATATGTATCTACAAGTAATCAGTGAAATGATTTGTAGAATAAGGTACTAATGTAACACTTAGAGTCTTTAGTCCTAAGTGATTTGAGTAAACAGGAATAGAATTTCCAGTTTATGCTACAATTAGAAATCATCTAGAAGAGCTGCTATTTATTAACTTATAAGATGTAATTATTGATACTGAAATATCTACTTCTAGGTGGCACATTTTGAAAATAAGCATTTATGCTTCTCCAGTGTTTTCTATAAAAGCTTTCAAGATGGCAAGTAGCTTTAGGCAGAGCAGAAGACATCTTGTTTTGTCATGTGTAGCTAAATACTGTACAGATTAAGGATGTGGTTTTAAAGAACAGAGAGCCTGATTCAAACAAAAGTAATGTTAATCACTTGTGGATCATTTTAAAGTGATTTACTCTGTTTAGTCAGCTTTGTCTATTTGACTGAATTTAATACTGTTGACATTTCTACTCTCAAATTTAAACTTTGTATTTTTCTCTAACTTGTTTTTACAGTAACTTAATTAAAGAGTGGGTAGCTTGATACAGACACCAGGGTGGAAGTTGCCTTATAAAATATGGAGCAGTGTACAAAGTGTACCGAGTTGATATATAACAATGTCAGAGACTGGAAGACCCTGAGCAACAAACTGCAGTTGCTTATTTATTTATTTATTATCTAATTCAGTCTCTTGGGATCAACATACATTTACTCATGGAAGTTTATACTATACAATTAGCCATAGGATGTAGCCAAGAGCCTGTTTAACACATGGCTATCTTCCATGAAACAAAACTGCTAAAATAATTGTCAACAATTTGTCCATATATACAACCAAAGCTAAGGTGGAAGTACTTCATTGGATGATCCATGAGTGGATTCTGGGACTGTATGAATATTTCTGCCAACTCCACTAAATATCACAGAATTACAGAATTACAGAATATTCTGAGTTGGAAGGGACCCACAAGGGTCACTGAGACAGCTCCTGACCCTGCACAGGGCAGTCCCAAGAGTCACACCTTGTGTCCAACAGTATCACGCTCCTCATACCATTTCCCTCCAGGGCCCTTCACCATCTCTGTTGCTCTCCTTTGGGTGTTCTCTAATAGAATTTCTCTTTTATATTGTGGTGCCCAGAACTGCCCCCAGCACTTGAGGTGAGGCTGCCGCAGTGCAGACCAGACTGGGACAATCCCCTGCCTTGCCTGGCTGGTGATGCTGGGCCTGACAGGGTTGGCCCTCCTGGCTGCCAGGGCGCTGCTGGCTCAGGTTCAAATTGGCATGGTCTTACTTAGGGCTTGATTTGGTTACCTGAGGGTGAGTATTTGGTACCATGGAAGATGTTTTGGGCTGTCTCTGCTGGTATTCATGCCAGAGCAGGTGACTGTAGTCCTCCTGTAACTCCTGCACCAAATCTATAAACTTCATCTAGATCTGAGCCCTACATGGCAGCAGATATCTCAAATGGCACTTAGAGGCCTGTATTGGCAGGTGAATCAAGGGTTATAGTAGCCCAGTCTTAAACACCCAGCTGTTATTTGGTTACCAACTTCTTGATGACTTCATCTGAAGGCAGATGAAGGCAGATCTACTACTTGTGGTAGTAGATTTATTCAGCTGTGTCGAGTGCCACATCCAGTCTTTTTTTAAACACATCCAGGGATGGTAACTCCACCACCTCCCCAGGCAGACCATTCCAGTTCTTTGTGACCCTTTCTGTAAAAAACTTTTTCCTAATACCCAAACTATATTTCCCTTGGCACAGCTTAAGATGTATTAGCTATATATATATATATATATATATATATATATATAATATATTAGTTTTGGGTCTTTTTCCTCCTATCTGTTCTCTCTAAAGGAACCATGGAAGAAACATTTCATTATAAGGAACAGCAGAGTTTAGAGAAGCAATACATGAAGCCTTGCTTTTTTCCTTGCTCAGAATCTGCTTGCAGGTGATATATAATATACATATTACACACAATATGATAACAGCAGGATATGATTGCAGCAGGAGATGTTGGAGCCCATCTAGGCACCTATCTATACATCGATACTTTTAAACACTGATAACAGTGTGCTTGTGGAGAAGGTTTCATAAGCTGCCTTGCATCACTGCCAGTGTACAGCAGGTTTGGTTACACTGAAAGGGACCTCACACACTCAGGCTAAGTATCTACTTTCATCTTCCTTTATTGGGATATTATATGCCAATTATCGCTCCCTCAGCTGTGTACAGAATGAGCTTCATCTTCCCCAAATTTAGGTCTCTGTAGATGCTTGCATGTATATCAATGAGTTGTTTTCTCTCCATTATCAATGGTCTCCCTCTATGATAATGGAGAGAAAACAACTTCACTTTGGCAAGTTTTTTGTGCCCTTTTAGGTGTCTGCCTTGAGAACAAATTCAAGCAGACCATTGTTTTTAATAATAAATTTTCCACCATGACTGCCTCTTACCAACTGGTTGTAAAGAAGAAAGCACTTTAAAATGCAAAGTGACTAAAGGTCAACTTTAGTCCATTTTCCATGGAACTGGATGGAGGGTATTTATATAATCAAGCATCAGGTCTCATTTCAGAATTGTAACTTGGAGAGCAACTTGTTGAAGTTCTCAGTCTTTATTATGAGCCTATATCATAAACGTGAACATGACTAAGTGTTTTTTGTGCGCCACCCCTATTCATTGCTCTCTTCAGGAAAAAAAAAAAGTATTTTAAGGCTTAGCTGACCCATGTCTAGCATGATCAAAGCCAACTCATTTCTGTACCTACTGACACATAAATAAACTCAGGTATAGAGTTGCTACATACATGGCAAACCTGAAGTTTTTCATGTAGAAACTGCCTATGTCCTGATTCGGAAGAGGTATAAAATACATTCACAGGAGTATTATTCAGCCCTAGTCTAAATAGAGGTTTAAAATTATGCCTCTCTCCCTGTACCTGGATATTCTTATGATACCACAGTGTTGAAAGCACTCTGACACACTGGTGGCTCCTATTGTCCTGAGCATCCCTATGAATTACTATGGAAGGATTGGTATTGACCTGGACCCTTTGTATTATCTGTCTGTTTTGAAATAGTCTAGAACTATAGGAGGCAGGACTGCATGTACTGTATTTCAGTCTTCCTAAAGAGCAACAAAATTATCTCATAGATTGTTAAAGATTTGGTGAGTCAAAAAATAATTCTAGAAATTTGTCTTTGGCATTTATCTAAGGTTTTTGCCAACATATGATAGCCTGTGTTAACTCTTATAATAAAACTGAGTTTTTCTTCAAAATTAAAGGGAAAAAAGAATGAAATTCACTGTGCATGAATGTGACATTTTCATTTCTATTTAAAGTTCCTTTACAAAGCAGGGCTCAGGAGGTGCTGTTCCAGTGCTCCCTCATTTATAACCTATTTTGTGACTCACAGAAACCTTGTATAAATAATCATTGTGAAAAATAAATTAATTCTCTCCTCATCTCTGTTACTCCTGAAATGCCATCACTGTAGTTCACAAATATGGACACGGTCTCAGTGCTATTCATTAAAACATGGGTTAACACGAAACAAGGTAGATGTTAAAACAGAATTGTAGTTTAGATAAAATATTAGTTCATATGCTGCTAGCAAAGATTGAAATGGATTCTACTCTGTTTGTCATAGGAGCCTACTAATAGCACAAGAACTCCCTGGAGAAACCCACTGAAGCAAGGCCATGACCCATCTCTGTAGGAGGTGATCCACCATCATCCTTCCTTTGTGGCTTTTCTGCAAGATGAACAGCTTTAGATTACACAGGAGCTCTGCAGGTAGAGCTGAATCCACTTTGGTTTTGGACTGCCTTAGCCACAGCAGGAGGCCAATCCTTCCCCTTCCTACTCTATTAAGTAGATAATTTAAAGTGGCATCCTACAGCATTTCAATTTAATTGAAAGTGTTAAATGAAAAATGATTGACAGAACCAATTTTTGGTTTTATATAATTTGCATGGGCTTGTGGGAAATGTTCTAATCATTTACCTTTCCACTCCACATTTAGGAATACATCTTGCTTATATGTTGCAAATGTTTTTTTCACGCTGAAAACATTTTATACTTTACTAGGTTTTGTGCAGGAAGAAAAGTATCTATGATGTGTGCTGAACTCCTTCAGTTATTTTGGAAATAATGATGAAACTGTAAGATTGCTGAAATTATTAAATCACCGTAATTCCCAGACAGGATGTCTAGAGCCATCAGCTCTTGAGGCCCTATAATAAACTCTGCAAAGCATCTGAAAATCTGACCCTGATGTTTTGCAGCTAAAATACTTCAAACTGATAAAGAGCACAGAGAGGTAAATATGCCATGCTGCCAAACTATACCAATGATACTGCACTGTAAGAAGCTGCATTTTCAGTGGTGCAATCAGAGCATCATCTCTTGCTCAAGACTTAAGATGACATTGAAATATAATTGCTCAAAGTTAAATAAATAAACAAATATTTTCAGTTTCATCAGGACTTCTGAAGATTTAATAATTTAATTTAGAGGCTTAGCAGAGAATAGTTGCAATTAAAAAGGTCTATAATTACTTTGGTCTGGGAGATGTTTCCTTCACACAGGATGGGAAATAACTGTGGAACCAGAATATTTACCAGTGGGAAGATCATTTTTGAATTCTGCCACAGAATGGATTTAAGTGCCAGTCTTTGAGCTACCAAATGTGATGAAGTGAACCTGAAAGTATTACAGATGACTGGATTATAGCCTAGGCTAGACAGTTATTTGAAGAGGCAAGTTGGAGTTATTAAATTATCTCAATGCTACAACTTTAGTCTCCAAGTAGCATGGTGAGAAAAAGTAAGATGCAAAGAATTTGTTCTTTTTCCTAAAAAAAGTCCCACCAAAAAAAAGTATCCTGTTGCATTATGTCAGGCTGCATAGATTCTCTTGGGCATGAGAAATACATGTTACACAGTGATGGATGAGGAAGAATATGCTATAAGAGTGTCTGTTGAACAGAATGCAATTTTTCCTCCTATTTCTTGTTTTTGCAGGGGAAAAAACCCAAGATGATATTTCTTTATACAGATTTTTGAAAGTATCCTTAGCTGCCTGTGGAGACTGGAATAATTATTAACAATAATTATTTAATTAGCTCTGGATATTCAGAAACAGAAATGGTAATGATACACCCTGTATTTCTACCCATGGGCAAGGTGTATAAGATTCTTTAAAAAGAAAAGGAATATAGACTTCCCTGATTATTTAAAGTATATAAGAAGCTTTGGGGTCATCACATTACTGATTGAGATTCATCTCTAATTTTGTAAAACTTCCTCAGTGCATTTTTGGCACAATAGTAATATTTTAAGGCAATTTTATATTGAAATCTTTCTAATCAGAATCTCTGGTGAGAATCCTGAATGGAAAAAGAAATCTCAGCCAGTATATTTTTAAAGCATGCAGCCATTCAGAATCTGATTACCTTTTCACATTTTCATACAAAATGGATTAATGTGTCCCTGTCTTTATTACATTTTCAACGCTTGTCATTCGTGATTAAGCCAACACTATGAAGATGTATTACACAGCAGCATAAATGGCCACATTAAAATAGGGTATATATGTGCCTGAGAAGTTAAAGGCAGATTGATTTGTGATACTTTTACATTAGATGTAATGTACCTAAAAATATTTCACACAACTCGAGAGTCAACAATCTGGGGGGAAATATAAATAAATAGTTGAAGCTTACACAGAGGGGAAAGAGCTGCAGAAAAATGTTAATTAAATCAGCCATGTGTGGGTATGTGGTAGAGTGCTATGAAGAACCCTAGATCCAATTTCTTATAGATAACAGCTCAAATGAGAAATTGCCACACAACTGGAAGCACCTACTCCAGAGGTCCAGTGCTGGGAGACAGAGTTTATTACGAGGCAGAACTGATGTGTACTGAGAAGGATTCAGGACAAATCTTACTTTGTGCCTGTCTTAAATTATCCCTAATTCTCTTGTGAAAATATTTCCCCCATTAATCATAGCATTAACTCTCTATGCAATTTATTTCACTTCTACTTATCCTGCTACACAACACATGGACTTGCAGTATGCAAGGGGCTTATAAGAAAAATGGAGGGAGATCTTTTATAAGGGCTTGTAAAGGAGAAAGCAAGGGTTTTAAATTGAAGGACAGTAAATTTAGATTGGCTATAAGGAAGAACTACTTTAGTGTGAGGGTGGTGAGACGCTGAACAAAGCTTTCCAGAGAGGTTTCTACATCTGTGGAAGTGTTCAAGGTCAGGTTGGATGAGGCTTTGAGCAGCCTGGTCTAGTGGAGAATGTTCCTGTCCACGGTAGAAGGGGTGGACCTCATGATCTTTAAGGTCCCTTTCAACCTAAACCATTCAGTGATTTTCTGTTGTTATCACATCCACAGAGTACCTGACTCCATTCCTATTATTTCAACCCCACTCCAGGTTCAATTTTTTTTTTTTTTTTTTTTTTTACTGGACATTAGGTTTGCTGCTATTTTGAGGCATTTACTTGTGTTTCCAAAATAGAGTTGCATTCTATTTTGAAGCTTGTCACTGGGAATCTGAAATAGATGACAGAGCAACACCACCTTTTTGGCTTTTTTTTGTTTTTCTTTTTCCACTCTATTTTTTAAAATACCAAATTAATCAATACAAATATCTGCACTTTAAAAATCAAAAATAATAATATAAACATTTTTTATTTGTTTTCTAACCCGGACTTACTCTGCTTATACAAACCTATAAAAGTCTGTCTAAAATCCCACCTAACAAATGATAGGCTTTAGACTTCAATCAAGAAAGTTGTAGTTGCCTTTCACTTAGTCCCGTTAAAGACTATCTTGCCATCTGCTTGTGGAGGCCAGGTTTCTAGCTGAATAGTAACTGTATAATACAGCTGTCAGTGAGAGTGCAGCTGCCATCTTAAAAGTCAGTATGAGACAGACCCATCAGATCATCATTATAAAATGACCTCTAGCATGACATCACCTCTAGCAAAATTTCAGCTTGGAATGACCCTTAAAACATCTTTTTGCTGTCTTTCATGTGATCTGCTGTAACAAGTACAGGAAGTACAGTAGTGTGCTTTCTACTGTGGGAGTGACTCGCCAGCCAACAACTGACCCTACATAACAGATACTCGGAGTAGAGGGGCAGGCCAGCCCAAAGCAGCAGGTTCAGATCTGCTTGGTCCCAGATTTTTGGGGCATCTAGTGGTTCAGTTTACAGTGCCTGTTCATGGGAAAGGCAAGTGAAGTTCCATGGACCTCTCATCTTCCCTTTCTAGTGTGGCCCTGTCTGAGCAGCAGTCCCCTTCAGCAGCCAGCTTACTCCTCAGTCTCTGTGCATATCCATACCTGAGCCAGCTAAGTTTCATCTTGTACCCCTCTAATTTATCTCACTGGTACTGAATTATCATCCTCCTGTGATTCTCAGCCCTATCCCTGTTCTTCGTTCATCATCCTCGTGCGCATTGTCTGTCTCGGTGCTGCTGGCGATAGCATCGGCGGCCGCCGCGCTCTGCGCCGCGCGCTGCAGAGATTATTCACGTCTGAGCTGCTCGCTCTGTGTACAGGCAATCTCTCCACGTAAATGAGAATACCTTTACAGTCTTTCTGATAAACACTGCCCCCCCCCCCCCCCTTTCTATGCCTCTAATCCATTTTTCTCTGAAATCATTCTCACTGCTTGCCGGTAACAGTGATCATTCTGAAGATTTTAGTGAGAGCATTTATCTGCTTTGGGATGATTTGGGGCCATTTTTTTCCTCCTGGACACATTTCATCTCTGAGGCTGTTTCCAAGGGCAGTTCCATGGTTAGGGAGAATTTGGAGGAGAGTACATTTACAATTTGGGGTTTTTCTCCTGAAGAAGGGAACGCAGAGTTAGCTGTCTATGGGGAATTATGAGAACACGATTCTAAATCTCACTGCTTTAAATTATTCCAAAAGCCATGGCCTGGAAGGTGTAATTGGCAGGGAAGTGTAGAATTTGTCAGTGTAGCTCAATAATTATCTAGTCAGAACTCCTGAATGAACTCTTCCAGGTAATTTTTTTCAGCCCTAGACAGCTCTGCAGCAATTTTATTTCAGCTTAACTATTGTGAAGTAGTCATGATTTTGTGTAGTATTTTTAGTTTCCCAGATGAATAATGTATTTTGTTTTGCCCACTAAAGTTACTGGGGCTCAGGTATATCTACCTTCTTAATACTATTTTTATTTTTTTGGAGAAAAAATTGTGATAGAGTGCTAAATCTGTTTTGTACAGTACAACATATGGCTGCCTGAAGTATCCCTCTCCCTCATTTTTTTATTCATATGATACATGAAAAATGGCATAAATATATTTCATTGTGTCACATAGAATCTGTGTAGCCAACAATAATGAATATGCTTTACTCTTCAGCTTGGTAGTGTTTCATTTTTTCCTGACAAGATTATTTGACAAGCAGACCCTGTGCTGGCAATGTTGTTTATTTTCATAGGCATGTAAATTATCTTGACAGTCTCATAAACATAAATTGGCAAGCATACTGTCCCACAGCAATGCTTGTTAAAATACACTAATGGAATATAATAAATAAATTATTCTAGTGTATTTATAATATGCTAGCATACCATTACATCTTGTGAAAGTTTTACAGCACAGGATTATATGCACTATATTTCTTACAGTTTGCAGTTACTTGTTGGTCCGATATTTAATGCAATTAACTCTAAAGAAAAATGCATAGACCCATACTCAGGAGTGTATTCAACTTTAAAATAATGGAAATAATAATTTACCCGGACTGAAAATGATAGATAGTTTTTACCATTCTGCACACATCAGTATCCTGGAATCATACAATGGTTTGGGTTGGAAGGGACACCAAATTTCACTTGGAATACCTGTGAAGAGGTAGGTGGAGGGAAATGGACATGTATCCAAGTAACAAACTGATTGCTTGGTAACTGGTAGATGGGTTGGATACTAAAATACTCAAAGATGTTTGGAGTGCACCTGGGAAACATGTTTAGTTTTGGAAGTCCACAAAGAATGGATGCTAATTATATGGATGGTCCAGGTGAATGTCACATTGTAATTGATTCAGCTGTTTTTGCTGGTTGTTCAAAGTTCCCCATGGAAGCCATCAGCAATTTGAAGTTGTCCTTGATATGAAAGAAAAAAGCTTCAGAGAGGTCTTGAATGTCTTTGGAGACAAAGTAAGCTGAGACACAAACATCAGTGGCAAATATCGCCTTGGACTGTATGTCCATGACCGCATCATAGGTGTCAGCTCAAGGTGGCCTATAATCTTCAGAGATTCATTCTTATAAATCCCAGGTCTCTCTAGGGTGCCTTTTGTGCCACTGGAGGAAAGAAGAGCTTTTGAGGAAGAAATCACTTCACCTAATTTATAAAGTGATAAATCATGGGTCTCAAGGAGACTATATCTCTGTTAAGGAAGCCTGTATCATTTGTTTAGATTTCAATAATAATTTTTTAGCGAGCTAAAGTCAGGGCGAATTAGTTCTACCTAGAGAGTTTGAAAATTGAAGAGATATTCCCCTCAATGTTTTCCCTCATTATATAATCACCATTTTATGAATCAACTGTAAATAACAAGCAGCATCTAATCTTCTCCCTGGAGTAATTAAAATTATGATAAGGGAAACAACTCCAGAGCACTTGGCTACCTCCTATCTCCTTGACATGTGTCAAGCTGGTGTCACTGCCAGTATCTCGTAGAGACAGAATTGCCTGCTTGTCAGGCTGGATAAGAATTTGTCTTTGCATTTTTCTCTGAAATCCCAAATTTTTCAGTACTGATATGAGCAGAAGTTCAAAAAGGTCATTAAGTGCCTTCAAATTCTTGAGCCACTTTAGCACCAGTCTGAGTGCTGAGTGCTGTGTGGAGCTGTCTAATTAATATCAGCTCCCAAAGAATCCTGAGAGCCACTCCAGTGGTCAGCAACAACCTAGCCCAAAGGCCCACTCTAGAAATTACCTTTAGCGTCGACTTGCTTATTTTCAAGGCAGGACAGGGGGCTGCCTTGCAAAAGTTGGACTGCAAAAATATAGTTCCTAAATGCACAATACAGAATGCAAGAACTTTTTACCTATTGGTGTGGTTTTGTAATGGGCCAGTTTCAATGAAAAATTCTCCTAAACAAAAATGACTGCATAATATGGCTCATAATTTCATTATTTTCTTACCCCTTCCCTTACTGAAATAAATATTTATTGAGCTCAACAGGGGGAATAAAAAATCTCTGGCATTCTCCTTGTGCCACTATTTGTATGAGCTTTCCTATGTCTCATTTCTCCATGACAACCTCATTTGACAGGCAGTCCCTGCTTTGGCAATGTTGTATCATATTTTCTTAGGCATGTAAATTCTGTTGACAGTCTCATAAACATAAATTGGCAGGCATAGTGTCCCAAAGCAATGCTTATTAAAATACGCTAATGGAATAGTATAAATACACTATTTTCAAATGCAAGCAGAAAATACACACAGGTTCATATGATATTTCTGCTACTGATTGATGGGAGTTACAATCAGAGACAATTACAGAATTTCCAATTTTGTGGTTCAACTCCTGGGTAAGCACTGCAGGTCTACCAGTACACCCAGTTGCTGCCACAGCCGTCTCTTCCCAGTTCCAGCGCTAATGCTGAGACACAGCCAGCCTTGTGCATGATGTTTCTAATCTGTGGCTGACACTGCTCTCCCTCAGCATCTCTCTAATGCTTTTCCTGGCACTCTGAACCCACAGATCCTGGTACCTCTGAGCCACGCAGCAGCTGAGGGTCACCTCCCTCAGCGCTGCCTCATCCACTTCTGTGTTGCTGCAATAGAAATGAGGATGTTAGCTCACCTGGGAGGGAGTTACTGCACTCGAGGAGCAAGAGGAAAGAAAGGAAGGAAATTTCCAATTTTCCTGAGATGTAATTCCCCTTTGGTAGTTCTCTTTCAATGGCAAAACCAGACTACAGAAATTGTTCCTATGACAGTAATTTTGAGGCCAAAATAATGAATTTTTTAACAATTGTGCAGTTCCACAAGATATTTTTTAATTTGAAAGGTGTTCTTAAAGCATTTGTTTAGTGTATATATATTTATTTATTTAGCATTATAAAAAAATAAGTATAATTAATTTTAATGGTGAATATTTTTATTCGGCTACAAGTAAATGTTGCCCAAAGATGTTGTGGACTCCCCATCCCTGGAAGTGTTCCAGGTCAGGTTGGATGGGGCCCTGAATAACTTTGGAAAATCTCTTTGCCAATTAGAATTATGGAAAACCAGTTTAAAAGTTAGGTCTATTTAATTTTTTTTTCAAAATTGAATGCCATTATTCTAAAATTAGAAAAGTGAAAACCAGAATACTCTTGTGGCCTTTTATTTGCCATATATTACCCAATATTATAAAGTCAACAAATTTTTTATTTTTATAATACTGCAGAAAATTTTACAGTACTGCATTTTTATTCACAGTGATTACTCATGTTTTAAATTTAGATTAATTTAATTTCAGTTGTAATAAAGGTTTCAAAGTCTTTCCAAAGAAAGATTTTAGTGCAAACAAACCTTTTTTTAAGAAAGAAAAGCAGAAAGAGTGCTGTTAAGCATAATTGGGAGTTAATAAGCTTTCACATTTTAGATGTGCCCATTTATTTGGGGGTAGATGAAGTAATTTGTATAAGACAAGCTTGGAGCACTCAGTAATTTATCTGCAAAATAAGGTTATATAAATGTAAGTTGCAGGACTAAAGTTTTCAGTAGAAACTTAGAAATTTAGAAAAAAATTTAGAATTGGACTTAAGGGCCAAATTTTCAAAGGTGAGGACAGATACCTACACAGATTTGCAGAAGGGTGTAAAGGGGTTAGTTAGCTAAAACCAGATCAAACAGAGCACTTATGGGCTTAAAGTATGGCTTAGGTAAAATTGAAGTGTGACTTGAAGAACATTAACAGAAATATCCCCTGACCCAGTACATTTGAGATGTACCAGCAATCTACATCTCCAGGTATCTGGGTAGGTTGAAGACAAATGACTTTAAGACAGTCAAACCAAGTGCCCACTATAGGCAGTGATAAGAAAAAGGCACTTTTAGAATTCAATTAATCAGATTCCCTATCAATCCCTTGTTTTAGATGAAGATAAATTTCACCCTTGAAGTGTCTGTTTTCTTTTTGGGGATCGTAAAGAGTCTAAATAACTATCCCATAGTAAATTCCTACCTCTGATCAGATGAATCCTACCTTTGGTCATTGGATACCATGGAAGAAAAGACAAGCCTGAGGCACAGAGGCACAAAGAGAAACCCTTCCGAGTGTCAAAGCCTCTGTGCCACGAGGCAGAGGAGCCCCGTCTCTGTTCCCAGTGCAGCTCCCAGCCATTGGCCCTGTAGCGGACAGAGGATGCTGGGACAGGGACACAGACAAGGGAGAGTCTTGTGGGAAAGAAAAACACCTCAGTTTATCATCTGTGACCAAGCAGAGCTCCCAAAAGGAGAACATTTTTGTTGTATCTTTGGCAATTGCTACTTAAACACTTTATAAAACCAAGTGCATAGTTTCTGTGACAGAGACCAGACCACTGAATTTTCTTTTGTCTGTTCTTCCCAGGGATATCTTGAATTGTCTCACTTTTGAATGGTACAATGTTCACTTTCCAGCTGTCCAAGCTGATGCTTTCATCCCAGACTGAGACTTTGGGGTGTTTTTGCTTTTGGGTAAAAAAAATTCTGTAACTCCAGAACTGCATATAATTATTTATATATGTGTACACAGAAAAAATCTAAATGTAAAATTAGCATTAATTAAAATTTTCCCACATACTTGACTCATAATTATTCTCCAGCAATAAGTAATAAATATAATTAGGACAAGTGAGAATCATGGGACAGGAATAGTGCGATGAGTTGGAGATAAATAGCAGAACATAGGTTAAGAAGAGAGGAAAAGTATTACGGAATTATTATTACTTCAGAAAGAAATTAAGCTTGATGGCTCATGACATTTCTCCCACTGGTATTTTTCAGGCCTATTTTTGTGTAGCTCTTTAAGATATTACTGATAGTAGCTTTAAAAATATATATTTGAAGTATGACTAAATAAAAAACAAGGAAATAGGTAAATGTGTGTGAAGTGCAACTACTGATGTCATGTACAGGAACAAGAATAATTTAATTTGCAGAAATTATTAAGAAGGAGCCCACTGAGTTCACTAGACTTACCACCGCTGGGTTTAATCTGTATCAATAAGACAGAGGGATCATGCAATTAGTTCTTCCACTTCGTAAAAGCAGCAGAAGAGAAAGATGAAAGCAGGTATGAAGAGGATAAAGCAGGAATGTGGAGGGTAAAGATATAAAGGAATGTAAAGTCAACATTTTTGTGTGTCTATATCAATTGCTGAAGTTAGAGCGTTTTGCTGACTATTTCTTTGAAATAAAAATTTTGTGAAATGCTCATAGCAGGGCAGAACTCACTTGCTTTAATGTGTCTTAAAATCTGAAAGAAGGAGAAGCAATATCTTTTATTAAACTAGCTGATACAGTTATAAAAAGAGACCAGTTTCCAAGGGCACAAGAAAAAGGTTTGTATGCCTGAAGCATGTCTGGTTTTGAAACCATAAAGTAGAGTTAATAAAAGATCCTTCCTCTCCCTAAACCTTACCTCTCTATATCCTTGAATATCATCCGTAATGATCCTATTACTTGAAAATAGGAAAAACTTCAGCTGCCTCAAGAAATATCCCTCCTATCAAATTTCTGACTTTTGTCATGATCATTGTCCAAGCAGAACAGAAGGACAGAATGAGGGACAGACAGTTATGAGCCTGTATATACCTCACAGTGGCTCTGCATTTTGCTAACTCTGGTACAAAATATTCTTAGAGTTTTGGACCAAGGAGATGACTTTTAAAGGCAGAAATACAAGTGCCAGTCTCCAATTTGCAATATTCAGAGTAGAAACTCTGCCTATCCCTGTGTAAATATTAACCCTTTTAGAGAGCAATGTAGGCAGCTGAAGGATTTATATTGCTTGTTTTTTGGGCAAACAGCAGATTAGGTTAAAAACCCTCCCGGGACACCTGGAAATAAATTTTAAGCATCCTCCATAAAATTAATGTGGTGGGGTATTTTGCACCTGTCCTAAACCATTCAGATAAGCTATTGAAAAATTCACATTTTCTGGATTACGGTGATACTAGGTTGATAATTTTTTGGGTGTCTGCTTGATGTGCCTTGCTCAGGTATGTAAAGTTAATGTGCTTGTTAGAACTGGATTCAGAATAAATTTTTCCATTAGACCCCATTCCATTACATTTAATTTCTTTTGGCCAACTGCTAAGGCTCTATTTTCTTGCAAGTAGGTTGGTATTCAGTTTTCCCAAGACTGTCCATAAATAAACACCAAGATTTTTGGCTTTGAAAGGAAAAGAGACACTGACAATTTTCCTGTATATCTCTATGTTACTTTCTGGCTTTGCAATTTTCCAATAAGGACAAATCTGTTAGGAGATGCTAAGGAATATTTTTAAATCTGTTCTTAGCAAATGAATAAGATAGATATTTCTAAATAATGTTAGTGTCTAGTAGCAATTGAAAAGTCTGGAGGGACATAGGAACACACAAAACCTCTTCCAGACCAATATTTATGTGTTTCTTTGCCAATATAAGAGTAATTGTAAATATTAATATAATTTCAGACTCAAATCAATTGCTGAATTTGCTGAAGAGTGTCAGTTTCAACATAGCAGCCTTTTGAGTGGGTAAATAGTTGAAGTGGTAGTAGTGTAGTTCACCAAAACATTCACTTAGCCCTACAAGGAGATTCCAATACTTAACAAAATGGTTAAAAAAAAAAAAAAAAAAGAAAAAAAAGGAGATAAAAAAGGAAACCCATATGCATTAATTAATCCTCCTACATAACAATTACCATGAGAAATAGTAGACTCTTTTCCACTTCTCTGCAAAGATTTAATAGCTGAATGTCAGTGTTGAGGAAACATAAACCTTGATTTCATTATTTAATAAAATACAGTACACTAACTAAAGAAATGTGAACCAGTAAAAATAATTAAAATTTTAGAATCTGCACTTGTAGTAATAATTAGGAAAAAAAAAAGCTTATAGTTTAGGAATTCTCCTGTTTAATATTTCTCTCCAAATATGCTAATTCACACCATTTGAGTATGAAGTTGCAAGAACTTCCCCACTTACTCCACACATGAAGTAAAGAGGTAAAATGTAACTAAAAATCTTTTTGTTTTGGGTGCTAGCTCGTAGAAGTCAAGGGATTTGTCAGAACACTGAACCAAACAAGTCACAGACCAGCAGAGCTTAGCTGAATCCCCTGGTCAGAGACAATGGGCTCATCAGCGCCCTGAGCTGAGCAGCCACAGCTCTGCCCTCACCCAGAGGCACCCGCTCGAGCTGGGGCTGCTCCTGCGCCCTCCTGCCACTCCTTGGTCAGGAGCAGGAGTCATGCAGCAACTCCAGTAAAACTGGGAGGCTGGTGTTAAAGTACTGCACTGGCTGCTAATATAAATCCTATCATTTATGGTTATATTCTTGTGATGAGTCAATCCTGACTGGATGCCAGGTTCCTTTCAAAGCCTCTTTGTCACTGCCAGCCTCAGCTGGACAAGGGAAAGAAAATATGGTGAATGACTTGTGGGTTTAGATAAGGGCAGGAGAGATCACTCACCAGTGACCATCATGGGCAAACAAACTAGACTTGGGGGAGATACCTTAATTAAATCAGATTAGGATAAGGAGAAAACTAAAACTAAAAAGTAAATCTGAAAAGAGGATGGGCAATAGGGGCTGTAGCAGCTCAGAACACATTGCCTCTGCTGCTCTTTCCTCCTCAGTGAGAGGACGGCTCACATTCTTTCCCTGCCCCAGTGTGGGTCCCTTCTGTGAAGGGCGCAGTCCCTCAGGAACAGTGTGCTCCAGCTTGGGTCCCCCCCAGGTCCACAGGTCCTGCCAGGAGCCTCTTCCAGCAGAGGCTTCTCACAGGGTCACAGACTCCTTCAGGCATCCATTTGCTCCAGTCTGGCTCTCTCCCCCATCAGCTGCAGGTGGATCTCTTCTTCCCCATGGACATCCAGGAGCTGCAGGGACACAGCTGCTGCACCATGGTTCTCACCAAGGCTTGTGAGGGAATCTCTGCTCTGGGGCCTGCAGCACCTCCTACCTCTCCTTCACTGACCTGGGCGTCTGCAGGCCTGATGCTCTCACATATTTTCACTCCTTTCTTCTGACTGCTGCTGGTGTTGCACAGGGTGGGTTTCTTCCCCTTCCCCCAGTCCCATCCTTCTTAAATATATTAACCCTGAGATGCTGCCACCCTCACTCATGGGCTCCACCCTGACCAGCAGTAGGTCCATCTCGGAGGTCTGGCTTTGGCTCCATCAGACGGGAGAAACTTCTGGCAGCTTCTCAGAGAAGCCACCCCTGTAGCTCACTGCTGCCAAAACTTTTCCAGGCAAACCCAATATAATTTTATAAATAGGCGCCTTTTGGTGTATTCTGCAGGTAAATCCAGACTGGATTGCTCAAGCATGATGGCCAATGCGCAGCTGCAGTGTATTGAACAGATACACTCAAGTGTGGCAACACCCTGAGTAAGGAGGCTCCACCCCCCTGTCCCACCTTACTCTGTGCCTCTCCTATTTGCACAGACCCTCTCTAAAATTTCTTTGCACAGATCTGCATCCTGGCTCAGAGCAGGGGCTCTATTACACATGCTTACATGTGTAGTGGTCTAAGAACTAATGTCATACAAAATAAAAACTTCACTCTGGCTCTGAGCAAGGTCCCTGTGGTGTCCCTGCGCTGTGTTCCCAGTACCTGGAGTGCTGTATGACACAGTGCTGAAATCTGTGGGTTTTTAGGGAGTCCAGATGTGTTGTGAGGTTGGACTCAGGTCTCCCTGATGGATCTGATAGCAGATGGGTGGAGGACCAGTACAAAAAAGTGGCAGTGCTCTTGAGCTTGATAGGGCCAATGTAGAGGCTCTGTGACTGCTAATTTTCCTAGCTTCCCAGTGGGATCACCTGAAAGATTCTGTGACAGTCATTCCTGGCAGCTAAGTATTGCTGAAATTCTTCTACTGGGTTCTGCATGAATTTTCTCTCCATTGTTACCCAAATCCTCCAACCTAGCACTGGCACTGAACAGAAACAATATGATGCTCTGAATTGTCATTAAATATATTACAGGTTTAAAAGAAAGCCAGGAAAAGAGTGAAAATGGCTTTTTTCACTGAGAAATGATCAGTGAAAATGATACAGAACTGGGGAAGAAGTTTTGATATAACCCCATCTCCAAATCCTGTGCTCAGAAAAGTGGAGCTAGATAATAACTTATCCCATATATTAAATAGCAGGGAAAGAGTATGACTGTGCCCCAAAGGGACAATTCAACCCTGTTTTCCTTAAAAGTGCAGCAGTTAAGCACCTAGGAACCATTTCCATCTGCAGTCAAACTGCTTGATAAAAAAATCAGTGCCACTGACTAAGCATAGTAAAGGGAAGGCAAAGCAGATTTCCTATCAGAAAGAGCAGTCCAGTCAAAAATACATTCTGAGACATTTCAAGCTTCATAACATATTGCTGTCTCAGACATCACAGTCAACAGTCCATTAACAGTTTTGCAAAATGAATGCTGACCTCCACGTATTTATTTACTTGTATTTCTCAATATTTCAAATAGAAGATCTGGGTTAGGGCCTCTCTCAGATCAGAGACAGCACAAAGTTCTGAAGCTTAAAATGACTTGTTTTGCTGAAGTTACTTTTTTTTCCCCTGAAATATCATTTCTTATTTTATACAGAATAATATTGACTCATTTTTGTATCCTCTTAAGATAAATCCCAGCGAGCTGCGTTCCTAACTCCTCCTTATTTAATGCTCCAGTTTACTTTTTCCTTTCTGCTTTAGAGGCAGTCAGTGTCATATTTAATGAATATATAGAATTAGAACTTTTTTAATCATAGTTTTTTTTTTTAAGATGAAGAGATAAAAAATTGGCCTCTCTCTGTATGATTATCTATATATCTATCTCTCCATCTATCAATAAATCAATCAAAAAATAAAATTATCATCAGGACATGATCTCTACTTGACCCTAGTGAGGTCACATTTTGAGTATTGTGTTCAATTCAGTTTTCTACAGTTCAAAAAGACAAGGAGCTAATGGAGAGGGTCTAGTGGAGGCCACAAAGATGATGTGGGCTCGGGAGCATCTCCTATATGGGAAGACACTGTGGGAGCTGGGCCTGTTCAGTCAAGAGAAAACAGAGAGGATCTCATTAATGCATATAAATATGTCAAAGGCAGGTGACAAGAGGATGATGACAAAATCTTTTCAGTGATGCCCAGTGACAGGACAAGGAGCACTGGCCATGAAATAAACCACAAGAAGTTCCACCACAAATGAGGAAGAACTTTTTGTTGAGGGTGGCAGAGCACTTGGAACAGGAGTCTCCAGGAGGTCATGGAGTCTACCTCTCTGCAGACATTCCAAACCCACCTGGATGGTTTTTGTGTCCCCTTTTGTAGGTGACACTGCCTTAGCAGGGTCCTGGGGCAGGATGGTCTCCAAAGTCCCCTTTCGATCCTAAAAGTTCTGTGAGTCCATGTTATTTTTCCAATTTGATTGAGTGGTAGTTTAAATTAGATACAAAGATTGATTTATCATTAGACTACTTCAGGTGGAAATCCAAATTCAGAAAACTGTACCTGTTCTATGAAAAACTTTCTGAAGTGATTAACTATAAATGTTATTTCAGGCTTTCCTCCACAGGGATGTTTGCAAATAGAGGTCACAGTCATAAATAATAGTCTCAAAAGGCAGTTGTTTGTGTAAGAAAAAGATATCAGGAAAAAATCAAATTTTTAGTTAAAATAACAATATTTATGGTATCTTTGCAAGGTCACTTACTTGTCAGTATATATCTCACGAGTCACAGAAAAGAAGCTGAAAAGAAGCAAAAAAGAAGAACACTGGCAGAGTTAAGTGTCCTTCAGTAGCTGACCTGACAAACAAAAATTTTCTTCCCCAAAACTTGGAGTTTTGTTTAAAGGGGAAGAAGAACTACATATTCCATAAATTAAGAATCCATTCTGAAGACCCAAGCCTCTTATTTTATGGCATGCTAAAAACTAACATTTCTTTAAAAATAGCCTTAGATGAAGTCTATCCCAAGGCAGGGTGATAAATGCATGGTTTGCAAAGAAAGTGTAATCATCATGGAGTATAGAAGTCTCTAATGTTGTCAGTATAATGGAAGGAAAAACCCCAAGCCAGCTGAGAGTGCAGTTTTAGACACATGCTTTTCACAAACTGACTGATGCGGCTCTTTCAAAGAAATCAATCTGAGGCTTTGCAAATCACTCTGGGACAGATTCTGCTTTTCACTCTTTGTCCTATTCGCACTGCAGACAAAGAAAAAAAATGCATTTCTCTGCAGATATAATTCACTGTGATAATTATGCCCTACGACTACAGTATGAGTCAGCATGCTGGCAAAATGCATCCTCCTAAAACTGAGCAGTCCATACTTCAGGGGCTCATAACAGACAAATTTTAACTAAAAATGTTTTGGGTGGTTGGTTCATTTTGTTTTTCTTGTAATGTTTTCTCCTGAAATATAAAAATACTGATTCTCTCAAATTCCTTCAGTGATCTGTTGCTGTCATTCATAACATCAAACCATAACCTTACTGGTTATTTTTATCATTTGCTGTGTGTTTTGTATTTATAATTCCATTTGGCTCAAGGCAAAGTTATGTAAGGCATTCATGGACATAAAGGAGTGTAAAAGAAAGAAAGTTTGATCAATAGGACAACTTTGTTGTTGGTAAACATTGTCAGAAAATGATCAGTGTCAGTGCTCTAAGCCAGAGAAAACTAATAACCAGAGTGGCAAGCTTCCTGCAAGCGTTTGGAGTATTTATGTGGCATTCCAAAGGAAGATCTGTAAACAAGACTAGAACAAAAATACAATTTTATTGATATCCACCTGATTTATGTTTACAGCATGTGTTGATAATAACCCTATTTGTCAAGAGAGTCTATCATGAATACTAATTTACTGTTACTGAGTCAAAACCAAATAAGTGAGGTTGATGTGATGCTGTACTCTTATGCATTTTCATGTAATCACATTTAGAGTGACCTGAGTCTCCAGCAAAGAATTCAAAGGACTTTCACCAGACACGGAATGATTTCTAATGAGTTTATAAGTGCATCCTGATATGAATGGAGCTTAGGGACTTTAAGGGAGAGACCCTTACTGACTGTTTAATGAAACATGAATAAAAATTATTTTTAATATCTTATGCATGTTTTTATTCCAGCAACTTACTTTTCAAAGCAGAACATCTCTAACTCCCAGAAGATCAAATCTACAAAAAGTTGCTACATTTTGAACTTTCTTTCATCCTAATTTAAAACAGAAACACCAAGACATTTCCTGTGATTGTTACAAGGAAATAAATAGTAACTTGGTAAATATTAGAATGGTCTGATCAGAAGAGTTTCCCATAACACACACAAAAAAAAAAAAAATTACAGTTTATGGCTCAGTCTATGACAATAACATAATAGTGAAGTGAAATGTTTCAGCATAAATGAAATGGATCTCTAATTGTTCAAGCATAATTTTGTTAAAATTGAAACACTCCTCTTACAAAGCATTATGTTTTGACTAATCAGTACATTTCAATGAAACAAAAATCTTCTGGTTATATTCCAAGAATGGATGAATATTATCTAACTAGTTGAGAGAAACCTGAATAAAAAGAGGTAAGGTGACATTCCTAAAAAGTAAAATTCAAAATTTCATGTAGAATAAATCTGTTCAGTGGAGTGTGGACAATGTATTCTAGTTCAGATCTAGGAAACCTAGTTCACAGAACCACTGAGTTGTTAAGATTGGAAAAGATCGTTAAAATCATCAAGTTCAACTATCAACCCACATTCATTATTAAACCATACCCTCAAGTGTGAAAGTTCTTTGTTCTGGCTAGAGAATACATTCACTTTAATTAAAAAACAAGCAAACAAAAAAAAAAAAAAACCCAAAAAACCAAAAATACTCAAAACCAACAAAACCGCATTAAAAATCATCGATTCACAGAAAATGAACGGTGTCAATAAAAACTGGAATGCAAGATTCCCCCTTGGTTTTGCCACTAATGAAATCCCTTCAGAAAAGCTCAGATCTTGAGTTTGTTCTGCTTATATGAAATGGTAAAAACTTTGCCCAAGCCTGGTGAAACCTGACTGGTAAGAGGTGCCCAAAGAACCCCAAAATGGCAAACATTAGCAAACCATTCCTGCTTCTAGGTACATTGTGGCAGGGTTATTAACCCTTTCTTTCTACTCCTCCTGGCACTTGAAAAACTACTATAGAAAGTGCTGGCATATCTTACTAAGACTGGATGTGAGACCATTTTTTTAGGTTGTTTCATGCAAAGTTGTACAAATAGAGTTGACCAGGAACTTCACTGAAAAATGTGTGTTATAATGCCCATTTATGTATCAATCGCTGGCAGAATGGCAGCAATTAACCAGCCAGACACAGGGACTCACAGCTGGCACAAAACACACAGTATTATAATAAAATGTGTATAGAGTTATTTCTTACTATTCAGAATGAGGTTTTGTGAGTTTTCAAAGTTTCAAGAAAAAATAAACCATGAATAACCAAGTATTTACTCTAAGGGGAAATGCAGGGGGACAGGTATAGAAAAGACTGAAGCTTATAAAGATTATATAACTCTTAATTTACAAGAAAACATTTTGTTCTTGTTTTATTATTTTTTTTTACTCTTTCTATATGTCCTGCTTCCCTGAAAGCTCTAAACTGAATTTAAAATAATTCCCCTGAAATTGCAGGGTCAGAATTCAAGGCTTTGCTAAATATTTGCTGTTCCCTCTGGAGTTCTCACTGCCTTCATCTGGAGCTTGTAATACTCAAAGGTTTTAAAAAACAGCTTCCTGGTCTAAAATGGCAAAGAAATAGTGCAAAGTGATAAATCTCCCTCTGGCTGAGTCAAAATCCATGCTGGAGTGCTAGGTCTGATGAAAAACAAGGAAATAAACTGCATTCTCAGCCATGGGAATACAAAGCTCCAGCCTTCAGGCAAATTGATCAGCTGATTGCTGATAATTAGCACAGTGCTTATCCAAGACTTGGGTGCCTAATGCGTCTGTTGCTAAATTTCAGCATCATTCAAGTTTTGTTTGCTGGCATAAGTGCAACTAAAAGCAACAGCTGTGTATAGAAGATTCATAGCTGGATTTCAAAGGCAGAGGCCAAACTGTATTTTCTGGTGATTGCTCTGGGTTTCTAATGTGAACTGTATCACTGCTAGAAAAGAGTACTTCTCCAAGAAAAATAGCCCTCTTTAATCCAAGGGAAAACCTAAAACTACCGATAGTGACATCTGGTGGCACCTAAAAATGTCACATTTGAAAGTAAACCACTTCGTGGTGCAAAATGAAGATTGGCAGCCTTATGATCTGTCACTTTTCCCACTGAAGTTAATAAAAGTTTTATTCAGTGGTATGAAACAGAGATATCACTGAACCTCCCCCTACCCCGGCCCCTTCCTCACCTAAGCCAGAGATGCCTGTGAAACCTCAACTGACGTGATCTTCATCTGTATGTTGAGGAAATAAGTGAACTGAACATCCATTTGCTTCTCAGGGACTCTGCATTCCCTATGGTCGCTGCACAAAATAGATCATGTAAATGTGACTCATATATATGGTTATTTAAACGAGAGATGCTACCATCTATGAAGAAATAAATGTGGATACAAATGAACTTTGGCACTATGATATATGATATCTCTCCAGGCTGGAGAAATATATCAGGTGTCTTCAATTAAAATAATAATAATAATCCTCTCAACTCTGTTCAATTCAAGCCAACCATTTAATTCAGTTTTCGCTCAGCTGATGCTAATAACTCTGCTGTAGTTCCTGCTATTCCCTCTGACTAACTTCTGCTCTGTTCACTGTTGCACAAATATTTGTCTGGTCTTACATCCTCTGCTCCCTTCTTTTCTTCAGCTATTTCAAACAGCATTTTGACTTTTTTTTTCTCTGCAGGCCCTGACACAGTCTCTGATTAGTATTACCTCAGAAAAACAAAAGGTGGTGTAAGAAAGAGGAAGAATATTACATCTGCTTCTAGCACCTTGCTCTCCCAAAGAAACTGTGATGAGATTGCTGCTACTGTTCAAGTTGAAAAATCAGAACAATTCACACATTGGGAGTTGTCTGCATGTCCATTTTGTTTCCTTTTTGTTAACCAAGATGGCAGCCAAGAACTCAGCAGTCTCGATCTGGAACTGAAGAAATATTTTTCAGCCTTAGACATCACCTTTGTTTTCCCAAAAAGAAGCATCATCTTTCTCCACTACGATTCAAGTCATATTTCTTTGTAAGAGAAACTTCTAACATTTGAACAAGTGTGAATGACAGCAGTACCTTCTTCAAGCTAAAACACAGTGCTACTTTTGAGACAAAACACTGGCACCTCCAGGTGACACTTTTCACAGCAATATTATTTCTACTACATCAGCTGTAGAGATCAATAGGAATTTGGGGACCCTACTGAAGTAACTGCTAAACCTCAGAATATGCAGATTTTTCTGAGGCTCAAGCAACTGTCATGTTATTTTCCAGTTTCCCCTGAGGTACAAGCTGGAACTATCTCTGCTGAGGACTTTTCATAAAGCATCATGTGCAGCTAAACCTGAAACATGTGCATTCACATAATCATGCCTGCATATAAATCTATGTCTGAAATTTAGGCATGAACAATTCCCCTGCTGATTGTCTACTGCTCCCTTAGAAAAAAAAAAAAAAAGTATTTACTTCACACAAAAATACAAAAAATGAATAAAATTTGGGTTGATGCAAAGAACCCCAAAAGAACCCCAAAAAGGCATACATTAGCAAACCATTCCTGCTTTGATGAGTATTAGTACTAACTTGCAAACAAAACAGATATGTTCATGACAGCTAATCTTTTCTTTCCCATCTGCCTTCTAGACATACTCAAGTGCAGTATTTTGAATTTTTTTCAGCTTGCTTTACTTTTCTGAACTTACGGAACTTTCTCACTTCAGATCTTCTTTTGGAGATGGTTTCTCAGTATCAGAGGGATAACCATGATATGCAGTGAGTATCTCCTGGAGCTAGCAGAGCTGGAGGAGAATTGCAGCTTCTCAGCTCGTTTATAAACACTTCACAACCCTGCCAGTGAGTGAACAGTGAGCAGTCTTCACAGTGAGCAGCAGAGCAGGTTGTGAGTTAATAGCTGGCTGATCCTCAGATTTAGGTGAAAGCATCAACGTGGGAGTTTGTGTCCAAATGACACCAACACTGGGACAGGAAACAAACAGTTTAGTCTCACTTCAAGACAGCCAGAGTCCTTCAGGCAATCCTTAATGCCCATATTTATAATTTCCTCACTCATCTGTGCTTGGATTGACTCAGCTCATGGAGGATGTGTTCATTCAGTCTGCCTTGCAAAGCACCCAGAGTGAGAATTTCCTTTGGAGGCTCAGAAACATGAAGTGTCACAGCAGAATCTGGGTGTCTCTGGGCCCTTGTGGCTGAATGGATCTTCCCTGTTCTCAGAACATGTGTCAACAGAGAGCACTCCAACCTGAACTTTTTTTTCCTTTTCTTGTGCTTTTCTTCTTCTGTAGAGGAGCCTACCATGTAAATACTACAGTATCAAGTGTATAGATTACGCCAAAAACATAGATGGTTTCTGCCTCAAGAGTCTTTCTGTGAAAGATAGACTACCATTAGAAAAATAAAGGTCTTAAACCAATATATGCAGACCCTTTAACTCTCAGAAAAGCAAAAAAGATCATTTTCTAGGAACAAAAAATAGACAAACAGGTTTTAAGAGAGTTCCTGTGGAGAATCTGACCTAAAAAATGCTCTGAAATGGTTTTACCTCTTTAACTGAGCATCTGTGTGCCAGAATTGTCCCAGATATTCCCATATATTTGGCTTTACATGTACATTCATACATTTAACAAATACTGTGAGTACCCTTCTAATTCAGGGGAGACCTACAATACTCTCTCATATATTACCTAACATATAAAACTTTGCCTTGGAAACAAAGATATAACACCAATCTTGGCTTTTGATCATGGGTGAAGATTTTTGGCAAATAAAATTAATCCAGATGGTGATTAGCAAAAAAAAAAAAAAAAAAAAAAAACAAAAAAAAAAACCTTTTCCCTGATGATATGAAAACCAAAGTTCATTTTTTTTATTAAATGGATTACACTACCAATTCCTGGTTCCTGTCTGGAGCAAACAAGGGGAGCTGTCTCAGCAAAAAGCAGTTCCTGGATAAGCTGTTCAGTGATTTTATTTTTGCCCTCAGGCATGAGAGATGGAAGAGTTTGACTTCTTGAAATTTGAAGTAGACACCTGCCAGTGGAGTATTAGAGGTTTGTACAATAACCATGGCAGAGAGGAGATAGCAGAGACAAAATAAACACAAAAAGTGGAATTGTGTGACCACTCAAAAAACAAATTTTCAAATTTTCTGAACAAAACTTTGGAAATTTTTGATTTTGAGGGGGGGATAAAAAGCTTTTTCAAAAGAGTGTGGTGTGAGATTCAGAAGGTTTCTAACTTCACAAATTAATTTAAGATTCCTTCTGTCAATTTTGGTACAGGACTTAAGAGCACATAGGAGCTTAAAATACAACTTAAACAGAAATTAGGCACATATGTCAAAAGAAGAAATCCAAATCTCTCCATGTGTCTGCTAGGATGCTGATGAATTCAACAATCTTTGAATCTGGGAGAGAGGTACTGCATATCAAGCATATATGTCACACCCAAAAGGCTTTAATTACAAAACCCAGTTAGCTGCAATGAAGCTCAGCCATGGAACACATCTAGAGATGTCTTCACTTGCTTCAGGCTGCTTGGGCATCACAGAATATGTATTTTTAATTCCCACAAAGATTGTGAGAAAGAGCTGCCCAAACTGAGAGAAAGCATGGATTATGGGGGACAAGAATGTCGTTTCTAACAAGAAATACTTGATGCTAAATGTCATAAATAAACTGCAAACACAGTAAAATAAGCTTGAGTATCTAGGAAGAAAAGCATGAATTTAAAATTTCTCATATAATGCAGTTGAAGCAAAAGGTGTGTGCGTGTGTGTGCATATATATATATATATGTATATATATATATATTTATATATATATATATGTATCTTTGTCTTGTTCTTAAGTGGAATGCATCAGTTTTAAGAAAACCACAGTGCCAAGGTACAAATTCTAAGTTCAGGGAGCTGAGGATGGGCTAGGCAGGCAGAGACCCTAGTAGGTAGAGCATGCATGGAATATCAGGAGCAGAGAACTAGTTTTGGTAAGTGCAGACCCACGCACATAATTTGTGCATCTTTAGAACTACTGAGAGATGCTGATCTGAGAATGAGAAGAATGCAGTGGACAAAGTGTTATATATTTGTTTTTAAGTAATGTCCTTAAATCTCACAGAATTTTGTCTATTTAAATAAATAAATAAATAAATAAATAAATAAATAAATAAATATTAAAATAATTAAAATACTATCGTAAATTAAGTATTCTGTGTCTGAACACAGCAATATTTACATGATTACAGGTATAGACCACTGGTTTTATTTGTCATGTGTGCTCTAAAGAGAGGATGGGCCAGTCTTGAACCCCAGGAGGGTTTTAGCACAGTATCTCAATGTTTATTATGATTTGAAGGGTGCTCTATGCAGTGGGAAGCAGGGGCTGGGAGGACAGTTAAGGCAGTCAACAGTCCAAAACCAGGGTTGCAAACTCATGTAACAGCTTCAAAAATGAAGAAAGAATGAGAAGATGGATGTAGGCAGTTATTCAGCCGTGGAAAGCTCTTTTTTTCAAGGCAGAGCTGTTTCCATTTCTTTCGAAGGACAATTAAAATTCAAAGTGAGATAATTCACATGTGAGTTGGGAGAGGAGTATATTTCTCAAAACATCTTGTATAAACAAGAAACAGGAACTCAAGAAAATTGCCAAAAGCAGTTCAGCACTTGAGAAGGTAAGGATTAAGACTACTGGTAAGTAAAATCTATAATTGAGTTTTCATCTCTTCTTTTACAAACCACCGTTTCATCCGAGTTAGTAGATTAAAGATGCTTCTTTTAAATCTTGGCTGATATCAAAGTGATTTTAGAGCATTCTGACAAAGTTGTTTCCTTTTCAGATTGACAAATATGACAGATTGAAGTGGAATGCCTCCTTATGTACACAAGAGTCCCAAAGTTGGGAAACACTATCTGAACACGACTCCCTGACACTGACAGCTACAATACAACAAACGAATTTCCTGCTATAATTTCAATGACTATTCTTTGGGTAACCATTGAAAAAAATCATACTGTAGAAAAAATTTATGTTATTGTCAGTACATGCAGTGACTACATTCTGAGCTGTCTCTGATACAGGACAGGAACATGCATAACGCTGGACCTTCTCCAATAAGTACTTGACACTATAGTACATCTTTCAGATCCTAAACTTCTGTCTGACCCCATATCATGTAGATTCACAGGCTCCACAGCAGAGTTTCACCACTTCAGTCTTAACTCACCTTCAAAATTGCACCCAAAATGGAAATTTTCTTTTTCTCTATTAGATCCAGGCATTTCCATTGAGTTGGACGGGTCCAGACTTTAGACAGTCAGGCAAACTTCAACTTTGTTTACTCAGAATAAAAAATTACTACTTGGCACTTGGTGGATGGTATTTATTTCACAAGAAGGCAGTTTTAAAACTGGCTCATTTTAACCATGTTGAAAGGAAATTTGCAGTCATCTGATCCTTCTAGATAATCAGGAACATCACTGATTTCAGAGCATGTATTAAAGAAACTGTAAAGATATAATGGTTGCCAGTTTCCAAGGAACTTTATTTGAACAGCTGTCTTGTGGTTTCCTCCCAGAATCCTACATTTCTGGTTGTTTAAGATTATGGCTTCGGTGTGCAAGCTCATCAAAGTGTGATAAATGATTTTTTTGAGAGAACTGCTTATGATTAGATGAAATTTCTGGGCTGATGTTTTTCACAGTGACTCAAGATCTTCACTATTACACTAGAGACCTTCAGTGCAGATGTTTGTACATGAAAACTGATTTGTAAAATATCTACAGGCAAATTTATACTCACAATTTATTGCTTCAAAGAGATTTTTTTAAAAAAATGTGTAATAAAAAAAAGTAACAGATCCTAATTTAGCAAGCTATTGCAAACAATAATCAATCCAACCAAATAATATTATTTAACTAAGATGGAGTGAGTGCTTACTGTGGAACAATATATCACTAATGATTGGAACAGGTGCACAAAGTGTCTTAATAAATCAGTAACCTGGAAAACACATCAATTATTTTGAAGGTTAATGGATTTTTTACTCGTTCTCCAAAACTCATGAAGATATTTTCCTGAATACTTCAAACTATTAAAAAACAAATTAAACAAAAAACCTCAATTAAAAAAGAACAAACAAAAAAAAAAAAAAAAGAAAAGAAAAGCTTAGGGTGGTTTATAAAACAGAATAAAGTACTAGTAACACAAAAATAAACAGAATATATAGGAGCAAGTGGAACTGTTGTAGCATGATATATATTGAAACATAGATAAGATATGGTAAAAAGAAGCAGTTGGAGTTACAACTGGAGTCCCATCTCATATCTCATTTGGAAGTAATTCATGTCACAAATTTTCTCAGAAACTTTCTTTACTGAACCAACAATTTTTTTGGGTGAAATTTTCTAGTGGCAAAGATTTCTGAAATCTAGAATGGGAATCCTGTCACCATATAATGCATGAACGAATCTGATACCTGAAATACTTATCTATAATCTAGCAGTTCCTGGAATTTCGACATTTCCTAATCAATAAGGTGGAGGGTTATAAGCTTTGGAAAGCCAACAGGCTGAGGGAGGTGACTGTCTCCCTTGACTCAGCTCCCAGGAGACCCTGCCTGGAATATTGCATGCAGCAATGGGACAGCCAACACAAGATGGATGTGGACCAGCTGGAGCCAGTCCAGAGGAAGCTGGGCTGAGATTGCTGGAGTTGTTCACCCTGGACACGAGAAGCCTCCAGAGAAACCTTGTATCACCTTCCAGTGCCTAAAGAGGGGGGCTGCAAGACACCTGGAGAGGGACTTTTTGCAAGGGCATGTAATGACAGGACAAGGGTGGTGTTAAGGAAAACTTCCCAGTCTAAACACTCATGAGACTCACTGGCAGTCTCACAACACCAGGGGCTTCAACTGCGGGGATCAAAGCCTCCCACAGCAGGTGGTTCCTGTAGGCCCCTTGGCTCCCTACACACCCCACTCACACACAGTCAGATCAGGTTTCCTTACTGGCTTGAATCCATGTTTCCCACGGCAGAGTCTCCCTTTTCTGGTGCCATAAAGCCATTTATTCATGGTGCATTAACACAGTAAAAGCTAGAGCTGGTGCCTCTGAGGAGAACACCCACCAAAGGAGCCTGTGGGCTTTCATACCCTCACAGGCTAGCCCTACACAAGTCTTGCTTTTAATCCCAATTCTCCTTCTTCATCCCTATGAGTCTTCAGCTTCTGCTGTGTTTTTTCTCTGTTCATTCACCTGGTCACCAGCCTTTCTACCCTTTGTTATGCAAAGGGTTGGCAGTTCATGGCCTTTTGTCTTTGTGGGCTCTCGCCCTAGAGCTCATTCTGTGTCTCATTCTGTATCTCTAATTGCAGCTTGCAAATGGAGCTACCTGCACCAGATCTGTTCCTCAACAGGGGAATGGCTTTAAACTGAAAGAGGGACAGGGTTAGATTAGATATTAGGAAAAAAAATTGCTGTGAAGGTGGTGAGGACTGGAGCAGCCCAAGGAATCTGTGGATGTCCCATCCCTGGAAGTGTTGAAGGCCAGGTTGGATAGGTCTTTGAGCAGCCTGGTCTAGTGAAAGGTGTCCCTGTTCATGGTAGGGAGGTTGGAACGAGATGATCTTTAGGTCCCTTCAAAAATAATTCTATGATTCTAAACCATATTTTCAAAAGAAAGAAATTAGTTAACATCAATAATTAATGTCACAAAAGTGTAGCAAAGAGAGAGAAAATAAAATGAATTATTTAGAATTTTAGGACTCTAGTTTTCCCTTGTCTTTCAGTATGCTATGGAGCTTCCAGAGAGAGTGAAGAAATTGAAGAATTAAATAGATCGCTTGGAAACTTAGACAGTAGAAAATTTCACCAACAAAAAGAATTTTTAAAATTAAAATTATGTTTGTGTATAGGCAAATTTCATAATGGAAACTAATTTGCAAAGTTAATGCTCTTGCTGAAAGCCATTTATCTTTACTGTCTAAAAAGGAATTACCTATGTACATTTTTTAACATGCAGTGTGGTTGCCTATTTTGACTAAATTATGTGCAACTCACAAATGAATTTGTTTTCATAGTTTATTCCATTTTAAAATATTTTATTTTTAACTATACTCAGATGTAAATCCCTTAGATTCAATGAATTATTTCAGGTTTATAGATGCAGGAGCTAGCAAATCAGCATCTCAGATTCAGCTACCATTTCTTGAGGAAGTGGCAGAAGGAAGGAAGGAAGGAAGGAAGGAAGGAAGGAAGGAAGGAAGGAAGGAAGGAAGGAAGGAAGGAAGGAAGGAAGGAAGGAAGGAAGGAAGGAAGGAAGGAAGGAAGGAAGGAAGGAAGGAAGGAAGGAAGGAAGGAAGGAAGGAAGGAAGGAAGGAAGGAAGGAAGGAAGGAAGGAAGGAAGGAAGGAAGGAAGGAAGGAAGGAAGGAAGGAAGGAAGGAAGGAAGGAAGGAAGGAAGGAAGGAAGGAAGGAAGGAAGGAAGGAAGGAAGGAAGGAAGGAAGGAAGGAAGGAAGGAGTGGATTGGAGTTAAAGGAATAGACTGCAATATATGTGTTGGTTTCTTTCATCCTACCACCTTCTGGATTCTTACTTCCTAGAAGGATGTTAATTTTTCCTTGCTTTGGATATATCAAAATGATTTTCATTTTTCTGCGGTTCATGAATTATTTTGTCTAGGGAATTACTTCACCCAGTGGTGCAAAATGTCTATTTCAATTAAAGCCAGTGTTTCTACAGAGATTACCCTAAGATAGGTCAAAGATTGGGCTTGATGATCCTTGAAGTCTTTTAAGATGATTCTATGATTCTACATCTGATGCAGCTCTGACGGCACCCAGATGAAACTGGTAAGGAAGGAGACTTCATTTTCAGGGAGTAGGTTCACCAAGGGCCCAGAACCTTCTCTTGGAGAAAAAGTAAGTCCCTGAGTAAAGTGTTCCAAAGCTTGTCAACCCTTTCTATAATTAAATTTTCCCTAATATCCAATTTAAACCTTTCTATAATTAAATTTTCCCTAATATCCAATTTAAACCTAAACTGTAGGGAGATTTCCCATTCTTGAGGACATTTCATCTCATTCTTTCACTTGTTACCTGGGAAAAGGGAATGTCCTCCACTTTGCTACAACCATGTTTCAGGTAGTAAGGTAGAAAAAAAAGGTAGGTAGAAAGTGATAAGGTCCACTCTGAGCCTCCTTTTCTCCAGGCTGAACAACTCCAGGCACCTTGGACCCATGACCCACAAAAGCAGTTCTCTGCCTCAGTCTCCAGCCTCCATGGAGCAGAACATGAAAAGAAACAAGTGCTCATAATGGGTGATTCTGTTAAGGGGAAAGTATCTGCCTGGGAGTGGATGAAGAATGAGTTGATAGCTTATGGGTCAGAATTAAGGGGCAGCCCCAACCGTTCAGTGATTCTGCCTAGTTTTCTGCAGTATCAGACCCTTTGAAATGCACCATTGAACACCTCAGGGCATCCTACAGATGGCAGCAACCATCGTGCCATATGTTCCCTGGGGTAATCCACTATATTAGTAGGACAAATTAAAAATAGTTTGTCATTTTGAAAGACATATTTACTACAAAGTATTTTTCAAGCTAAATGGCAGTGATGGTGTGTATCTGGAGGCAGAAGATTAGACAGCTTTACAGCGGGAGTGGCAGAGATATATGGTGCTTCCTCATAATACAGCCTAATTTAGAGGAAAGAAATTGACCTGTTAGACAAAGCCTGGATATTTGACTATGATTCATACAGGCACAACTGTGGATCAAAAAGATAGACCGAGGACTAGAACAGAAATCCCTTGGTTTCTTCCAATTTCAACTGAAGTCAATTCAAGTCTTTCCAGTTTCGTACAACACATAAAATGAATTAAGAATTGTCATGTGAATTGAGATATTTCAAATAACAACTAAGGTGAGATTTAGCCTTCTTATAGCAACCCCTCGGTCCAGTTCCAGAGTCGGAGCATCATGCACAGAGAAATAAGCTTCAGACTCCATTGCTTTTGATATTATGAAAGACAAACAGCCTTCTTTTTGCTATTATCCTCTAGTTAGTATTCATGTAATCTTGCTTTCTCACTCTCAAGATAAACAAGCAATTGACAGTCCCTTCATTTTCAGCCAAGCTTACAATTTAAAAAGCTGCTACCACTTTCACAGCCATAATTAGCAGCATGCTGGAATTCCAGATCCAGTCCTCTACCACGATTTTCACTACTGAAGCAGAAGATATGTCTAGACTGCAGAAAGAGAGGTGATGGTAAGTCATACCTGAGCTGTCTCTAGCTAATTTGGGTTTCAGTTACAGAGGAGATGTATGAAAGGGACGTCTATGTAGTTGTACCAACCAAAGAAACACTTTCATGACCTTGCTGTGTCAGTTTGCTATCATCTGTACTCAAAAAAAAAAGTGGAAGGCTAAATGTTTTCCTTCTTCTATTCTCCAATTCAGACCTATTGCTAACAGCAGCTGTAGATTCAGTACCAGGCTTTGAAAGCCCTGATGCTACACCTGTACTATGGGCCAGCTACCAAAGGCAGAAATTGTTCACAACACCCAGGCTCACCACCTCCACAGCACAGCTTTTAAACCAGATACTCCTCCACAGAGTTTGTCAGTGCCTAAAAAGGGGCATTCCTCATATATGAAGATTTTGAAAGATATAAAATCCAGTTATCCCACTGTATTTTTAATTTGATTCACACTGAGTTAAAAATAGGAATTTAACACAAAGTTGAAAATTTAAATTTGATGTTCATCTGCTGGTTTTCAGCATGCCTTCTGCTACCTGATTAGGGAAGTCAGTGTTCCCCCTTTGGGAGGATATCAAATCATAGTGATCTTTTGATAAATTAGCAGATTAAAAGTTTAACAGTCAAATTTTAATGGATTTTCCTCAGTCTAAATCACTTTCGTGACTTTTTCTTCCTCTTCCCTTTGCAAAACTTATTTTAAAAGAATGCTGTCACTAGACACATATGGAATATTAAAGTTTCTGTTTCAGCAATGCTAGATATGGGAAGAAAATATAATAATTTCTTTGTTCATTGTTCTCCTGAAATAAATCTTCTTGTCATAAGATTTCAACTTTGGAAAAATAGGTGGGTCTACTTTAACCTTGAAATCCTTTCAGGAATTGCAGGCCACTACTACAAAAATCCTTTTTTTTGTTTTTTATTCCATTTTGGATGTGTATGCATAAAACCACAATGGAATACATTAATGAAAAAATAAGAGAACTTTTACATTTTGCTCAGAAAGAAATTTTGCTCATTGCAAAATATAGATTTGGCTCTGAACAAATTAATAAAGTGACAGGCACAGGTAAAAAGGAAGAAATGAAGAATGACTGGTTGGCTGCTGGGAAAACAACAACTGAGAATGGAGAAATTATAAAAAAATATTTGAAATGGATCACTTGAAAAAACCTGATCAAAGAACTTATAGTGAACATAGAGATTTAACTTGTAGTATGAAAATGAAAATAGCAAAATTGTGGTTGGACTCCTGAAACTGTTTTGTCTTATCAATATGTGATGCTATAGAACATTTTCTAAAGGAAAACTTGTCTGTTGGGGCATTTTAAGCCTATATTGGAAAAAATAGTTGGATGGAAATAATCTCACTTGGGTAGAGATCTGGACCAGATGGTCTCATTATTTTAGTAAATAAATAATGTAATGAGTTTAGTACCATGATCTATTGAGTAAGCAAATGCCATTTTTCATTACCAGTTTTGTAAAGATACCCTTTGGAAGCAAATGGTCACTTGATGCAATCCTGACTCAGCTCAGACTTTAAAGGAACTTTAATATGAAAATAATTCCATTTACAGGAAGTCTGAGTAGATATGAAATGAAAATATTATTCAACCCCTTAGTCTTTGAGTAGAGATACAGCTTGGGAAATTTTTCTATAGCATGGCCTATGGTAAACCAGTTTCACTGAAAAACATACAAAGTTAATTTTACTAGGACATTATCTATTACATTCTATAAAATATTGTGGAAACACGTTGATTTCACTGATATTTGAATCAAGCCCTAAATTCACTTACAAAAAATATAATAAACTGTAGTGTCTAAACATAATGAACCCTTTAGTAAAAAAATGGGTTTATTAATCCACCAGAAAAATACATTAAAATAACATTAAAGTTGTGATGCAAAACAAAAGATGTGAAGGAGTTTTGTTAAAAGTAATGCTTACCATATGTTGTGCAACACACTGACACAACACAGTACATTTAAAAAGTAGTTAAGGGGCACCCTGTAGTGTCTAGGTGTAGGGTGACATCTGGTAATTCTTCTTTCGTGACTCAGAGTTTAATTTCATCTGATTTTTGTGTCACAATCCTGCTTTTAGTGTGCTGAACTAGCTTCCTTTTTCAGTAGGTGGACTGAAATAAAGTAAAATGGCCACAGTTCAGGGAACAGTTGAAAATAGACAGGTATATACAGAGAATATTCATACAAACTAAGATACTTTCCACCCCCACCTCTGCCTTGACTGGCATGGAATATTCATTGATTAACAAAGGAAAGGTTGTTATCATCCAGTCTTTTGCAAAACACATAAATAGTTTTATGAAATTCAAGCTTCTTTCCTAATTTCCTCTCAGACATCAACCTAACCCACAAGTGCAAGATCTTTTGGCTCTTTCTCTCCAGGTGCTGTTACTGGGATGTCTTCCTTCTGTGATGCACATGTGCTTATCTCTTTAACCACATAATGCATCACCACAGATTTTTTTTTTTTTTTTGGATACCCATCCATCAAACATAGGTTGCCTTGATCTTTCCTATGTTACTTGGCTAAAGTGCACCTGAATGATTCTTTCAACCAGTCAAATTATGCTTACTGTTTAGTTGTCAGGTGATGAATCCCTCTAAATTCAAGTGAATTGCACTTTAGAAGCTAAACATTACACATCATAACTTTCCTATTGTGATACAGATGCTTGGAGCCCCCTTGGTTGTCTCAAATGTCACCAGAAGCCTGCACAATTCCCTAAGCACCATTTTAGGCACCTTGATACCTGTGCCACTGGATATGATTCTCCTGTAAGTCACCATTGTATCTGTCATCCATTTGCAGTTAAATCAGGTATTATAGAGCAGTTATATAAAATTTCTATTGTGCATCACCATCATTAAAAAGTTTTGAGCAGGTACCCTCAATTTATATATATTGAACCTTCTCTTAGGTGTCTTCAAATCCAAACTTTTGTTTGATTCTATGATTTGTATTATTAATATATATCTACTACTTTATTAATATATGCATCACAAGACACACAAAAATAGATACTGGAAATTGATGAGATAAAGATGAATTGAACATTATTTAAAATATTTTATTTTATTCCTTATTAGGAATAATGCAGCACACACATTTTAGCATGGGACATTTAGCACTTTTACAGACATGTCAAAGCATATCCTGATTTCATGATGGGTCAGGGACTTCTGTTTTGGATAGAAACCTTCAAGATCAGAAAAATGCCATGAAATAATAAAGATTTGGTTATGAAAAGGTGGACCTCCTGGAAAAATTCCTCAGCACCCTGGAGTCTAATTATATTCAATACAGTTTTACCTCTGAAGGCAACTGGTAGCTAATGTGTTGTCATGAGTCACAGCAGTAACATATCCTGGAGAGAACCTTTTCAAAAATATTCAGATAATTATTGTATTACTTTGACATTGAGGTATTATTAATAAAATCCTCAAACAAGGCTACTCAAACATGACCCTTTATCACCATTATTTCAATGACCAAATTACCATAACTTGAGCATAAATATTGCGACTTTTTATCTAAACAGCCTCTGGCTTTTCCATACACTGCTTTAATCTTGTTCATTGTACATGCACTCCTCAGTTTAAGTGAACTCAGATCAGACTCCCACCCAGTCCCTATCTGTCTTCCTCTTCTGTCTTTAATTCAGTTCCTGCCTGTCTCACCTCTAATATCTGAGGGCTAACACTAACTTCCAACCAATCCTTATCTAAACTAATCTCACCTATTTATCTCTAATCTCTTTTTCTCTTCAGCTTCCTACTCTATATTCTGTGCCTGTCTAAAGGTTTGGCAGTAGGGGAGATTTCAGCTGATGGAAGGTGCCCCTCAATTGCAGTGCTTCTTCCAAACATTTTGTGTTATCAGCCGTGTCATCTCCAATTTACCAAACTTCAGTGTAGGTAGCTGTCATTCAACAAGTTGTGCATTTCCCTAATGAAACAAGATAGTTCAGAAGGATAATAACTATTTGAGTGGCAAAACAACAGAGGATATAAAAGAAACCTTTCTGAGTTAGAACAAATATCTATCAAGCACAGTTTTCTATCTTTGTGAATGGGTCGATACAGAGGTTGATTGAACAGTAAAAAAGAACCACACATATGTAAGATAAATTCTTCTTTTCACATAGTGCCTACTAGCTTCTGCTGTGCAGACATTTGTGACAGAGATTGCATCTGAACCATGTTTTACCACCACCACCAGATCTATTCCCAATGAAACTGTCTGACCTTTTAAAACTCATTTATGCTTTTGTTCCTAAAGCAATCTATGGCAATGGATTCTACAGTTGAATGGTGCATGGTGTGAAAAGCACTTACTTTTGTTTGCTTTAAACTCTCTGCCTAATAATACATTGGGTCGTCCTTAGTTCTTGTATTGTGTCAAATAGTGAATAATTGTTCTTATTGCTATTCAGCATGTCATTGTGATTAATGTCTTCCTCATATTGCTAGCAAATGGAGTTCTAGTCTATTAACTGTCTACTTTTATGAAAGCTATTACATATTTGTGACCATCTTTCTTTCACTTCACTTCTATTGTATTTTATTTCAGATAGGTGTAGCAGAACAGTACATATTGTACAAGATGCAGGTGCAACACAGATTTATACAGACTGCAGAGCTGTTCAGTGCTCTGCTGAGCACTTAAGATATTACTATCACCAATACCAGTAGCACAGCTAGGTCTTCTGCTACTGTGATTTTACAGAACTTAGAATAGAGGATACAGAAGATAATATGGAATAAATATTGTTGTCATAGACATGACATTTGCAAGTACTCGGTGTAGTATTTCCATTTAACCCAGGCTGTCTTATGCATATCTCCAAATATAACTTGTCTGATATATATACAGAAAGAAAGAAAGAAAGAAAGAAAAGAAAGAAAGAAAGAAAGAAAGAAAGAAAGAAAGAAAGAAAGAAAGAAAGAATGAAGAAAGAAAGAAAGAAAGAAAGAAAGAAAGAAAGAAAAAGAAAGAAGGAAAGAAAGAAAGAAAGAACCTGTGGACTTTTATCACAGACAACTTGATCAGAAGTGGCCTTTCACAAATTCCCAGCAGGGTAGTGGGAGGTGTCTTTTTCTGTGATTAGTGTTTATAATGCTTTAAAAGTTGATTAGGACAATGAATATTAGGGAGTGTTTTCCCCTTGTAGCAGAATGAGCAGACAAAGAGAAGGATTTTTACTGTATTGATTTCTAGCCATTGCCCAATTGCAAGTTGCGTCATATAATCTAACAGCATATAATGCAGACATGACAAAATAATAAGTGGCTTTGTCTTAATTTTTCATTTTTTACATGTATGACAAACAAAAATCAAATTAAAGAATCTGTAGGAGAATATTAAATTTAAAATGTATAATTAGAGTAAAATTTTAACTGGATGATTGCCTGTGATGCCTTGAATAATGTTTCAGCTATCTTGGCTCTATATTGCTCATAGGAAGCAAAATTATATTGAAACAGCTTCTTGAAAACTAATAATTGCTCTCTTATTTAGTCAATTGGTAGGACCTGTTTCTATAAGAATATAGTTCATTTTAACAACAAAATTTGGTGGATGGATTATATAGGGGAATTCAAAGGATAACAGTAAACAGAAGTATAGTTAAAACCCTCTACACAAACTAAACTGATACTCCTTTGCTAATGTCTGAAATCTGAAAAAATGGGCAGATTAATCATTGCTTAAGGCCTATTTACCAGCAGCATTACTCACAACAAATTGCACACCAATTTAAAATCTAATGCAAATGTTTATCTGCAGTGCTCATTTTTAGGACTGCAACTTATTCCATTATTGATTTTCACAATGAACTTAACAACCATGAGCTTCATTTTATTATCAGTAAAATGGGAATTATTCTGTATGTTTAGGAGGCATCTCTTATACTAGTTGGCTTTTGTATGCACTTTTTTATTTTCCCTGGTAACATGAATGGTCAAAATCTTTATTGGGTCACATAAGCCCTCAGGTCTTAGCACACCATGTGAGTCCTGTGTGTCCCTATTAATTACCAAAACATATATCCAAGAGGTAGCCTGCAAAACAACAACAGGATGCTCATTTAGACAGAAAGTCCAGCATCCAAAACAGGCCCCATTTTACCTCAGCAGCTCTGTGTATTTTTACATTTTGCTCTTTCACAAAGTTTACCCAGCTGAAGTGGGAGCGTGGTGTTCCAGGCTGTACACTCTGGTATTACCAGTGTAATGAATCTGACCCACTTAGGTAAATTGCATTTGTACCCTGATTAAATGCTTTGGTGCCACACTCGTGTTCAGAACACTCTCACCACAAAACCTACTTGGGTGATGAGACTTGTTTACTACCCATTTTGGCATTACACTGGCACTTAGAACCTTTGCTGTTTTCAGAAAATCCCTGTGGATCTTCAATGCACTTGAAATTCAGGTTTTTTCTACTGAGATATCTATAAATGAATGTAAGAACAAACTTTTAGCTTTCTTCACCTGTAATTTTGAAAGAATAAAGTTAATTGACTGCAATACTTTAAACAGAGCATAAATTAGAATTGCAAAAATAGCTTCTTGGCTTATGAATGCTCTGTGTGACTGATTTTTCCCCCTATTCTTATTAGTATAGAGCATATTGTTAGAACTTAACTTATAATAAATAATGGATAATTAAAGTATGCTCACTCATAGCAAGGCTGAATTTGACCCTGTATTTATGAACTGACAAGTCATCTAGGCAGCTACTGTGCCTCAGGTGGTGCTATTGTATTCCTAATCATACTTACTGTCAATTAAAAAAAAGAAAAAGTAGAAGCTGCTAACATAATTATTACAATGAAATGAAAATTCGTTCCCACAATAGTATTGAAACAGCTAAAAGGTCACAGACTGTCTTTCATTAAGAGTCTTTTAAAATATGATTTTTAAAGCACAATGAGCGTAAATATCCATTTTGTTCTTGAACAAACTCCCAGATCACTGGAAAGGTGTTGTAATGAGATACTGTTTTAGTGTAATATATTTCTTCAAAGCAATAGGCAGTAGTTACTCCCATCTGTGCCTGTACTGGGGCCTCTTACATCTGCAGTTTTTTCACAGAAAAGACGGATTTTAGAAGCATCTAAGGAGTCAATAATGAGGTATCCAAATTCTTCCTATTGTCTCTAATTTTGCATTTTTAGTAAAATGATGTGAATTATGTATTCTTTTAGTATTTCAAACATTCCATAATGTGATTTTTTTAAAAACTTTTTTTTTTAATCCTGAAAACCTTTACATTTGTCTTTAATCATTTGAGAGGTCAAACACAACAAGGAAGCATACAGTGAGTTGAAGCAATAATGGATAATCTGAGAATACAGAAACACTGTCAGAGCATGGACAGACTGAGTTAGGGCAGCTAAAACAAACAGAATTGAATCTGACCAGGGTTGCCAAAGACAAGTAGGAGGAGTTCTGTAAGTACATAGGAACACAAAAAGGTGATTAGGGAAAATGACTGGGGAAAATGGGACCCCATTTTTGAGTGAGGCAGGAGAGCTGATGGCAGAGGACATGGGGAATGATGAGGCACTGAGCACCATCTTTGCCTCAGTCTTTATCAGCAAGATGGGCCTTCAGGAACCTCAAGTGCCAAAAACCAAGGGGAGTAGCCATAGCAAGGAAGATGCACCATTGGGGTGAGAATCAGGGAAAGCTTCAGCAAACTGAACATTCAAGGCCCGTGGGCCCCGTTGGAACATCCCCACTGGAGTCCAGGGAGCTGGCAGATGGCATTGCAGGGCCACGCATCTTCAATCAGACATGGTGACAGCAAAAAGTACCCAAAGCCTGGAGAAAAGCAAATGTCACTCCTGTTTTCAGGAAGTGCTAAAAGGAGCTCCCAGGGACAGACATATAGGCTGATTAGGCTCCCCTCAATCCCTGGGAAGATGTTGGAGCAGCTAATCCTGAATCATGTCAAATTTCCAGGAAATTCATCAGGACAAGCCAGCATGGCTTCACCAATGGTCATGACAGGGCAGAGTGTACCTTCAGCATGTTTGTTGATGGCACAAAACTGGGACAAGTATCTGATTTCAATACTGATTCCTCAGGCAGCAACCTAGCCCATTTTATTTGTTTATCTTAAAATAAGACAGCTAGACTGAGAAGAGCAATTATAATTATGGGTAACAATGTAGCTTCAGGAAAATAGAGATCATGAGCTGGCAGCTTTGTCACAAAAGTATAGAAGAAATATTTAACATTTTCTTCTTCCCCCAAATCCTTATCTAATAAATCTAATAATGTATTTTCTCCTATGCAAATGGCACATTTTAAAAATTTTGGTTATGGATATCACTGCAGGTGATGCATATTTTAAAGAATGAGAGTCAATTTTACCTTTGGTTCAGATTCTGTGTTTTCAAAAGACATACAGTATGGACAAATTAGATCTACCCCTTTCTGTCCTGCACTCAATGCTGGCATGGCATCTGAAGCACTTCTATTTACAGCTGTGCTGCTGCTCATGCAGAAGCTGTAACATTCAAGGTCGTGACTCATAACAGAGAAGATCAAATTTCCCATCAAATCCTTTACCAGTGTCTGCCAGTAAGTCCCATTACTTGCTTCAGTTTTTCAGAAGCTCTCTTCCTTTCTGAGCACAAAGGAAATATACCTCAGTGCTTTTCAGGCCTTTCTTCTTTCTGCTTCCTCTGAGATCTCTCAGACTTCACACAGCTGATGATATCTTTCTCAGACTAGCAGACACATATCTCTTAGTAAAACTGCCAGCAGCAAATGACAACTATTTTCTTTTATCAATACTAAGATGGTCCCTAACAGCTTGGTTTAGTTTCTTGGTTTTTAGCTGTAGTTGAGAACTGTAGCAGTTAATGATAATGATTTATGCTTGTCTAGTACTGTTCATCTAGCTGCATCTAGCAGGATCCAAAGTGTTTTATCTGATCAACAGAACGTGTAGAGGGAGCTCTGTGCCTACTACTGAAAGAGAGAAGACTGAAACTAAATAAAAGTGAGAAAGAATTCACATAGTCACCTCGTACCTTCCTGTCTTTTGATAGCTGGGAAATAATACTGTGGATCAGTGGATCACAGCTATCCTAGGCTCCCAAGAGCTGTCTCATGCAACTATTATGTATGGTTAAAGCATTTCTTCATCATTACTGAAGGAACAAAAGCCAGGTAGGGGAAGGAAATGTGGGGCTGAAAAGAAAGGGGAAAGCAAAAGACTAGTGTCAAGAGAAATTTTCAGTGGAAGAAGAGTGGGTATCTTGCTTAAAGCAGGGGAAAAGCTGCTACTGTCATTCTACCTTTAGACTGGGGTCTAAAATTCAAGAGAATTATTAGACTATCAAAGAATATTATCAGTTGGAAAGGACCCAAAACATCATCAAAGTCTGATTCCCAGCCCTGCACAGTACCATGCCCAAAATTCACACCACGTGCCTGAGAGCATTGTCCAAATGCTCCTGGAACTGTCAGGCTGGTGCGGTGGCCGCTTCCCTGGGGAGCTGTTCCAGTGCCCAAATACCCTCTGGGGGAAGAACCTTTTTCTAATATCTAACCTAAAACTGCCCTGACACAACTTTTTTCAGGCCATTCCCTCAGTTTTGTCACTGTCACCACAGAGAAGAGATCAGTGTCTGTCCTTCCCCTCACAAGGAAGTTGTAGCTGCAGTGAGATCTCTCCTCAGTCTTCTTTTCTTCAGGCTGGACAGTGACCTCAGCCACTTCTCATGAGGCTTCACCTCAAGGCCCTTCAGCATCCTTGTAGTCTTCCTCTGGGTGTTGTCTAATAGCTTTTTTCTTTCATATGTTATAGTTACCAAATTACCAATTAATATTCTAGTGATAATGACAAAAAATTTCAGACATTTTTTAATCATAATTATTTTTCTTTATGAATTTGGCACAAAAAGAGAAGCATTTTAATGATAGTTATAGGTATTAGTAAGTGATTTTACGTGATTTAGTTACAGTCAGAAAGTCAAGATGCTAGATATTCAAAATGCCATTTAAAAGGAGCAAGAATCTATGACAAATGCAGTAATAGAAACAGAAGAAGAATGAAATTCAAGTCCAAAGTCTTTTGGGTACATAAGGGAAAAGTAATCCACACTACAATTTAGAAGCTCACCTATTACTGCTGTGAGAGAAGAAAGGTTATTGGGTGGATAGGGTGATTATGGGCCATTAACATAATGTATCCCTGGAGGGATAAATCATCTCTTAGGCTACATCTGGGAAGGGTTTCCAAGAGCAATGTGATTGCATGAGGCACTGTTGAGACCATTCCTGTAAAGGCTTGCGAGTGCTACAAAGGAAAGTTGAAACAGAACTGAAACTTTGCACCACTGGTCCAAGGAGGAATTTAAAGAGAGCATAGGGGCTCCTTAATGAGAAAAAAAATATTATTTTAACTATAATTTTAAATTACTTTATTTTATTATTTATAAAATAACTTATTTTGCTCCACTCAAAGGAGTCTGAAAATTACGTGCTTTGGAAATGGAGACAAGAGGTAACACCTAGGAGAAAGAAAATATTTACATAAAATAGAACCAAATTAGCTATTAATAAATTCAGGCTCTGAAATAGAAAAAAAAAATCTGAAAGCATAGCAGACAAAAAAAAAAAAAAGTTTAAGATCAAACAAAATCACTTCTGAAAGGATAATGCCATGTAGCCATTGACCTTAGCAGAGCCTGAATTCTGTAGTTCAGGATGTCACTCCCAAGAGTAATTTCCAATACTGCTCTTATGGAAATACGAACTGATCACCAGGAGACACAGAGAAAAAACACAAGGAAATTATCAAAAAGTTACAAGTGGCCACATGTCATAACCAGATATCCTCTATGCCCCTGACCTTTGCCTGCAGCAAATGCAAAGCTTCTTGACAAGCAAAGCCTTGTTTTGTTGCTGTGCAAGCCACAAGCCAACTATTTCACCAGATGTGACCATACTTCTCAAAAGTCAATGCAGTCACAGACCCAAAGTACTCACTTTGGAACTGCCTAACTTTTTTCTGCTCAAATTATGAGGGCTCTTTTATGTAATTTTTGGGTTTTACTTAAGAGTATAATAGGTTGGGAATTTTTAATGGCTAAAATTAAATATGTATATGTAAAAAAGAAATAATAGCATTACTATCAATTATAACAAAAATAATTATGTTGAGTTAATGTAGATTTGGTGGAATTTTCAGGTATTTTCCAGTCTGAATGAGGATTAGAAATAGATGTTGGCTCTGAGAAAATTGTCATGGGACTGCAAATTTTCATGACCATCTCTAATTTACCTTAATCTGAAGTGACCATTAAAGTACCTAATTGGAACACTAACATTTAGCATCCTGCTTGCTATAATATAAAGCAATACAGAAATCCCAGAGCAGGTTTAACAAGCCATACATTTGCAGTTATTTCTCTCAGGACCAAGAGCCCCCAAAACCCAACAACATAAAGCTGTGGGGTTTTTAACCCGAATTAGCATCTCTGATGTTGTTCACAGTGTGACACCAATGTTTTCTCTGTTTTCTTCTGAGGGAGTGAGATGAGACAGGGATAAGCAGTGAGGCTTAGGGGGTGAACAAGCAAACACTCATGCCAAAACAAATACTTGTGAAACTAGAACCTCAGACTTACTCTAAAATTATTGTTTCTTCCCACTGCTGCTTACCAATCCCTTTAGCTTTTTTATCTGTTTCCGTCTTATTTGCTTGAAAGTGTTCCTCAGCAGGACTGAGTCATATGCAATATTTATAAGAACCTCTCTTCTTTAAAGACAAAATTTTATTTCCATTAAGGGGAAAAAATATGAGCTGGGAATACTTGTGACCATGAAGAGTTGTTATTTCTGAAAAATGCTTCTTTCCTTGAATAAGAATCAATTATTATGAAACAAAATATCTATCTGTGATTTAATTTGTTAGCAGGTTAAATGAAAGAAAGTGTATGCCCATCTAATGTTTTCTCAGGGTGTAAACACACATGGGTCACTTGCAATTGTTCTTGGGACTTTAGAAACTTACAGTCAATACTTTTTTTTTTCCAGTCTGTGGATTTTATTTAACGAATTGAAACCATTTTAGACAAGGTAATGTTAGTCTCAAGACAGATAATTCTTCTACTTTAACCAGCATGGGGAAAAAAAATAGAAAAGCAAACATGTTAACTCTCAAGTCCATCTCTATTTTGCACACTACAAAATGAAGGTAGACTGAATTTCTTGATACTTTATCTAATTTAAAGATTAAATGTGAAACCTGAGTTCTCTGTAGGTATAAAATTTTTGTTTCCTTGCAATGTGCTCTTGTTTCTTGCAGAGTATAATGTAATTTCAGAATAGCAATGGATTGTTGATTTACAAGCTACATAATTATTTTATTCAGGTCTGTATTTAACAAAATGCAAGCTTGAGTGATTACATTCTTCCTACTTAATTTTCCCCTACACTTATTGTAATAAAGAATTTTAAGCTGATCTTGCTTGATTCAAGTGTACGTCAACATAGCAGCGACTCCATCTGTCCATGGAGTAAGGCAAAAGAATTATATTTTTTTGAGGATATTTTAAAAAGGTCTTTTTTTCCTTTTGTTTTTTGAACATTTATCTGATATATGGCTGCATTTGAAAGATGGGTGATTCACTCCTGGTTTTAATTGTTCTAATGAGGGAAGGACACCTTCACTGTTGCTGTCACCAGCATGACTTTCAGTTACTGTAAACAGATAAATACATGAAAATTAAATTATCTTTTAAGTGCATTTTCAAAATAAAAAGCTGATCTCTATAATAGGGAAATGTTACTTTAAGTCTGTTATAGCTGCCTGAAATGCCTTACTTTCTATCTCCTTAAATAATTCAGAGATGCAGTTGCCTCTACTATTGTGCTCTGTATCCAAGTGCAGTTAACAGTTGTCACAACCTACCTTAAAGCTATTGAGATCATTTCCAAAGACATGGGGTGAAGCACAGTTCAAAGAAAGCTACTCTGACTTATTCCCTTTTTCCTTACCTTTAGCTCAGCTGTAAGTAAATGTGACTTGACTTAGAGAGGAGGGGACAAATTGTCTGATGGTCTTTCCTTGTGGGAGACACAGAGATCGATCTGTGAGAGTTCAAATCTTATGATTTTTTTTAGACCTTAAAGTAATGCAGTCTTGTTTTACTTGTCTGGCTGAGCACAGTGCACTGACAATCCATTTTCTCCTTATAATAGAGCTAATGGCAACTGGAAATGACAACTTCAAAGTTAAGTTAGTGTAACATTATGTCACTTTTTGTGAGAACAATGTTAATTAACACATCACTTTGCACCATGCTGGAGAAATACTGTTATTAATTTCATTAAAACCTCAATCCATGATGTTAGCTAAATACAAAAGGTGTGTCCTTTTTGGTACTGATTATTTGACAAAAGATTAAGTGGAAAAGAGGAGTTCTTTATGTTTTTGTTAAAATTCTTGGAAACTGACCTGGATTTTGACTGGAAGATTCATTAATATTCATTTGTATATAATTGCCTTAATTTTAGTGATAATGACTTCAGTTACCAACTGTGTGATTGATGGGACTTGTGTCTTCTCTCTGAAGGAGATGAGCTAAATAAAAAAGTAGAAACTTGCCATTCATGCATGATATTTTTAGCTGCCTTTAATTACAAGCTAGCTAAATAAGAATGCAAGCCTTGCTATGATTGATAGGATCTCTATGCTGTAGTGATTATTTTACTTGAAGTTAGAAGGTGCTTGAATCAACTGAGTTCTAAAATTAACTGGAATCTCTATCTCAAAGAAGCCTCAACTCTTACTGAAATTAGCAATGAAGAAACACTTAAATACTTTGGCTGTTCTAAATGCATGCACACACCCTCTCTCTCTCATTTAGACAATAATCTTCATAGTCATCTGCAAAGGTAACACCTAGATGGATGCTGAACATCCCAACTTGATATGAACAAATTATCCTTCACAGCAAAGAAATCCCTGTGTTTTCAAAACAATCGCATTCTTCCCCAGAATGAAACATGACTTTCTAAGATTCTAGCAGTGCAAAGCAGGACATACAAGACCCACTCAAGATTCCATTTGTTGTCATGCCAGGCAATCAATATCTCTGCTTTGGCATTGTCCCATGTTGCAGAGCAATGCTCCAACAGAGAAGACTAAACCTCGTAACCCTCCACTTGCATCTTCTGTTATCAGTTATATCTTCCCTAGAGCAAGTGCTTAGAAGAAACAAATCAGCTGAGTTTGCTGCCACTTATTTCTGTGCCCTGGCCAAAAGCTATGGGTCATTTAGAAAAGAAAGAAAGAAACAAAAACCAAACCAAACCAAAAAAAAAAAAAAAAACAACAAAAAATTTCTTATATAGTCTCAACAGAAACTCCAGTATTCTTCTGAGGGAAGTGTTGAAATTAATTCCATTATATTATTCACATATGGAATGAATGTATGATGATCTTGTTATCATTTGTTAGGCTCAGTCTTTGTGCAGAAGGTGACTTACAAAAACACACTGAAACAGAGTGGTGTATCGTACAAGCTGAAATAATCTCTCCGAGTAGTGATACATTTTAGTGAAATTTTTTTCTTGGTGATCAGGACTATTTCTCATTATTCATTTTTCATTTAAAACATATCATACTGTTCATAAAGTCCAAACTAAATTTATGTTGAGAGTGGTGCTTGAGAGGGGATTAGAACTTCAAAAGAGTGATTTCTAATCCAGAATGGCCTACATTTTCCTTCACTTACTTTTGGGAAACTTTTCACAAATATTGTTATTTAGTACACTTTAAAAAATTATATTTCTCAGTGATTCTATGAACAGTTCTTCCTGTGAGTTACTTGACTGATGCTATGGTTGCTAGAAGATAAATTTAGGGAACCCCTTTGTACATGCACTATGGGTGTGTCTAAACCAAATTTCTCACTCTGTGCTGTATGTGAATTCTGGATGTGTTCAGTATCAGCATAAGGAGGGTGACTGCAGCCTACTTTTGTCTACAGCATGGTTTTACACCAAATTTTTTGAAATTAAAAGCAACCACCTATAGACTGGAGTAAGTCCATTCAGGCCTGGTCTAATAAGTGGTACACAGGAACATTGCAACATTGTATTTTCTGACCAGCAAAACCATGTTAAAGAAAACACTATAAAGGCACTGCGCAATAGGGAAAAGGCAAAACATCCTTGTTTACCTTCTCTGAATAGAAGAACTGACTATATTCTATCAAAATGGTGAGAGTTAATTGATGTACTGGGCACAGAGTACACAGGCTGTACTGTGCATCTTCCCCTATGCCACTCACTTTGTATTGATTACTGCATTTTAGTTGTTATTATTATAATCTAGTGATAATCCTCCACTTTTTTTTAAATTTAAATAAAGACAAAATAAATGGGTTTAAGCAGCTAACAAGCTATTTGTTGTTTTATCCTTAAAATATTTATTTATTAAAGTTTTAATTTATTAAAAAATTAAATAAAATATTACATTGCTAATAGCCACATAGACAAGAGCAATTAGCTATGAAGGCTGTTTACAAGCTGATTTATCTCAGCAAATACCAGCTTGATATTCAACTGCAAATGCAATTATGTCGTTTTCATTTCTCTTCATTACTTCTTTCCCTATCACTTGCCTGTACCATTTCAGGTGTATTCAATAGTGGTCAATGGAACTCTGCCAATTTATTTCAGTAGCGCATCTTGCCCTAAATAGCAAATGCTGACTCACAATATGTCTCAGTCATTTGAAAGACAGAGAATCAGGTCTCAATGAAACTTGAAGCCAAATGGTATAAACATTTTATACTTGGGTAGTGGCCCTCAGTATTGAAATGTCAGGGTTTGAGCAGGTACACAAAGGAAAGTTTCTGAGGGTGTCTGGACAGTTTCTGAACAGTTCCAAATTCTCCTGAGGCTATCAAGCTGAGAACCTTCTGTCATACCATTGTTAACATTTCTTTTAGTTGGGAAAAATAAGACAAAACATCTAGCTTTAGAGTGAGGAAAGTCCATACATATGAGCCTGAAGAGATTTCGAAAGTATGTCTGAACACAATGAATTTGTTTTCCTCTCTGGACCATATTTAACCACGTCATCATAAACACATCTAAAAATTAATATTTAATTGAAGATTTAAATGGCTAATCTGAACCCATTTTAACTAAAACCCACCTGATCTATTTATATCACTGGCTCATGTCCAGCCTCTCATCCACCAGCAGCCCCAATTACTTCTTGCCAGTGCTGCTCCTGATCTCCTCATCCCCCAGCCTGGATTGGTACTGGGTGTTGCCCTAACCCAGGTGCAGCACCTTGCACTTGGCTTTATTAAACCTCATGAAATTCTCTGTGATCTTATATTTTATTCATCACTCCTTAATTATGACACACTAATATTATAAATGGCTAAATCTCTGTTAATAAAGATGCTAAATTAGTGTCCTGCAGTCTGAACGTGTCTAAGTGAAGTACATGTAGGAACTTCAGGAAATTGTTCCATGACTTCCTCCAAAAAGTTCATTGACTTGACTATGATAACAGCTTCTAAAGATAAGATGATGCTGGATAGGATAACCACAATGTGAAAGTTGTGTTTCCTTCACATTGTGAAGGGAAAAAATAGTGGCATTTGTGGCTGTTCAAGCTTTACAACATGCCTAGTCTACCTTTTCTACAAACAGAGCTATGAGGTCTGAAATCATGACAGCATCCTGATCTTTAAGTCATGAATTTTCATACCTGGGCAGATCTTTCTCTTGTAAACACATAAACACGGTACACAGTCTACAACTGACAGCAAGAAGATCAAAAGTGCTCTAGTAAATCATGAAACCAAGAAGGAAACCACAGAAAGTAGGTAGTGCCTGAAATAGAATGAAATTTTTCATGCATATTAAGTGCCAAGCATTTTCACAGACTCACAGAGGGGATGAGAAGGTAAGGGACATTTGGAGGTTGTGTTGTCCAACTTTCCCATCGAAAACAATCAGCTAAAGCAGGTTGCTCAGAAGGGGAACCTAGTTGGGTTTTGAATATCTTAAAGAATATGTGGAGATGACTTGACATCTCTAGGCTGTCCAGTGTTTGACCACTCTTACATTAGGAAGTGTTTGCTTGTGTCTGCAGGCCATTGCATGTTTCCACAAAGAATTATCTTTAGTTTCTTTCTTATTTGCTGTAGCTTTATTTGACAAACCCAAGCTGTCATACTGAAAAAGACAGTGTGCAGTCATTTCCTACTGTCCTTTCATGATACTTATCTTTCAGACCCTCACCCACCATATGCCCAAAGTCATCTCTTTTCCAGGATGATTATATCTACACTACTAAACTGTTCCTCTAGAGAAAATATTCCACACAGCTGTGATAATTTCTTTTCTTTGTACTTTCCAACTCCTGCCATATTTTTTTCACATCCACAAGTCATGGATTAACAATAAATATATACAGTAGAACGTCCTATATAAATTTATTAATAGGTACAGTAATTGTCTTTTCAACTTATTCCAAAATTGGTCAGGCAACCACATTATATTATTAAATCAAGCTGTAAATATGAAAGCAGTTGCACATTAATTTCAAACTTTAATCTAGAGGATTTTACTCGGATGAAATAATAAACTAAATAAGATTATGATACACCAGATATATCAGCAAAAATATTTTCTATATTTTTCTATTATTTTTCACAATATTTCTTTTTCTCCCTTTGCCCTCATATAAGAACAGAATGCACAACAAAAAGCAATTCCTCAGTAAGTTGTTATGTTTCTTTAGTGACTATAGTGCCTGAAAAACGTTCTTTGCTGACTGAAGAATGTGTTTATCCATGAAACAGTAAAAACCCATAACCCCTTGTCTAGTCACAGCTTTTCCACTGCTAAGAGCAAGGCAAACCCCCACAGGCCTCAAATTTTATGTTCATCTTTATGCACGACTATGGGTGAGCTAAGGAACATATTTCATATCTTCTTACCCTGTGATCTTTGATCTCTTTCTCTTTAAAGTGTGATGCAAATGATTAGGATCTAAGAGAAAAAGCAGTAATTAGACAGAAACCAAGTGTCCATCAAAGTGGAGACAGAATGTATTCTATATTTTTCAGCTAAGGAAAACAGCCTTGGTATCACAGGACTGTAGCATTATGTTTCTGGAACTTTCTTCTCAAAGCAAGCCTGCCTGAGGTGCTTGGTTAATTATTCTGCTGGTTCAGAAAGCCTGCGGAGAGCATGGGTACTTGTGTATTCATTCGTCTCTAATTACTAGATTCAGAGTTGGATGCTAGCTGATTCTACTTGTGTACAAATCCCTCCAAACAGATTTGAGCCTTAACACTATATAAAAAAAATACAGGGAACACAGGAAAAAGGCTGTCAACCGTATGCAAATGAGCAGACCAGGAGAGTAAGAAGACCAAAACTGGCAACACCACAACATGAAGAGCAAGACTTAACTGAGCACCCACACTGGAATTCTGGAGCTAAATTGATGGATGCTCTAGGAAAATTAAAAAGGAGAAAAGCAGACTGCAGTGGGCTGCATAATGAGACAAATACTCTCAAACTTTGAGAACTAGCTGCTAAAACTCCATTCTACAACAAAAGAACTTGCATGATAGAAAGGGCATGCCTTGCTGTGGGGGGATGCTCCATGTGTCAGTGGGGAAATTTTACCAGTCACCATTGTAAGTACTGGAGGTAAGGATGGAACTGTGAAGTTCCATATATGCCTTTGTAATCACTACTAGCTTACCAGGCACATTCCTTCTTCCAGAGACTAAGTAATTGTAAAAAAATCTGAAACAGAATAAAATCATAGGTCCTGGCTCATTCTTCTTTGTATTTTGAAACTTAACTGTTATTTGACCTATTAGATAATCGTTAACAAAATTCTCCTTATGGTCTAGGGAAAAAGGTGAGTAATTGAAGGGATCAGTTCAGACCTGGATCAACCTCCATAGAGGCTTTCTCCTTGGAGCTGTAGTAGGTACCAACAGTGGTAGCAGTGACCATTCATCTTGGTTTGTCTGCCTCAATGCTTAAAATAAATGCAAAACATAGGCTACAATTTCAAGAGAGCATCTGCACTCATTTCTTTCTTCAAAATGAATCAACATTATTTTCTCACTGAGAAAATTATTGAAACTATTAAGCTTTTTCTTTTTTTTTTTTTCAGAAGGATAATCAGGCACTATACCTAAATCCATCAGCAAAAGGGACAGGTTTTAAGAATAAGGCACAACAGCAACACTACTGCTTAATGTGAATTGTAATTGTAGAATTAAGCAGATAACAGCAGCATATGAGCACAACATGGGATTTATTTCTGTTGTATTATAAAACCAAAGAATTCCATCTGATGAAGTACAAATAGTTGGTAATTTTGGTCTTAAAGAATTCAAGAAAATTGAGAAAGCACAGTCTCCCAGATTATAAATATATATAAAACTTAATCCAATCCAGAGGAATCATGCATCAACTTAGATTTTTTTTTCATATTGGAAAACCAGATAACAAACAAATTTCCCACTGTAGCTTTAAAGTCAGACCATTACATTATAACCATATGCACATTTCAACGGAAAATTCCTATAGGAACTATTGAATTCTGTCCTGAAATTTGTGTCGCAATATAAATTTTGCAGGGAAAAAATATAATAGTAATAATATAAAAGACAAATAAAAGTTTAAAATGTATCCAGGTTCAAACACACTTCTGAAAAATGAAGCCAAACACTCCACAAATGGAGCCAGAGGTCTGTGGCCATGCTACCAATATCTCTGTGTCTGTTAGTACTTGCTAAACTACAAAGAAACAGTTAAGAATAATTGGAGAAATAAGTGATATAACCATGCACATTTTGCTCTTCATGAATACACACTAGTGATTTCACAGGAAATATTTTGAGTAGTGGTTGGATGTAATTGTTACCATAACACTTCCAAAAAGTAAAGATATCAGTTTAGACTACATGGAGACTATTTTTTATATAAACATATAAACATGTACATACGTATATGGAATTTTATGAAGGGAAAGATATTTTCTAAGAGCTCTGCTTTGAATAGTTTTATGGAAAGTTGCTGTATATTGGTGTAGTTATACTGTTTTGCATCTTAGGAGATCCTGTTATTCTGTTCCATTCTATTCTAATGTATACATGAGAAAAGTGTACAGATCAACATTTGCTGTCTTCAGAGATAGCCTGAAGCCACAGGAAAAAAGCTACCACCTGTCAAGATCAGATTTCTTATCACAGATTTTCGTAGTATGAAAATAACTATATAAATTAATGTATATTTCTCACTGAACCAGAAGCAAAAGAATAATTTTATCATCTGCCTGTGTGAAGAAAATTTCTTCTCCCCTGGACCATGACCTCAGCCCAGGCACCACTGTAGCGTGCCTTTTGATGAGTGAGACTCCAAATGCGAAGTGCTGGAGGCTGTGTTGATGAGGATTGCACTCTGTAATTTATTTATGAGACATTTTTTTGTATATAGTAAAGGGCAAAAAATAATGAAATGTAATGCTGTTGTGTTTCATTCATTTATATAGTTTTTCACAGACTGAAAAAACTTTCAAGCAAAGGCTAAGACTCACATCTGAGGAATGCGGCATTGAAAAGAGTCGAAGCTGCAAACCAGGACCAACATTTAACAGCACTGTTGCAAAATAAAAAAAATCCAAAAAGACATTACTTCCTCTCTCCATCTTTAACCCAGTCACACTGAAACATCATAAAATGAGAGCTGCAGGTGAAGGCAGGGAATATGAGGAGCATTCCCATCTGTTTCTCTTGAAAGCCTGCTGGCCAATTTCAAAGTCACCTCCCATTGTGTCTCTTTTATGCATTTTTGATTTGGGGCACAGCGACGCTAACTGACATGGTTTGAGAGGAAGTAGGTTTTCTGGGATATGCTGTGGTCACACCAATGGGGTTCAGATTTGAATATTGGCACCTGGTGTGGCCATTGGGGACATTGTATACGCCTCTGAGAATGCAGGGGTTAAAAAGCAGAGCACTCGCCTGGGAAGTTCTCTTGGGGCCTCTGGCGGGAAGGAGCTGAAGCCATGCGGCCATGAGGTAGGCCGGGCCTTGGACAGAAATGGGAGGTAGGCCTGGCCCAAGGGCAGAAGAGTGGAAGAGCACCGAGAGGTATTGGGCAGCACCCCCGCCGCCCCAGAGACAGAGAGAAAGCCGGTGCATGAGACTGTTACCTTGAAATTTGATATCATCTGCTCGCAGCACAGCCCGGACTGCGGAGAAGGGGGGCAGGTTGCAGCGGGAAGGTGTCCAGCCACTTGTGGGAGCTTTTAACCCCTTTTTGGACAATGAAAACTTTACAGAACATTAACCTTTCTTAGAAGAGAGATAGAGTGGAAGATGAAGAAAGAAATGGGCAAGTGTGATGAAGGACTGGGCAAGTGAGACATGTTGGAGGAATAGAGAAGAATCTTAGGTGGGGAGAGATGATGGAGTGGCTTGCTGGACTCTTCTTGTATAGCCATGGACAGAACCATATTCCTTGTGACACAGAGACTGCATCCAGGGGGAGACAATGGCTCAGAGCCAAGAGGGTTCAGTGTTGGTACCCCTCGGACCCAGGGGGTGAAATTTGGGGGGGACAGGTGTCCCAAAGTTGAGACTGCGCTCTTTTTGGAATGGGACAAAGCATCCTTGAAAGATGACCCTAGAAGCAGCTCTGGTCCATGTTAAGTGGTGAGAGCACTGGACATGAAAGAAAGAGGTCACAATGGCACAAGAAGGACTCCTCTCCTCTTGATGAACTGAGAACTGATTGTCTGAAGGGTGGTGCTGGACCGAGAGTTGGAGATTTGGGGGATAGATGTATTGGAAATTTGGTGGGGGGAAAAAACACACATTTTCCCTGTGTTTGTTGTTTTTTTTCTTTTTTTTTACTTGTAGTGTAGTTAATAAAGTTTTCTTTATTTCTAAGTGGAGGCCTGCTTTGCTTATTCCTGGTCACATCTCACAGCAGAAACCAGGGAGAGTGTTTTTTTCATGGGGGCACTGGCAGTGTACCAGCCTCAAACCATGACACTAACATAATTTCCAAGGCACTTTTAAATCTTTTGATGAGAACTACATCTTTAGAGATACATATTCTTATTGTTTTATTCCTATCCAGTACTCCAGATTTTTCATCATCTAGGGTATCAGAGACCACGTTTTTACATACTTTGACGCTACTTAACATTCTTTGACTCTGGAGATTCTTCTTGTAACAAGTGAGTTGATTGGATAAAGATATATTTAGCACAAAAAATCTTAGCAAATAATGAGGGAAGAATTCTATTTGATTATGTATATATCTATATATATATAAATAGAATATTTTGCCATACATATCTATATATGATATATTCATATGCCATGTATATATAGCATATATATATGCTACATATAGCATAAATACAAACATATATATATATTTGTATTTATGCATACATAGGTAAAGGCATATATAAATATAGATCATATTTTTACATATATTTGAAGATTATTTTAATTGTTCAGGGAAACATCAAAATCTTTTTATGAACATGGAATATTGTTCATTAAATTTCTATTTGGTTGTTAGATCATAGTGTGTAAAAACCCAAAAAAAAACCTGTAACAAAGTAAAATAAAATCCTCATCTGTTTGGCATGGAAATATTTTTTAAAATGCCACTACTTAATTTTTTTCTTCAAAGAACTGAATATCTTAATTTTTTAGAAATGTAAAGAGTTTGATACCTTTCTTCCAACAAAGTTACAACAAAATTCCTCAACTCCAAATCAAATTTCTAAAGATGCATAATCTTTAGATTTTTTTAATGTTAATCTTCTCTTCTGACTTTGGCTTCAATAAATTAAGGACACAAATGTGAATAAGAAAAAGGGAAGAAAAAACTTGATATTGTAAATCCAATTGTAGACAACTGTAATAAGAAAGAAAATATCAGGTCCTAATTTTGGAGTATTCATAATCAGCTGAACTAAAGTTGGAACCTCAAACCTTCCAGTAAGCTTCAGGATGAAGTCTCCAGTAAGTTCCACCAGTCATTTGTGCCCTGGGACCATCAGATAAACTAGGGCAGGTTGTCTTCTGATGTGAGGTTCAGGGCATGTGGAGGAATTCATTGCACTGGCTTTTGTTTTTCATTGCACTCCCCAGCATGTGACACCCTGATGAATTCATCTCTGACCATCTTCGTCTCAAAGCAGAGTTCACATTTTCACAAAAGCCACCTCTTTAAGCTTTACATGGACTGCATTCATGGCTGTGAAGTAGCTGTAGAAAATATAACAGATATAGGGCACAGACAGGCAAATTTGCAATATTGCTTCTCACTGTCTCAGACACAATGGCTGCAGATGAGCAAAAAGCTCGAAGTGCAAATTAATGCAGTGATATCTTCTGTAGCAACCATGTTAAAAACATCAGCGCTAAAGTTCTTGTTCTCATTTTAATAGCATAATATTCTATGCAGGAGAACTGTATCTTTTTAGTGGCCATAATGTCATGTACATTGATTCGTACATTTTTTTTAACCATAGTGTCAGTTCAAAAATTATTTTAATTTCAGTGACAGAATTACTATAAAATACCATCTTGAACATAATTGTGAGAATTTATTTGTTTAAGTTAACATCTGTGTTTCCATGCACATATGTGCCAGGATCAGCCCCACAGTTCACACTTTTCTTTGTTTCAAATCAGCAAAATCACATTGATTGCAGCCCTATTGATACTACTATTTTATAGAATGTGACTATTATGGCAAGCTGTTGTCTGTTCTACAATATCCACGTGGATGTACAAAAATGTGCAATTTATTTAAGATCCCAGGATATAATCACAATACTGGAAAATTCAGGGATGAAAAAAAGGGGAAGATGTAGGAGATACATGGATTTGAATAAGCACATAATTCAATAACTCAAGAGAAACACGAATTGTTTGGGTTGCCCTTATGGAATACAAAATTCAGACTGCATTCAAAAAAGAAAAAAAGAAACCTATCCACTGAACTAATAGAAACTCTGTTTTTGAACTACTCATTGTTCTTGAGACTGTAATTGAAGTTTCCTTCTCCTTCTTTCTTCTGTTCCTTTTCTTATTTGTCTCCCTGTGATTTCCACCCACTTAGCAAGGTCATGACATGTGGCTTACAGCAGGACTGGAAATTAGACTCAGGCTTTGAAGAATCAGGCTGAACAAGATACTCAGAGAGGCTAAAAGACCTTTTCTTCCTACTGTTTCCTTAAAGGGTATTCTTTAAATTTGCTCTCTGTAGATTTCACAGTATGCAGATAAAATTAGCTGCTTTCCAAGATCATCCATAAAAGGAAACACTAGGAAAGATGCCTAATCTTGTGTGAGAAAACAAAAAACTTTTGCAGAAGGTGACATAGGGCTTGTTCAGGGGAAAAATGTATGAAATCATTTAAAAAACTAAAGCCTGAGGAAGGGTACATCAAGCTGGTTTTTTTAAAAAGAAATCAGTAACTTTATATAATGCAATGAAAATGCTGCTTCTGTTTCAGAGCAGTTCAGCATAGAGTATAGGGAATTTCATTATTTGAAGACATCACCAGCATTCAGGAATGTGAAACTAACCATGGATCTACAGTCTCTATCTAATCTACAAGTTCCATCATCTTAGGTCTCTATATTTTCATCAGTCTCATCGTGTGTCTGAATAAAAATGAGCAACAAGGCTTCCAGAAGGTAACTGGAACAAGATATATTCTATAAAGAGGGCTGAGAAAGACAAAGAGTGTATAGAGCAGACATTATAGCAGTCAGGTAGGGGAATTTCCCATTAATTCTTTTATCCTAAACCCTCCCTGGTTTCAATCAATCCTGCCTTTTAAAAATTGGCACTTATGCTTTTCTGTTCAGTCCAACAATTAAAATAAGTACTTGTCCCTCTTTCTAAGTTAAAGATTGTAAGAACTGGGAGAAGATGCGGGAGAAATAGTCTTCATAAATCAGGTTGAATAACAATCATTGGAAAGAGAACTTTTTAGTAACTGCAATGAGAAAGCTTTCCAAACAATAGGAAGGAATATTCTACATTTTAAGCATTGCTCTAGAGTTCAGTTAAAAGGCTTCTGCAGTCCTTTACATTAGATGGTTAACTTATCTGGCTTAGAACATTTATACATTTCTTATCACTATTCTCTTCATAAATGCCATTTTTTCTTGTTTTCTAGATAACCTTTGATTCAAGAGTTCTTTAGATAGCTAACTTTATGTATAGTAATTCAGCAGGAGTTGCTTATCACCTTAATACAAGAGACCCCTCAGCTGAAAATTAATTTGAAGGAGATTGCCAGACTCATTTTTTCTATTCACCTGTTTGTGAATGATAAAGCAAATAAACATTTCTTGAAATACCTGTGTCAAGTGCTTAGTTCTCTTGAAACGCTTTACATGCCTAAGCACAGTATCATACATCTTTGATTATGCATCATTTTAATCTAATGCTTTCTTCCCACTGTGAAATTCAGTTCTTCCCAATTTAATACACAGTTTGTTTTGCATGTAGAAGAGAGCATAGACTGAGATGCTTCCTGTCTGATTCACAGATACAAAATACCATTGTCTGTCTCCTATTTCAAATATTTGAAATCTTTAAAAAATAGTCTTCTTTAGCACAGATTCTGGCATGTTAACTGACTAGGAAGAACTGAGTCCATAAACACATGGACTGGAGTGTCCTTGGTCTTTTTTGTCAGTCACTATGAACAAAGATAGCCCTTGGCAATGAATAACCCAACATATATATTAAACATGCCTTTTTTGGGTCTGGAAGGTAGTAGAAAAAATTTGGCATCTAATAGTGTTAATTAGATGTACTAAAAGAATTTTTTAAATAAAATTGCTTGACTGCACACATAGAGAATTTTATTGTAGGTGAGTACTAAGCAAACTGGGAATCAGTGAAAGTACAAAGCTAAGAGACAATCCAAAAAAGAGCTACGAAGAGGGTGAAGGGCCTTGAGGGGAAGCCACAGAAGGAGCAGCTGAGGTTGTTTGTTCTGTTCAACCTGGAAGAGATTGAGGGGAGACCTCACTGCAGTCACAACTTCTTCATGAGGGGAAGAGGAGGGGCAGGCACTGATCTCTTCTGTGGTGACAGTGACAGGACCCAAGAGAATGACTTGAAATTCTCTCAGGGGAGGTTTAGGTTACGTATTGGACAAAAGGTTCATCACCCAGAGGGGGTTGGGCTCTGAACAGGCTCCCCAGGGCAGTGGTCACAGCACCAAACCTGACAGAGCACAAGAAGCATTTGGACAACTTTCTCAGGCACGTGGTGTGACTCTGGGGGTGTCTTTTGCAGGGCCAGGAGATGGACTTGATTTTTGTTGATCCTTTCCAACTGAGAATATTCTACAATTCTATGATATTTTTGAAGTAACCAATTGCCTGAAAGATTATTACCAGATAATGTTAATTACTAACTCTCATTCCTGTTCTATTTCATAACAGTTTCACAGTGATTTTTGTTTGGCTTAGAGAACTAGTTTTTATTGAAATAATGCATTGAGCATGCTAACAAACTAGAAAAACCCCACCAAAATTTCAAATATTCAAGTTAATTAGAAGGAAAGACCTTATATAAATATAAAACAAAGAGAGAAAACAAATTGTGATAATATTTTTTTGAGAATTGCAGCTAAAATTTAAACTCTGTTGAAGTATGCATGTATATGGCCTTTTCCTGATGTTTAGCAAAATAAATGCACTATGAGAAATTACTGAATTTGACATGAAGGTTTGCTGGATGAGACAGCTGACAAATATAACAGATAGTGCCATGAGGGATGGATGTATTTCACAGATGGTTAAGGAGGAATTATGTGAGAAGTGGTTGAACTTCACAAATAATTACAAGGGAACTTTGTGAGCCTTTGGGGGACCAGTCTTGCAAGGCCAACAGAGATAATATAACCAATAAAAATTGCCATGTAAGGCCAAAATGACCTAGGTAATAATGTTAGAAATATCAAATTTGATGTTGTCACAGACATATTTTATGAAAAATACTTTTGCTAGGATTTTTTCCTGAGAAGCTCAGAAACCTCAGAGGAAAAGAAAAAACAATAATTATCTGCTGCTGTGGAATGCAACAGGTGCATCTTTAATTGTTCCATGTGAGTTGTTTCTACTTGATGACCAATCACTGGTCCAGCTGTGTTGGGACTCTGGTCAGTCACAAGATTTTATTATCATTCCATTTTTTTCTTTGCTAGCCTTCTGATGAAATCCTTTCTTCTATTCTTTAGTAGAGTTTTAATATATAATTTTCTTTTAATATAATATATATCATAAAATAATAAATCAGCCTTCTGAAACATGGAGTGAAGATTATCGTCTCTTCCCTCCTCCTGGGACCCCTGCAAACACCACCACATGATGTAGCCAAAATGGACCCTTTGAGAAAAACTGATTATTTTTATCTCAACAGGGACAAGGGTGATGGAGTAAATGCTTAAGGTATATCAGGGAAAATAAATATAGAGAAGAATGGAGATTGAGGGGAGAAGTAAGAAAGTGATTGCCTCCCTGAGGCTTGCACTTGATCCCCATGCTCTGATCTGCCTGATGAACACCATTCCAACCTATTTGTGGGTCTCTTGTTTGTCTGTGCATAACCATGTGTGTGCACATGCACACAAACATTTCCCAGCAAACTCTGGGCTGTGCAGACCAGCCAGCAGACAAAGCCAGACTTTGGTGAGAGCCAAGGGGAGAGCTGAACCTGCATGAAGGGCCCTTCCTGGGCACAGTGCCTGGATGGAGCCTTAACTGAGTCCGTGAAATCCTCAAATGAGAGTGGTGTGCCTGGAGGTTAGGGCACTGCAGGACCCGTGTGCCCTCCACCAGTGAACTACAAGTCTAGCTAGCTAGGAAGGAGGAATGGTAATGGACCATTTGTGCTGTTTATGGTTTATAGAGGTGTCTGTTAAGCACACACTTCCTTTGTATGCATGTGTATTTACACCCCTATAACACAGGCACAGCTCTGCTTTTCCCTGCACCTAGGAGAGGGGATAACCAGCAGATTCAGCTCTAAAAAATGAAGATGGGATTAATTGCCTAGATCCTAAAGTGCGATGGAACCGACCTTCCTTAACAAAGTTTCAAGTATGAAAAATTTACTTAATGTTCCAGATAATAATTTACCCAGGACTGATAATGGATAAATGGTTATGCAAAATTAATATAATGTGCTATGCCCTTCAGAAGAAAAGGAAAAGGTGAGGAGTTATATGTGAAGAGTGAGTGATATATACCTCCATATCACAGAAAAGAAATACAGCTGAAAACGTAAGCAACTTTTAGACATCTGCAAAATTTATTCCAAACTCTATTTCTTCATAATAGATTCATAAATAAATACAGGTGTTAAGTATTTGATACTCAGGAAGAGCAGCTAATATAAGCTAGCAGTGTTGAACTGAAAATTAAGTTTCACCATTCTCCTACTATTGATACATATACATATACCTATACGTACACACATGTATGGAGAGGTGAAAACTTTGTGTGCAAGGAAGATTGAGCAGTCTGATTCATAAAGACGTAAAAATTGAACATATGAGCGAGGACTATGGATTATGAAAGTAATGATGAATTTATATTTTTTGTGTTTTGCTTTAATTAACTTAAATCCCCACCTTGTATCATGAAATCAGCCTGAGGGTCTTTAGTAACAGTTACCTGCACTTGGAAACAAACAGCTTAACCAGGCTTTGAGGGCTGATTTTTTTTCACAGTTAAAATTTTTTTTAAATTTAATTTTTTTTCTTAAAAATATAATTTAAAAAACTCCACTTAGGTTACCCAGCCCAAATTTGTTTGAAAGGTAAAGTCCTTCTTGATTACAGTAAATTGTATCAAAATCTATTTTGTTGCATTTTCTTAGACTTGTACAACAACTTAAATTGATCAGCCAGAGAACACAGACAGGTACAGATTTGGTTGTAACGGGCCTCCTTTTACTGCTTTTGGGGTTTGCTATGGATGTTGGATTTTGGTTGATACAGGCATGTGTCCTTACAATAAATTTAAAATAACTGATTCAGTCTCAAACATATCAGCTGGACAAACTCTGCAAATATTTTCATATTCATAAAGGGACTCATGGGAGTTATGGTCGGGTTTTCTAAAAAGAAATCTCTATTAGTTTTTACATTTTTAATACAATGTTGAAAGAATTTTATGTAATTTGCCTTCCCCTGGCTCAAGACCTTATGAACTTTTATATTTATTAAAGTATTCCTTTATGGTAAGATGTATTCTGCGTGTGCTATTATTTATGAAGCGCTTTCCCCTTTTTCTTTATTATTGCATTGTATTCTTCCTAAGGTATTTTAAAGAAAGTTTTCAAGGTAGATCTCTTTCTCTCAGTAAATACTGACAGGCATAGATTTACCAATATGAACTAAAGGGATTTCTTCCCTTCTACATTAATATTGTTCCCTCAATAGCTGGTGTAATTTAGCTTTTCAGCCTTGCCCTATTTGGAACAGGATTGAAGCATTCCTAGATTGTACTAATGTCTTTCTCTCTATAAATACATAGATACAGACATATAATTTGTTCAATAACTGTATAAGATGATGGGGATGAGGCACTGGCACAGGTTGCCCAGAGAACTTGTGAATGCTCTATCCTTGAAAGTGTTCAGTGCCAGTCAGATGGGGCTTTGAGCAGCCTGTTGTAGGGGAAGGTGTCCCTGCCCATGGCAGGGGTGTTGGAACTGGATGCTCTTTAAGGTTTTTCCAATCCAAACCATTCTGTGATTCCATGAACACTCCAAATGTATACCATCCTAACTAATGATTGATGCATATGGAAGATAACATCCTGTATCTGTAACATCTAACAAAAATATCACAATTCTAGAGGTCTGTACTTTGAAGTTGGTCATCTAACAGTTGGTTCCAGCTGTCCCCATATATAAATTATTCTTCAACACTCTATTGGGATATACATTTAAAAAAAAAATGTCAGTGTAATTGAAATCATGAAGGCTTCCTGTTTCAAATAATATTGGATTATCACTTATAAAACATCTGATACTTTACAGAAAATAAAACTCAATGCATAGATATTTAACTGCACAAAGACTGAATACAAGTGCGTTGCCTACTTTCTGATTCACCAGTGAACTATTACTTTCCTTATGCCAAGTGCAGCTGAGTAATTGATCAATGAATACTACTGAGTGAATAAACAGAAAATGCTGTGTGAGCTGATGGGAAAGAAAATGCCTGAGGAAAAGTCCATTCTTTTGTATCAAAACCTAGTAGGAACTGCTGTTTTACTGATCTATGCTTGTGCATCTCTGGAATTCTTGCTGGGTAAAGCAATTTTGATGTCTGTATTGCCATAAATAAAGATTGCTTTTCTTCTCACAGCTATTTGTTTCCCTACCTTGTCTCTTTTGAAACAGTTAAAGGCCATAACTGGGATTATGATCTAATGTTTAGTTGACCAGAAGATAAGGTGTATCCTGTTTCCTTGTGAAACAAAACAGTATTTAAAAAAATACAAAGTCATAAATCAGCTTCCTATAACATTCCCTCCCAAATCTGTATATAGAAGTCAATAAGACTTAGGTTTTGAGGATTGGAATGCAATAAGGATTTAAGTGGGTAATAGCGACTGCCTAGCTGCAGTACTAAAGGTCCATAGATATGTTTTCTTTTGTTTTTGTTCCTCTGAGGACATGTACAACTTGCTGACATCACACCCATCTCACAGTTCAGTCCATGAGGGGTCTGTGGAAAGGATAGATGTTCCTCCCTTATCATTCACAGCAGCAGATGTCCTTGCCATGCTCAGGTTGCAACTGGCTTTTTACCAAGAGGTGCTAGAGGATCCTACATGAAATAGATCTCAAGACTGCCTATTAATTTTATCAAAAATTAAATCAAAATCCCTAAGTATTGGTATGCCACGTTTAGGTCTCAAAAGAAGACATGATCAGTGTGTCAGAACTATTGCTGAATCACAGTGAAGGTAAACAAGGACATCAGGTCAGATCTCCAGACAGGTTTTACAATGAGAGGATGCCTTCATCTCTTGAGTAAACCAAGCAGCTTTTTGTTTTCCAATGCATACACCAAATACAAGTTTGGAGCAGGACACAATTCTGTATGAACACCTAATCACAAACAGTAAACAGAGGTCAAGTTGAGAGATGATGCATGAATTCAAGATATATTTCTTTATGTGTAGCATTCAAGCACCAATTTCTTGTCATGAGGTGCCAGGAGATACCATGCATTTACTGAGTTGTTCTGTGCATTTCTGGAACTGGAGCTTTTTTGGTTAGCTGTAATATTGCTGTGGGTATGAGTTCAGGGAATTAAAAATATTATAAGCCTAATTTTAAAATCCTAGCTGTAGAGGCTGAAAGATATAGACAGGAAAAAATAATTTCCCTATGATATTCAAATTGCTGCAAACTTCCATATTTAATTTGCAACAACCATACTACAAGGCACTAATAATCTTTCCCCTGTCATATAGAAGCAAATGTGTGGAGAGTTTTTCCTCAAAGACTGGCAGAATTCTATTAATTTTCAAGGATAAATTCAATTAAAAGAATGTATTAATTTCTGAAATTTAATTTATTTATACTACCTTACCTGCTCCACGGGCAGATAACTGTGTAGGTTTATAAATATTTCACTTGTAAGAATACAAGTCTAGCTTCATTTGCAACTCTTTTTGTGTCACTGTCCTACTTTTTCATAGTCTACTTGACAAAAAGTTTCTGTGCCTTACCTACCTGAATTTTATAACAAAAACCTTTGGGACTAATTAAGATTTTTATAGTAAAATAATGAGAAAGATTTTCTGTCTCTGTATTTTTTTTCCCTAGTTTTCTGCCTTGTGTTATTCTTGGGGCCTCCATAGTCAGATTCAATTTATAGAAGCATATTTGTTGCTCATCTGCATTAACAGAGCATAGTACAACAACAACAACAACAGCAGCAGCAGCAAAGATCTTGACAAGTTCTAATATTTTCTCTTAAGCTAAATAATTCCCCAGCTTCTTTCCATGTAAGACTCATAAAACAAAATGTGCTAATTAAGGAAAAATCCGATTGTTCTGAAAAAAATTAAATTAACTGGAAGATGCTTTTTTTTTTTTAGTAGAAAAATTTCATCCGGCAAGGAGAGGCTGGTAAAACAGGCCGGACCAAAGTCCAGAGCTGTGCTGTATCTGCCATAATTATTCATGAAGCCTTCAGCCAGCCAGGCTATATCTGGTTATAATTCTTGTACATGTCAGTGATAGGGAACATCCAGCTTTTATCCTTCAGGATGCTGACAAGGGCAGGAGAAAGTATGATCCTAGTGCTAGGAGGAAGCTTCCAGGCTCTTTGTTACCCAAAAAAATTCCTGAGTTAGCCCCTAACTCCCCAAAACAAAGCACCAACAGAGTTCAGGACTAAAGGGTTAAAGTAACAGCAGACATCATTCAGAAAGCCATTTCACAGAGCCAGGAGGAAAAGCCAATGACATTTCTGGGAGAAATCTTAACTAAGGAGATAATAGCTGTCACATCCATTTGGGAAATGGCAGACCTGAATTCAGATTCCTCTTCTGTGTGCTTGTACTTAAACCTCTGTTTCACAGGTTGCATGGAGGATGCTCTGTCTTCAACAGTGAATGAAATTAGTCAAGACACTCTCTGGCTCTACGGGCAAGAGACTCATGGCCATGCAGTGCTGTACTGCACGGATTCTAACAATGCAGCTTCTCTTTCTATCTGTGACGCGGCACATCTCACACAGACTGCCTTTGACAATGGTCTCACAGAGGTGACACCCAAACCTGGACGCTGAATGGGAGTGGAGATCCTGACACAGACCAAATGACACCCTTCATGACACCACAGCATACACTGACCACTAAAAGAATTTACATGACCACAGGATGTGGTCTTGTAGCTCTTGTAGCTCTTGCTACCCTTAAATCTTTCAAATGGAAACAAAGCTGATGATGGACATGACAATACCTATGACTGACTGCCTGTTCACTTGATTTGAGCTTGAAAGATAAGGACAAATCCTCTTCTGCAGGCTTTGTCCACCTCAGTGTTTGCAGTAGCCAGAGACATGTGGGACCATGTTGAGGTTTGGTTTGTGTGAAGTTCAACAAAAGCTCACCTTTCTATCAGCAATCTCATGCTCCCAACAAGCAGCCACTGAACTGAGGGGCACTCTTTGCCTTCCCTTCTACTTTAATGATTCAATGAATATATGTCACAGGCAATACATGGGCAAAAAGAAAAGTCAAGAAACAGTCTCTAAGCCAGAGTGGCTAAGAACAATTCATACAGGGCTCAAGAAATTGAAGAAAAATATTCTCAGTGAGGAAAGAGGTCCACTGTATTTCAGTAAGAAATATCTAGAATAGACAGAAATCCTGATGGTAATAAGGTCTCTTCAGAGGACTTCTGAAGATGTAATTTCAAATTAGATTAGATGGTGGATGAAAGTAATTAATGACAATTGATCTCTCACCTGAAGGGGGACATGTAAGACTCATAATTATAAACATCAAGGAACTGGGCTCTGTCCTTGTGGAGCTTCTAATTTTCAGCAGGTTCTATGAGACATCAGGACCTCAAGTCCTTCAATACATGCTCAGGTACACAAGGCACTATGAGTAACTGAGCATATGGAGACCTTATCCTGTTTCTGAGTTTTCAGTGCTCTTTGGGATCTAAAACTTCAAGTGGCAACTGGCCATGTCTGTATACCAGTGAATTAAAAGTATTCATCTGATCCATAACAGCTCAATGCTATTAGAGCTTTTCAAATGTGATACAAAGAAGGGTTGTCTCAAGATATTTCTTGCTACATACTAGTTTAAGGTGCAGGATTTCCTGATTGCAGCAGACAGAAAACATAAATACAGGAATTTCTGGCAGCTATATTGGTGCTTAGTAATTTGATAAAACACAATAATTACTAGACTTATTCCTCAAATTCCTTCTTTAAGTCAACATCCTACAGCACCCTGTCTACAAAATGGCAATCCTTTTTAGAAGTGGGGGTACTGGCACTTTCCAAGGGCATCAGGAACTAGCATTTCTCCATTTGGTGCAGAATGGGGGAAATCTCATTCCATTTTACTCCAAATTTCTGGTAACTGTTTTGTCTGTTCACTAGTCTCCAGCTGTCTGCCTACCTATCTGTTTGCCATTTTTTCATTTCTTTTATAGGGCACTAATCCCTGTATGATGCAATTTTCAGCCTAAGGACTGATCTGGGGTGTTTTCCTTTCTCTTCCTCATGCTCCCTTCAGTAGGAGCTGCTGCATTCATCATGCTAAATTTTGTGATGATACTGTGGTATGAACATGTACTCAGTGGGGAATAAACTGAGACCAACAGAGACATTTTCAGTCAAAGTCAAACTTCCAGAGGTGCAAAGTTAGTTTCTTACTGCGTAATCAGACCCTCAGCAGGAGTCTGCTGCTAATTGTGACATTTTTTGGCAAGATGCTTGAAGACAGGTCACTGGAAATTCACGTATTTCAGATCATTGTAATAGAACTAATACGGTATGCACAGAAGGGCTTGCCTTCTTAGCCCTACAGAGTTTCAGCTGAAAAGGCCATTTAACATTCCATAGTAAAACCCTTTATAAAGCAGAAAATGTGAAACTTGAGCATATTCTCCAATGGTTAATGTACTATACTGTAATAGCAAGGCTTGACTCTTAAATGCTGTCTCTAGTCCACTGAAGCATTTTTAGAAATAATCCCTCTGACTTCCGAGCTATGGCTCATGTGTTTGAAGTTCAGCATGCCATCAAGTGCTCTGTTCCACCAAGGCCCTTGCATGTTTTAATTCATGAATATATTTATTTAGAATAAATACACCTCCATATAGAATAAAGATAGAAAATAAGAGACAGCTGAAGTTAATCTAATTAATTGCTTAGTTTTAGTCTCCCAGATGGGGAATTAATATAAAACAGGTTCTTTATTTCCTATTGCATAAAATGGAGAAAAGTCAGTGCCTTTTGAAAGTTACCAGAAAGATAAATTATTTGCTTAAGTAAACTACATAGTCTTGAACAGAACTGATCCTTCCAGGCTTTCAAAACTCTCTACTGCTTAAAGAGAGTCAAGTTAAGGAAACCATAATCTAAAATGAAGGTGAGAGTAACATGCCTAAATCAGAAAGGCAGCTGTAGGAAAAAAAAAGCCCCAGTTCTTCTTTTACATAAAATAAAAGAATAATGACAAAAAAAAGAAATAAAACTTACAAGTAAAACTTACTTAAGTTTGTAATCTCTACTCTTTCTTTTTTTTTTTACCATTCCTATATAATTGATTTTTCCATACATTTTTGAATAGAGAGATTTGTAAAATCTTGGGTTCAAACTTTTCTATGCCAAAGTGCACAGATGTTTTATAGAAATTGTGTTTCCTTTCCTCTAGTATTCATGTTCTCTCTCTTTTTGGGACCTGTATTGCTGCAAAATTCACATGTTGCATCTTAGTGGAATAGAGAGTGCCCCAGTCTGTGAAACCAGGCCATGGATGAGCACTTGGATTCAAGGCAAGAAAACCATTTCTTTATGAAGCAGTAAAATAATTCAGTGAAAAAAGCCACTAGGGAATATAGTTGTGGAGTTTAGGATTTTTTTTTCCTCTGTTAGAATGTTTGTTTTTTTAAAAAAAGAAATGGATGGAAAATTTACAAATTACTGATAAAATACCTATGCCTAAAAAATTCCATGCCTGACCTAAATCAGAAATTCAGGTGAGAAATACTCTAAAAAAATATCTTTCAAATTTTCTGGCCTTGGTTTGTAAAAGAAGAGTTCCTGAGACTGCATTTCCCTTCTGTTGATTGCCAACTTCCCTGAAGGTAATGATTAGCCAGTTACAGAATTTGGCTCATATCATAGCGTCAGTCATGGTTCTGTGGCCTGGGAGACTGAATAATCACTAACTGGTGAAAGATCTGATAAATCCATTGTCAATTTGTATGTTAATGGATGCTTTCATCTGACAGTCACTTTTTAAATTTTATTTATTAATTAATTAACCAAAACATCTACAAAGGAGGAAGGCTAGCACAACTGGAATTTGCTTCTCTCTCTGGTCCAGGAGAAGTTGTACGTAACATTTTGAAAAATACTGAAGTAATTTAGGAATTTGCATGTTATTTTTTATGAGTGGTGGATGTTTGCAGCTGTGTGAAATGGTTTACCTCACTTATTTTCATTGCAGACAAATGTATAGCCTTGAAGGCATCTTTGACACTTCCACAGTATGTAGAGAGATTGAATCATTTTAACTTGTAGCTTCAAGGGAAATTCGAAGAACAGGGCATATTCACGTGGATCACATAGTTACTGGGAAAACTGTTTTTTCATCGTACACTCATAGATATAAAAAAGGAATGAATTGTTCATGTTTCTTGAAACCTTTGGTGTGAATATTCTATACATCAGAAAGGAGAAAATAATATATTCACATTGCTGCTGCTCTGAGAGCCTGTCTTCTATAGTGGATAGACTTTTTCAATGTATTTTTAAGGTAAAAATAAAAACATGAAGGCAATTGGAAAATATGGTAAAAATATTGCGAGGTTTTGATGAAGATAGATGGTGTCATAGTAACTTGATAGCTTTCTGTGATAAAATAGCTGATTTTCTAATTAAAAGACACATAGTAGGTCTAATATGTCTGGTTTTCAGTAAATCATTTGATATGGTGTCAAATATTATACTACTAGTTAAAACAGTTAACATTGGGATTAGAATAAAAATTGTAGAGAAATAGGCTAGCCAAAAGAGATAAAAATGGATATTATTAGAAGAGGACAATTCAGGATGGGAAAAAGTTACTTTCAGATTCTTTAAATGCTGATCTTGGGATTGATCTTATTAAGTACTTTCATTAAGGACTTTGTGCAAAATAGGTATGAATTAATGAAATTCATTTTTGAAATTATGTTGAGAGGCATCATATGTGTAGTGGGGGTGAAAATATCATACAGGAAAAACTGGATGACCTTGAAGACTGAACGCACAGAAAAGAGGCAAATTTAATATATCTGTGTGCATGGCCATGCACCTTTACACTAATACCACGATTACCTGCTTTACTTGAAAATCAACCTTTGGAAATAAGTGAGGACAAGAAATATCTGTACATGTTATCTGATCCCAAAATAATGTGCAAATGGAAGTGTGTGACTCAAAATGTGCAAGGCATGGCCAAAGGAATTAAGGAAATATTCTTTTCTCTATCTGGAGAAGGACAAAAAGAAAAAGTGAAAGGACACTGTATTTTATTACTTCAAGCTGAAAGTGTTATGTCCATTAGCCTGAAGATGGGAGAGTAAAGAAAGATTGTTATTGTTACTTACAGGTGACAAATCAGGTGTGATGCGTATATGAGAAAATAAGCATAAATTTGCAATGACCACATCAGCACCAATAATCAGAAAGGTGTTTTTAACCATTTATAAACTGAGATTCTTCAACAACCTTTCAAAATGGCCAGTATGGAAAAAGTCTTTGTTTTAAGCATCCCAGAAATATTACATGATATATTTTACAAGAAAAAAAAAGGCAGGGGCTTGGGCTTGAAAACTCAGAAGGTGCCTTCTCTGAACTCTATAATTCAGTATTCCTGTAAATTATTGTTGTCAATTTAATTCAGAACTCCTATTTTTTTTTTTTTTTTTGCAAACAATATTCAAGCTTATATTGCATATACAGTCATATTTACTATTAGATTTTCTGTATACTGTGATGGGAGGCAGGTAGAATAAGTCATCCTCAGGTCATAATAACAGACATAACTGAGATAAAATGCCACCTAAAAGTCTAATTTCCTCTCATCTGTTCCAGTTTTTAATTAAGATGGTGTAACACCTTCAATATTTCTGGGTATTCACTGCAGTAAAAGAATCCAATAACGGAGTTTTTGTCTCACTATAGTCAATTGAGTCCCTAACATATATATGTATGTATATGTGTATGTATATACATCTCAGCCTTAGGCAGAGTATATATTTAAAATTGATTTACAGGAATATTTCTCCAGAGATTTGTATTCTCTGGGTTTAGTTGTTTTGTTCTTTTTTTTTCTTCTGACAGTAGATTGTATAAGATTAGCTAGCTTGGAGGTGCAAATGCACCCAAGAGGGAAAGTCTTATTCATTTTTCATAGTATAATTTATTATTTTGAATAATGTATGTGATGGCTAGATAATGACTGGAAAAACAATGTCTAAACATGACTTGGTACTGTTTTCTACAGTATCTGTGATTTGATGGCCTAACATATGAGGTTGGCTGGCCTTACAGGACAAGATAACTGTTGCATTATTTTTTGTAAATAAAATCAATTCAGTATATTTTTCTCTCCCAGAAAAATAATATGAGTATGTAGAATTTAATTTATTTTGTTTTATCTGAGATACTAGTATAAAAATTATGTGCAGAATTTAAAAATTGCTGAAACTTTTCTTTTAATGGGTTTATCAGAAGGGGAAAAGTAAATGTTTCTGTGGGAAAAACTCACCAAGAGCTGAAACAAGGAAATCTGTAAAGCTTTTGACGTGGATTGGAGGGGTGGAGCAGCTCTCATATGAAGAAATGCTGAGAAAATTGGATTTGTCCAGTCTGGAGAAGAGAAGGCTACAGGATGACCAAATTGTAGACTTCCAGGACCTGAAGGGAACCTACAAGAACAATGGAGAGGGATTATTTACAAGAGCTTGTAATGGCAGGACAAGGGTGAATGTCTTTAACCTGAAAGAGAAGAGGTTTAGATTTGGTATAAGGAAGAAATTATTGACTGTGAGGGTGGTGAGGCACTGGCAAAGGTTACTCCCTGGAAGTGTTCAAGGTCAGGTTGGATGGGGATTTGAGCAATCTGGAGTGGTGAAAGGTGTCCTTGCCCATGGCAGGAAGGTTGGAAATGGATGATCTTCAAGGTCGCTTCCAGCACAAGCTGTTCTATGGTTCCTTGAAACTGTCTTTACTAAAAACAGCATTTTAAAAAAAGTTGGAATTATGACAGGCTTTCTGCTTGAATTCTGTGTGACTTGCAGTTAGAACAGGCTCATGTCATAGCACCAACATTTTTTCTCTGTCTCATCCTAAACGCACTGCAGTGACACATGGGATCTTCTTTGCTTTACACCAAGATTGACTTTTAGGTGTGTTTTGACTTGGAGTTTGACTTTGGCAGCAGGTCAAGTCATGAAGTATATCTCACCTCAGCAAGACAACATTTACCCTATGGGTCTGTAGGGGCCTCTAAGAGCAGTCAAGTGTTTAAAATTAGGTGCATTTTGACAAATGTAATCTGTGAAACATCAAAGTTAATTTCCTTTAGCACTGTGAGCTGTACCTGTAGAAAACGGACTGGATGAGAAGTACACAGTGAATATGTTTTTGTTACATTTTTCTGGTTACAGCTTGTAGGTTGCTGGAGGGAAAAAATGAACAAATTGATGGACTTGGTTATGTGTGAAATGGATACGTAATAAGGGAACTAGAAAACCTTTAACATTTCCAGAGATCAGAACTTCCAACCTACCGTATAATACTCCATTCCAATTTCATTCAACTGAGATGGAGGGAAAAATTCCATAATATTGGTGTGCACTTAATTGTCACAGGGAAATAAAATTACGAACTTTAGTAATACCATAAAAATCTGCGGCGTTATGCAAGAACTTAAAATTACATGCTCCCTAAAGTAAAATTATTATACTACAGAGGCTCGCAAAAGCTTTCAAACTAAGCAGTATAATCTCACAGTTAAGAGCTTTAACTTCTGGTTGAGAAAGGATAGAAACATAAATGCCATTGCTGTCAAGACCCTACAGTACAAGAGACTTGAGGTGAATTTTTATGTGTTTTTCAAGCACTTTTCTTATGCTGATGGTGTTGATAAAAACATAAGGCATAATATTTGTACTTTCCATACTCAGCTGAGATATGAATATCAAAGTCGGAACAAAGGAATGCCCATTTATATAGGGACACATGGAGAAAGATACACACGACCCACTGACACCTTCCAGTCAATGAAAGAACAATAGGAAAAGACAGATGCTCGTTGTCCTGAATCTTTCAAGCTGAAGCGATGTATCTCCCATTTTATCAAGAGTCCCACCAGACAAAGCTTATCTGGGAAAATATTTGAGTGCAGGAAAAAAAACAAACTCTTTGAGCACCAAATAAAAGGTCTGAGTGCTAATGGGTCGACAGAAAGGCTTAATCACTCATACTCTACACTGAGTGTTCTTGTCTTCCAGCATGATGGCCAAGGCTCCTTGGCCAGCAGGGCCATTTCACACAGAGAACAGCTGAACAATATGCATTGCATGAGGAGACACTGGACTGGAGCACAGAATTCTCTAAATAGCTCTCATTCTGTGTCGTTGAAAAGATTAAGCAAATTCATGAGCAGAAAATATGTATTCTGGATGATACAGACCCAAAGCACTTTGGTCCTTTTTGGTCCATGCTGTGAAATTCTAGGACCCCTCAGGATTAGTCACTGAATTGCAAAATAGATCCAGGGCTTTTTCTAGCTGATGCAAGGAAATGAAAAACAACTATTGACTTCTGCCAAGAGAAGTTATACCTGTCCCCTCGACAGAAATGAATCAAATAGGGTTTCTGAAAAGCCAATATATAGAAACTACAGTAGTCAAAGGTCCAGAAATGCAGTCTTAAACATAAAGTGTCTAGATTTTTGATCTAAATGATAACTGCATTCTGTAAAAAATGCAGTTGCTTTTTAAACTTGTGGGCAACAAGTTTTCAAATGGTGGATGTGCACAAGGATACCTAAATAATAATAATTGTCTCACAGGTAAGAAATTAAATCAAGTTGTATCCTAGGCTAAGCTGTGAATTATGAAAGTCTGAACCAGGAACTTGCAAGCAGATAACCCACAGTGTCAGGAGGTGCAGTCCACCCAAAAGACAGGTAGTGAAGGCACAATCTGGAACCTTGCATTTGAGGAACTTTCAGCATGCAAGTTGTTAAATCCCCATTCTGAAGCTTTGATTTCAGGGGGATGTAGCTGATGTATTTTGGTCACCCTAGTGGTTATTTTCTCTCTATTTTATGTTAAGGTTGACATTGTTTGTAATGACAACTAAAGAATTAATACATGAAGCCTGTGGATCTGGTTTCTACATTTCAGGCCAATTCACTGGTCAGTGAGCTAAGATCAGCTATTCTGCCTCACTTGATATTATAGTTAATTTCTAAGTGAAGAACATCCACACATTTCCCTCTTTTTTTCCTTTGTTTTTTTTTTTTTTTTTCAGTGCACACAATACAATTTAAGTGTTGTTTACTAAATGAACAGAGACCATTTCTGTCACAAAACATTCCTGAGAAACAACAGGAATGTGGATGGTGAAACATTGTCTGTAATTACTCTGTCCTTAAACCCTGCTGATTTTGGTTACTGTTGGAGTAAAAACCAAGGAAGATCTGGTTTTTTAACACTACTTTTTTATTCTTAAAATTAAGGTGGCAGATTAGCCAAGACCAAAAGTCTCTGGCCACCCATCATTTCCAACTCTCTCTGAAGGTGACTGACCAGAAGACTTAAATGACAAGGCAGCAAGACCACTAGAAGAACCTGAAGTGACAGAACACTGCACAATTTAAATTGTTTTTCCAGAGGGGAACCAGAAACACTGATAAAGTTTATAGAAAGCTTTTCATTGAAAAAGGAAAAATCTGATGTGAAGAGTTGTAAAATGTAACTTAACACATAACATACCATTCCCAGTGCTCTGAAACTGTAAAAGCTTTTTATAAATAAATGGTGAAAATAATATGCTGCTTTTTTTTACCTTTACAGTGTGTGGATAATTTTGGCTAAGGGCCTGGAAGATAAAACTATAATTTATTATGACCTGGCATCTTGGATAGATAGAGTGTTTTGTTATTTGGCTTAGTTGTTCATTCTTTTAGTCATAAACGATAAAGTAATGATTGGCTTCTTTCCTACAATATTTTTGGAAGAAAAAAAGGTGTTTTTCTCAAGTTGATACACTTTGATTTCAGAGTCAGATGCCAAATTATGAATTGAACTTGATATTTTGTTTCATGTTCATTCATGATAAAAATATGTTTGATATTAAATACCATAGCTTTCTGGGAAATTTAATTTTTTGTCACAATCTGTAAGCATTGCTATACAGAATGCTTACCCTTATGAAGAAATTTATGGACTGCTATATCTCACTTGTCTGTATCTACAAAGGTGGGATAATAATGCTTATCTATGTGACAAATGAGATAAGCAGCTTAATTTATTAAAGTTTGTAAACTGCTTGAGATCCTCCAATAAAAGTTCCCGTGCAAGAAACAAAGTAATAGCAATCGTATCATAAAGGAAACTAAACCTTTAATTTTGCCAAAGTTCCCCGGGTGAATAGATAACTCTTTAATGAGATTAAAGACGTGTTTAAGATGGCAATTTTATAACAAATCCTCAGTGGATACAAACATGTAAAGTTGCTTGGCATAACTTTTTGCAATTGCATTTGTAAAAGTAATTGGATATTATGAGACTGTGAATAGTGGAGAAATACATCTGGGAGTTCCGAGTTGTGAGTTATATGTCATATTTTATTGTATAGCTGTGAGTGTTGCTGCTGTTGTGGAATTTGAATGGGTTTTCTGTCAGATGATTTATTAGTGTATGGACAGTATTTGACTTGCATTACGCTTATTTATTGATACTCATAACAGCTATTTGATCATATGGTAAAATGAAGAAATGCTTACAAAACTGTGATTTAGATGTGTATTTTTTTTCCTTTTTCAACTAACCCTGATGTGCCAGAACATTTGTAGTCAATTTTTAAAGGATTTAAAGACTCAAAAGGATACTCTTGAACCTGGGATGAAGAAAAGTAAAGATCTAATTGAGTATTAGTTTTTTTCCTACATGGAAGGATGGAAAGAGCTGTACGGACTATTTCCTTATGGGAATGAAAGGCAGGTCTCATTTGAAAGGAACCCTCATCATCTGAAGTGACCTAATATGAGTTATGATTGAATAATTCTGTGCTATCCAGTAGAGAACAATAGCCTCAGAACAGCAAGATTAAATCCTTTATGTTTTGACACTTTTCTTTTGATTTATTTTTACAACTCTTAGACATAAAAGGAAACAATTTGAATTGCAATGGAATAAAAGTGTGCAGTTTTTGAGTATGTAACCTGTATTTATTTAAGAACAAGCATTAAATATTTTCAAGCAATGTCACAGCTGAGAATTTTGTAATGTAAAAAGACTAAAATTAAGATCCATGAGGTCAAGAATGACTCAAAGCTGTATTATTTATACTGTAGACTTGGGTTGGATGAGTCCTAAAAAATAATTTAGTTCCAAGCACTTTTCCAGGGGCAGTGACCCACCTGTCTTGGGGGATATATAAGTGATATCTTCAGTATATCTGATATATCTTAAATATCATTGCTCCTACACCATAGCCAAATATTGTTTCAGTGTCAGGAAATAAAAGTAACAAGAATGAAGCAGGATTCCACCACTACTACTACTACTTCTACTATTATTATTATTATTATCATTATTATTATAATTATTACTATTACTATTATTACTACTACTATTATTAATTTTGGTAGTCTTGGGTTAATAGCCATACTAATATTGTTAGTTCAGTAGGAAGCTATTCCAGGCCTTAGGAAGTTTTACAACTCAGAATCCAGTCTTATCCTCAGTAGCTGTCAGCATCTTCAGGGTCATCTGAATCATGCCCAGGGTGGATTTAATGCTGGGTCTGTCTGACACAGCTTTGAGCAGCAGTAGTTTTTGTTCCTGTCCATGGGGTCACATGCCCCAGCTGCCTGGCTCAGATGCTTCTCCTGATGCTAAGTGTTGGGGTGAGGGTGAGGTGGCAGCTTGTCTCTTTTTTTCATCAATCTTCGCTCTGTCAGAATTGTAGGAGGCCTTTTTGCCCTGTTAGTCTAGACACTAGAAGCCCAAATATCTTCTTACACTCTGCCAGCATAAAATGACCTCAAAATGTTCTCAAATTACGGTGAGCTGTATATTCACTCACAGTTTAAAGCCCTTTGTAATGCTTAGTGCCAGAGTAGTGCCAAATGTAAATCAGAGCCAATATAAATCAGGGCTCATTTAATGTACTTTGCAGAGTGGGAACAAGAAAGTTTAGAATCAAGTAGCAGTCTCTTTTCTCTGGCAGGAGACTCGTACCAATTTATGTTCTGATCACTAATGCATGGAATCATTTGCACCCTATTATTAGGGAAATATGTTACCTTCTCAACATAACTTTTCTTCATACTTAAGTTAAAACAATTTTCTGCATCATAATAATTTTCCATCCAAAAATCCCAAAACATCTATTTCAATGAAATTGCAGAATGACGTTACAAGAGGGAAATATTTGGGATGAGAGAAGGAAGGCATTTCTTAACGTCCAGCCATTTGTTTGTTTGTTACCATCCCTCTACCATTTACAACAAAAGCAGCCTCAGTAATACAATCATGTTTTATGGCATGACTTGGAGACCACAGCTGGCTCTTTAGTCTTTTGTTGTTAACAGCCTTGTTAATCTAACTGAACAAAGAAGCTCAGATCCACCTGACAATGGGATAGGGAATCTTTCTCCATGGTTTATTGGACACACATCAAAACTTAAAATTGTACTGTAATGCCAGCTCACAGTAAGTGGATCTTAACTCAGATTTTTTTCCAACCACTCTAACTGGATTCCTGGAGCTAATTTCCAGGCATTTCTCATATGTGGGATTCTGTAGTCCACACCTTCTAAGCCTTGTAACTAGCTCCTTAAATATTTTCCTTCCTTCCTTCCTTCCTTCCTTCCTTCCTTCCTTCCTTCCTTCCTTCCTTCCTTCCTTCCTTCCTTCCTTCCTTCCTTCCTTCCTTCCGCCACTTCCGCCACTTCCGCCACTTCCTTCCGCCACTTCCTTCCTTCCGCCACTTCCTTCCTTCCTTCCGCCACTTCCTTCCTTCCTTCCTTCCTTCCTTCCTTCCTTCCTTCCTTCCTTCCTTCCTTCCTTCCTTCCTTCCTTCCTTCCTTCCTTCCTTCCTTCCTTCCTTCCTTCCTTCCTTCCTTCCTTCCTTCCTTCCTTCCTTCCTTCCTTCCTTCCTTCCTTCCTTCCTTCCTTCCTTCCTTCCTTCCTTCCTTCCTTCCTTCCTTCCTTCCTTCCTTCCTTCCTTCCTTCCTTCCTTCCTTCCTTCCTTCCTTCCTTCCTTCCTTCCTTCCTTCCTTCCTTCCTTCCTTCCTTCCTTCCTTCCTTCCTTCCTTCCTTCCTTCCTTCCTTCCTTCCTTCCTTCCTTCCCTTCCTTCCTTCCTTCCTTCCTTCCTTCCTTCCTTCCTTCCTTCCTTCCTTCCTTCCTTCCTTCCTTCCTTCCTTGATATTGCTTTCTTCATGAGACATGTGGGTATAATTAGGCTTGGCATTTGGCTTCATAAAACAATAAACACTCTTTCAAGAGAAATTAAATAATAAAAAAAAAGCTCTTAAAAATGTGATTTTCTAAAATTGACCCTTTTGAAAAGTCGTCTCACCCCAAGCTCAAGTCTTAAAAAGTGTAACAAGCTATAGAACTTTTAGAAGTATTTTTTATGTCTGATTTCAACCTTGCTTTTAGTCTGACAGGTCATGGTTGAAATTGGTAAGAGTTCTCTTATTCAGTCTTTGTTGTTTTTTTTTTTTTTTTTACCTGGGGGCAACATATCTTCTTGTGAAAAAATAAACCAACAGTGTGCCTTCTGTCTGGATTTGGTATCTTACTAAAATTTCGAGCATTGCTTTTTAATTGTAAGCCTTTTGTTCTCTTTTGTTCTGATACAGGTGCATCAGCTGTTCTGATACATGATTCCAGTAAGACAAATTCCCTCAGGCAGTACCCTGCAATTGTTTAAGGTTTTGCTCAGTTTAAATATGAATATGATTGTCTTCAACCATAAGTCAACTACCAGGTACAACAATTTTTTCAGATATATTTGAGGGGAAAGTTGGGAAGGTTCAGTACAAGATGAGGGAGATCTACTAAGGAGTCCCCCAAGAAATAATGACAGCCAAACTGGGGCAGGCAGATCTACTCCATTACAGCACATATAATTTAAGAAAGTAAAATAAAGAAAAAAATAGTTAAAAACCACTTGGTAACAACTATCTTCATAAATACAAAGAGTATATATTTTTTTTACCTTTTAAAAAGTGGTTTTATTCCTTCACAAACTTTGGCGAAAATAGGTTTGTTTATTATTTAGATGACCCCAATATATCTGTTCATTACTTTTTCTCATTTCAGTACAAGGTTGTTCTTTTCCCATTTTAAGTGAGATTAAAAGCTCCCTATTTAAAAATATTTTCCTAATGTACAGCCTTGCCTTTACTGAAACTCCCATTTATTTCCAGCACATATTGGAAACATTTTCTTACTTTGCTTTTTCTAGTGCTGTTGCATACTGAAGTCTGTTATGTTTACCTTGGTCTTTTCTACTCTAGTCTAATCTGCCTTATTCTGGTGCCTTGTCATGCCCTGCTGTTGAACTCTGATTATGCAGAATTTAGAAATTAGGTCTTCCCAAAGACCTGAGTAAATTTAAGGTCAACAGTCTGGCTAATCACCAAGTCACTGGTATGTTCTCTTCCAAGGTGTGAAGGAGACTAAGAAACAGTAATAACAGACCTCTGTATCTTCAAAGCATAGATCTCTCAGTTCTTTAAAATTTTATGTTCTGAAAGCAGGGGCTTCTTCTGTATTTCAGTATGTGAAACACTTTATTTTTATGTTGAATTCAGCCTGCTTGCAAGATAACCTGTTATTCTCACATTCAGAATCAGTTCAGCTGTCACAGAAAGCCAATAAAGGCAGAATTTCCTCAGTTTACATCATCCCTATTTTACATCTGAACAGTCTTTTTATAATTTGAAAATCAATGTTATCATTTTTGGTTTTTCTTTAATCAAAATGTATACTAAAAGAGTTAACCTCTGTAAATATAAGTTCAGTGAACTAAGAAAGAAGACCAAGTCATTGTTAGATTTCTTTCAGATGTATTGGTGATTTCCTATCATGCATTTGGCTTTATTCTCTATTATTGTCATCCTTCTAATTCAAATAATTTAACCACTGTTCTCTTCCATATGTCTGCTAAGTGGCCATAGAAGGAAATTACATATAATACAAAACCAGCTCTTCAGTTGTTTTTTTTTCCTATTTCTAATACAGTTTTTCAAACTCAAATCAATTACAAGTTATCTTCTTTCCAGCTATTATATGTCTGAGACTTGTGAAATTATGACCAGAAATGCCATATCAGAATCTTCATTTCATAGCAGAGAAGCATTAAAAGGCCATAACATCAGCGATCTACCAACTGTGACTTTGATTAGAAAGAATTTGTTGTGGAAGTTATTCCAAGCAGGTCTTGGGGTAGACAGTAATTCCCAGTGTTAATCAGGAGTTCAAATTCTTGTTTCCCACATTCTATGCATGGACCTTTTAACTCTATAACTCACTATTCTTTTGTGTTTTTTGTTAGGTTTTTGAGGTGGTGGGTTATTTTTTGTTTGTTGGGATTTTTTTTTTGTATTTTTGGTGGGTTTTGGGTTTTTTTTTGTTTGGTTGGTTTTTGGGGTTTTTTTGGGTTTTTTTTTGTTTTGTTTTGTTTTGTTTTGTTTTGTTCTTTGGTTGTTTTTTTGGGGGTTTTTTTTGGTTTTTGGGTTTTTTTTTTTGTTTTTTTTTTTTCCAGAGTACGCTTGATTTTAACAGAAGCATCTCTATCTCTTGCAAGTAGACTGTAGATGGCAATACCTGTCAGCAAGCAAGTTGTCCTCAGGCCATGATATTATACCCAAATGAAGTATTTATAGAGCAACATGGACTAACTCTGTGCTTCTGTAGTTACACAGTTAACAGGGAATGCTTAAGTCTCACATATTTGCTAGTTTATTCAGAAAGACATATTATCTTTTCTGGCTCAAATATTATTGATAATGAGGTCTTGGTTGCCTTGCGTCTGTTTATTATTCAACCACATGGGAGGAACTCAATTACTAATAAGTGGTTTTAGCCTGTGAATCTCTGAGTCTCCTAATTTTGCTCTCCACCATGTGAGCAGTGTTTGATCATGTGATGTTGTCTCTCCCCTTCAAACTCAACTAATGACTAGCAAAAGTAATGAATAAATCATTACTAATTCTGTAATTTCTAAGAATGCCAAAATGCAGAATTGCTGTACTTGAAGACAGGATACAAGAAAAAGTGAGTAGCCCTCTCTCTAAAGGATGATATTACAACAATAAACTTTATGGATACTCTTTGACTTCTCTTATGACAGAGCAAAAATAGAAATATAATAAATTTTGTTAATATAAGTAACTCTCTGCTTCCTTTTGCTGGCCATATAAAAACAACTTAGCTCACAGCTTTCACTGTTAACATCACACCTGTTCTTGTGTTGCTCAAGGCTTTAACCACCTCACCTTGGAAAACCCCCAGGGATGGACACTGCACAAAGTCTCTGGGCACTCTGCTCCACTGCTTCCTCCAGCATTGAGTCTCCCTTCTCAATGCCAGCCCAGAAACTGCACTGAAAGCATTCCCCCTTTGTCTGAGGCTGGTGTCACACACCCAGAGAACAAAGGCACCTTGCAGAAGCGCTAATGAGGATGTGTAGTAGAAGAGCAGTAAATCTGCATTATGTGTTTAGGCTGTGATCTGACCTTACGGGGTATAAGAAAAGGCTTATCTGATCCCCAGAGTGCCACGGTCACAGCTGGAAATGAATGCTTGAAAAATAAACTTTATGATAGCTGCTAATATTACAAATTGTAACACTATGGAATAAATCACAGGAGCCATGAAATGCAACATACGGTACCCTGTTCTCAGCCAAATGATTTATTCATGAATGTTCGTAATTCAAATGAATTGGCCATGAATATTCATGGTACTCCTTTGTAACTAGATATTGTAAGGAAATCTAGGCTAATTACAACAGAGGCTCTTTGCTAGCATTTGCATAGTGGCAGTGGGAACATTTTGGAAGTTGGAATTCCTTACTGGAGTCCCAGCTGTAACTACTTCGTGTGATTGAATGAGTACAGAGGTCAACAAAGCAAATGTGTAGTACTGCTTGGATGTAGGCTGCTGGCATCTACCCAGTCTATTAGTAGAATATGCACCATTAAACCATGAATATTACATAACTTACTGCTAGTAAAACAGTAGACATTCATGCAGAGCAAAGCTTAACCACAAGTAAGTCAAGTGGCTTTTGGGCTGTGTTCCAGCAGGCACAAGAGGTCAATTTCTGCTCACAGTTGCATTAGTGCAAATTCACTGATTTCAATTAAGTTCCATTGGTGTGAATACAAGACAAATTTGGCCCCATCTACAGACTCATAACTCACAAACTGGCAATTTTCTTTTCCAGTAACAGCCCTGAGAAAAAAATTATACCATGAATTTTTTATCTATTTCCAGCGCTATAGGCTCAGGTAAAATGTTGTAAATCTAGAATGACATTTTTTCTTGTTTTCTCAGAAATATCAACAGGAAAGAATGCTTTTTCCCCTCTCTGTTCATCTCACTTACAAAAAGAAATCCTGTATAAAATGTCTGCAATCACATATAGTCAGATTTAGAAGAGAGATGTAGCTTTGACATTTGACAAGAAAAAAGAAGCATCAAACAACCATAATAGGTGGATCTTTCTTCATCCTTCTTACCTTCAAGAAGGTAAGATCCTCAGGGAGTTCTTACATTCATATCTGCTAAGCTCGCACAAGACAATTCTGATTTGGGGTCTTGAATATCACAAATCCCATCATTTTCTCCAATTATTGTTTTTATCAAGACCAGATCATCTGATCAACTGACTTAATTTAAAGAAGTGATGAGTTATGTGTCTTACAGTTGATGTCTATGAGTCAAACACATACATATGCTCTGGATATCTAAGGTGTAGGCACTGCATTACACTGTATCTAATTCATGTGACAGATTTCTAAACCATGGAAGGTGAATACCATGGAAGGTGAATTATGAATACAAAGAATTTCTAGATAGAAAAGAGAACCCAGATGTAGATGTCAATGCTTACGTTACATAGGTTTAATTGCACTAGACTTCCCCCCAGCAAAAATTTTCACAGGAAAATCCAGAATTTCCCCCATCAAATACCTCAAAATATTCATTTCACTGTTAAAATATGCAGCTGAGTTCTGATATAATTTTTTTCTGGCTTCAGCTTTCTTCCAGAGCTAGCAGGTAGCCTGTGGGAAAAAAAAAAAAAAAAAGACAACCAAAAAAACCCCAAAAAAACACAAAACCCACAAAAAAGAAAAAAAAAAAAGAAAAAAGAAGAGGCAATAATTCCTACAGGAAATGCTTTTACTATTTCTCTGTTGGTTAATAAACATCCTTCCTTGGCCATTGCCTCCTGTTATGACTTTATTCTCTTTGTCCCATGTGGTTATTATGGATTGTGATTGTGTTGGCGCGTGAACTCTTCTTGGATACACTGCTAATGTAGCCTTTTAAGCCTTTTAGGCTTTTTATTTCAGACCCTACTCTATTCCTGCAGTTTTCTTTTGAACCACCAAAACTTTCCAGTATTGGCAGTGAAACACGAACACTAGAAATAAATACTCTTTTTTTCCCCTCAAGTGCTATGACCAAAAGTAAATACTGTTTGTCCCCATAAAATTTTACTTTTACCTGTAGTGGTTTGCTAGTCTTTAAATTCTCTTTTTTGTTTGGTTTTTTTTTTTTTTGTCTGTGTGACAGCATCTCTTGTTCTCAAAGCTGTTGCTTTCTAGAATATTTTCTGTAGAAATGGTCTAAAACCCCTCTGTTTCCCAAGTATATGATACATTTGACTTTCTTTAGAAGAATGTGATTCTGAGTAGTATAAAATTGTATTGCTGAGTTATTCTTTATTAGTCTTAATTTCTTTGTTTTGCCCTTACACTTCATCAGTTATAATTTTATACTTTGCTTGCAGGTTAGGGATAAAATATATCAAATACAAGAATTCAAGTAGACACTCTTTTGGTACGCTTGATCGATCTATATCTATCTATCTATCTATCTATCTATCTATCTATCTATCTATCTATCCTCAGCTGAATAACATTTTATTCTTAATTATATATCTGGGTTTCTAGCCAGTTTTTGAATAATGTATTGTGTACAAATCTGATGTACTCATTGAGACAACAAGAATTTAAGGAGTTTTGCAATTTGAGTGAGGTCAAATAAATTAAGTCTTTTGCTGATAACTAAATTGTTTTTGTGTATCTATGAAGAAGGAACAATTGCAAGAAGCAATCAGGTGGAAAAAATCTCCATTCTTCACCTTCTAAAACTTTTGAAGGAAAAAAATGGAAGTGAACTTTGGTTGGTCAGAGCCCACATTAAAACAACACTAAAGACACTGAAAAAAAAAAGGGAGAGAAAAACAAACCTGAACAGAAGATAAAGGAGGTACAATCAACATAAGCACAGCAGGAGGGTTTTTGAGTGCCTTGAATATGACAAAGGGTGCTCTTATTCCAAGCTTGTAGAACACAGCAGTTTTGCTCTGTGCTTGATTTATATTGTGCCCCTTCTATGGAATCAATTGCTTGAATGCTGGCAAGAGCTCCGTGCTGCTCCATTAAATGTAAGACCCACTGTGCTACAGGGTACTGATTAGCATGGACAGGAACAGACAGTAATGCCTGAAAATTCATTGCAGCCAAGTTCTTAAAAACTACCAAGTCATAACTTAACAAGAAGCCCAATTAGTGCTCAAATATCTTGTCTATTTTCTCTATCTTGGCATTACTGTTGTTAAAACAGATTAAAACTAATGTACAACTCCAAGAGTGCAAAATGATATTAAAAAATAAATATTCTAAATGAACCCTTCTCCATCCTGTATATGCAACCCAAGATGTACAAATACACTATCATATGGATGATAAATGAAGATCATCTTGAATTTGTGAAATGATTATATATGTACTGCAAATGAATAATGAAATAGCATTTTTCCACCCACATGCATATGAATTGAAACTATTGTTGTTGAGTTGAAATTACATATCTCAATTATTCTTTTTAATTTTTCCTCTAAAAGATTATTCTTGCTATTTTTACATATTGTGGTAATCATAAATGTTTCTTTTATATACCATAGGAAACAAAAAAGAAGATAGGCATTTTAATAACTTTGGTCCTTGAGAGGAAATGTCTAAATAAACCTTTGTCTCTGATGTTCACTGAAACATGATTGTACAGGCATTTCAGTGAAGACATGTAAAGTGTAATGTCATTGCATTTCTATAAATCCATAGTATGAGACCAAAGTTTAGGTCTTTCTGACTGGGGTTAAACCATAACACCTTATAACCATTGCCTCATGTTTGTTTTATTTTTGTTTTTTTAAAGGATACCAGGAAGCATCAAATAGGGTAACTGCATAGTTGTTTTGTCCAGTTTGGAGCTCTTTGTGTCTGCTTGTTTCTCAGGTTAGAAGTGCAAAATTGTAATACATTTGTTCTCTATAAAACTATATGAAATTCAGGAAGTTGCCAGATTAAGAGTTAGACTGGACCTCCTCTTTAAGGAAGCAATGAAGAATTGAAGATGATTTCAAAACTTCTCTCCAGAGTCCTATCATCCCGAAGACCTGTGTTACTGAATTTCAAAACCATCATCTAACTTCCATTCACACAAAAGGTGCAGTGGAAATTCAAGGTCTTACAGGTGTTCTTCCTGTGAGTTTCTCAATGAAAACATCTACATTTGGTAGGTGCCTCCAGTAACACTCTTAGGATTCTCAAGCACTGTGAAGAAGGAGTGCTTGAATGCTATTAGGAATGTCAAAGATTTCTGTAAATATGACTTATGTGACTTCATGGTGAGAAGAAAAAGAAATAACATTTTAACAAGTTATATTTATTTTACACATGAGGAAAAAAATTCTAATGGTGAAGAAAGTGAAACAAAGGAAGTTGTTGTCTCAGATTTTTGTAAAGTTGGTGGAGGTCCTCAAGAAACAAGTGGGCAGTCAAAATGCAGGAATGAAATAGGTAACATTGACCCTGCCATGGGGGAAAACATTTCTTAGAGGCTTGGATGCACTCCATAGCACTCTGTAGCATGACAAGGACCTGAATGTATTTTAGACCATCCTACAGAGTGCTAACATTAGGCAATTGCAGCCAGTTAGTAAAAATTCAGATGTTCATTTTCAAAGCAGCTAGTAAAAGTTCAAACATTCTGTTCCAAAAGCTTCAAGTAAATGCAACAGAAAGTGAGATGAGATGTGAGTCAGACCCAAGCTGCCCCTTCTGCCTTGGGACCCTGCACTGGGACACTGATCATTTCCCCCACAGGGCACACCTCACCATTAATGAACTTGCACACTCAACACCAGGAAAGCATTATGTATGTTAAATAACTTCCCTCTCATAAAAGCCAAGCACTTCATCTGGAGAGCAGCACACCGCAGAAGGTGTCATAGTGGGCTTATGAGAAATGACTTTTTGGTTAGTGACATCACCATAAAAAAACCTCCTATTTTTAATCCATGAGTAACTTTATCTACTCAGGGTTTGCTGTTAACCATTTTGAAGAATTTGCATGTCAGATCTTTCCCTCTCTCCCTCAGTCCAAGCAACTATTACTGTGTTTCACTCCAGAAGAATACTTAGATTAATATGAAAGCAAGAAAAGAACAAAAAGAACATCAAAGATGATACTGCAGATACTCTCATTATTTGTCCTGAGTTGTATCTTACCAGATGAGTGGATTTACTCTTACTCCCTGTAATTATCATTATGGGAGATAGAATAAAAAAAGAATAAGGTACTGGTTTTGGTGTCAAACTTGACTTTTCACACTATTCTATTCTCTATCCCTCTTGTTTATTTTAGTTTTGATACTACTAAAAACGATTACTCTGCACAGTTTAGTTCCAAAGCTCCAAACTGAAGCCATTGAAGGATATTTTATTGTCTTTTTGCATTTCACTAATCTTTTTCTCTCATCTATTTACTGGGTATGAATTGTAAGAAGCACTGTGCCACATTTTGTGCTTCATGAAAACAGTTTGCGTGTGCAGGCAGCATATGGCAAATGTATAAATGGTTATGAATAAATCATGAATCATCACAATTATTAATAACTGATAAAGTCCTGAAAAAAACCTTTAGCTGAGCAATCTGAAGGAACAAGAGAGTGCAAAATGCCTTGGAGAAATGTGTCTTCATTTAAGAAGTCAACACTCCCATGGCCTTAAACACTAGGTTTAGCATGGGACTGAGTGGAGCCAGCTATCAAATGGTTTTAGCAGCAATGACTCTAACGGAGCGTATGTTCTTCTGGAATCTGATAGAGGAGGTGGTGAGAGGAAGACAGGGAGAAAAATTCCTCAGGAGATTTGTAATGGGAACATCAAGAAAACACTTGCCAATTTCACTGTGCTTTGCATCATATGATCTCAGAGTGCTTTTCTCATAGATTCATTGCTTTTATGGCCAGAAGAGACCATTAGATAATTCAGCCTGTGATCTTGTTTAATGCAAAATTTCATCCAGTTATCCCTTCACACAATCCAATATCTTTAATGCTTTGGAATCTCTATCAGCTTATTCTGTAACTCCCATGTGTATTGAGAAGAACTTGCTTAGAAGAGAAGTTTTAATTTAAATGAGATACATTTTGTGCATAACTATTGCAATCTGAAAAAACCTACAAGATTATATCCACAGAGATTTAGGATGCAAATGAACACCCAGGACATAATCCTGGGCAAAGATGTCACCATTTAAGGGTCTGCAGAGATGCATCCTTTTTTTCCCTCCAATAATTATCTCTTCACATACTTTCAAATTTTACACTAATTTACATATCTACTAGAACATCTCACACCATCAAGAAATGGGATTTCTCTTCTACACTTGATAGGGACAATAATTCTATTTCTCCCTTCTTTTTCTGTGTTGTGAGAGCATGGTGGAGAACTTGCTCAGTTAGGAGAAAGATTAAGTACTGACTTTTTAGGATTAAGTACTGAAGTGACTTTTCTTGTGACTCACATGTCATGGGACAAAAGTATATACAAACTCCTTTCCTCTCTTTCACTCTGACCAGACATTTGCAATCCATCACCAAGAATCAATACCTACCTTATTTGATTTTTTTTCTGTTACTATATCTCAGTTTCTCTTACTATATCACAGAAAATTTTCTGAGGTACAATCACAAACTTTTGTTGATCTAGAAAACTGCATTTTTGAGGGTTATTTGAATTCCATTTTGAAAAGATTCCTATAACACCAAAAAGAGAGAGGAAAATTACCATTGTCTCAGCTGGCATAATTTGGCAATTCTAGTCCATCATACTTTTAGATCATTAAAAAGTCTGTAATTCATAGAGCACACTTTAAATACAAGATCAGAGCTGTGGCAGGCTAAACTGGCAATAATCTTTAACGACTGGCTTCTATGTGATTATATCATGGTCAAAATGTTTAATGTAATTTTTGCATTGTAGTAGATAGAACAAAAGACAAAGAAATTTGAAATCATTCTGATATATTTTGGAATAGTATTATGATAGTTTTCTACTTTTTTAATCATAAATTAACCACATTTTTCCAGGAAACTGAGAATAGTATTTCTTTATGCCATTGAATTGGCTTTCTTTTATCATCAGCTTAGACACAATGTTGTACACAAAGGATTTTATCCATAATTTGGGTACTCACATGTCAAAATCCCAAGACAAAATTATATAGTATTTGGATTCATTGTCTCCAAAACCTTGTCATTTCACCTATATTTAATATAAAATTCATTCTTGTTATATAAAAAAAAATATAAACCCTCAGGAGTCTGTGCTTACATGAATAAGAAATGAAAAACAAAAGTGAATAAAATGAACCAGAGCAGTGATCAGCAGTTTGAATTTCAACCAGCAGGGTTTTTTTAGCACTGAGGTGTCAATACCAAAACAGATACTGTCTAATATAATTATTAATCAGCAGGATGACAGGGTGGAATCTAATCTCAGAAATTTCAAGTGTGATAATATGTTGGAGTGAAGCTGTGGATGGCGGAAAGGCAGAGCCTCTCAACAGGTTGGATAATTGGCTTTATAGAACTATCATGAATCCAGCATGGATAAACAGAGACTCCTTTGCCTGGGATGGAATAACCCCCTGCACTAGTTCAGGTTCCCATGTTGGAAAGCAGCTCTGGAAAAGGACCTGGAGTAGGTCATGATGGACAAGAAGTGTGCAGAATACCCCCTATGGTTGACAGCCAGACTAAACTGTGTTAACCAGAAGATTGAAGGAAGTGATAATTCTTTGGTGTCTGCCACCTGTGAGTTTGCTTTGGAGGCCACCATAACTCATCTTGTCCTCCCCCCCCACAGCAAAGACACTTCAAGACTAGGAATGATGCAGTGAAGGGCCAGCAGAGTCATTATCATTAGCATCATATAATGCTAATGACACCAAGATGAAGATGACACCAAGCTGTGTGGTAAGTCATGTCCAGAGAACTTATAAGGCTTGAGAAGTGGGACCATGTGAACCTCTTGTAATTCAGCAAGGCCAAGTGAAAGGTCCTGCACATGAGTCAGGGAAAACACCCCTATCAGTGGGTGGTGAATGGATTCCACACAGCCCCAGTGAGAAAGATTTGGGAATAGTGGTGAATGAAAAAGGAGGCGTGAGATAGAAATTTGTGTTCACAGTCCAGAAAGCCAACTGTATCTTAGGCTGCATGAAAAGAAATGAGGACAGTAGGTCAAGGGAGGTGATTGCCCTCCTCTATTCTGCTCTTGCTATGTCTCAGTTAGAGTATTTCATCCAGCTCTGGGATTCTAAGTGCAAGAAAGATACAGAACTTTTAATGCAGGTCCAGAGGAGGGCTATGAAAATGTTCAAAGCAATGGAATATGCCCCCTGTGAAGAAAGGCTGAGAGAGATGAAATTTTCCAGCTTGTAAAAGAGAAAGCTCAGACAGTTTATTGCATCCTAAAGATACATAAATGCTGCTTACATGAAAGATGGAGACAGATTTTTTACCAGGTCCTGAAGTGATAAAACAAGGGACAATGGCTTCAATTGGAAGGAGGGTTTAGCTTAGATGTTAGAAAGTAATTCTTTACTGTGAGGGTTGTGAAAGTCTGGCACAGGTCGCCTGGGGAGACAGTAGTTGTCCCATCCCTGGCAGTGTCCATGGCCAAGCTGGATGGGCTTGGGAGGAACCTGGTCTAGGGGGAGGTGCCCATGGAAGGGAAGGTAAGATCTATACAAGTTCCCCTTCCAAGTCAAGCCATTCTATGATTCTATGAAAGAAAAAAATAGTGGGGAAATTGTCTGCTAAGTTTTTGTTTTATATTGAAGGTGAAGACATTAAGTATTCAAATTAATTAAGCAAAGATCTATGCCATAAATTTTTTTCTCATATTTTGTATACAGAAAAACTGTCACCAGCATTTCAGCCTTTGAAGTGAACATATGGTTGTAATCCTCAAGGACACTATCCATGCTTCTGATTTACCTTATAGAATACATATTTTTCCCACTGAAGGTTCCTTACAGTCTTATTCGACCCCAAACCCCAGCATATGTTCTCATAGTGCAGTAGTTTGTTTCCTACATATTTTCCCTTTATTAAGAGTTAACACCTCTCTTACCTACATGAGATTTTTCATTAAAATAATGAGCCATATAGCACTTTGAATCTTGCAGTTAACCAAAGATCACAAAACACTTGATAAATCAGAATTTCAATACCCTAGAAGCAAATGTTTTAAATACCTTTGTTCCCATTTTTCTGGAGGTTTAAACTGAAACTGACTGGAGTTCTCTCAAGTTCCTACTTGAAAAACTTTCTGTGCAAGCAGTTTTCTCATAAAGTCCAAGTGTTGACTAACACTATTCTCTGACTTCATAAATTTCCCAGGTGTCCTAAGCTAGAAAGGAGTTTTTTCTGCTGCTTAAGTGAAGTAACACCTATTCCAGGAACCTGCAACAGGCAATCTGAATCTCTTACTGGTGTCCCTCCTTCAGCTGCTGACCACAGGCCACATGAGTGACACAGATGAGCAAGAGTTAAATGTTCAATTGGCTTCTGTAGGTGATATGAATGTCTTTGACACCCCAATCTCCTTTTGAGGAAAATATGCCTTTCCTGGGAACCATGCTGCAAACCCATGATTGAACCAGTGAATTTCGATTGAATTTAGGTGGCAAGAAATCCAGCTGAAAAAAAGTAAATCTTTTGTATTACTATGTGGAGTACTTGACAACCAGACTCCTTTATCTCATACACATTTATTAATTTTAAGAGCTTTTTGTAAGTCATTTGACATTTCATTTAACATACTTGTATTATTATCCTTGAATGCTTATTTGTGACATTAAAAGTCACTTCTAATTCTTAGCGGGCAGAATTAGCATGATACTAAAGTCATTTCATATATGAAATGAGACTGTATGTAAATGTGATGAATATATGTGCAAATATGTATGCTCTTATAAAGTACCTATGCTCACATATATACTTTTATTATCTATCTTGCAGTCTTAGTTATTCTGTTTTAAGTAAGAGTTTGGAACTCTGCATCCCATAACAATAGTCACATACATTTGCATGGTCATTTATCAAGACCCTTTTACTTGGGACAGGAAATATCAACAGAAAATCTGATGGTCTAAGTTACCCTTTTATATTCTGTTGATAGCCAATGAAGATAAACCAACAATTTTAAGGGGGAAAAATCTTCCACCTTATATATATAGCTGAATCCTTTAAAGGAATCTTGCATGAAATCTGCCTGCTTCCTTGGACTAGTTTCCTTTTGCTTTAAGAAAGTCTACACAACAATTTGAGTAAAATATTACTATTCTGTGTGTAAGACGAGGTCCTTTTCTGGACTTTAATATGTCTGTTTTTCAGTTCTTCTGTGAAATCCAGAGAGATGAAGATCTTTCAGGATCAAAGCCATTTTGGCAACAGTGAGGGACTTCAAAGTAAATTCAGTCAAAAAATTGTTGGTATCATTCTACTCATAAAATGATAATTCTTCATATCAGCATCTTTTCAAAGGATTGTGCCTATTTCTGTGAAATGTCCCTATTAAGGTTTCTAGTCAAAATAAGAGAAAGTGAGTGAAACAAAACAAATTGCAGGAGAAGGAGACAGGAAAAGAGAAATTGAAGTGAGTTTTTTTAAAAAGAAAGGTATAGAAATAATGTCAACATTCCCCAAAACAGAATGTCTGGGTCTGTGTTCTGAGAAAAACACAGAGTGTTGGGGGTTTTTGAGCCTCCTAATGGTGAGTGATAATAAAATTTTTTCATTCAAATGCTTTCCCTTAAAACCTCTCTCATTTTTTATGCTAGAATATTTGACTATTTTTAAACAAAACATTTATTTTGTGACTTTTCTGGTTCTAAACAGAAAAATCAAGTGAAATATAAGAAAATAGAAACACTCTTCATAATCTGCAAAATAAAAAGTAAAAAGCATGCATGTTTGGAAGGCCATCCCTCTAACATCATTATCTGTTTAGCTATTTTCCCTGGCATATAGCAACAACAAAGGAAGAATCAGTTTTGTATTAATGTCATCATCCTGTCTCTTTGCAGATAGTTAGTGCACTCCAAAGTAGGTGTATGTGCTTGAAAGATTAGTCCTGGTTTTATATGCATAATGCATTGGCATCATTGCTCAAGCTCTAAGCATAGTTAATTTTTATTTAAAATGAAGAAACATAATGAAGACTGTGTGCTGGAAATGTCATAAGGAACTGCTTGTGTATATTATCCATTTTCATTTTCTATGATTTATGTGATGGAAATTGTAAGCATGCTGTGAAAAATGAAGTCCCAGACTTGAAACATATGAAGTTAAATACTACAAAGGACTTTGGCATTTGAGTTACCTTGAGAAATTATTTTATTTGACTGTTATGAAGGTGAAAGCAAAATTGCTTTCCTTAAGTTTATGCTTCAATTTGCTATAACATCTTTACTTAGATTTCCTTGTTCTGATGTCAAGAATAGCCTTAGCGCAAAATTCTGTTTAGATGATTTTTTTTTAAACAAGTCTTGATTATGAAATGTAGCCATAATCACACTCTACACATGACTAATCTCCAAAAAGCCACATACTTAGAGAGGATATGTAATTAAAACTAAATATTATCCTTTCCCATTAGGAAATGCTCTTCTTATCAGAGTTGCAGAATGCTGGCTGAAGTATTACATGGGTCTGTTGGGAGTATGGTTAATGTACTAACATCTCTGGTTAAGTCCATAGTAACCAATGGTAAATGTTATATATCACTTTTAATTTGCACATTCCTAAGGGATGAAAGTTTTACGGTGCTTCCAGCTGTGAGCCGAAGCCCCTCAGTGTTTCAGTGTTAGTAGTCGCTGTAGTCTAAAAATGTCAGGATTGATTGTGAAATGTGTTGGGTTGGTTTTGTTTTTTGTTTTTTTTTTTTTTTTTTTTTTGTTTGTTTGTTCGTTTTGTTTTTTGGGGTTTTTTTGGTTGTTATTGTTGGGTTTTGGGGCTTTTTGTAATTATAGTATTTTTGCTATAACTCACATATGCTGTTTTGCAAATAGAGATCATAGAATTGTAGAATCAGAATGGCTTGTGTTGAAAGGGAACTTTCAAAAAACATCTAGTCTGACCCAAATTCCCCTGGGTATAGGCAGCTTTCACTAGACCAGGTTGCTCAAAGTCCCATCCAACCTGACCTGGAACACTTCCAGGAATGGGGCATCCACAGCTTCTCTGTGTAACCTGCACTGGTGCATCACCACTCCTATTGTAATATATTTTTCCTATGTCTAATCTAAATCTACCTTCATTCACTTTAAGACTTTTACCACTTGTCCTGCCACTACAGACCCAGGTAAAATGTCTCTCTCCATCTTATAAAACAACTTATATGATAAAAGTTTACAATAAGATCTCCCTGATCCTTCTCTTCTGCTGACTGAAGAACTCAAACCCCCTCCGCTCTTCAAAGGAGACATATTCCATCCCTTTGAACACCTAGTGACAATCCTCTGGACCTGCTTTAAAAGATCCATTCCTTCCTTGTGCTAAGGGTCCTCAGGATGGAGGCAGTACTCCAGGTAGGGCCTCCCAAGAGCAGAGCAGAGGGGGAGAATCACCTCATAATTTAACATACTTGACTGATAGATAAACTATTTACCAGAGTAGGTCATACACCAGAATAAGGAAACAGAATATTTACCCCGCAGCTTTTGAACCCCAAAGCCTTTTGCAGGATGTCTTTGTAGTTGGCAGGCTTCAGCAAGCACAGGGTTTTAGACTCATTATGGGATCTACTGAATGAAAGTCTAAGGCTTGTAGAGAGGAAAACAGATAAGCTGAACTTTTCTGAGCTCAGCAATATTTGAAATCTGTTCAGTGAGGACCATCTTTCAGAGGAGCTGAAATAGGCAGGCATCCTACAGAAGACAAATACCTTTTAAGGAAACAGTAAGATGTACGGAAGTTGAATTAAATTTGCTTAGGAAAACATGCATATGGCATTTCAGCATGTATTTCACCAAATGTAACAAGACTATTTCAGTGTAAGACTTTTTATTATTATTTAATATTACAGACAATATAATCTCTGTTTGTATAAGACAGCACAGCCCTTCTGGAATCAGAAGAGTTATACTGATTTATAGTAACTGGCGATCTCATCCTGTATTTTTCCATTAATAAGCTTAGAAAAGCTATTTCTTCACAAATAGGAAAGCTAATTGTTTGACCTTTCAGCCTCACCTTTTTTTATAGCTGTCTTGGGTATTTACAGAGAAAAGTTATGAGAAACAACACATCTCAGGACAGGGTGAGCTGAACCTCTGCACCGCTGGGGTGATGAGCACAACTGCGGTCTCCAGTGGGGCATGATGTCTGCACAGCTGATGTGCCTTAGTTACTGGGGCTGTTGTATTTCATATTACAGCCATGAGACAGGTCTGGAGCTGAACTTCAGTGTCTGCTGTGCAAGTGGGGTCTGGGAGTTCAGTGAGAGGAACCATCTTTGGCTTTTCTTGTTGCAGCTTGGAAACAACGGTTCTCAGATGGGGTTATATTTTTCTTTTTAAATGCTTTTCACTTTGTGGGTTGGACTGAATAGGTTTCAAGCAGCTGTGCTTTATTCCATTCAGAAATTTCAGTTGGTGGGTTTAGCCAACTTCTTGCCTAAAACCAAACAATTCTCTTTAGCATTTTCTGACATACATCAGAAAACACATATTTTGAAAGAACGATGTTTCATATTCTACATCTCCATCCACCTCATAGTTATTCGCACCTAATCTTATGTTTCACTACAAGTCAAATGAGATAAATTCTTCTCTTAAGTTACTGGGGCAGAACTAAATCAATCTTCATCCTCTTAGCCAGCCCAGATCCTGCTGTGTCTTTGGGTCTTTCAGTCTTGTACCTTTTTGTTCAGGCTACCTTGAGTGCTCCCCCATGAGAGTGGACTGGAGCCATTAAGACTGTTATCTCCAGTATTTCGTCTTAATGACCCTTAAGTGTAAGCTGTTAGGCACCAATTAGAAAGGCCTCCTTCCTCTTTCTCTAAGTGGGTAGGCTCTATTAACTTGACAAATCCTCAAGGTGAAATATCTATTGGGTACAGATTAAAGTTGTTTAGGAGTTTTTTCTTCCCAGAAGGAGATGATTCAGCAAGACCAAAATGCTTATTAGGAATATATGGCTTTTGAAAAACACCCAGTGAAATTCAGCCAGAGTTAAATGAAACTGCTTGTTTTTCTGCCGATGCATTCAGTGGGGAAACCTGACTTCCTTTACCATATGCAAAGATACTGGAATCACACCATGAGTACTGCCAGAAAAATCTTAGTGCTTTGCTGACATGGAGTTGAGAAATTGGAATTTTTTAGATCACCATTTTTAGTCTGGTTGAGAAGTGGTGAATTGTGTGCTGATAAATCTAGTGATTTCAGACTCCATTACACACCCTATTTATATGTTCATATATTTGTTGCTCAGTTATGTCTGGACTCTCAGATTCTGCCACTTGTCAGTCATTCAGAAGCTAAAAAAATACCTGGATCCATGAATGACATGAGAACATCATTTGTCAGCTCTAACAGCATTTATTTTAAATATTCTTTTTTGTTTACTGTTAAGTATTTTATTCAAACTTCATTGAAAGTATTCTTTTTTCACAATGAAACATTCCACTCTCCTCACCAAATGTTGGACTTTTGTTCTGTGATCAGGATTTGTAGCATTATACCTAATTTCTAATATTGCACTGTGAGAGTAGGAGGCTTGGAACCGGTCTTGTTAATTATCAAGGCACTCCTACTTTTATTATAGATCTCAGACTAAAGCTCATGAAAAATAGTTCTGTAGCACTGTCATACAGTATTATGTGCTCTGTGCCCACGGTGCAAGGGTAGAGGAAAATTTTATACCCTCTGTGAAAGTAGCATCAGTTTGCATCAAATATGGATTTTTTTATGCAAATAGGATTCCCCACTGCTTCTATTACAACTTGCTACTAGAAACCAGTACCTGAAAATTCTCTTTCTTTCAATGTGTTGGGGATTTCATTTCTATTGATGACAAGTGCTATTACACAATAATGGATTATAGGAATTTATTTAAATAAAAATATGAGAAGGATTATATATGCAAATGGAGGAACGAAGGTCAAAAGAGTAGATTAGAGTGTAAGAAATGATGGAATAAAAAGCAGAAATAAGAATGTGCATACAAATATAGATAACAACTCTGATAGCTAGAATTACACTGTATGATAATGCAAAAGTGAACATGCTCAGTGCTAGAACATCTTTGGCACAACAGGAACATTTTCAAATGTTAGTGTGGGAAGAATACTGGGGTTTGGACTATGTGACATGTATGGGACTTGCATGCCATATATTCTGCACACATAGAAGGGCACAAATTTCTTTTGCTGAAGTTTAGTTTTACACCAGAATTTGTGTTTTGCGCCTCCTTACTAGGTATCTCTGATTGTTCAACTTCTCCATTACAGTAAAGCTGGAGAAAATAAGTGGGCTCAGTTGATCAGTTTTACCAGTATATCCACTCAAGCTTTCAGATAGCTGTAGAATGAGGTCTTAGACCTGTTTTTGATCGGTTCAGAGTGTCCTTTGGCACTGTTTCAAGTGTTTAATTCCTGGAAATGAGTCAGCTTTAATGAGAAGATGCATGATATCATGTGTATCATTCTTATGGAGCTACAAGAGCAGGACAGTGTGTTAATTATCCAAACATACAATCAACTATCCAGAGAAACAGAGAACAAATGCTTACTTTCAGAAGAGAAGGTTTTTGTTTAAGGAATCTCATTGCGACATCTCTGCTTTCCATGCAGCTTTGAAGCAGAACTACAAGAATCATGATGATTAGGGAGGCAATGGCATCTACTGTAAACTGCATGAGTTTGCCAGGGCTGTTGCTAAAATCATATAAAGGACAGATTTCTTTTGCTTGTTAGACACTTTTCTTCTATCCCTTTCTTAGGTTTTAGATAAATACTTTTTCTAAAAGCTATAAAGAAAGGAGAGGAGAGGAGAGGAGAGGAGAGGAGAGGAGAGGAGAGGAGAGGAGAGGAGAGGAGAGGAGAGGAGAGGAGAGGAGAGGAGAGGAGAGGATTAGAGAAAATACTTGGACAAAGGGGTTTTATTCCTTCTAGAAGAGAATTCATCAAGAAAGTACATATTCCTATGTAGTTAGAAGCCAAGTTTGTAATTTTTCCTACAGACACATAACAAAACCTTTTTTTATTCCCTGATTTTTTTTTCTTTGTTCAGTGTTGCTGTAGAAAGAAAAATAAAAAGGACATGCCATCTTTTTCATGCCTGTGGTGACACTTAGTCTTCCCTTGTGCAACATGTCACACTGAAGCATAGGGCAGTCACTGATACAGTCGAAAAACATGTAATACAAAGGCAATAAAAAGGCTCAGGGACAAAACAAAGCAAAAGAAACCCAAAAAACCTGACAAAATAACCACAAAGCATCTACCCTTAAACAAAAAAAAAAAAAAAAAAGATAAAATCTGCAACCACTTTTTCTATCTTTTTTTTTTTTGTTCTAAATCATCCAACAAATTGTAGGCCCACTCACAATAGCATATTCCAAATTACATTGTACCAGTTTTTGTAGGAAATTACCTGTGAGCAGTTGTTAAATTGCCTGTACAGGCTGGTTATATAGTAGAATGAAATCCATGATGTAATTGGGAAAACAGAAGTTCTATATGCAGAGGACATTCTTCCTTCCCACTGTAACATTTCAGAAGAAATTTTAATATTCCATATATGGTTTTGCATTAATTGTACAGGTAATAAAGTATATGTCTTGCTGGGTGAAAGCCAGGGCAGAAAGTAGAATGCAACTCAGGGGTGTTTATTCTTTGGGTGTGCTCATAAAATCTTGCCTTCCACACTTTATGTTCACACAGGTTATTTGTGAGCTTTAATCAACATAGAAAATGTCACTGGATGGAAGTCTCAGTTAAGATGACCAGCATTCAGTAAAAAAAAAATCAAGTCTTGATTTTTATGGTTCATATTCACACTAAACATTGTGGGAAAAAATGCTATAAATTATTAACATACTGCAAATATTATTATTTGCAGAGATTTTGATGTATTCAGTGATTATTGAAGGAACTCCTGTTTCTCTGGACCTTTGCAAGGTGCTGCAGTAGTAGAGAATAAATTAAATTTTAAAAATTATATTTTCCTCCTTTTCACCAAAATCAGCAGCTTTTTTTTTCCACTGGTGATATGGTTTTCTCTTTCTTCTACCTGGCTGTTACATGTTCCATCAAACCAAGAGAGAAGTTGTTCAGTTCTTCCAAGAAGAGGGGTCATATATCTTCCTTATAGATGTACAAAATCAGGTAATAAAAATCAATTCAAATGTTTCCAAAGTAATCAAATAGCCATTGGTTGAATTTTCACCTGACAGCAGAAAAGTATAATGTATGGCAGAATAAAACACAGAGTGCTGTGTTTTACAGTAGAAATATATGGTTGTTTTTCACTGAAAGTAGCTCCTTTCAGAGATAATGACTTTGTTTATTCACTAATGATCGCTTCAGATACAAAGCTATGTCTGCTTATTTTCACAAGGAAAAGAGTGCTGTTAATTTCAGAAGGAAATTTTATATTTTCTCTATATTTAGAAATCATTAAGCAAATGATTTGTCAAATTGCATGTAATAGATTTACTTTTATTGATGTTGATCTTTCACAATATTGGGAGAGAAGTAATAAAGATGAAATCAGTGAAAGAAGCCAAATGATGAACATTTATTTCTATTTTTCCTAATTAAAGAAGCTTTGTAAGTAAACAGTCCTAAACTTTATCACGACCTCTTCTTAGTCAAGATGAATACACTTATAAGAACTGCCATAATAATCTTATTTAATACTCTCTCTGGGCCTGTTGCATAAAACTTTAATGAATAATTTGTCAAGACTAGACATAAATCTCTCTGCTGATGCATATCTTAATCTTTTTCATAATTTGTGGGTCAAAGTCTGTTATACTTAATGCAAGAAAAATATGTATTTGAGCAATACCAAAGATACAAGTTTCAGACAGGTTTATTGCACACAGATGCACTCGTTCACATTGGATGTTTCTCATTATTAGCAAAGATATAGATATATTTGCAAAAGTATATTTAGGTTGCACCTTTTCTTTCCTTACACAACTGCATTATAAGATTTCCTGGGCTCCACTTAATTTTTTGCAGCTTCTTGTTATGCAAAGAAAGCACCTACTTAAAAACCCCTACATATCAGATTGTATGGAGGCTGCATACTGGGAGAGAGATTATTAAAATGTGATTTATGTCTCTGAATATGAAGCAAATCACCTGATTTTGAAACAGTTTCTAACACAGCTAATTTCTCTTTCTTGTTTTTAGTATATGATAACTTAATTTAAAGGTAAGTTTTCCTGCATTTTGTGACTTTGCAGGACCACTTCACAAGTTTCCTTTTAATCTTGGTTTTGCTGTAATAATATTGTTACTTGTTCAATGTAACTATTTTTTTTTTTTGTCTTTCCTTTAAATAGACAGAAATTAACAGAGTTCCTCGAATTTTAGGTCATTTTACTGATGTTTTTGCACCAATTATTTTTTCTCAGAAAAGTTTTCAATTAAACCCCTGGTGATAGGAGGTGGAATTCTCCAACACTAATCTGGAAATTCCACCTCCCAATCACTGGGGGGTTAATTGAAAGCTTTTTTGTGAAAAAAATGGTTGGTATATAACCAATCAGCAAAATATTATGAGACTATAAGGAATACTGTTAACCTTGGACTGTCTAAGGAGAAGCAGATTGCGTTACTTGAAAAAAAAAAAAAAGAATTGTAAGAATCGTATGAAATGGGTCGGTGTACTGAAGGAAGAATTCATTAATGAGCTCCAAGACAAATTCTGATTGTCTTTTAACACAACACCTTTCTGACATGGCTCTCTAATTTCAGCAGGGCATGGTGTGTCCTGTGCTCCTGTGGGATGAGCTCTGTGAAAAAGGCAGCACTCTCATCCAAGACCTTACGCAGTGTTAATTGGCAAATTGGCTTCGTTGCCTTTGATCTATAGATGTGTGGTGGTTAAAAGCAGTGAAGGTGCTGTTCCCAAAACAGCAGTTTTCAAAGAATTAAAAAGTCCCTGCCAGTAACTGTATTTGCCTCAAACTAGAAGCAAAATGGGGAAAGTCACACCTCTGAAGAAACTTTGATAGGTTTTCTGGGTAGTATGCATGATGTAATAAAAGCACAGGATTTTTTTATATTGACTAAAAATAGGACCCTTCAAAACTCAAGAGTTGAAGCTCCAGCATTATTGAAATGTATTCTTTTAAATGTAAAATAACATTTATTCCTCAATCAATAGGCTCCTGGTAAATCATATCCTGCTGTGAGTGAATTTCATAGATTACATTACAAATTCTTGATATGCATCTGTCATTCTTTGCAGAGCTGCTACTTTAGCTTCATGCATTGATCAGCTAAAGGAATGTGGATTCAAAGAGAAGAAATAATTACTGAGCTATAGTCCTGCATTGATCTTCTTGTAGTGTGATAGCTAACCAGAAGCAGATTTGCTTATTCTGATCCAGTAGGCACAGTCTATAATAAGTCTTTTATCTGCTTTTCAGCCATTTCTGACAAAAAAAAATTGGCAAGAAAAAGCGAAATGTCCTGTTTTTCATGATTGTTTTGGCATTAAATGTATAAACAACCTAGGATGCTTCATCCTTAGGTCAATGAATTATCAACATATGGAAGAAACAATTCTCTCTCCCGCCATGATCCCACCATTTGTGTTCCTGCCTGCACAGTGGGGCCAACTAATGAGAGGAATGGAAATACATTCTCTTATAATACCCCACAGCCAAATGGCTTTTATCCATCATGTAGATTCAAAACCTTCCAGGATGAGAACCCAATGTAAATGTAGCTCAAAAACAAAAATCACAACTACCACATCCTCCTTATGAGGAAGCTCTGACAATGCTGTCTACATCACTTACCTTTTTGGGTTTCATGGGAGCACCCAGTTTAGAACTCCCAATGCCAAGAGAGAGGGTTTCCGGTATCCTTTGATCCTTTATCTGTTATGTTTCTTAATACCATGCATTTTCTACTGTTCAGCATGGTGGGTGTTGCTAATCTCAGTAGAGACATCAAATAGCCTTTGTCCATTTACAGAGAGACCTTAAAGAAAGTGCATCAGCTTGATGAGTTCCCCTCCTTGAGCTGAGCACTTAAGGGTGGCAGTGCTGATTACCACTTCATCCAGCAATTTTCTTATCAGTTGAAGGGGCAAAATCAATATTTTTCATATACTATTCTTGTTAAATCATATTGCCAAGATTTTTTGTTTTTTTTTTTTTTTGCTATGGGGGTTTACTTCATGATCAAATTGCTCTGAGAAGCACTACCTACATATGTTGAGCAATTCATGTTATGAGAAAAAGCAGATATGATGATGAGATGGAGGTTTTGTGGGAGGCAAGCAGCTGCCAAATTTAAAGTTCAAAAAATATCTGGAAAGCCATCAATATACAACAACCTCTGGGTTGAGGCATTAAAATATTATTGTAGAGTTTTTTCTGCCTTACCTCTGTAAACAGCTACATGTGTCTTTTGATCATTCCCTTGTACTTAAAAAATCCTGGAAGATGACAACCTGACAAACTCAAAACTAATCCATAAAAAACTAGAATCTATATCCCTTCAGAAATCTAAGGGAATAATAGATGATTCACTAAATATATTTCAGAAACAGTAGTTAGAATATTATCCTACAAAATATATGAGGAAACAATGATTTATTAGTATCTCAAAATAAATAGAAGTCATCATATTTCTTAAAATGCTTCCAAAGTTATCTAGGAAATATGGTTCATTAAACAGGCTTCTCAACACAATTCATGATACATGTACACAATAATGTATATTCAATAAATATTTAGTCATCCATCTCCCACTGTCATTCATTGGCAACAATCAAAATCTTTTTCCTTCTAAGAAACCCCAGAACATGATAATTCAAAAAAGAAAGGAAATGATATCAAGTAATTTATCAAAATCATCATTAGGTTACATGATAAAAGAAATTCCTGTGGAGACTCTGGAAACATGCATCGTAATATCTGAAATGTTGAATAAAATACACTGGCATTTCACGTATACAGTGATATGAACATAATAGATCTGAATTTTTCATTTACTTAGACGACTTTGTCCACTCCTGTTAATTTCCTGGTTCAAATGAAAACATCATAAATAAAGTTAATTGATCAAGTTCAGTCACATTTTTTCCCCTTTCATATCCAAATATTTTTTTCTGTTGAATTTCATAAATATATCTGCTATCACTGTCTGTCTAGTTTCTGAAAAGGAAAAATATGTCTACTGCTAAGCAGTGGATTTATTCATCTTATATTCAAAATAAAAAAAATAATAATTTTGGGTTTATTAGAAGGAGTAGGATCCAAATTTCTCACAGTACTTGCATATACCTTTTATTCTAAACACATGAATGCTGATCCTGGTTGAGTCAATGCTGCCTGTCCCAAACACCATTTTTCTACCTACTGTTGTATGTAGTCACAATATGATAAATACACTTTGCAGCTGCCTGCAAGATCTCATGTTACACTTGAAACTTCTTTGGTATAGAAATATTTAAAATATGGTCCCTTTTTTCTCAAAACTTTGTAAAGTTGTCTCTGTGGTCTAGAGAGTGAAACCTTGAGGGGTTATGGAGTTTAACAGGGCAGAGGGAGGAGGGAGTTGTTGAGAAAATTTATTCTTATCTTTTTACCAAACATATCTGTTTTACATTTCAGGAATTTTCCCATATGACTGCACTTGAAAGTGCAATACCACAATAAATTGAGCATGAGGCTGACACTGAAGAGAACACTGACCCTTTTTACATGGTGTTAATTTATGTTGCACAGCCCATGCCACTTGTTTGAACTCCTATTAATATTTACTTCTCTTCCAATTTGTTATTTTGATTTTCAGGCTACATTTACTTGAAATCAGAAACTCAGAATAATTTAGATGGAAAGAGATTTCAGGGGTCATGTGATCCAACTTCCTGTTCAAAGCAGGGCCAACTTCAAAGACAAAACCAAATTTAGAGCTAAATAAGGTTCCTCCAAGTCTTGCTTAGCTGTGGGTGGATATTCCACAATTTCCCAGGGCAATATTTTTCTCTTTTGACTCACTTAATCATGGGGGGGGGCGGAAAAAAAGGGAAAGAATTCTTTCTGTGTTCTAAGCAGAAATTTCCTCACAGAAAATTGTCTGTTGCTTTTTATCCTACCACAATGCGCTTAAAAGGGTCTTTGTCTTGTCTGCAAATTCCCACTTTTCATTTAAATAAAAAGTATTATTTTCTCTACATATGGTAAAGCAACAGTCTGTATTTCTTATTTTACCTCCACCACTTTCACCAGCAAAATGATATTTAAGTGAGTGATTGTAAAAGAACCATTTTTATATGTCTTTGCATTAAAACTTCAAGATGCATGAAACTATGATATGTTGCTTGAATTAGGTAAAATATAAAAGTTAGCTATAATTGCTCAAATTCAAGTGTCTAAAGGCTCTATGATCAAGAAGCTGTTACTCCTGTGAACAATGAAAGGTATTTCTAAAATAAAGATGCTGTTTTGCTTGGTTTTGTTTTGCTTTCAGATACCTCTATGCATTTATTCTTTCATATGCAAAAGTGACATATGCTGAAATACACCTGAGAGTGCCAGCTCATTGTGATTTTAATTCCAAAAGCAAACAGCAAGTGACTGTTAATGTGAGAACTGTGACTACAATTAGATATTCTGTGATGTAAATTTCTTATCAATATTTTAGATTAATATCTCTGCCTATGTTTTTTAAAAAGGTTGTATTTGAAATTCAAATCTAAGACAAGTTAGTTGGCTTCCCTGAAAATCTCTAATAAACAATAGCAAATTTATTTTGTTATTGTCAAACAGAATTAAGCAGACACAGAGGATATTGCTATTTTGCATATTCAAAAGTAAATGCAAAGTAACATATAGTGATGGGCTCATATTTAAAAATTATTCCTCTAAACAAAACCAAAACAAAATTTGATTTTACCTTATTTTTCAGGTTGCCATTTTCCATTAGTAATATTGTAACAGACATATAATATAACACAACTGACTATTTTGCAGAAAGCCTTTATTAAATGTTACTGCAAAATAACAGCTATTTTCTTTTACTGAAAATAGAACAAATCATACTTAATCCAAGCAATCTTTGAGCACATCCATTTAAACAAAAGGCTGCCATCGGTGAGCCACTCCTACTGAATCCATCCACAGGATCGTGGCTTTGTTTGAGAAAAGAAAAAAAACCCCTAAACAACTTGAGAAACTTGGCATTTTTAACAGTCATCAGTCACTTTAGGTCTCATTTTAAGAGACACAATTCAAATGAGCAAAACCATGTCCTAGTTCTCACTTATCTTGCCTGTATATTTTGAGCCCAGCAGAAATGAAGAACTGCCAGTCTGGCTTCCAGGTTCACCAGACAATGTCCTGGATTTCTAATCATCCTAGTTCCTTGATCCTCAGGGACAGAAAAGTGAGTCAGGATCAATACAGTCAAATTATATTATATCCTGTAATTTCTGTGTATTTATATATTCTAAGATGTGGAAGGACAGGTGTGAGGGGAGCAAGCTGACAGCAAGTCACAGCAGATGGCCTCAGGTTGCCTTGGAGCCAAAGCACAGAGGTCATGTTAATGTTTACAGCCCACATCTACAGTGGTATTTGCTCATTCTAGTCCCCACTTGGGTTTCTAATTTGCTGCTGACACCCCTGGGTGTTAAGGACCCAAATGTGGGCCTCTGGCTCCCTGGGAGCTCTCAGGGGGAGCAGCTGAGTTGATCTAGTGTCTCCCAGCACTGGAAGATTATCTCCTACACCTTCTTTTCTGGTTTCTGGCCATCATCAGAGCACTTAGATGGTTCTTGGGTCAGTAAGATTATAGAAAAATATTAAAGTGTTTGTCCTCTATTTTTTGGTGTATTCTTTCTCTGTGTACTTTTTGTGGTGCTGTTTGGGTTTTTCTTTAGTATGTTTTTTTTTTCTTTTCTATCTTTTACCAAATCACAACCCTTAATGAATGAGTTTAGGGAGTATTTTCCTGTTGTTCAAAGTGGGAAAGCTTTCTTCCTTGGCATCTTTTCCTTGTGAACTTGAAAGCTGCTCAAACACATAGATTTGCATAAGGTTACATTTTCACACTCTGTAATTAAGGATTAAAAGCAGAGTATGTGTCTCAGATCATAAAAAAAAGCAAAAGGTGAGAAGGTAAAATGGAAATGGGCACTTGTGATGACAGAGGTTCACAAGTCTTTAGTTCTCAAAGTCTTTTCTAGCAGAATTTCAAAGCCAGAGATGCTAATGTAGGGTCATCCTCACTTCACTCTTTTCAAGGGAAGGAAGATTGGTCAGAAAGTTGATGATACTGTGACCAGTCTTCCACCATGCTACCTGTTGAGGTCAGGAGTAAGGGTCTCTTACCCCTACCTTGACTTACCTGGCTTGCTTTTCCTACGGTTTCTCCCAGAGGATGAAGTTTAAGTTATTGCCAGGGATATGCTGCTTCTGTTCCCAGAATGGAAGGCAGAACACCTCTGAGCCACCTTGACCCTGTGAACAGCCCTGCCTGAGTTGGCAATTGAGGAAATACCCTACATTTACTACAAGGAATGCACACATGCATATTTAAAATATAAATTGAGAAATACAGAATAGGGAAAACAGACATGATTGGACAAGGCAAAAGCCTCTGTGATGACTTTCATGAAGTCAGGAATTAATTTGTGCTATGCTCTGCAGAGACAGGTTCCTATAGAGCCAGAATTTATTAGGCAAAATGAACCTTTGGATATATCCAAGCTCCTACACTGCATTTTGGAATTTACCCATTCATAATTATTAATTTGACTAAAAATATATGTCTATATTATAAGCATCTATACCTGAGATCATTTTTAAAATTAGTATCATACTGAACAGAGGGAAGGTGGTACATTCACGGTGTGTCCCATCACTTCTTACAATGGACATCTACCACAACTCAGATAAATTCTTCCCCAAATTATATTTTTCACTACAAAACAGGGTCCAAGGTGACATACTCAGATACTGATGCTAGGCAGGATAAATCCTACCCTCCATAGTAAGGAGAACAATCTACTATTTCAATATTTGCATGTTGAATAAGTTCACATCGCCCTGCTTAGAAAACAATGTCTATATGCAAAGTGTATATTCCCATCTGCACAACTTCCTTATTTTCTATATACTTCCCTGTAATTATATTCTAAAATAAGGGACAATACTGGGAATAGAGATTTTACTTCCATAATATTTATTACCATGGGATATCACTGAGGCCAAGAACACAGTAGGATCAAAAGAAAAAATGAAAAAGAACAAAACAGGATAAGCAGCTATATGGATAACAAGAACATCTGCAATTATATTAGATTAAACAAAAATTCATAAGGGATATAAACCTTCATGCTTCAGAGCATAAGCTAATCACTAACTGATGGGAATTAAGAAACTTCTGTTATGGAGAGGTTAATCCCTAATTGCCTACTACAGTATTTCTTGCAACATCATCTTAAGGAAATAGTACTGCCACTGGATACTAGACAAAACAGACAATTAGTCTCATGTTATATAATAGTGTCTGTCTTGCTGTCTTGTGTCTGCAATGTACAAAATGCAAATCCATGTTTACCCTGGTTTCCTGAAGAAAAGGATCTTACATGATCACATTGCTGCTATCTGCTATACTCATCTAATATCTTCTGAACCCATTAGCCAGATTCAACATTTGCCAAAGGAATTGAACCCTGGAGGATAATAAAATTCAATAAAATCAGAGGCTTGGACATGGAGAAAAGCCCCAGTTAGTGATACAGTGCCAGGAAATATTCAGGAAGAGCTCATAATCGCTTGACCTGCTGCTAATCAACCATCCCCTTAATCCTGGCTGGCCTTGGACCACTCAGAAGAAGCTTGTTCATGTCACCTCCATCACTGGAATTAGAGATAACACTACCAAAAGGAGAGTGTGGATGGAAGAGGTGGAGCTTAAACATGCAGATGTACACAAGAGACATATCTGAAAGACTGATAGGCAAGTAATAAACTCTGTGGTGAATAGATGTAAGACAATTTACAGAAGACCTGAGTTAATTCCCCTTTTTGTTCATAGGACAACTCATTTGAATGTCCAAGAAAAAAATATGTCTGAATAAAAGAGGTCTCATAGAATTGTTTTAAATGAAACAGTGCACCCTCAGCCGCCTCAGCATCTTCTCCTTTATCTTACTGCCTTTATTTCTGCCTCAAAACAAAAGACTCATGGTGGCCTTGACATTTTATGCATGGACCATTATTTTGTCCTCCCTTTTTCTCCTCAACAAAAGATATAAGCCACAGATCCACCTTCAATTTCTGCCCAACACACCACTGCTAGAATTAATACACAAGAGTTTGTTTGGCTTTGTATTCAAAAGCTGTACAATTAAACTAGACCTGTACTCAGAAAGTATGATAAAAAAGCCAGTATTAGTATGACCTCATTTAAAATAGCTTGAGGGCTTCTCTAACTTACAGTATTTTTATGAGACAGGTGAAAGGCTCTCTTTCTTTTCTGTTATTCATCCTGTGTATGTCCATCCCACAGGGTTGACAAGGTATTTATGGGAATCAGCTGCGCTGACTCTATACAAGTAGAGCCTTTCCCTCTGCTGGGAGCACTCTCCAATTGCAGATGAAATGCATTTGCTGTACTGCAGAGCAGTGCAAAATGATTAGAGCTGAAGCGAGACCTTAACTGACACTCATTATTACAGTGTGTCTACGCTGCAAGATGATGTGTGATTGCAGCATGTATCAGCACTGCCTTTCATTCAGCCAGGGAAGGCACCATGACATGGAGCTTGAGGATGAGGTTTACAAGTCTGTTAGAGACCATTACTTCACAGTTCTTATACTGGGTGTTCATGAATTCATGCATATACATATATATACATATATATACACACATAAATCCATACATATATTTTTATAGTAGGTATAGAGTAGAACAGCAGGAGATTAAATCAGGTCCAGGCATGGGCCATGCATTCAGTTGTCCATTCTGGTAAATTACTGGAAAGTGTCCTGGCACAGCTTTGTTCCAAGATCTGGCACAATCCCTCAATTTTGTGCAGGAATTAATGTGGCTCAAGAACTGCAGCAAACAGGCAGTGTGCATGTATGTGTTCTCTAAAATGCCCATTTTTTGAAGCTAGCAGGGAATAGACACAGGATATAACAATTTGTCTAGGGGTAGCTGAAAAAATACTATTATATTTGTATGATAAATACAAGTTGGCAATTGTGGCAATTGTTGGCAAGTTGGCAATCAGTCACAGGTGGATGGTTGTCTTTACTCTTGAGGATCGCTGTACTAATCATGAGCAAGCAGATTCTTGACTAGATGAGACATTGGTAGAAATAATATAGTTCTCATGTTTTCATCCATGTTCATTCAAAGGCTTCTCTTACTGATATTTCCTGTTTGCCTTAGGCTCTGGCTGCCAGGTCACCCTTCTCTGTTTTGTCTCTGGAGCAGAGGAATTCATAAAAATGCTTAAATAACTCTTCCAAGAAACGACTCAAGTGGGAGCAGAGCTATTTAAATCACTAGATGCAGAAGTGAGTTTGCTGATCATTCTCCATGGTTTTGTGTAATATTTGTCCCTGTAACCAGGCTTTTATAGGAGAAAGTGGAGAGAAAGGCTTTTGTAGAGTGTATGCTTATAAAGTGCAAGGACAGCTTTCAAAGTTGCTGCTAGTCAATAAATATCATTGCTTTTTACTGCAGAGAGACAGTATACCAGGAAGAAAGAGGCAAGGAATTTGTTAATTTTGGAAATAAATAATATATTTCTGTATATATTAACAGCGTGGGAAAGGGTATTCAGCCCCATTCTTTCAATAGAACTGAGAGGGGTCCTTACTTCTCCCTGAGCAGCTATGTTGGCAGTTCTCAGACAGGAGGAACAACTCCTGCCAACTGTCAGTAACAAATTGAAAAAATGACAAATTCAGCTTTAACAGAAAATTTGCACAGGGGAGAGCAAATAGCCAAGGAACATATGTACAAATTTTTAAGCATATGGGCTTCTTGCTGTCCTAGTAATTAATATAATACTGTGAGTGCCTTTATGTTCTCTCTTTTCTCCTCCATAACCTGCGCATAATGGAAGCTACTTGAGATATGATCAACACTTACTGCTTTTATACATAATAAAGGAGACTTGAAAAACATGTATTGGCAACTGGATACATAAAATACAGAAAGAGATGAAGGAGCAGTAGATTTTGAAACAAAAAACAAAACAAATATGTTATTAAAGACCAGATACTAGATCCTTCAAAGTGAAAAACACACCCTCCAAAACTTAAAGGGAGAAACAAGAGAATTACAGGACACAACCTGATTCAAGTTTTCCCTTGCTAGCCACACATCCCATTATTCTCTTGCAATATTATGTTTCAAATAGCTTAAGGAAGCGGAATATTTCTGGAGACTCCACAGACAATCTATGCTTTGCAAATGTATCTTGCCCACCCTCTGGAAACATTTAACCTAAACTCAGCAAAGTGAAGAAAGAGCTTTGATTCACATATGCATTAAATTACTTCATGATGTAAAAAAAAAAAATCCTAATATAATTGTGAGATAAGAATGATTTAATGAGAAAAATAGCAAAAAATTCTATGGGAAGGTTGAAAAAACTATCACCCTTTAAACTAAACAGGAGATGAAGGATTAAAAAAATTAAAGTTTACAGTCTGAAAGGTATTTTTTAAAGAGAAGGTTCAATTAAAAATCAACTGCAAATAGTAATTGATTTCATGTTTTTAATAGCTTGAAATATAATTTTTTAAAGAAACAATTTTTTGGCTTAATTATAAATTTTATCAAGTTCCACTAGGGTTTAAATATTTGTACCATGAAATCTGCTTGTCTGAAAATTTGGGTTTTATTCTCCTTTTTGCAATGCCATCCCTGCACCCTCCAGTGAAAAATAATTAGGAAAGGGACTTGCACTTTCAACACAATTTGTTTTTTCAATACAATCTATAAATCTTTCTTGAGACTAGTGAATATGTGGATCATCAGAAGAGAAAATAAGGTTTTATAACTCTGACCATTTTTGAATGGTCACCTCTGATTATAGAAGGTATTTCATAATATGAGACAATCACTAAGTAAAAGAGTTGTAGACTGGCCAGATTATAACACAATTGCCCATAAGAGGGTTTCTCATCTATTTACCTGAAGTGTTTGATATTGGCTTTCTGTCAGAATTATAATTTCTGACTACCTGGACAATATTTTCTATAGCATAGTAATTCCCATGGCTTTCTATCATCCTTCAAAGTTCACAGATTCCAGGTACTCATGCATATCTTGTTGAAGAAAATAAACAGCAAACCAACAACCAATCCAAAACCAGATGTAAAAATGCCTGGCACTGCTGTTCAATAGCAGACCTGAACGGTGCAATCCCTCTGTAGATTTTTGTGACTTTTCAGGTCTGAGTGGGGTTGGCTGACTGCATAAGGAATGACCCAGGATGCCGACACACAGCAAAGTGCAGGGTATAAATGCCACAGTTCCTAGACCATGTATCTATTTAGGTGCTATTTTGATACAGCAGCACCTGTTTTTGCAGAAAATATTTATTTTGTCTTCCACAAACACAACTCCCATGTTATAAAAGACTGAGAGAAATAGCTTTTACTCATCCAGATTGTAATACAAATTATATAAGTTTTGGGGAAAAGAAGTTTGGATGAGTACCAATGCCAAATTAATTTAAAATATTTGTAATACAATGCTAATATTTGCATTTCCAATTTTGGTATTTATAGGATCAGAATATTCTCCAATATTTGCTTAAACAGACTATTATCACATGCATGCTGCCATTAAATTCACTTTATAGAATATTCACAGAAGGCAAACACAAAGGAGGCAAAAAACTATAATGGAGAATTCAATTATTTTACTTGAGTTCATACTCACAGAAATATTTCATAAGTGTTCATTCAATATTGGCACCCATTTCTATATCAGTAAATCAAATGTTCTTTAAGAAGAACCATTAAAATATCATCACTTTGCTAAATTATAATTGTAGTTCTCTTCAATTGCTTTGGTCAGTGGTTAGTTGTCAATCAGGAGGTTAAAAATTCCTTATTGCATAATTCTTAATAAAAAGGTAAAACTGTTGAGTAGATATTCTCAATACAGAGATCAGAAACCATGGCATGTAAGACAGAGTTGTCCTGCTCTTACCCCAGACCTAGAATTGCCCCAGGCCAGGTTGGACTGGGGCTTGGAGCAACCTGATCCATTTGGAAGTGTCCCTGCCTATGGCATAAGGGGTTGGAACCAGGTCGTCATCAAGGTCTCTTCCAACCCAAGACACTCTGATATTCTGTGACAGTGGGAATGAAAAATGATAGTTTTGATTAGATCAGAGTACAGGTGCCTTCTTTTCCTGTCTGAGAAACAGGGTTTATGTAGGGCAAGTCTTGAGACTTCCAAATTACTGAGAAGTAAACCAAGTGACCTCAAAAAGAGGAAACCAGTATAATTGGAAAAACATAGTTGTGTCTTCTGGAGAAAAACGTCCACTAAAAGAAGCAATAACCCGGTGAGATCTATGGGTTGTTTCAGCATTTACAAGCTATAAGGTGATAGCTGTAAAGTATTGGAAAAAAACCTGTATGAACATTTTAAACCAAGGAACTCTGAAATGAAGTCACTCTGCAAGGCTTTTCAGGGAAAAATAGTTTTTACTTGTAGGTGAAGAGTTAATAGACTAGTTGAACTATTTCTGAGAATATGAAGGAATTCTAGAAACTTCCTGTAATTTTGATAAATTAGAAATTTTATTAAAAATAGATTATATCTCCAGAAACTACCTGGCACTCTAAATAAATGTTCTCTCCCTGAAGATCCTTTTTGTGACTCCACTGTCACTCTAGGGATGAACAATAAAGCATCTCTTCTCCCTGCAGCCTGCTACTCTTAGTGCTTTTGAATCCAGCCCACGCAGTGAAAATGGCCTTTTGCCTTCTCCAGCTTTCTGCAGTTCATCAACTGACTGTTGCAGCATAATAGATCCCCCTGCAAGAAAGGTGCTAGAGAATTTGGGACTATAAAGATGGAACCTCCAGACAGTCATTCAAACAGCCTTGCTAAAGACCAAGTCTTTCACGTTAACAGCAAATTACCTGGCATCCCAAGGGGCTCAATTTAACAACAGTGATCATCAAGCCAGTTTATTGCTACCTTCTCTTGGGAAGTTGAAAAGGCTCTTTCCTCTTTTCTTCTGTGAAACACTTTAGCTTCAGATTATCTGGTTTAACAAGCTCAACTCAACATGGAATTATCTATAGATGTATTTCTTTATTCCTCTCGCCTATGCCTTCCCCCTGACCTTATTTAATAAGGTAAAAACTATCTGGGATTAACCACTGCCTCTCAATAAATTCAAATTACAGGAGAAAACAGACTTAATAATTATTTTGCAACATGCCAGTTTCCTGGTACGTATTTGTTTATCTGCTCCTTTGTGCAGAATTGTGACTGTGCTTACACAAGAATCTCAGCATTATGACTCTCAAAGTTTGGACTTTGAAAAGTTAAACCAGTTCTGCCATAATTATGAATTTGAAATAAAACTAAACTGGATCTCACTTCAGTAAGGAAACAGCAGGTGGCCAGAACAAAAGCCACATCTATCATTTTCTTGAGACTATAATAAATCCTCTAATCTTTTAGACTTATAAGACTGTTCATGTCTATTTCAGTCAAAACAATTTCTCATTCAATTGCTTTTAACATCACCAAAGTCCGCTAGATTTTCATTATATCAAGTATCACCTTGTAGCATTGTCCTCATCCCCTTATATTTTTTAAAACGCAGAGAAGCCCTAGGGTATATAAAATTCAGCAGAATAGCATGCATACAATATACACCTATGAATGGAGGCAGGAGCTGCCTTATTTTACTAGCAAAATCAACTCTGCACCACAAAAGTAGCACATTCCCAGACGTAAGGATAAGAGACCTTCCTCCAGGCTATGGATTATAGCTCATGTATTTGGGTTACATTAGCATTTCACACTATCGAGGCTTGATTCAGCTGTAAATTCCACCAGTGTAACAGAGGATGAGGGGTCTGAGGCTACAGAAATTTACCTGGCGTGGCCAGCACTCTCTCCTCACCAGTGTGGCATGGAGGGATCTACCACAGCTGCAGAAGCAGTCCCAGACCACAGGAGTACAGCCCTCAGCTGTGTTCAAAATATGCCTTGTGCACGGATCCTGCCTCTTTGCAAACATCCATATACTCAAAAATTTCTAAACACTTTCCCCTAAGGCTAGAAAAATGTTATTAAATGAGCAGGGCTCCATCTAAACCATACATTGCTGATACACAAGGCTTGCTCCTAAATTCTTGAAGCTGGGGAATTATGTCCCTCAAGGATATATTTCCTGCAGGCATGGGATATAACATCTTTGTTTTCCTCACATATCTTTCTATTCCTTTTTCACAGCAGATTTAATTCAATTTGTGATTTAGAAGGGGCAGTGCACAATGGACAGTGAAGTTACGCAGCAGTGACTATTCCCCACCCCAAATACCCACACTGCACTCAACAAGGACTCATGGAGAAATTGAGATTGCCAGTCCCCTCCTTCCCCTCCCAATCTCCCCATTATAAAATCTGCACCTGGGTTTGCCTTGGCAGCATAACACCATTGTGGTATTATATCCAGCAGGTACTGAGAGATGCTGATCCTAAAATTTGGGATTGTTCCTTTTCCTGCTCTTCCTGCAGGAGGGGGAAACGTTATTTGTAAATTAATACAAGAAGCAGTAATTAACTGTTATATAAACCTAATTTCAACATGGAAAAGCATAATAAAAGTTTTTATATTGATTTCCCTGTTATCAAGGCTTCAGGCTGCTGAGAAGGATTTGGATGATGGGACCCAAGGCAGCTACAGCCCTGGGGAATGCAGGAGTAATGGGGCTGTCCTGGGGATGCTCAAAGTCATGGACCCCAAGCCATGAGCAGACAATATTGGAAGATGTGCCCTGAAGCCAAAGACCCTGAAAGCTGATACAAGCAGTGAAGCTCACAAATATAATCAAATTTACAGTCTGGAAAACTTTTGATTCATCACAAACTTGCAAAAAACCTTGGATTTACATACATATTAAAAAAAATAAATGGATGAAATTAAAATTTTTTCAGACTCAGAAACCCTTTTTATGCTTGCGTGAGCCTGTATTTCTTTCACAGATTTAAATGCAGTTTACATATCCTGATTTTCTGTTTTCTGGACTAAATGTTAGGTTTTTTTCATCCTTTCTTGACAATTTATCTTTTTTGTGATCTTTTGTTGTCTTTGTTGATCTCTTTTAGACTCTACAGTGTTTGCCAGCCTGCTTATTAATGAGTAGTGCAAATTCTACACACTCTAACTGAATCAAAGACCTCAGTAGTTTGAACAAAATTCAATCATTACATTTGTAAGTCCTGCACCCAGCTCTGAAATTAATACACGTTAGAATGATATTATGTTTCTTATAAGACTGTACATTTAACCCATATACAGTTTATAGTTAACTCCCATTTTTTATATTTCTCTCCTTTTGTTTTCCATATTTAAGGGACCTTTTCATTTTTCCTTCCTGAGTATACTTTGTAGTTGCCTTTCAGAAATTTCTTATTGATTTCAGCCTAATTCTCTAATATACTATAATGTCTCTGAGCTACTCTTCTGTCCTCTAAATTGATATAACCACTCCCAGCCTGAAGTCCTTCTACTTCTCGGAAGTATATTCACTATTCTGTCATCTATGTCTCTAATGAAAAAATTAAATAATACACATCCCAGAACAGCAGTATGTGGGGCCAATTTGAAAGAGTTTTCTAGTCTGGGAGAAAACCACTGACAACTCTTCTCTGAGTATGCAAGGTTTTTTTCCCAACCAGTTCTTCATCTGCATCAGCTGCATTTGATCAAGACTGCATTTCCTAAATTCATTTGTAAAAATGCCATCCATATCAAAAGAATTGCATAAGTCAGACTATCAAATATATCTAGTGCTTCCTGCATATCCTCTTGGCCAGTTAACATGTCAAGAAGGAAATTCAGATGGCTTGGCATATTTTGTCAAATCCTGACAAATCCATATTGCCCTTTCCTTAGCACCTTATTATCTACCAGCTGCACAAAACCAGATTAATCATTTTTTTCTATGCCTTTTGGAGTATCAAAAATATGGTCAAATGCTTTTCAAGTCCTTGGGATCTCCTTTCTGCCATTCTAAATATCAGTATTTTTTCACCGGTGTTTCTTTTGTCCTCTGAATCATCTCTTCTTCATACTTTTCTGGAAATAATGCTTTGTGCCTTGGCTAACATTTTGAGCTACTTGAGAGTGTCTTTCAGTTATAGAAAGAAAACACATCCAATTAATTCTGATCTTTTCTTACTTTAACCTATTTTCTTATTTTGTTGTAAACTTGATCACACAAATTTGTTCTCATAACAAATTTATTCGAAAGAAAGTTCTTTTAAATTTGATCTTTTCTAGTATTGTGTACCACTAAGTACTTTCTGCACATTTTTTCCCTGATAAAATTTAAGGATTTTTGGAAAACATAGCTGTACACAGATAATAAGCTGATGAACTGGAGCTAGAACCAGCACTGGGATTCAGTCATTTCTGCTGGTGAATTGTTATAATGCCCATGCTTCTGGCCACAGCCAACCAGCCAGAAAATTTCTGGACGTAGCTCAAGTGTTAGTACAGGTTGAGGACCATTCCCAAATGACACCACAGGTCTGACCATGTTGTGCTGGAGGCTAAGAGAGTTCAACAGCGTGGATGTGACAGACTGTGCCAGTTGGCCTCAGTGTCAGAAGCTGGTCCCTGGCACTGTTTGGTTTGTTAGTACAGACCTAGCTTTTACCTCCTGATATTTTCCCTATCCATCAGACATTAAGTTAGTTCAAATCCCTCCATCCAACCTCTCTTTATGTTTACATGTCACTGTTATGAGCTTAATAATTCCTCAGCAATACATTCTCTGGACTTGGCAGTCTATAGGAATCACATATGCCTTTTATCTTAATCCATGGATATTTGATAATTCCATATTTCACTGTCCTCTGTGTTCATATTTGATATTTTTTTCCTAAATATAAGGCAATGCCTTCTTCATTTTTCTTTCATTTTTCATTCCAGGGTAAGCAGCACCTTCCTCAATATTTCTACATTTTACATAAAGCCAAGAAATAAGAATTTCAGCAGTCTGGATGATGAGCTGGAGACACAAGCTTCAGTAAAAGATTCGGTATGAATTTTATTTGGTTTTATTTCAAATAGCAATAAAAATGGGTTTCTGAGAAAATGACTCACTTATTGGATTTGATATTTGATTCTTCTTCCTGCAGAATGACAGAAATTTGAGATCAGCATTTTTTCACCTTTGGTAAATATATATAACTGATTATTAGAATTTTATGCAATATTTAACTCTGCATATTTTTCAGACACTTTGTATCAGTCATTCCAGGTGAACACAGGTACAACAACCCTCTCAAGCACAACATATTGAAAGACGGAGACTTTTTATAAATAACCATTTAATCAGGTTTAATGATAAACAGCGTATTTAAAATGCATGTTCTGGACCCCTAATGGACAAAACAATATAGTGTGTTCAAAGTGGTATAGAGGGGGAAAAAATATCATAGAACTTACCAAAAAAACCTGAAAGTATTTTTTTCCACATCCATACACACACTGAAATATATACGCTGGAAGGAGAGAAAAAAAACAAAACACAGGCCCTCAGTAACTGCTGAGCCATTGAAACAGTTTTCACAACATCATAGATAATTACAATTATCCTTCTCTTAGGGATATTGGAACTGCCAATTTTCTGCAATCGAAAATAAATAAATAATTCAGAACAGATGTTGACTACCCATCCCAGTTTAGTAGGCAGCTTTATGCAGGAATGTCAGCACTAAACTTGAAAACAGTGATCAGCCTTAAAAATAGTTCTTCTGTTTAATTTCCTTTTCTTGTTGTTCTTTTGTTTGTTTGTTTTTGTTGTTGTTTTGGTTTGGTTTGGTTCTGGTTTTGTTTTTGTCTTTATCTTCTAATGGTTGAGCAAAGTTTCAAGTTTGCCATAGGGTGATTTAGTGCAGTGGAAGAAAAACCAAAACTTTAGCAAATCCATTTTGATTAGAAGTGCAAAGTGGGAACCTGTTTGGTAACCAGGAGAAAACTAAAATGCCTGTGGTTGGTGGCACTGTAGTTTTTGATCATTAATTATTAACAGAACCAGGCAGTGACTGTTGCGGTCCTCCCACAACTGTCAGGTGGAGGTTCTTCAGCACACCTGTGACATTCACTATAAATGAGATTCACATGAATAAAAGGTCTTTCGTTAGTTCTTTTGGCTAACAAAGGTTATCAGTGCATCAAGTTGACTGTTTCATGTGGTATTATCTTCTGCATTTTTCCTCTGTGGCGGTGATTGTTTTGTTTAGGTCTGGATAAATACACTTCAGTCACTGCTGAAGTGTTATGCACTCCATGAACATTGGCCTTGTGATACCCCTTAACTTTGCCTGATGTTTAGTTTGTTGGGGTTTTATTTCTATAATTTTTTTTTTTTTGTGCTTGTTACATGCAGACACTTTCTCTTCCAAATATGTGAATTTCCAAGGAGTAAAATAATCTATCTGCTCATTGTTCCAATAAAAAAGACATAAAACCCTCCACCTTGCTCAGACTGCTGCTTGCAAACAAACACAGATGTTGTTTAATTTTGGTAGGGTTTTGGGGTCATTTTGGTGGGCCAGCCAGTTGGTCAGTAGGTTGGCTTTTTAGGTTTATTTCTGTGTTTGTTGTTGTGTTGGCATGGTTTTAGGAGAAATTTGCACAGGTATAAAAAAAATTCTTTTCCTTTTAGCCTCATTTTAAATCTTTCCATTCTAGTGAATGTTACAGTTAGGAACTTTGCTATATTATTACTCTTTTGGAAATAAAGTAGGATCCTCTCAACTCCCAATAAAGCCTGAGTGCTGTTTGTGTGTCAAGGCAGCCAATACTGAAAAAAACAAGGCATTAGTTCTGTGACCCAGCAGTTCCTTAGTTCAGATAATCATCCTTCTGCTGCATGACTGGGGAAATACTCTGGATTTACCAGCATCTCAGTTCTTTCAATTAAGATGCACCATGAATTAAATTGTGACATTTTGCTACATGCACTTTGGGACTATGCCTATACCATCAAATCAACACCCAGTACATTTCTGGACTTTCCAATACAAGCATCTCTATTATCAATACCTCCCACTGTTAAACACTTGGAGCAGTGTCTGACTTGCTTTGGGTTTGCCCCAGTTTTAAATTTCCTGAATAGTCTTTGGAAACAGTAGATTTTTAAACAGCATTTAAAACCGGAAGTTTGCATGTAGCCATTCTGTTTTCAGAGTCTGAGGCAGATGTTGGCTCCTCCCTTCCAGTTGGCCAGGCATATTCCCAAGGATATTTTAATTTATTAATGTGGAGGTAGCCATAGGGAATCTAACCTCAGAAATTTGTTTGAGATATTTCTTCAGATGAGATAAAAAAACCCTTCCTTCTACATCTTCCTCTTGCTATGCTCCTTACCGCTCATTCAGGAGAAATAGGAGAGGTGTACACAGCAGAATGCCTTTAAAGGATACACTGAAGGTATTAAATCATTGTAAGTTTTGCTAGCTGTATATCTGGCTTTAGATTAGATTAAACATCATAGTTCTGACAGACAGAATATGAAGACTTCCTATGAATTTCCCATGAGGGAAAAAAACCACCCAAAATATCCACTGTGTAGTGGCAAATATTATTGGCAAATTCTATTGCAATGCTTTACCAGAGTAGGTCAGAATGAGTAATCTCTTGTCATCTTTAAAGTCTGGCTGTGCCTCCTTGTTATCTGCTTTTTGATAATATTTTTATTTCCCATGGATTAGAGGTTTTGGGGGATGCAATAATGGAAGGAATGAAAGGGAAGGGCACACTCATTGCTTTGTGTAATTCAGGCATCATAACTGAATGAAAAGTACTTTGAAATATCCTAAAATATTGCCATAGTTGTACAAGGGAAAACATCCTTTCTTCTTGTAACTATGTTTATTATCAATTGGAAACTGCTCAAAACTGGAATTATATTTAAATTCACACTAAATACAAGAAGGAATCAAAACTGGGTTTTAAATACTTTGTTTTATACCCTAAATAAAGCTGAAAATATGTGCAGTGGGCCAAGAGACTGGGCCACACACTTCAGCTGTGTTTGGGAAGTAAACCCTGTTGTGCTACAGGAGTGCTGCTGGTAGAGTATGTTTCCTGTCAGTGATTAAAAACAAACATTACATATGACTTCATCCTTGTCTCCTATCTCTTATTTGCAGGTATGTCTACTGTGCCTGCTTTTTCCATCCAAAATGATTGTAACCATGATTCCCAGTCCTCCCTTCAAACTGACTCATCAGGCTCATTCATAAAGAACATTTATATTTTAAAAATTTGATACCTTAGGAAAGTAGGCAGTAAAATACTTTGCCAAAATTAGCACATAATTTTTCATATACACTGAAGACAAGTCATTTTTATGGGGAGAAATTATTTGCAGACTTGTGGTAAACAAAATTCACCACCATGCAGAACACAGTAATGGTGAAATGTATCTGCTGGTATTCAGAAAAACACTCTCCAGTGTGTTGACTTACATTATTTTGGATACACACTGGAATGATTGTACTCCTAATGCTACTTTAAAGGTCAATATTTATCACACTGTGCAATTTTCCCTATGTCTTAACTGCTTGTACTGCCTGTACTGTGACAGGATATTGTCCTTTTCAAGCTTTGCTGCAATTACCCTCAGAACACCCGTAGGGATGAGAAAGTTTTTATGCCATTTCCACATATCAGAATTGAAGACCCAGGAGCTAGCACAGGTTGTTAAGGGCAGATCTGCAGCGAGGCATATTTATATGGAGGTTGCTCCTCCCACTGCATCCCTGCTCTCTTGCCATCCTCTTACCTCCCTGCCCCTAAATCACCCTGGCGCCAAATGAACAGGGCTCAACTCTCCTGGTAGGCCCGGAGCAGTTGACAGGAACACTTAGGACATATTTTCTTCCCTTTTCCTCCTCACTGACACATGCAATGCCATTTATAACTGGTGGTTCTATAAACATCCTTTCTGACCAATGCATCGGGGTTTTCTTTTCACAACCACAAAAGTATGAGGGAGAAAGAGAAAGAATATACACTCACACTTTATCTGGACACACACAGATGGGATGAAGCCAAAGCTTAATGCCATAGAACACCCCTCACATCATGATGAACCCCCACTCATTCAAACATTATAAACAATGTACAAAAGTATCTATGAGCATTTTCAATTTAATGAGGAAGATGAAAGTTTACTAGACAGTGAATTGCACTGTAACTCTAAGGGCTAGAACAGGCTAATAAAATGACAGCATGTAATATAATAAATACTCCTTTGAAATAACAGAGTCTAAAGGAGGGTCACCAAGATGATTTAAGGGATGGAGCACCTCTCCTGCAAGGAAAGGCTGGGAGAATTGGAATTGTTCAGCCTGGAGAAGAGAAGGCTTTAGGGTGACCTAAAAGCGGCCTTCCAGTACCTGAAAAGATCTTACAAGAGAGATGGAGAGATACTATTTACAATGGCATGGAGAGAAAAGACAAAGAGGAATGGCTTCAAGCTGACAGAGAGTAGGTTTAGATTGGATATTAGAAAAAAAAATTCTTTACTGTGGGGGTGGCAAGGCACTAGAGAGGTTTCCCAAAGAAGTTGTAGATGTCCCATCCCTGGAAGTGTTCAAGGCCAAGTTGGATGAGGCCTAGTAGAAGGTGTCCCTGCCCATGGCAGGAGGGTTGGATCTAGATGCTCTTTAAGATCCCATCAAGACCAAACCATTCCAAGATTCCACAGAAGAGGTTCCCCAAAGAAGTGGTCATGGCATCAAAACTGTCAGAACTCAAGGAGAAGCTGGACAATGGTGTTATGAGGTATATTTTTGATAAGTTATAGGTCCCTTGAAACTTGAGATATTCTATGATTCTATGTTTTCTCTTAATCAGCAAACATCCCAGGAAACCACTGGTAAGAACTTTTATTATACCTGCTTTTCTCTAAATATTACAATAATTATGAAGTAAAAATTAAGTTTAGAAATACTATTACTAGTAGTAAAACTACTGCTATTTCTACTACTATTAGACTTCAGAATAGGAAAGAAAGAAATCTGGACATCTTTACACCCATTAGTTTGACTATCACATTATCCAGGAGTAGGAAGATATTTTAAGAGGAAGAATAATTAAATATATAGAAGTAAATGGAAAGTAGGGTAAAATGTCACATGGATTCACTAAAGATAGATCACATTATCCTCAGCAGATATTTCTTTTTGATGAGTTAATTGATTTTCTAGATAAAGGAAAGGCAATAGGTTTAATCTAACTGGACTTCAGTAAATCATTTGACATGTTGCCATATGGGAAATCGGTGGTTAAAATGCAGAAGACACAGATTAGATATAAGAATTAGATGCAAACAAATGGAACAACATAAGAGGGTAGTGAAAAAGTATTATTGACTTTTACAGGTTAGGAATAACTTAAAAGTTGAGTCAAGTATTGTTCTTGAGGTTTTCCCAGAACTAATGCTTAAGAAATTGATCATAATATCTTTATTACTGATCTTGGCACAAGTCTGCTGCTAATGCACAATATTAGAAGTGATTGTTGGAAAAGGAACTTGAATACTGTACTGAAAGATATGAGAAATATTTATTGTAAATTTGTACAAAGTGCAAGAGAGTGCACTTAGTTTAACAGAAAGAATTTCTTCTGTAAGGTGGGGAGACATCCACTAGGAAACACAGAGGAAGTATTGGAATTCTGATCAGCCACAGGAAAATTATGGGAAAATGAAATAATGCCATATAATAGGACAGGTTTATCTAGGAAAGAAAAGAAAAATTTACATCAGTGTTTGAGCCTCTAGTGAGTGGTCATCTCGAACATTGTTGAGATTCTTAGACACTTGCCTTAAAGAAAGAGACAGTGACACTGGAACAGAAGAGTTACCAAAGATATAACTATACAAAAGATATTTATTCTAAAGGTGATATAACAGTCTTTACATGCAAGGAAGGGTATGAAAAGAAAGGAAAATAAATCACATCTCCTGGGTATGTATGAAATAAGGTAAGAGTTTGATTGCAATATGAAATTGATGATATGATGCTATGCCTGTGAAACCAAGGGACCCCTTGAGCCAAAAACCTCCTTCATTCCAATGTTCTTAGATTCAAAACCAGAATAAATGGCTTTTCCTCCTACTGGTGTAATAAGGTCTTTAAATGACAGAAAGCAAAATATTTCAAGCATGCACTCATATACAAAAACAGATTTTCTGGTGCACAAACATGAATTTATTTCCAGTTTGGGTCCAGGAGCATGAATCTCGTTGCCATCAGTAATACTCACTCAGTGCTTGTGATATATATCCCAGTAATTTGAGGGCTCCCAGTCACATACTATGGTCTTGTTCTTCTCTGCACAATAGAGCAAAAGAAGCTCTGTTTTCTTATAATCACTTACATAAAAAGAAATATAAATGCCATTTCAAATTAGTTAAGTCCCTGTCCAAATTAGTTAAGACCTCTGGTCCTCAGACTATTGATTAGTTAAAAGGACTCTTTTTACTTAATAATTTTTTGGTTTTATGTAGTCATTTTTATAAATAGGAAAATTTTTACATTACTATTTTTAGGAAAAAACAAAGGGGCAATTGGGAGCAATCAGTCAACATCACGTTTGTCCCTAGAAAAATCATTCAATAAATGGTCTTTTAACACATTTCTGGACAAATGGAGGAGAAGAAGGTTACTGGGAGCAGTCAGAATTGATTTCTCAAGGGTTAAAAAAGTTTGAACGACCTAAGTACCTTCTATGATAAAATAAATTACTGGATTTGTGGATAAAATGAGAAAAGTATTATTTGACTTGACTTTAGCAAGTTTTTATCAATTATATGGTGTTACAACTTGCCTCTGAAGGTAACTCAGATTCTTGTCAACAGATCCCTTGGGGCAGATTAGACTGAAACAACACAAAATTATCATTTTATATATATATATATATATATATGTATGTATGTATGTATGTATATCTAAATGTAATTGTGTGTAAGGTTTATTTTAGAAAAACGTGGTTGCAATGGAAAGGAGGTATTTTCATTATTTTCCATAGAAATATAACATAAAAGCATGAAATATTTTCAATCATGCCTGATTTATGGCAAGACTTTGAAACCTCTGTAGTCATAGCCCCCTTACTGGGTTTAGAGGAAGATAGTTTGGTTAACACTGGGCAGTGAGAGAAAGAAACAACAAAAATTCTCAAGAGGTTCAATAAAAAACTATCATTAACCCACAGAAGACAAATCTTTCTCCCCTGTGCTTGGAAAAGAATAACTCCTTGCAGTCACAGAACCTGGGGACCTGCTGCACAGAAAAGACCCCATGGAGACAGATGGAAAGGGAGGAGCGCAAGCCAGCAGGGCACCACAGCAGCAGCGCTCTGGGCTGCAGGAGCACGGACACAGCCAGGAGATGAGAGAAATTTTCTCCTCCCTCTCAGAGTGGATCTGCATCCACTTTGGGACATTATAATAGAAGACAGACATGGATAAATTGCAGCTACTCCAGTGGAGGGCCACCAAGAAACTCAAGTGCTGGAGCCCTTGCTGTAGTGCTGAGGCTGAGGGAGCTGGGCTTGCTCATCCTCAAAATGAGAAGTTTCCAAAGGGGGTCAGCATTGGAAAAGGCTGCCAATGGAGGCTCTCCAGCATCTGTCCTTGGAGGATTCCAAGGCTGACTGGTTAAGGATCTGAGCAACCTTTCAGAGCACCACACCTGACCCTGTTTTCCGCAAAAAATTGGGCTACAGACACCCTGAAGTCCAATGTGAATTATCCTGTGATTCTACATGACTGAAAACTACAACAATTAAATGTTTCATACATCCACACCAAGGTAATTATATATGAAGAAGCAATTCATATTGTTAGAAGTCAGTCTTCTTCAAAAAAAGAGGGAGAATTGTAGTAAAGAATGATCAAAAATAGAAGTTTTTGTGCATATTGATTAGCAGCAGTACTGGTTCTGGGATTACTGCCCTGTGTTCCAACATGGTAGGGCAGAGAAACTTGACAAGTAGAGCTTTAGCACCATAACTCAAGCCCAATTTCTCATTGTCCTGAATGATCAAAATTCAGATATGTGAACCTCATGTAAGATAACACAAATTAAAACAAGGGTTTTGCACAAGTTTGAGTGGACACATATCACTTCCTAGTCCCCAGGCAAAAACCGAAACAGGACCAAATAATAGGCTCATGGCTTTGTTTCTAAGAAACATGAGCTATTTAAAAATAGAATTGCAATAAACAAACTTCAGGTACTACTTAATGGAGTAGTGAGTTTCCCCAACCATTTTTCTAACCAACCAGATTAATTTCATTCCACTTTTTTCATTAAACAGGTTTCTTTAGAATGTGAGTTCCTTTGCCAATTTCTAGCCTGTGGAGAATTTTAATGACTGAGTCATAAACCCCAACAAAAATGGGATATGTAATGAAAATGCAAAGGGACCTTTAACTAGAGCACGTGTTGTGTTATGTTGCAATAACAATAAACAATAATAGTAATATTAATAAAAATAATACAGTTTTATGTGTACCCATAAAAGGCCATTTATATGATCACTGTACTAATACTTAAAATTCCAAGGTACTGCATTTTTTACAATTATTATTGTTATAGACTTTATAGAATTTTCCAAAGCTTTTGTGTCTTAATGTGTTGAGGCTTAAGGATATGCACTGGCAGACCTCTGGTCCTCAGACTATTGATTAGTTAAAAGGAATATTTTTTATTAAAACTTTTTTAACATTTCCACTACACATTTTTTTTTACATATACCCCTTAATAAGAAATTAAAAGGTTCAAAGTTTCAGGAAGTTCTGAAAATTCCCCAAGTACAAATAAATGGAAGAAACCTATTCAATAAATTATGAACCTAAAAAATAATCAGTTAATATTCACTATCAGAAAGGCAATTTCTTATAAAGTAGTTTCTGCATGTCCCCAGGCCATAAAATTGGTCCCTGGCTTCCACTGTGTGAAAGTTTCAATTAGAATTTCATGTTGAAAAGTACGTTAACACCTTCTTATATATATATTGGTAATGTCTGTTTAACTTGGGCTGTCACAACTTGGAATGGATTTTTTTTTCCAATAAACCAGCTGAAAAAGGGAGGGGGGGGGAGATATTGAATGGTTCATAAATATATAATGTTTCCCATTTGTTATATTTTGCAATCAGAGGCAGCAGCTTTAAACTTGCATATCAGTGTGTAATTCCACAAACTTAAAAAATTGATCTGCCAATGTCTCCCCTCAAGCAATCTTTTAATTAAATGAACTTCATTCACCTTACCTCTAAACTCCTTAGGTTGATTTTATACTGAGATTTGATTCATTTTTCAGTGAAGTTTTTTCTTGTTTTCAAACTGTAAAGGTTGTTTAGTAAACAAGTGTTTAATAATGCATAGAAGGTGACTGAACGTAGATCAATGCCAATTATATATTCACAATAAAAAACTTGAAGTAATGAGGTTCTTTTGTATGTTTGCCAAGAAAAGCAGAAGTCGGCTTGGTTCTCGGTCACAGTAAATGAAATTGAGCTTTTAATTTGTAGGAAACTCTGCTGATTTAGACCAGCTAGAGGTCTGCTTTAAGAGTATTTTTCCCCCACATTCTTATACAAGAATGGAATTTGTAATAATGGCAGTTCTGTTTAACTGTATCATTAAAGTAGTTCAACATATGGTTCAACACAGAAAGTCTTGATAATACCAATAAAAGCCTAAAATATTTTTGAACACTTGCTATTAGTTTTTGAAAAAAAGATTCTGATAAGTGCGCTTAACAGTTCAGAATACAGAAAAACAGGCTGGGCTACAGGTAAAACGAGAGGTACGTGTGCAGCTCCAGTTGGCCAAGATACTGACCCTAAGAGCAAATGTAGCAGGGGTACTACTTTGGACTTTTAAAAACCTGCAAGGGCATGCTCCAAAGCAGGAAGATTGCACAAGGACAGCAGAGAGGAGGTGTGTGGATCTCACAGACTTCTGTTAGACCCACCTGCCTGCAGCTGCCCCACCATGCCCCTGGGCTGCAGGAGCATGCACAGCTGTGGGGAGTGAAAGAGGAGATGCACATTGCCAGGGTACAAACGAGGAGCTCCATTCATTGCCTGCACCCAGGCTGCTGCAGGTCCTGCCACTGCCAGAATGTCTTCTGTAAAACCAGATCCCTGGAGAGCCCTGATGCTTCACTGCCTTACAGGGTAGGGTAGGAAGTGTAGGAAAGCTGAGTGCTTTGGCTTTTTCTCATGTAGAACAGGAATTCCAGCTGATTTCACATCTCACTAGTTCCTTACTGTTCTTTTTTTGCTGTCATCAAACTGGGCTGTATGAAGAACATCAAACATGGAAGAAGACCATGATACTTTTGTCTTCCACTGACTTTTTGAGACCCTGTGCAGGAAAATCTATGGGTAAAACTGGAAGCCAACATAAGTCACTGTATTCCTCTCCCTTTTGTATATTTAATGTTACTTAAAGTTCCACCATAATCCAAAGTATATTTATGTTTATAAGCACCCCACATGCTTGTAAATTGATGCAGCAAAAGCTAAATGCACCTGCCAGTGGTTTTCAATGCCCATAGTAAATATTGCTCTATTTCTCCTTTTACTTCCCAAAAGTCTTTGCTTCTAAACCATTTGCAGTGCTGCTAACGAATCATAACTGCAGCACCAGACATTACATGACAGCTGTTTGAACAGAAATACTAATTGCTTTCATATTTAATTAGCTATTGTTTAAATTAAAAATACCAACAAAACAGTCACAGCAGGCTCATTTTAACAGGATGTTTATTGGTCCAGGCAGTAGCTCAAAGAGCAGCAGGCGTTGGATTCACACACCAGCTCGCTTTAGTCCTGAGAAACTGCCAGTGCATTCCTCACTCAACAGCTGCTGGTTCATCCCACTGGCCTGATCTTCTTCCCAATGGTTTTCCCTCTCCTGCAAAGGCAGAAACAGAGATATGTCATCCAAGGCAATAGGGAGTTATCTGACCTATCCTTAGCTAGTAATGATGCAGGTGCCTGCAATCCCTTTATTGAAAATGGGGTGTAATAGCCCCATTCATGCATCTGAAGAAGTTTGGTGCCAGGATGTATCATGCCCACACTGCTCAGGAATGCCCACTTTAACACAGTCTGCTTTCCCACATTTGAGCACTTGGCCCTAAAACATCATTATGATCTTTGTGATTTTTTCCTAATTCAAAATTACTGAAATGAGATGGTGGCTGGGGTCACAAGGAATGGTGTTTTAGTATCAGAAGGATAATGGCATGTGCTCTGCACTCTGAAAAGTGATTTGGAACTGTGACACCTTTCTTTCTGTACTTGAGACCTGTGTCCCCACAACCACTTATTGCTTATGTGAAATTTTCTCTGGGGCTCCCCATCCCCAGATTGACCTTGAGTCCTCTTGGAAAGCAATAAGCTTAGCTGAAAGGATATTCAACTGGTTTGTGTGTAGGAAGCAACAGGTTCTCAAAGCAATGAGGGAACATGAGTTATTTGACCATGTAATTATAGTTGAAGCTACAGTAATATAAGGTAGGTGCCTACACCTATGCCATGGGAATCCGAAGTATGGCTGGATGAGTATCAAGCATTGTGTCACATGAAAGACTCTTGTCAAAGGCTGTCGCTCTCTGACACATTCAGCATTGCCCCTACTCCCTGCGTGTCAGATGGGTACACTGGAAGCCTCACTCCAGGCCAGTTTGCATAGCTGGAAACAACACAGTGCAGGGACAGAGTACTGTGTAGTGCACAGTGTGATGTCCCAGTGGTAGGTCAACCTAGGAGATCCAGAATTGTTTCCCTAAATGTGGATATTCTGGAATGTTATATTTAGTTAATATTTTAATGTTATTATTATGTTTAGATAATATTGCTTTACATTTTGCCAAATGGCAATTGAGGCATTTTTCAATGGAATGTGGTGCTACCCAGTGACTGTTATTCCCATTTCTCCCTGGTGACATCTGCAGAAGTTACTAGCACACTTCAAATTACTTTGCTGGTTGCATGACCATTCACCTCAGTGATTCTTGAAATTGCTGGCAAGTATATTTCAGGTACACCTATTCTCTTAAATAAATATTTGTGTGGATTACCATGTGAGGTTCACTTTCTGCTGATATTCGTGAAAAGAAAATTGTCTCACCCAAATATACATGAAAATCAAATATTTAACTGTTGCAAACACTGCCAAGGACAATTTTGTTTAAAATGTGTGCAAATATTCATGACAAATGTTTTGTGATATTCAGCTCTGAATAATTAACAATGCTTAAATTGCAACACATGTAACAAAACCTATTAGTTCTAATAAGTCAGTACAGTAGAATTAATCAGGTTTTCATTTAAGCAAATGTATTACAAACTAAATTGTTTCATAAGCTGTCAAATGCACAGAAGCACAAAAGTTTGCATCCATTTTTAACTACCAAAATCCAGGTTGGTACATGGCCCTCAGTGTTTGGATCATGTTCTGACTGCGAGCCCAGCTCACACATGGGGGCAGTGGTGCACAGAAAGGGATTTGTAGCGAGATCCCTCTCAACTGACCTCAGGTAGCTGAAAAATACTGGTGAGAATGATTTGTCCCAAGCTTCCTGTAAAATCAGGGGATGTTGGGGAAACACACCCTTCCCCAGGATAAGTGCCTATGACAGACAGAATGAATTGTGACCTGGAGGTTCCTGTCATTCTCCGTTAACCCAAGAGGAGCCTTAGCAGATTATTTAGGTTAGACACCTACAAGACATAAGGAATTAGGTGACATGAATCTCTTCAATTACAGATCCCAAACAACAAACTTGGATTAGGTGAAATGAATTCACCTCTGCTTGGCATTTTCAGGAGACTGTAAGGGAATTGTACATCTTGCTGAAAAGAGTTCTCATTACAAAACCCTGATTTGCTTATTATGTGCCATGCTTCTTTGCCTGAAAAAATATGACAAGCCCCTTGCCCTCATGGCCTTATTATGAAGGTCAAAATAAGTAATGATGTATTTATTCAAATCTGACTTTTTGACTGAAATACGGGCAGAAGTATTGGAAAGTTTTTCTTTCAAAAAACAAGTTTCTAGACTTCATGGTTAGAAAAAGAAAATATATCCCTAGTGTGTCTCAATACTCAAACCAAAAAAAAAAAAAAAATAAGAAAAAAAATCAAGGTGTTATAAATTTTCCTATTCTCATGATCTTTAAAGGCATGGTTTTTGTGAACCCAATCCATGATGTTTTAACACTTTGGATTGGGATTATCAAGATGAAGATACACTTCTCTTCTTGGTTGTTGTTTGTGAGGATGCATTTTTTTTTCCTGAGGCAAAATACATGTGCATCATATTCATTTAAAAATGTAGTAGGAAGAATCAAGGAAATGCTGCAGCACTGATGCATGTCTGCATGCTGAATGCATACAATGGAAAGCTTCACACAACCCATGAACACAGCACATGAAGGAAAGCAAATGTGAAACAATTTTCCTATTCTGCATTAACATTATTGTGTGAATGTTCCATTTGGGAATGTAAACATGAATGCAAAACGAGCTCTTCTCTATTCTGCCCACAAGCACCATGTCTGCTGAAATATACATTTCTCAGCAAGAGAAAAAAACCCTTGATTCTGGGAAAAAACAATGTGGGACAAGACCCTTGTGTGCTTTGGAGAGAAAGCTGCCCCCTGAGCCATGAATTCCAGTCTGCAAGTTGCAGGGTGATGCACAGATTCCCAGCTGCTGCCTTGTGAAAGGCTCTGGCAGGATCTGTATTTCAGTCCTCTCCAGAAGGATGGGTGCTGTCAGGGTGGTCCTGGCAATGCCCAGTTGTGCCCGCCCTACCTCGGGGTGCCACACACTGAGCACCTTGCATAACTTGCGCAGCAGCCTCTGTGCTGGCTCACCAGGAGCACAGGCAGCCACATTGTCTCAGCAAACAAAAGCATAGGCTGTGGTTTCTCCTTAGCATGATTACTAAACAGGCAGAGTAAGGTGTAATGCAGCTATGGATAGATGTGTATTTCATTGCAATAAATTCATTGAGTTTTTAATTTCAAACACAATGGTTTCTGGATTCGGATTTTAAGATAGTGTGACAGGAGCATTCAGATTCTATATACCAATGAGGTTCATCTGCAAACCTAAAAGGGTGAGTTGGAAACTACATTTTTATAAATTTTTTGCAGAATTTTTGTGTTATGGAAAACTTTAAAATTTCTTCAAGTTTGTTTTTTTTAATTAAGTTCAAAATTTGCCACCAGCAAGATTTCAACTCAGTGTACTGTTAACTAATTTGTTTTTCATCAAGTTCTTTATTAACAAAGAAATCCCCTGATTATTACACTTCTCTGACTTCTTGATAATCTCCCTTGCAACCAGTCACATAATGCCTAAATACTTTTCACTGAAATATTATTGAGCCAAAAAAGCTGATGGGCCCTGTAATTAACTTCCAAATGATATGGAAGAAATAGGGTGTTGAAAATACTGTGAGTCAGAAATGGATTAGTGCCCGGTTCAAGAGGCCCATGGCACTCACTGAGCACAGCCTTTGAGCTGAGGCTCACTTTTGTTTCAGTCCTGTTCTCCGTTCTTCCTAACAGCTGCTACATTTTCAGTGCAAGGCAATTTACATTTTACAGTGCTTTTCCTGACTGCACTCCGGGATACTTAACACATTCAAATGACCACAAGCTATTCAGCCCTGATGGGCAAGATGAAGCACAGTGATGCCTCCTCAAACTTACTTCCTTTCCAATTACAAAAATAAATTAGCTGAACCTAACGGCACAAACCTGAGAAATGGATATTGCAAAGAAGAGAGTACCTCCAAGCTGGGCTGAGAGTGATAATAATCTAGCCCATAATTAAGAGTAGAAATATGCTTCAGTATTAAACAGCCACTGCTTCATTTGCAGTTGATAGGAAGAGAGCAAACTCATTACAACAGCAATGTAAGGCTTTTCATACAAGTGTCATAAAAAAGACATTGCAAATATAAGTTAATTAGCCATATAACATGTCTTGATGACAAGAACTTCCTGTCATAATACTTTTTATGGAGAGATAAGAAAAGTTAGAACTTGCTCAAAAGTGGAAAAGTAGCTGCACGATGAGGAATATAAATCAGGATTTCTGCTTTAACGTAAAACCACAAGGGTTCATTGCCCCAAATACACAATGGGAAAGAGTAGATGTCCTTAACAATTTGGGGAATAAAATGTGTTTTAAGTAGCACTTAAAATGTGTTTCAAGTAACAGCAGGAGAATCTCTTCACAGACTGCATGTGGTTTCTTTGCCTTCAGAGACAGGGTGGAAACCTGATTTTTTTCTGAAAGGAGCCAGACCATTCACCTTGTACCACTTGCTCCAATCTCCTGAGATCACTCTGTGCATGTGTATGGAGAGCTGAGGAGAAATGTAAAACTCCTGAAGGACGAGGAGCTCAGGAGCACTGAACTCCCACTTATGGTATCCAGCAATAACCTCTAAAAATGTTCTGTATGTGAAACATCTCATTTCTTCTGGAGTTCACAACAAACGAACTTCACAGAGAGGGATTTATTTAGCCAATAGATATAACCACAAGTAGACTTTTTTTTTTTTCCTGTTACAGAGTCTCTTTAACTTTTATCACACTTTCTTTGGAGCAATTAGACGCAGGAAAAAATATTAAATATAAAATCAAAGCCCAAGGCACAAGTTCAGATACAAACTGGAACTAGGTAATGTTTAAGGTTATTTCTTTTGTCTGCTTTTAACATTTTCTGCCTTACCCAGCAGACTATGTTCCTTTTAAAGCTGAGATTTTGAAAATGAAAATGCAAAATTTCCCCTTTTCAAAACATGGATGACATTTCAGGAATCCTTCCTCCATAGCTCCTTCTCTATTTTCTAAAGCAAACAAAGCTGCTATAAAAAAGTTTAAAAAATGAAATTCATGTGAAAAGAAAGAGAAAAATAGAGAGGCACAAACTTCTTTTCCATTTCTGGTGAGTTTTGTACTTCTTGTTCATATTTCCTGTACTCTGTCAAAATGAGAAGCTGGTAACATTTATTATTAAGAATAGGTTATAGATGTATCATAACTTATTTTCTGTGCTCCAGAATATGTTTTGGACATGAGAAAATGCTCTGATTCTGACTCAAAATTTTATTTTCCGCATAAAATTCTGACTTGTAATAGTCTGATTCCCCAGGAAACATTCCTATCTGTCACAAATAATTAAACAAGAGCATAATGCATTAGTACCAGGACAGACTCTTCTAATATGTATTGTAAGTAGAAGAAATTTTATTTCTTGCTAGATTTCCCTATTTACCTGCTTTCTAAACTATCTACTTAATTAAAAGTAGCTCTCTGTCTAATCAAGCTTTCAGTAGAAAATGGTCATTTTTACAAAGCAGAAAGAAATGATAAATGGAAATTATTTCCTTAACTCCAGGAGGCAATCACTAAACCTTTGGTGGAATCAGCAAACTTTTTTTGAATGACTAATCTACTGAGATTCTTGTAGTCCTATAAACACTTTAAATACCTCACTAGAGAGAAAAACTAAAATACTAAATGATCTTGAAGCTTTTAGGTATTATTCAGGCAAATATTATCTATATAACAGGTTATATAATAGATTAATAACATGAGCGCTAATCACTATTTCAGTTAATGCAAGTCACAAAAGGCAATGAATTTGCAGACTATAAAATAAACATTTGCAGTGCCTGATCTCTACCTGGATCTAGAGTGTGCAAATAATCCCTTATCCTCATAATCACTGGAGTTCACCAAAGGGTACCAGGGGAAATGAAATGGGAAGGGGAATGAAACACATATATTGATGTGTCTGTTTTGAGAACTGGGAGCTCAAGCAGTAATCTATTTTGCTGAAGCAGAACTGTAAAGGATCACAGTTCTGAGCAGAGCTCTGGAGATGCACCAAGCATAGCTAGGCATACCCTTCAAAAAATTAACAGCACAGCAGCCTCCTTAGTGTGAAATTACCCTCTGTGTTTCCTGGGGTAAACAGTGGTTTCCAGAAGCTGCATATTATACATTGATTTCATTACCACTAACTTCTTCAAGCTTCTCTTTCCTCTGTTTCACATTCATTGCTTCTAATGCTTTGTATTTTCAACTTCTCCAATTCCTGCTCTTTACTCTTTCATCTTCTCTTTTGCCCAAAGCTCAAAGAGAGGGTTCAGAAAACTTTCAGTAGGACACCTGAGAGAGGATGCTGGTCTGTCAGGAGCTGCCTATTATCTCTCAACCCTGCATGACACAGACTGTGAACACAGAGCACTTGAGCTCAGGAATATTGTTCACAGGATTGAATCATTGTAGCATCAGTTCATTTTGCAGTGACAAGGATCCTTAAGATAAGGGTTTAAAAATTCCTTAAAGCCAAACAGTATAGGTACCTGTTTCAATGAAATTGAGGCTTATTTCTAAGTCTTTTATAATCCTTCTCATTTCTCAGGATCTCCTCTTCCTTCATCTTTCAATCTCTTTCAACAACCTTGCATATGAGAGCACAATAAAAATGCTTTGACATCCCTCTTGGTAAATGAAAAACATGGTAAAAGCAGAGTATGCATGTGTGCAGTTTACTCCTAATACTAAGCTATTAGAACATTCTGGGGAAAAAAGTAATTATGAAATTATTGATCTGCTATCAGCTATATGGTCGGGTTTTTAAAGTGTGCAATAATATCCTTAGGTATGGTTTGTAATATGAGAAAGATTATTAGAATTTAGCAGCAAAGCTTAATGGAACAAGTCATCCAGACAAAGATTTAAAAAAAAAATCTTTTCATGCTTTGTTTAGTTAATCTGAAATATCTTTATTCATGTGCTCATAGTGTGAAGTTAGTACACGGGATGAAATATCAAAGAAGACAGAAGTCTATCACAGCCAGCTTTATTCTAACTTCAATTTGTTGAATAATGTACAAATTCTTTGTTTTGTTCCATTTCTTTTGTTTTGTTTTATTTTGTTTTCTTTTGTTTGAATGTAGGGGTCACTTATACCAGTATTGCTTGTGTAGAGTAACATCTTACCACTCAAAATGCCCAGAAAAAACTCACTATATTTAAAGGCTTTTGCAGTCACTCATCATCATAGTGCCCAAAGACAGGATTCAAATCAATATTATGACACTTCAATTTAAGTGTTTGCCTGTGCACTTGTACATCTAGTTATCTGAGGAGAAAGTCTCCTGGATATCCCACAACAAAAGAAACCTCCCACTGGCTGTTGGTGTTGGTAACTGAGTCCCAGCACAGACCAAGTGCCCTGGTGTAGGCAAATCTTTAGAACAATGAGTGAAAAATAACAAATTAGTCTTGACCAGCTGCAAGTGTCCAGTTCTATTGCACACATAAGCAACTGGTGTCATTTGAGAAGCTGGGAGGCGCCCTTCTTGATTCGGGATAGTCTCTTCTTGCATGGTGCTGTGTGGTCTCTGCATGCCCCATGGGGGTGTCTTAGACTATATCAGCAGCTCAACTGTCACCAGATGCATCTGTGTGGCTGAAGTGACTCCTTGATGTCCACTGTGTGGAGGGCTGAAGCACTGCCTGATGGACTCAAGGGTGTCTGAGCCACTGCTAGCTCAGCAGGAAGTCCAGATGTGGTCACACTGATGGTGTGGAAGAGGCGACATGGACCATATCAATGCTGACAGCCAGCCTCAAGGCCAGGAAACAGTCCCAGAAGCTTCTGTGTTGCTTAGCATAGGCATGGTGTTACTGGGTAGGCTGTTATTTTCAGTCTTTTTGATTTATAGTGCCTCTCTCTGATAGTGCCTCTCAAACAAGGCTGACATAAGTTCATGCTCATGAAGAGTTCTTAGGAGGCTCTGGACCTGGTGTAATTCATCAGTTCTAAGGCTGAAATTTACTTCTAGAGAAAATAAAAAATGAAGAGTAGAGAAAGAGAGAAAGAAAGAGGAGGAGAAACACTTAGAGTTCCCAGATCAGTATCCTCCCCGGGTTCCTATTCAGTGCAGTGCCTGTCCCTGCAATATTTTGCTACAGTAACAGTATTTTTTTCACGAGGACCCATTTGGAGCTCCATTGTTTGCTCCTGTTTACGATGCAGAAGGTCATTTTGATTTGTTACAGAGGCTATGTTCTGTATGACTGCTAAGCTTAGTGCTTCTGCTAAAGTAGCTCAAAAACTACAACCAAAGCAGGGGAAAAGGTAGGAAAGAAGGGATGATTGTCTTGCTGTGGCAAGTACTTCCAATATCAGGAGACGCAGGAACAAAGTCATAAGAATAACAAACTGTGGGAAATGGCAGGAGAACTAGAGCAGGAGAACAAATGGAAAATGCTTCCAGAGAGGCTGTGGGACAGCAGTCCTGTGGCCACTTGGTGAAAGGGTACTGGGGGAAAGCCCTCAGCTGTAAAAAAGGCCAAGGTAGCCTCATGTAGCATTCCCTCAGTCTGGTTACTCATGATGCACTTCTGACTATTAACTGCATCACACCTGGATTCAGAATGGTGTATTCTTTCTTCTTTGGCTCAGAAACACTCCACAAAGTCAATTTAAGAACATTTATGGCTTGTATAGGGAAATCATGCTGTTGCAATATCCTATTGCTTAAATTACTGAGAAAGAGAGATCTATAAGTGTGTGACATGGCTTACATAAATCACAGTGCATTAGGGATTTGGGGAAGGTTTTGCTCTCACATACACCATTCTAAACTTGAAGTATGTAAATCAGTACCAATTGAATTTCTCTTGATTTGTCTTACTGTAAATGCTTCAGTGTAGTCCATGAGTCAGCTTTTTAATTAGAAATCCCAGGGAGACTGAAGCTGGACAGTCATTTTCTACATTAATTATGTTTTTTCAAGGAGACTTAAAACTGAGAAATACTCCATAATTTGAAATAAAATAAAAATAACATTAAAATTATATAATTCATTAATCTTAAAATTATATAATTCATTAATCTATAATCTTCACTGTTGTAAGTGCTCCTGAGTCTCCACAGCACTGACTTTAGAGTATAAATAAAAGACTGTTACAGAGGCTACAGAATTGACAGATCATTAAAAAAACATTAATAACATAAAAATAACATTGGAAATAGAGTAAAGTAGGCAAGGTTTTCTTAATTTCTCTTTTGGAAATAGTATGAGACAAGTCAGCAGGGACGTTTGCATTGATTTGACTGTTCTGTCTGGTTCCACACACAGCATCACAAACACAGACTCTGTACCAGTATTGAAATCTGTACTGCTGAGCTTCTGTGTCTGTAGAAGAATTACAACCAGGTCACTCTTAGCATAGGAGAGACTTTAAATGAAGAAATAAGAGTGCAATATTCCATACCTACTTACTACTTTCATGGAAACAGCTGGAGCTTTATGGTTGCTCCTGCTTTTGAATTGCCTCTCCTCTGCAGCCCTGCAGTTTTTGGTCTGTCTCTCTCATGTGGCTTTTTTTGTGTTTTTGAAGAAGACTAACACAAGGTAGAGGACACAATGTCTTGTGAATGATGTGAGTCTAATACACCATGGTTATGGCTAGGAATTGTCCAGAGACCAACCTTGGATTATTGGGATAAAGGAGACAGAATTTCAGGAAGATTGTGTCTCCAAGTATGTTTAGTTCACAATAATAAGTGGTAAAAATAGTCCTATAAAAGAGATGTAGGCATAAAACCAACATTGTACACCAAAGGGAACACGAAATTGTATATAATACCCTATGACCTCTAGCTAATCAAGCTTAACAGTGGAAAGTCATTCAAAAGGAAATTTGAATGGCCTTGTCTTCTGCAGAAAATCAAAGAGTATATGGTGATCCCTACTTCATCGAAAAGGAAAATGTTAAATGATGTTGACAAAACACCTGCCTTTTTCTCCTGCAACCTCCTTTTCTTCTGTAAAAAAAAGTGGATTGGATTACTTAAGAAATGAGTAATAGCAGAAAAGCTTTTGTTAAACACAGAAACTCAGATATAGAATGTCAGCAATGTTGTTTTGTGAAAGGTCCTGTGACAACAAAATAATAAAAATATTAAAGGGTCAGGGAGCAAGTCAATATGGTGAAGGAAATAAAAATGCCCCAATGGCATGTAAAGATAGACATGTATATGACTTTTAAAAAGCCCATATTTGGAAAAAACCAGTATTTTTAGATAAGTCAAAGCATAGTTAAAAGCAGATGGATGTTAGACAAACAAAAGTGATGTTTCAGTTTTTTGAATACAGTCCTTCTGTCCCTTTCAGAACTAACAACTGTACAAGTTTGGTGGTCCTGATGGCATTCCCAGGCAGAGGGAAGATTGCTGCTGTGCAATGACCACCACAAATTTGGCCATTGGAGCTCCCAGAAGAGCAAAACCAGACAAAAACTGTTGGGTAGGAAGATATAGAGGGTCTGGGGATATAATACCTGTGATCCAAGCAGATGCAATTAGTATTCAATATCCTAATATTTTGCTGAGAATGCATTCTCCTACATTTCAGATCTCCAGATTTTCTGTTACCCAAACAAAAACAGAAGCTATTCTCCTACATTCCCAATCTAGGATGGCAGAAAAGATTGTGGGTCTTCTTAGAGTTTGTATGTTGAACCCATTATTTTTATTTCATTAGAATATTTGAAAAATCAAATCAAAACTGGAATTAAAATCCAAAACCCTGAAGAATGCAGTTGTTCAGAAAGCAGTGTGTATCAGTCATTCAAAAGTTTAATTTTGTGGACGCTTCCTTTTCTGTGTCTGGGAGAACTTGTCTTATTAGCAAACATTTCAAAAGACAATTGACAAAAGGCAATTGTGGACTATAAAGTTCTCAAGTTACAAATGCTGACAATGTACAAAACTTTTATAGTTTGGGGTTTGCATTGTGCCTGGATTCAAAGAAAGAGTTTCTATCTAAATTCTGTAATGTTTCTCCCATTTTTCCACCACCTCCTGACACAGAGTGTGATGTTTATTGATGTGATCCAGTGAGACAGATTTGTGCTTTCTCTTAATGTCAGGCTCTTTATTTAGCCACATACTCCACGTTCTTCTTCTGCCAAAAGCCATTCTGACTATATTTTAGTTGCTTTTAAAGAATGTTACATGAATCAGTACAAATTTTGACCTGACAAAGTCTTCTATTTTCAGACCCTGCTAAATTTTCCTCAGTCCAATTGAAAAAAAAAAGATACAGAAAGGGAGAATCAGCTGTTCTTTCCTATGCTTATTGTCAAAGGATTCAAGAAAATAAAGCAAAAACACAATATCATTGCCCTGAGCTACTAAAGCTTTGATAATGAGAGAGCTGCTGATATATGGTAAATACTAGCTGGATAAATTCAAAAAGAATGCCAGAGCAACAAAATATCTGTGGGTGAAAATAGTGAAATAAATAGTGAAAATAAACTACCTAAAATCCCCACATCTCTCTGCATAAAACATTTATCATCATGTGAGGGATGAATCACTGAAATATGTTAGAGCACTTGTTATTTGGAGGGCATCTTTGTTGACAAGCAAATTGCATACAGTCTGAGCTTTTGTGGCTAAAGTCAACGTGCACTCTTCATTCTCAGAGGAAAAATTAAGTAGGACAGAGAATTTCTTATGTGCCTGGAATAGAAACAAAAGAATGTATAAGCTAAAAGGATTACTTGACACGTACAAAAATGTACATTTATTACTTTATTGCAGCATATCTTGAGGTCGCTAGCTCTAAGAATGATGCTACTTCTAGCTTATGCAAATACACTTTCTGTTGACTTATTTTCTTTTCATCTGGTGCTTTGGGGCTTAAACTGGCAAGTGATCCATGATCCTACCATCTCTGTATCCATATTCTGTAGGTAGACAAACCCTAGAAAGGAACTTTGTTGTAGCATGGTTTATCCTAGATTTAATTCAAGAGAATGTGAGAAAAGGAAAGGAGCCTTGGTTATATTTAAAGAATTACACTGCTCTTAGTTTGTGTGGGTGAGTCCTAAAAGACCAGAGAGTTGTAGAGCGGGAGTTCAACTTGCTAAATAGTGCCCTATACAGTGAAACCTCAGCTTAGACCCCATAGGCACAAAAATAATAAAAACCAAAATGAAATAAGGTCTTTGTGTTTGTCCTGGGACACCTCACTTGCCTTCCATTATGTGTGGTGAAGACAATGACTGTGTGCAGTATTCCCTCAGGTCTGCAAAGGGACAGATCCATGGCCACATTGGAAAGAAAATCAGCACAGAAGAACAAAAAGCAGCACATCAGTGAGTAGTGTGGATGTGTGGGGTAAATAGAAGAGTGTTGACCTCTGAAGCACATTTCAGATTAGAGCTTGGGTGGTGCCTCCTGAATTCTCTGCATTGAAAAAGCTGGAGGTCTCATGTCTTCATGTAAGCAGTATGAATATATCTCAGATTTCTGGGGCTCATTTACTCTTAGGGACAGCCCTAGCCAGACAGAGGTAGTAGGTTATGCTTATTAATTAAAGGGGTATTTGTAATATAAAAATCATACATCATCCTGAAAATTTTTAAAATACTGTTATAGAAGTAATATGCATTATTGGCAGACACTGGAAGAGATTAGGAATTCTTTCTCTCTTTCTTTCATACGTTTACTTGGCAAGGACTCTTTGTACCAAGGCTGATCGTATATTTTCTGCTGCAACTATGTTTTCACAGGTTTTTTTTCTGCTGTTAAAAAAGCAAAGTTTGATTTAAATTTTGTAACAAATCTCAGAAAGAACAGTGGGTGTTCTTAGAAAATTTGCATCTTATGTTAAGCTCCTCTGGAAAACAAGGAAAAAAGAAAAAATTTCAACTTGCTCTTTATGGCATAGAGACAATTCTGTGGGCACCTTTTGTATAGTCAGTCATTCTGTCACTATCATCCTCCAGTGACTTTGTCTTTTGCACAGTAATAGAGGAAAAGGAAATACGGTTTAAAGATAGGAAAATGTGAATGCAAAACTGTTACACTGGCAGGACGTCTCAAGGTAAGTGCATTGGCAGCAACTGCATTTAACTTCCTTTAAACTGACTAGATTTCAAGTTGAAAGTTTCCCATTAGTGCTTGAAATTAATGTGTCATTCAGTTTTCAAATGACAAAATACCATACAGCTAAGAAAAAAAAAGATGCCAGAGGGAAGCAGTATAAAAAGAAAGAAGAATAAAAGCCACCACTCCACGACGACTCAGAGACAGTGAATCAGGCTGCCAGCTGTCAGGCTGGGTAACCTCTGGTCCCCAGGATTCAAGAAGAGAGATGGGCCTTCAGTTTGACATTTGTGCCAAGTGAGAATGAAGCCAAGTCCACACCAACCCACACTATTGTGCATTCTTGTTGGAAATATATCTCTTGTTAGGGTGTTCTTGGAGGTCACTGCATCTGAATTAATGTTCAGGGAAATAAGTCCTTCACTGAAGAGCAGAACTTGTGTGAAAACAGGTTCTCTAATCAATATTGTGTTCTGGTAAGAACTATCCTGTGACAACCCTTACACTTTGGATATGAAAAAGTGAAGCATACATGTCTGTCTTCTCTCTCTTGTTTGTTGAGAGTATAACTTAGAGAAATTACATACAGCTATGATTTAAGGCAGTGAAAATTATTTGATAATTTTCTATACAAGTTGAAAACTACATTCTTATCTTCAATTTATTTTTTTATCCTAGCAGCAAACATATTAAAAATAAGAAAAATAATCTTCAAGAGAGTATTTAAAAACTAAAAAAGGGAGAGAAAACACACACACAAAACTCCCTTCTCAAATAATATTAATATTGAACAACTGGCTCAAGTTATTAATGGCAATAAATGCCAATAAAGAAATTACAATACAGACTGACATATACCAGAATATTCTTTTTCTGATCTAGAGACAAAAATATGTTACAAACTCTCATTCTTGAGCAAAAGTAGATCCCTAGTACTGGGATTCAGATTTTCCACTCATTTTTTGGTATAAACTAGAAGTATTCCCTTAAATTAGTGATTTTTTTCCATTTAAAACCAGAGAGATAAATAAATATAAAAAAAAAACACATAAAGATATGTTATGCAGAAAATGAAGTCCTGTCCTCTCTCATAGTACACAGGATGTGACCCACAGGAGTTTGCAAAACTGGTAGTAGCAGCAACATTTTTGAAAAAACAGTAATAGTCTTGTTTCTCCCTGTCCAATTTTTGTTGTTGGTAAATATTTTAATTCAACTAGGATGATTTTTCTGTTAAATCTCTCTTCTAAAATGTTTGCATTTTGATACATCATATAAACAGTGTTAGCAGTCCAATAGAAGTCTTGGTGATTATGAGGTCTTAGTTGATAAAGAATTGTCAAATATTAACTCATAAAGAGCTCTCCCCCATTTTTGCCCAAAGCTTATTCATGCTCACAAGGAGAAAATTAAATAGCAAAAAATATAGCAACTCATAATACTACTTGAGTTGTTCTCATCATATTCTCACCTGTTAAATCACAAAACATTCCTTGTCTCCAGGATATAGAGGTCAGGAAACAAGTTGAAATGTCAGGTGTCACTCAAAGTAGCAGCAAGACAGAAATGAGCCCCTGGAAAAAACATTGCTGCCATGACTTTCATTTATGACCAGAATTCATATTCATACACCCCAAATCTGGACTGGTGTCTCATCCAGAGCAATAAAAAGCCATTTGCAGCAAAACAATGAGAAACTGCCAACCTCCCTTTACAGGTTCTGGTAGGTGTGAAAACTGGTCCTACAGCAGGGCCGCGGAAAAGCATACTGGAATTGATGATAGAAGAAAAGATGAATTTATGAGTAGAGTTGTGTTTTGATAGACAACTAGTAGGAATCTGGGAAAAAATATTGAATTTCACATTCTTCAATTAATTATCTTTTTACTCATTGCTGATCTCACATGGCAGGAACTATGCCTGCAGTCAATGCGGAATGCAGGCACAGCCCTGGATACTGCTGGTGGTACTGGTGGGAAACACAGGGCAGATGCTGCTTCTGCCAGCCTGGCGCAGGCAATAATACCCTGACACCAGGGTATTAGTTCCCTCCATCTGGGTGTTTGTCTAAAGCTGGGAAAACCACCCAGCTTGGTAAGGACCACCCAAGTCTTCCTGATGTTAGAATAAGGTTTGATTTGTATGGCACTGGCAGAAAGACAGATATGATTTATTGCCGTAATTTAGGCTGCAGTAATCAAGTGTATTGCTGCCCTGCAGATACCCCCAGGCATCATCAGTCACAGGATGTGAGTATTGTATTGACCACCTTCTTATCTCTTGATCCTCTTTTTCACTGTCCTTGCACCTCCCTGTTTCCTCCCAGATAAGTGAATTGCTTTCCCTACTCAATGGGTTTCTTACAGCCATATTTAATTTAGGTATTTCTGATACTTTTATCTAGGTAATCACAGCCTAGTATGATATTATTCATATGTTAACTTACCTGCTTCCAAGGGTTTGCCTTGAAATATTTTCTCAGTAAAAGGTCCCCAGAGATCCCCTACAATCTTATGTGAGGTCTGGCTGCTTTTTATGTAACTCTGCCTTAACTACATGGGAACTCCATTTATTCTTCACAGATTCATCTTTAACTTTTGTCAGATACTTTTGTTGTCATCTGTCACATTCAGCAGGTCCTCATGTCATGTCCAGTAATTTTCCATGTCCTGTTCAGTTCACTTAACCTCAGGTCTATTATTCTGCAGCCAACTCATTTGCCCCTAGTCCTAGCAGGCCCAAAGAAGATGCCCAAAATGCAGTATGGGCTGGGCAGGGCAGTATGGGCTGGGCAGTCCACACAGCCCTCTTGTCAGCCCAATATATTGGCCCATGTTTTCATTCCCATGCTCTGATCAAAGCAGATGCCAGTGTGGATATGCAGCTGCAATTCTCTGTGCCACCTTCTGCAATTTATTGAAAAAACACAGATCTCCTTTCCGTCAAGTAGGAATAAATATATTTGCTTTGCTAGCCAAGATGTTTTGAACTTTCATTTATCCATTCTTAAAATGTTGTTGCCACTCTTTAGATTAAGATGGTCAAGTATGTGTAAACGCATAAAAAAGAATCTAAATAATTCCTCTGTTTTATCTCAAGCATGGAGGTTTCTGTGCAGTAGAGCAAGAGCTAATCCCTGGAACTTGGTCTCATGTAATATCAGTTATTCTGTTTATTGTGCTTTATTTGCCTATTGCACTTGCTCTTAAAACTTCAAATGCAGCATGTTTTCAAGTACACAATAAGAAATTTTGAAAATACTTGAGCTGGTTGACCAGTACATAGTACCAGTATATGGTATCATTTTCAGTGTGTTTCCTTACTAATTCACAGAAGTCCTGGCTTTGCAAGTGGTTTTCCAATCACAGTGACCCAAACCAATGAAATCTCACTTGTGTTATTTCCAATTGACTGCAGTGGTTGCTCTGTGCTATTAGTTGTACAATTGAACTGATGGCCAACACAGAAAAAAATTCTACAATCTTCTCCTTCTGGCCACATAGCTTAACATATTTGCATTTTGTTCTATCTCTGATTTTAATCTTCTAATTTTAAACATTATCTTAGGGAATTTGTTGAGCTTCTGGTATTAATCAGGACAGAGGTTTAAAGTCTTCGTAATGATCCTCATATCTGTCAACAATGTGAGGGGTAGGGAAAAAAAGTAAAGTGCCTTTTAAAGTACTGTTTTTGCTAGGTGCAATATTTGTTTCAGATGAGATGTGTCATATATCTCGTGTGCAGCACGGCCTGTCTGATATGTCTTGTCACATTACTTCTTCTATCATGTGTCACATTATGTAAGGTCACGCTACTTTTGCTAACAATAAGACACGAAGGACTCAAGCAGCAGTGAACTGCCTGCCAGGGACTCCTTCTTTACACTCTTGCAAGGAAGAGCAAATCAAGAGCTGCAGCACCAGGCTACCAAGTCACCTGAAGGAAAGGAAGTAAATTACCAACTGCTCTAAGGACAACAGTCAATAGGTTTTTTGAAAGGTGATTTAGAGCCTACTTTGCATTCCTAACATATCCTAACCTCCCATTAGAGGACAATGAAATTCTACACAAACTAAAGGAGGCTATAATGTTATAATGCTTTTTTAAAATGAGTTTACAGATTTCAGCTTTTTGCTGCCTATTTTCCAGGTATCAAGCGCCTTATATAAGACTACTACACTTCAGAGAGATTATGAATTTCTTTCACCTCTTATTTAACTGCAGTTGCTGAGGACTAAACCTACTGAAATCAGTTGTACTTTACTGGTGAGAGGAGGATGAGGCATGTGTCCTTTTCTCCGGCTTGCATTCTAGCTGCCCAACTAATTTTCCAGAAGTACAAATAGTGGCAAATAGTACCAAAATTATTAAATGGTATGCAAAGCAGAAAGAAAAATCCCTGCATCAAGATCTGAAAAGAGAGAAGTTATTCTCAGCAACTGCCATGGAGATGTAAGAAAGATCTGTTCATATATTTAGCATCCACCCAACCATCATGCAGCATTAACAAGCACTGTTTGACTGCATATTTGAGCTATATTAATTTCCAGCAAGATGTGATGATCTTCCCTGTGTAATTATCTGAAATTTGAATACTACCTTTCCTTAGTAGGAAATTTATAGAATCACCTTTTTGATCTGTGAGTGAAAATATTAGAACTGATGGTTCCTGGAATTTTGCTGGTCTTGCATAGAATAAAAAATGATCATGGATTTATCTCAGCTGTTCAATCTGAGACTGCTTCCATGTTGCAGCTGGCTAACCACCAGTCCTTTTGTAGATACTTGCATTTGGGGACAAGTAACCAATATTTAAAAATCCAGCTGGCCTGAAAGCAATTCTGTAGAAAGGGAGATCCAGGTCCTGGTGCAGAACAAGCTGACCATAAGCCAGCAATGCATCCCCACCACAAAAAAAAAAAAAATGCCAGCAGCTTCCTGAGCTGCATTAGGAGTGTTGCCAGCAGGTTGAGGGAGGTGATCCAGATGATCCTTCACCTCTACTCATCACCAGAGTTCACATCTGGAGTTCTGTGACCAGTTTGCTCACCTCAATTTGAGAAAGAATCTGATGGGTCTATAAGAACGAGACAGCGCAGAACCACAAAAATGATCAAGTTTCAGTCATCTTTCAGATGGGCAGAGTCTGAGAAAGATGGGATTGTTCACCCTAGAGAAAAGAAAGGATCTTACCAATATGTCTAAATACTTGATGAGGCAGATATAAAGTAGACAGTCAGTTGCTTCTCAGTAGTACCTACTGATGCAACAAGAGATGATGGATGTCACAGACACATTTTTATGAAAAATCCTTTCTTTAGGAATTTTTTCTCCTGAGAAGGTGAGAGGCCTCAGGAACAAAATGTAAACAATAATTATCTGCTGCTGTGGAATGCAACAGGTACATCTTTGATCGGTCCATATGGTTGTTTCTAATTAATGGCCAATCACATCAGCTGGCTCGAACTCTCTGAGAGTCACAAGCTTTTGTTATTCCTTCCATCCTTCTCTTTTCCTTGCTTCTATTCTTTTAGCATAGTTTTAATATAATATATATCATAAAATAATAAACCATCTTTCTGATACATGGAGTCAGATTCTTGTTGCTTCGCTCGTCCTGGGACCCCTGCAAACCACCAGAGATGGACACAAATTAAAGAGCAGAAAATTCCACTTGAAAGAGAGCTAAAGGAAGCTCTCTTTTTGTTTAAAAGAGAGGGTGAGGGCGATCAAGCACTTGAACACTCTGTCCAGAGATGTTGTGGAGTCTCTGTCCTTTGAACCATCCTTGGAATTGAGAAAACCTGACTGGACACAGTGCTGGGCAACCTGCTCTTGTAGATCCTGCTTGAGTAGGACAGGATGTAGAAGATCTCAAGAGTCCTTTGTAATGTCAACCATTCTGTCATTCCATGGTGGTCAGTCATTTCACTTATGTTGCACTGTTTCCAGGTAACTCTTTAAAATCAAACAAGCAGTTTCCTACTGAGGTTCTTTCCTCAATGATTTTTAATAGGAAGGGAAAAAAAAGATTGAGGAAGCAACAGCAATAACCTATAACCTAATAAATAATGCTAAGCAAAAGACTTACATGCAGAAGAGCTTCCAGACCTCATCTTTCAGTGATTTAATATTCAGAAAAGTTGCAGCTACATTTTTTGTGATGTGACAGCCATATGAGAAGAGAGTGTTTGCCCTTGATAGATCACATCCCATTTAGCTGCACCGGCAAACTCAGGACTGTGAGTAGTTTCTGGGGCTGCAGAAACTAGCTGTTGAATCATAGAATTGTTTACATAGAAAAAATATATTTAAGATCATGAAGTCCAACCATGCAATGCCATGTTCACCACTAAATCACATCCCCAACTGACCCTCTCCAGGTTTGATGATCCTCTACCAGGGATGATTGCATCTCTTCTTTGTGCAGCCTGCTCCAATGCTTGACAAACCTTTCAGCAAAAAAATTGTTTTCTAATATCTAAGCTTCCCTGGGTAAAACTTGAGGTTGTTCCTGTCCTGTCATATTTTACTTGGGAGAAGAGACTGACCCCCACTGTGCTACAACCTCCTTTCAGGGAGTTGGACAGAGTGATAAGGTCTTCCCTAAGACTCTTCCAGGTTGAACACCCCCAGCTCCCTCAGCTGCTCCTTATCAAACTTGTGGTACAGATCCTTTACTAGTTCCATTGCCCTTCTACAGATAAGTGCTTATCCCAAAATATCCTTCCTGTTGTGGCAGGCCCAGAACTGGACACAGGATTCGAGGTGTGGTCTCACTAGGGCCCGGTCCAGGAGAGAACCACTGCCCTGGTCCTGCTGGCCACACAATTTTTGATACTCCAGCACAAAACTGAGAGACTGACGAATGAGATTTGATGTTTTATAGTTCACTCTGGTCAATTAAGGAAGAAAAAACTACCAGTATTGAAATACAGTTTTATAGTCCACACATCATTACAAAACTGTGAGTCATCAAAAGCATATTTTCTTGTTGCCCTAAAGAGAAGGGGAATGCAGCAAGTATAACTAAATGCAAATCTGCTGTACTGCCTTTCTCCAGAAAAAACTGACAGGGTTTGTGGGGTAGGAATATATAATTTAGAGAAGGGTATTGTCTATGATTCCATAGGGGCTTTTTAAGGAAAGCATATTGATAGATGTCTACATTTGAATTAATTTACAATGGACCTTTTATGGCACAGGTAGAGGGGAAGGAGCCCACAGGCTCTGATGTTCACCCATGTATGTGCTGGTTGCCAGGTGTTGACCCTCCCCTCCCCTGCTGTGGTTATTCCTTGCGTTGGAATGGACCTCTCTGTCTGAGCCGGAAAAAGGAAAAATTAGACCTGTAGGCTGTGTTAATACAGAAAAGTGAAGAACTGGAGGTGACACCTTTGTCCTGAGAGAAAAGGAGAGATTGAGAGCAATGCTGTACCTTGTTTGGCAGGACATTCATCTGCAATTATGAGAAGAAACCCTTATTTCTTCCCCAGGGTGGTCACAGATTTTTGATAAGTGCTATTTTGTGTACCAAATCCAGAAAAAATCTGGAAAATAGAGCCCAACACTCATTTTCTCTTAAATTATTAGCAATGAGCCCACACATTTAGTTTTCTATATATCATTCCTCCACTCATGTTCTCTGTATGTTGATTTCATTTATTGTCCTATTTAGAATAAAAGCCTTTTTGAAGGTAGACTGTCTTCCAGCAGTACATAATTCTGTCAGAATGGGCTCATGAGGCTGTGTGAAATGCAATAAAATACAATAAATAACAACAATGGCCCACAGAATTGCCATTTTATGGAGCTGCAAGATGTTAAACACATTGTTTTGAATACAAGAAGTTTCTTCCCACAGCTGCAAACCTTCAGGTTTGCCACTGCCTTATTCTAGTTTGAGATTTAAAGATTACTTAAAGCAAAAGAAAATATTTTTTGCCACATTTTCTTAAGCAGATAATCCAAATACATAACTTAAAAAATCAGTCTTCGAAAGTTAAAAAACATGGTTTTTAGCACTGAAGACACAATAAAGGAACATGCTGACTGTAACTGCCTTCATGCTAAAAAAATTAGAAAAATAATCTCAATTCAGTTTTGAAAAGAATATTTTGCATCATACACTAACTAGATTTTATTAAATATTGCTTTAATGATATTATTCTGGGAAAAATTAAAAAGTAGCTCAACACTTGCCACTGGATATTTTCTTAATAAACCTGTTTTGGAAAGCTTTAATCTTTTTTAAATGCTGTATTATAAATCAAAAATTTCCAATTAAACCATCCAAACTATATACATAGGATATAGTTTAGGATAACTAAAATAAGGAGCCGCCTTAGAGTTCTCAGGTCATATTTGTAGCTTAGAAAGTATTGGGGGAAATAGGATAAGGTTCCCTTTTTTTTCAGCAAAGGAGTTATTTGTATAAGCAGACACACACATCCTTGTATCTGTAGATATGTGTGTGTGTGTGTGCGTGTGTGTGTGTGTATATATATATATATATATATATATATATATAAACACCTTCTCCATGGGGATGACTACTGATGTCATCAAGACAGCTCAAAGCACATCATGTCCTTCTTGCCCTTGCAGATCCATTGGATATAAGAACCTCATCCTATGGCTCCACTGGAAGCAGAATTATACTCTTACTTTCTTACACTGAATACTCAAATTTGCTCTGGTTTTTGTATTGGCACTATGTTAATTTCTTCTTTTCACTGATTTTTCTTAGTTGATTTTGCTGTCAAGGAAATTCACCTTAAAAATCATGAGTGTTTCATGGATTCATCTAAGGCAAAAAATAATTTTCCATGTTTTATTTCAGTAAATCCAGCCCTTGTTAATTGTCACTTGAGAAGTAAATTTTTAAATATTTTTGAATTTATTTTGGATTTTTTAATCCAAATAATATTATTAACATGAAAAGAGAATATTTGTGATTGCTTAACATACAAATCCCCACATTTGTTTAGAAAAATAATCCAAATGCATCACTTCAAAAACTAGACTTCCAAAGTATAAAAAAGTTTTTTTCTAAAGAATCTCCCCAAGCTCTTGCTCAGGTCAGCAATAATATTCCACTCACTAAAGTAAAAAAAAAAAAAAATTAAACAGAATACATTATTTATTTTATTTTATATTTTATTTTTGTTCCTTTTAAGCATTCACTAAGCATCTTTGCATAGCATCTCATTGGTAATGAGTCCTCTTCTGGCTGCCTAATCCTGCTCAAATTGGATTTTGTTCATCTAAATCATATTGTTTTCACAGCCTAGCACACCTTTAAGTGGGAGGTAGAGGGGTATATTTATAAATTCAGTGGGGAGTGGGAAATTCCAGCCAGAGACTCTCACTAAACCATCAGAGAGTCCATACTTTACAGTCCTTGTATGCTGCCTCCACAGCAGATGCAAATTCTCATTGGAGGTATTTGGGAACGTTCAATCAGGAGGATTTCTGAGAGAACATGCCCTTCCTGAAAAATTGATCTTTTAAAAAAATTCATTTTGTGAACAAATATTTCATTTTTACACTGGGAAAAATCAAACTGACAGGTCTCCATGTTCCTCACCTGGAAGGTTTTTGCCAGCTTCAGTCTCAGCAGGCAGAAAGCAAATTTGGCAGGTGCTGGCTGGGCAGACTGTCAGAGCTCTCTGCCTCCTCTGGGCTGTGCCACTCCCCCTCACCTGCTGCTTAGAGGGGCGAGAGCACAGAAACCCTGGGGGCTGCTGCTTCCTCTGGAAGCTGCTGCCAATCCACCATCACTGCAAGCAGGGAGCCATACTGAGGAAAGCCAGGGTAGGAGGAGACGAGTTGTCATTCTCTTGCAGTTCAGGTGGGACAAAGACTTTTGTTATGTTTGTCTGGAAATGATTGTTATGCATATTTATCGCCTTCTTTTTTAGTATATATTTTTTTCTTTCTTTTTTGGTTCTCCCTTAATTCAGGGGACATGCTTTTGCACTACGTTATGTATAATAACACCTATTTTTGCATTATATATAATTACATATATTGCCCTATCTCTAGAAGTGTTCAAGGCCAGGTTAGATGGAGTTTGGAACAGTTCTGGAAGGTCTCCTTGCTCATGGAAAGAGGGTTGGAGCCAGATGACCTACAAGATCCCAACTCAATTATTCTATGATTCTATGGCATTGCATCAGATACATAGCATATTAATATATAATATGTAACATACACATAGCTATTTATATGTACATATCCCCATATATACCTCTATGTCAAAGTTCTGATATTTTTACAATCAGTGTTATACTTGTTATCTCTTCCAATTCTTGTGGTTTTCATGTTCCAAATCAGAAAGCTGTTCTTTAAATTTGTTACAAAATGAGGTATAAATGAAAGGTGGCAAAGTGTACTTTACATAATTAGAAAACAAAGGAGACCTCTGTATCTAGGAACACTAGCAGAACTAAATATGTCAGCTCTGGATAAAACGGATTGCCCCTCCAAACACCAGTGGCAGGGTGGTGTCTAATTGATACACTAATTCACACAGCTGCAAATAACCATAACAATTGCATGTCAACCCAGATATAGATTGAAAGACTTGCTGGTCTTCCACCTATAGAGCAGCTTCTTCAATGCCCTCAGTCAAAGCTGCCCAATTTTCCACTTCTATCCTGAGATGATCAATATTTCCTAAGTGAGCCACCTTTTGAAGTACTTCAGGACACATTTAGCTCCCCCTTTGATCTTTCTGTGTCTCTTTTTAGATATAATGGATTTTACTGTACTGAGGCTTTATCCCACCAACTCCACTTTTATTATCCTTTAGCTGACTTTCCAGAAGATAAAAGCAACAAAAGGACAACTTTTCTCTGCAACAAAAATTAATGCATCTCCATTTTGGGGAGCATCAGACACCCTGGAACCCTCATAAACAATGTTGCTTTTCACAACATTTCCTCTTGGATTTTTTTCTTGAAGAGCACACAAAAACATGAAAATGAGAGGTGAAATATTTACCAATGTAACTTTCAAAGCTTGTGAATTTGTTCTGAGGAAAGGGGTGTTTCCAGTTGTATAAATCCAAGAAAAAAATCAAATGGGGAGATGTGATTCCAACAAACCATTTTCCCTGCTTCTCCTTTTGTGAGGTTCTTCTGCCCTGCTATTTCTTCACGTCCCGCTCTGTGTTCCTCTCTTACCATAAGTCTTCAGCTCTCAGCTGTACTGCTCACAGAACCCTTGATGGGATGCTCATGTTTATCAATCTTTGTATTTTCCTTGGCTTATTGTTATGATGCTGATGCTGTGCAAAACCAGTTCAGTTTGCCTAAGCAGACAGCTAAGGAAATGTTTTTGTTTGCTTTTCCTTCTTTTTGGAACATAGACTAAATAAAAATCTTCATAAGAATATGCCTACAAGAAAATATTGAACAGCAGAGACCTGGTAAAGTAGAGAAGTTGCTTGAAATTTGAGAAGAAGAAACTTTTTTCCACAACATATTTTGTGAAGACACTTTTTCCAGACAAGCAAGCTGGAGAAAGTAGAATGTTTGCTTTGTTTTTCAGCATAAATCTGAATATCTTTGTTATTAGCAGGAAAAGTCTCAAGACTGGAAAAGAATTTGGCTTTCTCAGACAGCATGAATTTTAATCCACAGTAAATGTGGAAGTCAACAAAAACGTTGAAACAGAAATAATTTTCTGCGCAGCATCCCTACTCTTCTACCTAATTCAGAATCTGACAATTTTTGTGTGTTTGTAAATGAAGCCATCCCTTTGACTAGATTGGGTGTCAAGTTTAGAGAGATAAACAAAGAACAAGAAACAAAAGAAACCAGCTCAGACCCGGGATGCCCATTTAATATCCTGTTGTTCAATGAGTTAATGGAATTCGGAAAGACAGAAGGGTTGGGGAAAGGAATCCTGAAAGGATGGATGAAATAACAGTAAAATAACCCAGTGCTAACAGGACACAGGGAAAAGCAAATTCTACCTCCTTTCTCGTACTCACTCCTGGATTTGCAAGGGAAAAATCTCCTGGAAGGATTCCAGCTCTCAATTCTGAGCAAAGGCCCTCGAAAATAACATCACAGAAAGGCTGCTGAGACCACACCCTGACACAGGACAGGCCCTAAAAGCTCCTGTCTGGCCACACAGGGTCACCCCAATGGTCTGAAGCTTCAGCTGGTTCATTGAGCAGCATGTTATCATTTAAGGAGAATGCATGAAGACATAATCTTAAACTGAATTGCCTGAATGTCATCAGCATGTGGTTTTATTCTGTGTGCATGCGTGTGTTTGCCACCTTTTACAAACCAGTAGAGGCTTGTCTGCAGTATTTTTAAATGTAGAATTAGTTGTTGAACTTCACCTATAGCTAAGTTACACCTGGTGTCTCCAACTGAATGTGAAGCTAAAATCACGATATTGGTGATTTAGAACTGCAGTCCTGTGAATGCCATCCTCTGCAGAGAAGTAAAGCAGGTATTGCAATTGTGTCACTGGCTCAAAAGGGATTCACCTGAAAAAACAGGAAAAATAAATAGTTGGCAGGAAGCCAGATCAGAGGAGCAGACTCAATTCAAAATGAAGACACCAAAACCAGATGTCTAAAGGAATGTGCATGCAGGTGTGCTATGTGTCTAAACTGCCACATAATCAATAGCGACATAGCGAACAGAGTCCTTGTTTTTTAGGAAAGATTCCTCTGACAGGTGACTAGGGGTGCAATTTAGTTTGGTACAAACAGAAAAAAATCCCATTTGAGAAAGACTAGTACATGCAAAACTTCTGTCCAAGGCTGTGGATAAAAAACACAGAACATATATTAAATCCATGATTTTAGGAGTGGTGACTTATGGCCAAGCAGGAAAACACACCTCAGCCATGAATGAATTAATCTCTTAATGTATTTGAATCATACACTATGCATCTAGAGATTTGAATCATTATCCAATATCCTCAGGCTGTATGGACTAAGACTGGTATTCAAAATCCTAAGGATGGGGAATTAATTTACTTTAGGCACCATGGAGTATCTTATTTGGCCTCCATCTACTTCCCAGAAGGCATTGATATATCTCTCAGCCCAGGGATGGTGTTATATGGCACCAAGTGCCTCCTGGCTCTCTGACAGGGTTTTTTCATGAGGCTCCACTGAGCGGCCATCCATCCAGAGGTGAGCTACACACGTGTGTCTACACTTCTGTTCAGATCTCTCAATTTTAAATTATACCATTAAAACAAATATGAGCTTAATTTCTTGGTACTAACATTCTTCAGTTGTGGAATTTTAGATGAAAACCCCCGACTCTGAGGTTGAGAGATCACTATCAGTGACAATTTTCAATACTCCATGGAGTGAATAAATTGTAAATCTTCCCAGCAACATCATAATGCAATCAGCCTCTGTCCTTATAATGGATAAATCATCCTGGTAACAGTCTGCACCACCATCATCAAATGCTCTTTTTTTATGTGCCAGAAAAGGCCTCTTTGACCTTTCTTTGGGTTAAGATTCTCATATTTCATATTTGCCCAACACATCTAAAGGAAGGCATTGAAAATGACACTGCATGATGCTGCTGGCAGGAGAAAGGGGACTCCATCATCCCACATTTGGCTCTCCACTTGCAATACTTTCCCCACTTCAGAGGGTCTCCAGGATCAAACTAGCAATATGTGCATCTTCTCCTTGTGAGAAGGTAGAGGATCTGTAAGAACTCATTTTCCAGTCTCTACCTCTTTAGCAAGCCTAACTGGATTACCTCAGTCTCTTTTGCTCCAGTCACTCCTCCTCCTACTTTGACAAAATAACTATGGAAAGACTTCTCTACATCTATCTCAGTGATTCAGCAGCTCCTGCTTATTGCCTTTTCCACCCCTCTGTAACAAAGGTGCATTCAGTCATCTGCCATACTTTGTTTCAGATGCAAAAGGCTCATTTTGGATCTTCCTCTCTGACTCCTTAGACTCCAAAGGAACAGACCTTGGAGATATTTGTCTTATAATCTGTAGGGCTGTGTCTGCTGCAAAAAGCAGTTCTGTCCATGTTCTGCTTCACTAGTAAAAATGATGTGACAGGGAAGCAGAGTTGTGGGAAAGAAATCTTCACTCTGCGTTCGGAGTGATCTTGCTTTCACTGTGACATCTTCTGAAGTACAGGAACAGCTACTACAGGAAATAGGGATTGAAGTTACAGAAGGTAACTCTGCCAAAGTATTAGCTTCTTGTTTAATGGCTGCCAAAAGCAGGCAGAATTAACAAATACTTGGAAAGGAGTACAAAACAAAAGACAAAACATTATAATGCCACTATTTAAGTCCCCTAAGGTGTCTTTAATATAGTTTGTTTTTCCCTTGTGTCCAAAAGAATACAGCAGTACTGGAAAAGATACAGAGAGGGACAGTAAGGAGGACCAATAATAGTGAAAGTCTAAACATAATAACACCTTTATTTTCAAGAAGTCACTGAGGAAAGGATGTGGTATATCTCTATAAAATACCAGTCATGCAGAGTGGATCAAATGAATAGAAAATGTCTCATCTATGCTAAGACCATCAAATAAAATTAACAAGTAACAGATTAAAAGCAAGACATAGAGGTACTTTGTCCAATGTGTGGCCGCTACAAGATACTGTGGATGCCTAAAGTCTTCCTGGATTAAAAAAAAAGATGAGATAAATTAATGACATAAAACTGACAGGATTCTATTAAACACAAAAGCATCACCTTCCATTCAGGCAGTCCCAGAGGCACAAGTCACTGCTGGCAAAGGAGCATACCAGGGATCTGGCACCATATGCTGCCCTGCTCTTACACGCCTCCTGTGCCCCTGCTGCTGGTCAGTGTTGCAGAGAGAGCGAGGAGGATTTTTGCCTGACCCTTTAACAGTGCTCTTATGTTCACACAATTAATGCCAGCCTCCGGGGAAGGGATTTAGGCCAGCTACTCTAGATGCTATTGCAATGCTAAAATGTATATTCAAGTCCTGCCAGCTAGACCAGAGCACCTCAATTAGTCACTAACTCATCCTATAATTCAGTGGGGATGTTTGGACCACATCAGGTCCCAACACCTTTGCAAACTTTTTTTAAAAAATTTAATTTAAGTTAATGTGCTTATTCGTAAAAGAATATTTATTTGAAAAAGAGAATACAGGGAAAAAATATGTCCCCCCCCACCCTTCTGAAATTATCTCTTTTTTGTGTGGGGAAAAGAAGTCATAATTTTATATATTATTAGTATTATTATTGTATCAAGCAGCAACATGGAGCAAAAATCACTACTGACACTTTAATCTGATATTGATGATACATAAAATGTCAGGTAATTTCATCCCGAATAATATGATGCAAAGCTGTTACTGCAAGAGTCAGTTTCCAGTAATGAAGGATAAAAATATACTGGAACTCACTATCAGCAATATTAGGGCTGTAATACACTTCTCAGGATGGCCAACTGATAGACTTGGAACTGACTCCCATGTTAAATTAAAATGCTCTTCTTTTGTTGTTGTTCATCATTAAATGTGTTGAATACTGTGTTCTTACCTGGGGGATTGTGAGTTGCTTGTAATATTTATAAAGGGAAGAGCTACTCATCTCAGGACCATTTCTGTAGCATGTATTATTTATTTCCCGATCTATCCCCTCCCATGCTCACTGTCTTTAAAAACTATGATTAATAAAACATTCCATGCTGAACAGTGTGGGTTATATTCCCAAATATACATATTCAGGCCATTTCTCTGCAAATGTCACAGGAGATTTTTCATCACCAGAAAATGCACCTATTGTCTACTTGATCCATTCATTTTACATTTATTTTTAGATTAATTATTCTATTTCCTACATGAATGATTTTATCTGGGCACCCCAAAGGGATTTTGCAACCAATGTGCACATTTTTTTGTTCTTTAGCACATATGAAAAGCAACTGAAGAAGAGAATTAAAGGAAGTGACATAAAAACAATAGTTCTTCACTTTGTTATCTTGTTTCCTTAAAAATATATTTTATTATTACTCTATCAGAAACCACCCCCTCCCAAAAAAGAAACAAAAATGAAAAACAAAAAAAAGAGAAATAGACACATAGACATGTCACACCATGTGCCTGAGAGCATTGTCCAAACACTTTTTGAACTCTGTCAGGCTTGGTGCTGTGACCACTTCCCTGGGGAGCTCTTCCAGTGCCCAAACACCCTCTGGAGGAAGAACCTTTTTCTACTTTCCAAACTAAACCTCCCCTGAGACAACTTCAGGCCCTTCCCTTGGGTCCTGTCACTGTCCCCACAGAGATCATGATTTAGCTTATTAGGAATGAAATATGCATTTTCTTCATCTCACTTTAATCAAGATTTAGGTAGATAAGGCTATGTTATTGCTACAAATGGAGACCTACATGAAAAGTCTTTATTGCTGCAATGCTCCTCTGATATCTCTTCATTGATGGGAGTGTGACAGGAAGTCTCAGCTTCTGAAAAAGGCAATGCATTAATCTTGGCTTGAGAAAACAAAAGCCCCAACATTTTTTATTATAAGAGAAGGAAGACTATGTAACTTGATTTCTTTTTTATTTTCGCTTTATATCTTATTTTTCTTCACATCAGGCCACCTTGTCCTAATACAGCAACTTCTTGCTCATTTTCAGGGAATATGCTTGTATTTTATGGTTAATTGGGCAATAATAGTCCCTGATTGTGTTTATTTTTAGTTTGTATCACAGGAATAGCTAATAGCTCTGCTAGAAGGGCAGCACTGCATCAACAATGTTTAGTCCCTCATTGTCAGAGTTCAGCCTCTAAGGCTACAGCAAGAAGCAGGTAAAATAGAAAGACAGTGAAATAACTGTAAAAGAAAAAAAAATTATATTCCTACTAACACCAATGAAACCATGATATATATTAACTTATATGTAAGTATGCATGATATCTAAGGTGCAATATAGCATCCCTGATAAGCTCAACAGGGCTAGTGCACACTTTTGAATGTAAAATTGTTCTCAGAGAATTTAATTAAGTTGATCTTCAATCTTGAATTTTAATTCAAATCTTCAATCTTGAGTCAATCCTTAATTCCAGTAGAATACCAAGTATCATAAGTGGGAACAGATTGAGAGAGAACTGGGTCTCCAGTCTTAAGTGTGAATCTCTCTATAAACAGGTCTGTTACTACAGACCCAGCTTTGACTTCCAACATCACTTGCTTACAACTACTGCACAGCTCTTTCTCCAACTGATAAAGAAAAAATGTGCCAAGAACTGCAACTCCTGCAAGACAGATTTCAATGAACAGGAAACTCTGTCCTCCAGAAAATAAAAGCCTTGAGCTACATACCCCAAATCACTACTTAAGAGCATCTTGCTTCTTGTCTCTGTTCAGCTTTAAGTCTCTGGGGTCTTAAAAATTAATCACAAATTCTTATATCATTGGAGGAAGGACATAATTGACAGGTAGAGAGATGCCATGTTACAGTTTCAATCTGAATGACTTTGTATGCAAGTTGTGAGGAGGAATAAATATTGACTCTTAATTTTCACCTGATCTTGGTGGGAGTTACATGTGTATAAAGACAACAGGACTTGACTGAGCACTGCAGGACTAGACATAAGAGAAGAAAAATCTTATTGTCCTGATAAGTATTTATCTGGCACAGAAAAGGGATGGTCTGTTAGAGCAGAAACAAGAAAGGAACTGGACAACAGTGTCTAGAACTCTTTGCAGAACAGAAAGCTTATTTGTCTGGCTCATCCCATGGGCTAAATTGGAGAGCTATTACCAATTCTGTTGCAGGCAAGAGTGTACAAACATAAAAATGACTCACAAAGTCAAAGGAAAACAAGTAACTCCTTAAAAAGCACTAGCTCAATCTCTTTTCTCCTCAGTAGCAGTAGTGGAGAATATTTCTAGGGGAAGAAATTAGCTGATCTTAATAAACCAGTGTGTGGGAGTAGGTTAATCTTCCAAAGTGTGAATGTGTTCCCCTGCTAGAGATTACTGTGCTGAGTAGTTAGGTATTTAATCTGTTCCCAAGTGCCATACCACGTACAGTTTAGGTACCTTCTGTACTCTAACATGAACTTCTTATAGAAGTATAAATATGGTAGAATAAGGGGGGATGACTCTGTAACATTAAACATTCTCTTACTCTCTCGCATGATCCTTCAGGATCACTCTTTTGGTCTTAGTTTGAAAGTCCAAGAAGAGTTTTCAATATTAAAAAAAAAACCAAAAAAAACCCAAAAAACCCCACAACAACAAAAACAAAAGAAGGAAAAAAATCCCAAATAAACAAATTAAAAAAACACCCCAAAAAACCTCTAGTAAACTTTTCTATGATTCTCAAATAGGTTTTTCTTTGTTTTGTTTTGCTCTTTATAGACAATATTCTGATTATTTGAAAAGTGCAGATTAGATTCTGGATGCTTTACCTGATTCATAAAAAGGATCTAATTTAAAGACCTTACTTGTGTCAGACATTTCACCAGAAAACATAAGTCATTTTTGACTTATTGACTGAGTGACTGGTAAATTCTCCTGTCACAGAATTTCAAGTGAAAAGTACTGAAGAAAATAGCACTTTGCCTTTCCACATTTTGAACTCCAATACTTGTCTAACTGATCATTTGTTATTCAGACTTTTATAGAAGCACCTCTGTTTCAGCCATAATATTTTGCCTGATTGTTTGTGACATTCATTTCTAGAATTCAGAATAGAGTGATACACCTAATATTCTGGGTTTGTACTCTATTATAAAATTCAGGCTGTCTGCTTATGACAGACACTCATTAAGGAGGGGTTTATGATTTAGCATTGCAATTACAGTCTGTGGGGGAGCTTCCCAGGAGACAAACCTCGTGGTTAGGCAGGAATGTGAGTACAGCAGTGTCTGTAGCTGAAATGCCCCAAAGTTTCAGAGTGCCATTTGTTCCATAACAGCAAAGCTAAGCAGGAAAATGACCATTATCCTGTTGAATTGCAAAAGTACTTCTGGAAAAAACAATCAGCTTGGAAAAAAAGATACAAAAATATAAATTATAGGGAACAACAGAGGGTACGAGACAGACAGAATGAAAAAAACTGTCAAAATCTGTTTGGGTCCTGCCAGAAGTGTTTGCATGGCATCACCAGCCTGCCCAAATCAGGCTGAGCATCCTTCTCTGGGTGCTCTGAGGAACTCACCCCTGGATGAGAACAGCTGGGGGAGGCTCAGGGACCCTTTGGGTGCACCTGTGACCTTGTGGGGATTTCTTCCCTCCATCTGCATCAGGAGTTGCATTGAGCAGCATGGACACATGCACATCTGGAGCATCTGCAGCTCCCACAGAAGGGGGCTGCAAGCAAGGGCTGTGAATCCTGGAGAGGGTTTGTGTGCCCAAAACCCACACAATTTGTGAGGGATGTGAGTGTGTGCATGTAAATATTAGCCTGTGTGTATTTGAGTATAATTTATATAAAATGCTTTGAGATTAAAAGAGTGTTTAGGAATTTGTAGCTGGATATTTAACAGCTTTGAAAGTGTCTAGTATTGCAGTTTATCTATTGTGTTGTCAATATTTCTTGAATGTAGAGTTCACTGAAGGTTTGTTGGTTTTGTGCTATTAATAAATAAATAAACTGCTTTGATCTCTGTTTGGTTGAAACCACTTGAACTGGAAAAGTTTCCCTTTTGACACCAACCTGGTTTACTTTTTAAATTGCAACTTGAAAATATAGGAATATTGTATAGAAATAAAATAATCTTTAAACCACATTAGATAAAGACATTGTTTAAATGCTAAAATGGATACAAGCACAATTTGGAGTCTTTAGAGTTATTAAAAAACAGAATACAAGGTTGAAGATACCTCAATGAACTGAAAGCAAAATCCACATCAGAGTTATTAAGCCAGAACTAACAATGTCAGGTGCTATTTGAACCAAAAAGTCATTTTAAGCTTTCTCCTCCTGGGAACTGATCCCCATCACTTTCTATCAGACTGCTGTTATGATAAGACTATGCAAGTAATAGCTGAGGAATAACAGGCTCTAAACATTTACATGCTTTATCAAGGGTCCTGATCACAGTGACATGCTCCTTAACCAAACAATAAAAGAGAGGAAGAAAAAGGCCTTCTTATTTTCTGATCTCTTTTGCATATTGTCATTCTTGCTTTAGCTCATTTGTCCATAAAAATTTCTCTGTGATAGAGAATGTCAGATGATGATAATGAATAAGCACAAACCACTGACTAAATGACAAATTGTGTGCACTCAGCAAACCAAGCTGCTTTTAATTTTTTTTGGCCAATTATTTCAATGTACTGCAAGAAAGGACATCAGCTATATGGCCATACAGCCATGATTGTTCCCATTAAATATGTAGATGGATTATTATCATATGTCGTAAACCTCACATCATCTTCAGCACAAGTACAAACTTGGAACTGGAAAGGACTTCATAGATTATTGAGTTAAGTTTCTGCTTTTATGAGCAATTATGTTACACATCCAATTTCATAAACTAATCAAAGTTTAGAATTAATTAAGTTTTTTGCCCTTCTTGTATTAGACATTTTTCCAGACTCTTGTTCTCAGAAACCTTCATTTAATTTTCAACATAATATATTTTTTAAGGTCCAGTTTAATTCCATTTATATTTACACCAAGTAGACTTTTGGCTCTTGGATGTTTATTATCACTGATGTATTTACAGAAAGCAAGAATAATCCCTATTTAGCCTTCATTTTGCAAGGTTAACAAGCCAAGCTGTTTCAGTCTCCTTTGATAATAGAAGTTCTTAATTTTGTAGTCATTCCTCTGTACTGTACTCTGAACTTAATCTAGGTTGAGTTTTGGAGGATACAGAAATTATCTCACTTGGGATGTTCAAGGAACTTCTTTGCCTTTGTCAGTTGGCTCCATGGTATTGGTCTGTGCTCAGTCAGTTCTACAAGGTCTGTCCCTCTGTCATTACCACCTGAAGAAATCCCAGTGTAGAGGAAAATTGTTGTTATATTTCAAAAGTGCATGACTTTGTATTTTGTACTTCTGAATTTCATCTCACCCTTATTTTTTCTGGTACTCAGGGCCATCTCTCATCTCTTCCTTTCAACACCGTAGAAAAATATTCTTCTGTATTAATGATGACTCCAAAAATCACAACATCAGTAAATTTTGTCAGTATCTCCCCCACTTCTTTACTGGGGGAACTAATGACATCCTTAAATGCCACTGATGACTCCTTTTTACTCAATATTTTCCCTGTTTTCTGTGATTTAAACATATACCCTCCATTTTACTATTCCTCACTTTCTAGTCTAACTTCTTTTTCTTTTCAAGACCATGTCAAATACTTTGCAGAAATCCCTATGTATTAGAGCCACCATCTTTTCATTAAACTGCAAAATCTCTTTCAACAGACTGTGGCATGATCTATTTTTGCTAACCTAGATTTGTGCATGATTTTACATTACACTTACCATCCTGTGTTTTTTTAAAGAAAGAATTCTAAATCCTTTGATACAGTTGATATTAGATTAACAAGTTTGCAGTGGGTTAGATCACTTTCCCCTCCTCTGTTCTTAAGTATAGGTGTTAATTTCCTGTTCTTAAATAAGGTGTCACAATTATCCTGCTAGAGTTACTCTAAATGCTTGCTCCCAGACCTATAATTTCATGTTCTAGCTCTTTCAGAAATGGGGCTAGAAATTATCCAGTCCCCCCACACTTGAACACATTCAGCCTTGTTTGCTTCTCTCTTAATTCTACTTATTTCTACATTTTCTCACACTTTTTTTTTTTTCTGAGGAACAAGACCTTTGCTATTTCTTTCAATAGTTTTCAAAGTCTATCTGAACTTGCCTTTGGGAACTTTTTTTCTACCATCTAGGTGTCATGTCTCTTGGAACACTAATTTTATCACATCCTTTTTTTCTGAAAATTTATAATTTCTCAGGTTCTTGACACAATTAATTCTTTAAGCTATAGACTCATGCATTTCCTACTTTATTGTGGGGTGGTTTTGTCACTGAATTTCTAAAATTCCAAGTCTCTATTGTGTTTTAGTTCCTAAGCCTTTTAGTCCAATTAATTCTATTAGTTTCCTTTCTTCTTTTTTTTCTTTTTCTTTTTTTTTTTTCTTAGTATCAGGAACTTTAGATATAGACCTACTTTTGAATATGCTTACATTGAGGAAAAATTAAAGAAATTTTCTTAGATTAATCACTTGTATCATCTATCAGAATTGTATGCAGTGCTTTTCTTCCATATCATAGTCAGTTAAAATAAATATTAAGGACTATTAGGAGAAAGATAATCTGCGAATTTTCACACCGAGTAATAATCAGCAACATTTGATTTCTAGTTCATTTCTGCAAACACAAGTGTCATAAAATAACACACTTGTGCATATTTAATATAATGGTTTTACTGAAATACCACTTAGTGGCGAAACATGCGAACTCAGGGAAAAGACTTTAGACACCATATCTGTGACAAGTCTGGCCAGCTCAGATTGTGGGAAAATGGCCTTCTGTCCATCTGCATCTGTGAATAAAATAATTTCTATTTTACCAGTGCTGTTAGAGTGCTTTCTTTCAATCTGCATCTGACCTCAAGAAAGTAACATAAGAAAAAACTCTTGCCATCTTTCTCTGAGGTAATTTCTCCCAAGCATATGCTCTATATTGGGTACATGTCCTATGAGAGAAGCTGAGGGAAATGGGATTGTTTAGTCTGGACAAAAGGAGGCTCAGAAGAGACCCTCTACCACTCCCTGAAAGGAGACTTTACCCAGCTGGAGGTCAGGCTTTTTCACCAGGTAACAAGTGATAGAACTAGAGGACACAGCTTCAAGTTGCATCAGGGGAGGTTTAGGTTTGATATTAGGAAAAATTTATTGGCTGAAAGGTTGGAACAGACATTGGAACAGGCATTGGAACAGACTGCCCGGGGAAGTAGTGGAACCACCTTCTCTGGAAGCATTCACACTACATGCAGATTTTGTATTTAGAGATTGGGTTCAGTGGTGAAAATGGTGGTTGGATTTGATGCCCTCTAGAGGTGTTTTCCAACCTTAAAAAATCCATGATTCTTTTACTTTTCAGATGTATTTGGCATTCCTACTTCAACCTTCTGAATCTGGTTACACAAACACACTTTGATTACTCCTCACCTCAATGGCTGCAGCTTAAAGGTCATTGGTGTGACTATTCCACCCTTAAAATACAAGGGTAATTGAGTTTGATCTAAATCCATCTCTCAAGTAGATACACATGATTTATCATGCAAATGTGGATCCTCAGAAGAAATTTAAACATGAAGGACTGGGACTTGGAAATTATAAGCATGATGTAGCAATGTCCTGAACTCCTTGATCAGGAGGCTTATAAAGATGAATTTATTATAATCATTGCCTTCGTTAACCTTAATGTTTTTGTTTTCCTGTGAAATTAATGATAGATACATTATAGCATCCAACAAAACAGCTCAAAATAGCAAGGGTCTCCCTGATGAGAAAATAATTGCATGAGCACTCCTGTAAAAATCCAAAATAATTCCATTGCAGAAAAATACTTCTATGTTTACACTTCAGTGCAATCAAGAAGCAATACAGTCATGCCATCACTCCTACTGAATGCCTCAGCAAAACAGAAAAAAACCTTACATCATTATATTTCATTACAACCTTCTATCTCCTTGCCTCCAAAAGAAGCTGGTTAAACATTACTTTTGTCCAATTTCTGCATGTATTTACCAGTATAGAAAGAACTATGAAAAGGAAAAATGTGGGGAATATATTAGGTCCAGAGTCAGAAAACAGATAAAATAACTACCTAAGAATCAGTAAGAAAATATTCATGAAAGATTTTACTCAGTTATCCACAAAGAAGTTTCTACATTTTTCTGAAACATGAAAGAATAGGGATTAGCAGAGAGTTTGTTTTTCTGACTCAATGTGACAGATCCTGAGTTTCTGCTTTTAAATAAATGTCAGGCTAATGTTTATTAAATAGGCCAAAGCAGGGACATTACTTTTTTTTTATGCCTTTTAGCTTTTTCCAATGTCAAAATAAGAAATGTTTCTTTTACCATGTCCCTTCATGTCTGCTTCATACAATTATTTACTTGAACAAGTCTGTTCAGTAGAACATAAACTGTAAACACTAACTTACATTTCAAAACAGTCATGGAAATGACTGAACTGATAAGTGAAAGTACTTTCTCTAGAAATTGGCTGACAAAAGCTACATTTCATTTCAAGCTACAGAAACAAATCCTGTGACCTCTGTGTGCAATCTCAGTAACGAGGATTTTGTATGGCCACAATGAACTGCTTAAAAATCAACCACTCCACAATCCTTTGGAGAAATTACTATAGAGTGCAGCTTTAAAACACACATTCTGCTTTTGCCTAAGCACAGATGTGTCTGCTTAGACCTAAGATTCATTGGTCAGGATTTAGACATATAAATTCATATGGCTTATGCTCATAAATTCCCTGGCTCCCTTCCCTCTTTCACAAGTAATCTTTCTCTCCTGTATTTCTGTCAATGTTTTAACACTTTTATGCAATGTATTTGATTCTTTCAAGTTCCCTCTGGATAGGATCCCTTCTCTTTAGCATGTTGGCCACACCACACAGCTGGGTCCATCAGTAGACTTGCTGAGGGTGCAGTCTCTCCCATCACCCATGCTGCTGAAAATGCTGTTAAACAATGTGGGCCCCTGTACTGGCCCTTGAGGAATGACATTCAATGCATTCAAATGTATTATATAAATTACCATATCAAAAAAATCCAAAATTAGACTCTAACAGATAAAATGTATGTTGGATGGATTTAGAAAATGCATTGAAATGTATCTGAATCTTCTATTTCATAATGTCTGATCACACTGTGAAGTCAGGAGGTCTTTTTAAGCTCATTGGACCCTTCAGCTGGGTCCTTGCTGCAGTCTCAAAAGTTTTTTTCCTGCAGGTTTTCAAAACAAAAGAACATTCAAGTCTGCAGTAATCTCATCCCTGTGGAAGTCAGCAGAGCTGAAACATAGCCTTCAGGTGAAACACTTAGCCAAATATTCTTCCAAATACTCTTTTCTTTATGGATAAAATTAGCTGTATACCTCAGGGTTATGTGCATGTTTAAGTCCACCCTGAAATATTTATGTAATTGCATTCCAGGGACTGGTCTACATTGATTTAATCCTTAGATTTTTCTTCAATATTCTTCTTTCTTGGAACACTCACATAGACTGTTCATATTTCTTCTGAATTAGGAGATAGTCTTACAATGTATCACCTGGTGGGGAAATCCCAGGGTGAGTAAAGACTGGCACTGTAGCCATGGAATGAGGTTATTGTTGTGGTTCCTAGAAGTTATAAAAAACCAAGGTGAAGGGGCAATATTGACCTTCCCCAACATATTTTCAACTGTATCTTCCTGATTTTCTGCTGCTTTACTCTGTGTGCATATATATACAAATACATTTATGCATACGTGTGCAGGACAGTGTATTAGTGGTGATGACATATGAAGCAAAGGTTGGGTTTAATCCTGAAAATTTTGAAGACAAGTGTCGCTACGCAGGTATCCTATATAGGTATAGAACTAATTGTTATTGATAATTAAAATTAATTCTACAGCCTTGCATCTACCTGGATATCTTCAGGAGGCAAAATGCAATACTTGGAAGCCTCTCTCAAATATAACTTTGAAAGTTAAGGTATGTAGTTGACACAAAAAATGGAAAAGAGTTTTGAAATGAGAAGATGCCCAAAAAAGTTAGAAGTAATGAGTTTTACAGAACAGGGTACAAGACCTACCCATTGAAGGCATAAGAGCCATGCAGTGATTCTCTAATGGATGGTCCTTACAATATCTTCTGATAATCTCAGAAAAAAAAAATTGGGACAAAATTCTAATGAAATCAATCACGTTTACAATTGATAAAGCAGGTGTTTGAAGTAATGCCATTAGCTGGGGAACTCGAGAGAGTTTGTGGCATCTCCTTCCCTGGAGACATTCAATCTGGACACAATCCTGAGCAATGTGCTCTTGAGCAGACCATGCTTGAGGAGGGAATAGAAGACCTCCAGGGGTCCCTTCCAGCCTCATCCATTCCCTGACGTTGTGGTTCTGTGCAGTCACCCATTTCAAAGAAAATAATTATATAGAATTTAAATAAGATTAGATGCTTATCAACCCAGAGAAATTTATGCTACACAAAAGAAAGCAGCTTATATAAGATAGCACATTAGAAATTTTAAGTGAGAAGTCAGCTACTTCATATTTGGATTTAAGATATAACTTTCTCCAAGGACATAATTCTGCCAAAGTGTTCTTTTGTGAATTCTATATGTGTTTGTTTGTTTGTTTGTTTGTGATTTTGTTTTGTTGGTTTGTGTGTGTGGGTTTTTATTTTGTTTTTGTTTGGTTGGTTTTGTTTTTGTTTTCTTTTTCATTTGGGTTTTTTTCTCAAATGCATGCTCCTGGTGTCTGGTACACCGACTAGCTAAAATATTTTCCCATGTGGAAATGATATTATCCATGCCGTAGGAATTGAGAATTAAGTTTCTTCTCCCTGGTGGGATGTTTTCCTTCTCTAACTGTTTCCAGCAGGAAGAGTTTAAGCACGTCTAAATTTTTGGGGAGATTATCCATTGATTAGTTTGGTCAAGACTGGGTCCTGGATCATAGTGTCTGAACCTGCCTAGGATCTCAAATTTTAATTTACTGCATTAGACCTATAGTTTCTCTTTTTCCATATGCCTAGTGATAGGAGTTTACATAGAAAAAGAATGTGTTTTTAACAGAAAAGCAAATATTTTCCAGAAGCCAGCTGAATGCTGAAAACATAACAAAAAACACCTCATCTGGAGCTCATTTTGTATGATCTGTTGTCCACAGAGAACAGGCATACATCATTTGGCTTTATTTTACCCTAGAATTTAATGCCCTTTGTGCAAAATGTAGGAGTTAATTGGTAGCTAACTCACTTTGATAGTGTGTTTGCTATGCTTGGGGGACATATTTTCCCCAATTGCCACATTTTAAATAGATTTTACCTTGCAGGGCTTGCTTTTAGCTTATCATTACAACTTGGAAAAATTCACTACCTTTTCTCCATGCAGATAAGTGCTCCCAACATACTTAGTAATGAGATATCATGTGTATATATGGAAAGGAAAAAAGAGTAGAGAAAAAAACTCTCCACTGTGAAGGATGTAGCAATTAACTGTTCACAAGTTGGACACAGACACATAAATTTTCAAGATGTATGAGGTGGTTCCTTAAGAAAAAGTTGGAGTAACTCTGTATAGTCAAAGCATTCATTTGTGTCAGAAATGTCAAATTACTGTATGACAATTCCTGTTCTTACAGTTTGCTATGCATCATTGGTAAGAAGCTGTTGAACATTCAGTATTTGGAGTTTTATCAGGAAAGAAGATGGCTTAGTTCTCTCATTTGATCCATCAAAACACTTTGATACACACCAAACTGTGCCTGGGTTTTATTGACATAAAAACCTATCTGGGATTCAGCAGCAGTGGTTAATGGTCATTTATTTGATTTGGACTTTAGAGAGAAACTCCAGATATAAAATTCAGTGAGAATAGTGGAATATTCCTCCAGGAGATAATGTTATTTAGCCCCTAGTTTCAGATGAGAGTATACTGCTAATTAATAATCTACAGAAACTTCAGAACTTAACTTCATAACATAACTAAACGATTGCAGATAACAATTACATGGAAGTTTTGGGGTTTTTTTTCAGAATGTTTGTTTGTTTGGTCTTTACAGCAACTGGACAAATCCTGAGCTCTTTAAAATGTCACTTCTTGGGGTGTGGTGGTTATGTTTTGTTTTGTTTTAAATTTTCAGTAGTAAATTGGAGAATGCAGCTCCTTATGAAATGCATACTCCTCCATGAGAATTTTGTCCCTGAGACAAAATGGACTTAGCTGAAGTCATATTTCTGTTTCTCAACTACAATGAAGATAACCGAAATGCTAATATAAGGCCAACTTTTTGCAGCACAATGTTCTTCATTTTTCATTAAAATCAGGATCAATCTTTAGAAATACACACAAAGCCCACCTTGACTTATGCAATGCATCAAGACATATTAGAGGTGTTGCCCTGGAGAGTTCTGCACGTGTCAGTGGAAAGCAGGAGTTTAACAAGCCAAATATCTGAAACTGGGTGAATAGGTAAGAGACAAGGCTATAATTCACTGTGTCTTCACAGCATGTGCTTTCCCCTATCTGTATAAAGAGGAAACCCTCTAGGGGTATTCAAACTATGAAAAAAAAAGAATTTTCAGTCCAAAAAGATGATAATAATGTGAAAGTGTTGGCTTGAAATGACAAAAGCCCTAAGCTTTTAAAACTTTACAATGTTTAAAGTTTAAAGAATTTGCATGAAACTGCCATTAGTTTACCATAACCATTATTGCTCCTAACAGCAGTTCAATCATATGTCTTAAATCTGGGATTTTGACAGCTCAGGGAAATTATCATTCTAAATTCGTAATGTGAGCAACTTGCTAAGTAATCCTGAGGAGTAGTCACTTCTCATTTTTTTTGGAGGAGAATTCTCCACTGATGTCCATGTAGTTTCCCATCAGATGACAAGCAGGCCTCCCACATGATTTTTCCCCACCCTCCATGAGCCCCAAGTGTGTTTATGAGGCAGTGCATTGCTTGATGTGAGAAATTACCTAACAATGTTACATAAATCTGACTTAGCAGGCTGGTCTGACTGCCTAGGTTTATATTCCCACAGGGCTCCTGCAGAAGTCCAGCAGATGTGTCTCCTGGCAGAAAATCAGCCAAGATAATGAGAAAAGACTTCAACTTCCATATGCTGGTATCAGCTCGGATTTAATGTTCTTATCCAAGTACTTCCCTTCATCAAAACTTCTGTGGAACTCTGGCAGGTTTTCTCAGTGTCTTCAAGAGGTGCTCTCAGCAAGGCTGGCATTGTGTAGTAACTCTGCTGCCTTTGCTTTTTTACACCTATCTTTTTGGCCATGATGAGCTTAAATAGAAAATATATTCTATACTTCCTCTCACCTCTCAATTCTGAGTGTGACCAATATCAATACAGCTGAATGCATATTTCTTGCTGAAAAATGCAACCCTGCTGGCTTTACCAGAAGATCTGCATTTGTCTTAAACATGAATTAGTTCTACATCTTTATCCTAAATACCTCATTTGATGCTTATTAGATTAATCAGGCTCTAGAATTTATCCAGCTCCCAAGAAGAGTTTGAGTTTTGTGAGAAATACTAGCAGGACATCTAAGTGTTCTTATTTTATATTCATATGGGAAGGGGCTTAAATCTTCAAAGGCAGGTGGGTGGCAAGATTCAGGGGATATCAGTAGTATGCTGGGATGAGGGGAAGTTTTATTCAAGCCTGAGTCTAGTTTTCTTTTTTTCAATTTTGTCAATGACTCCTAGTATTCTAAAAACCTCTGGGATTTCAAACCCCAAATTCTCTCAAAATAGAGAAGGAATTTGGAGGAAAAATGAATTTATTCATGTTGTGTCCTTTTTTAAAAAATTCTTTTCTTCATTATGAACAATTTCAGAAGTTTATAATTCCTTATTGGAATAAGAATATAAGAACTCTGGGGCTGGTTCAGACTAACAGTGTGGTGGAAATCTTGATCCTAACCACCTGAATGCATAAAAACCCATGAAAAGCATTCACGGAAAAATATCTTCCTGAGACAGGTGCTAACACTATCAGAAACTGTTGCAACTGCATTGCAGAAAGTTTATACTCCTACCCTTTTAATATGGCCAGCTGCTTTATTCTAACCCCGCTGCCTTCCTGGTCTACAAGAGCCCCACTACTTCTGCCTGGCATGGATTAGATACAGGCTTGGTTTTCTCTGAAGGAAAGAGACTTTCCTTTAGCAAGGTCAGCAGTGTACTTACAGCCTGAGCATTGACACAATTGAACTCAGCCCCTTGTGGCAGTTTTCCCCAGGGAACTCATGGTGTCTCCAAATATATTTTAGGTATGAGGAAACAGACCTAACAAGGGGAGATATGCCCAAACTCACACAGTAAACCACAGACAGATATTGGATTGTATATCTATTTTCTAAGCCCAAGCCAGGATACTGACCAGAGCTCAGGATATTGTCCGGAGTCAGGCTATGCAGGACAAGGTGCTGCTTGGACATCAGGCTTTCATTTCTTTACTTTCATTTCATACTGTGCAAATGTTCAGTGTGCCTTTTTGACAGGAGCTAAGTTCAAGGGAAATTGTGCTCTGCAGAATTGCTCCTTCCTGACGACAAGCTACGACAGCTAAGCAAGGATCTCAAAGGTGAAGGAGGGGCTTGAAGGCATCTCAGCTCCAATGTCCTGTGTCTCACTGTTAGCTCCTTGTCCCTCCTTTCCCACTCATATTTTTACAGTGATTCTCCTTCTCTACTCTTCTCTCATAATGCCCCACCTGGAGTGCTGCATTCAGATCTGGGTCCCCTTACCTAAGAAGGCCAAGGAACTGTTGGAGCAAGTCCAGAAGATTCCATGAAGTTGGTGAGGGAACTGGAGCACTGTGGAGGTCCAATGGCCTGGCCTGGCCAGCAAGCCAGCCATAGCCAAGACCAACGCAAGGCCATGGAAAACAAACCCCTAAGTGCAGGGACACTGTTTGAATTAGGGAGAGTTAATGTTTGTTAGAAGAGGATCATGGGAGTTACTATGTTAATGTAGCCTACATTGCCCATTGTGATTAGTTAGAATGTTTCTTGAATGTTTCTAGAATGTTCCCTGTTAGCATATATAAATTGGGATTGCCCCTTGTTAGCAGTCTTAGTGTATGGCTGTATTTTGGAGTGTTCCTGTTACTGCAGCAAGAATAAAGGAGCCTCGGATTTTCCACCTAAGACCCATCACCCAACTTTTCTTCCCCACCAAGCCCTAGCAATTGCTGCCTGTCCTCACGGGCGTGGATGGAGCAATGTGGTAGAGCACTTCCCCTCTGAAGACAGGCTGAGAGACTTGAGGATGTTCAGCCCAGAGAAGAGAAGGTTGTGTTGAGGCGTCATAGCAGCCTTCCAATATTTGAAGGAGGCTACAGAGGAGATAGAGTAGGACTCATTGTCAGGAACTGTAGTGATAGGACAAGGAGTATGGGTTAGACTGAAAGAAGGGAAAATTAGGGTGGGTATATGGAAGAAGTTCTTTACTGTGAAGGTGGTGAGGCCCTGGAACAGGTTGCTTAGAGAATCCCATTCCTGGCTGTGTTCAAGGTCAAGCTGGACAGAGCTTGGAGCAACCTGGTCTGTGGGAGGTTTCTCTGCCCATGACAGGGGAGGTTGGTACTGGACAATCTTTAAGGTCTCTTCCAATCCAAACCATTCTATGATGCTCTGATTCTAAGTGGTTATTTTTGGATAAATATTTAAAGTGTTGTTTTTATACCTTTTCATGAAAGAAGCAATTTTAAATGCAGTATCGGGGACATACTCAGACTGCAGTTTTTCTCGGAAATATTTTTCTTTTTGATAGAGTCAGTTTTTTTCTACCACTCAATGAGATGGAATTTAAGAAAATAACTTAATAGTTCCCCCTACTCCTGTCAAAAATTTCAGATAAACCTTTATAGTAGGAAAAATTGAACTCCTAGTTATTTTTTGTCCAATGGAGACCTATTGTAAAGAAAGAAATAAAGAAAGAAAATCACATTGTTTATATGGAGTGATTTGATGGCTATGTCTTGGCTTCTTTAAAATTTATTGTGTATATTGATGCCTTGACACATCTGAGGTCTGGACTATTTGGGAAGGTCTGTGGCTATTGTTTTCCCAGCAGTGACTAAGGGTTACAAAGACAACCAGATGTTTTGTCTACATTAAGACTAAGCATGTAAATTTCCAGACCTGAATTTTATAGACACTGGACTAAGCTAGAGTTTAACCCTCTATCTCGGACTCCCTCACTTCAAAGGCAGTTTCATACATCTTTTTTTTCTTTCTTCCTTTCTTCCTTTTTTTCTTTCTTTCTTCCTTTCTTCCTTTTCTTTTTTCCTTTCTTCCTTTCTCCTTCTCCTGTGTCAGCTTGTCTATCAAATCCTAGATGGTGCAAATGGGCAGTGCACTTGTGTTTATCTACTTCCTATAAAAGACAGAGGGGAAATAAATCCAGATTCTCCCTCCTCAATTCACTTACAGACTTTTTCTCTCCCTCTCTCTGAGAAAGAGCCCAACTCTTTGAAATTTAAATATGCACAGTCAATTTTAATATCATGTTCTTTCTCTGCAAATGAAATTATATTATTCACATGTTCTATGAATCTTTAGACAATTTTTTCTCATGTGCTTTCTTTGTCATCCTTCATTCTAACAATGTCAAAGCCCATGAACAACCAGTCTTCTTTATTTTAATAGCAATCATAATCACAATGCTGTATTACTTGAGGAACTAGAAACATAATTCTATTTTTCTTACGCCTCTTCCAAACTGCTCCTAACTATTGGATGATGAACAGCCACAAACATTAGACTGAAGTATATTGAAGTTCTGAATCTTTTTGTATGAAAAATGAATATTAAGAGATTGACTGACAAAAATACTAAACCCTACAACCTTATCAAGCATTACCATAAAGGACCAAAATAGCACAAAAGAAAATTATTCTTTATTCACAGATCTTTAGGAATTTTGCTTTGAAACTGAAATTGCCGGAATAGGAGAACAGAGCAGATGTTGTATATGCTAAGTCCTAAGAGGTGCCTGATGTGATGTATTCCAATATCAATCACTGAAACAGCTAAATACACTAATGATTTAAACAAGTGATTTTATGGTTTTATAAATGCATAGCTCTTGGTCATGAAAGCAGCCTCAACCCTTTTATCTTAAGGGTTGAACTAATCTTACTATGTGATTTAATTACTTTCAAAGGTTTTGTACCATTACATTTACATCTGCTGCATTTAGCTCTGAAGTAAATAGCAAGAACCAGACACTAACAGCTTCAGCTTGTAAAGACAAGGTTCACAAATTTCTGTCTAAAGGTTTTTTTTCCTATTTGATACAAAAATAAATGCTCCATATAATTAAAGAAAAACCTTCTTCACAAGACATCAAAAAACCAGAACAATTAAACAATTGAAGAAGTTTTGCTTTCCTTCAAGTCCTGATGATTGCTAGCCCTTTATACCTTCATCTCCGAAATTCAACTCATTTCAGAAGATACGTTACTTTTTCTGAGATTCTTAAACTCTCTTTGTTGAATTTTGTAGCCTTTGCATTGTCAGTACTATAAACCTATTATTTTCTCAAACTCTCCAGCTGAGTTATGGCATTCATGTATCACTTTGAAATTTACAACTTATTTAATAGCATATTTATTTTTTATGATTTTTCTTCTCCTAACTTTTAAAAATATCTTAGGGAATATATTTAAGCTTTATCCAAAATAAAAACAAACTAAAAATCTACCTAGCTAAATTATTGCTTTCATTTTGACCATAGAGACCAATGAAACAAAAATTATTTTAGTTCAGTGCAAATTACCATAACAGAATAATATCAGCAATGTAAAGACAGCTTTATGATCTGCCTATTTCACACACTTCTGGTTACCAATGTAGAAATGCAACAATCTGTGATATTCTTTTTTTGCTACATAACAGGAAAGCAGACTTGGATCAGAGTGTGTGGATGTAATAGCTCATATTAAAGGAGAACAATAGAGGGTAGAAGGAGAAAGGAAAGAAAAGAAAGCTGTTGCTATATATTAGGAACAGGTTTTAAAATTATGACTGAGCTTTTGAGGATGGAGTAGAATTCAATGTCACTATGACATTTTATACTAAATATGAATTTGGGTCTTCCAGATGGTGGATGGGAAATCTCATATTTATAGCAACTTTCAAGATTTTAGACCATTTCAGACACAAGTTTGGCAATAACTCCTTGCAGATGGAGGCTGGTTAACCTAAAATGCAAGACATTTATTGCAAGGTCGTGTCTAAATGAATTAAGAATCTCATCAATGTGGTTTAGGTGTAACAAGGGCTTCAGAATGAATCTCCAAAACATTCTGAAAGATTGACCCAGCTCTGAGGACACTGAGTAGTTTAACAAATTTTCCTGTGTCTTCTTGATGAAACTGTCAACAGATGAGGTACATCAGAAATGTTCAACTTCAGACAATCTCTTATAATCTAAAAGCTGATGATCTCTTCAACATTAAGCTTTTCGCCCATATGTCTTCCTTTCACATCAGGGATGGCTGTATCCTGGCCAGATAGTGACATTCTTAGCCAATTTAGTCCTGAGGCAAAGAATTTCAGACCACTAGGAATTTATCAAATCCTACTCCTCATAGGCTGCACTTTCTGAAGGTCAGTCTCAAGGCACAAGAGCAGGACAAATTAAATAAGCATGTGCTGACTAATTCCTCTAACAGCTGCTCTGAGGCTAAGGACAGCCTGTTGATTTACAACTTTTTCAGTCTAGCATTTCACAGTAGCAGTAAGTGCACTCTGAGAAGATGGTTTTCAGCAGAGATTTTCTTGTTGTAGATGAAAATGTTTATTAGGAACATGAAATTTAACATTGGCTCAGGAATTGAGCATTACCTCAACATTAATAATATTTGGCAGAAGTTAGGAAGAGGTCATTTGCCAGAGTCTTGAGTGCTCTTGTTGTCATATTACTAAACAATGAAAACAGATAAGCAGATACGTGCACTGTCATATAATCACTCTGAAATACAATTATCTCTATAGGAGACCAAACCTTTGTAAACCAAAGCAACAAAAAATCTGCTCTTAGGGAATATATTTAAGTTGAGGGACAGATGGGAAAATTTGTGAAGTCAGAGAGACCTGTATATGATAGGGTAGATTCAACATATCTTTACACCATGCTCTTCATACACAGGTTTGAAGAAGCTGAAGGTGGTCTGAAAGGCAGCAGTCACTCCTAAGGGTTTTCTATGGCAGCCAAAGATCACAAAGAACAACATTATTTCTGTACCCATGACCAAGTAGGTATAAAGATATTGCAGAAAATTAGCTCTGATTTCACTTAGTGAAGGACAAATAGTATCTTTATATCTCTCTCCTGTCTCCATAAACTGTAATTTCTCCAGATGAAGTCCATTCAATTGGGAAAAAGACAAGTGATGAAGGAGACAGTTATTTTGCAGTATTGTCTAACTAGCTAAATGCATAATTTCTTACTTCTGAACTCATAAAGCAACTCATCTGTAAAATTTCAGTCTATTTCCCTAAATGTAAGGGATTCAGTATTTTACAGTAAGAAATAATGACCATTTTCATTTATGAAGCGCCCCCTGCCAGCACACTGTAGGTGCCACATGGATTAACTCTAATCAGAACAATCAACAACAATTAAAACATCATTAAATATTCAATACACAAAAGCCCCCAAACCAAACAGAGAAACATTATCATAAAAGTCATCTAAGTCTACAAACATTAAAAGTTAGTGTAAATGTGCAATCTATGTTCATCTCTCCATTGCTTGCATTTCATAGTAAGTTACTAATAGAGCAAACAAAAAACTGAAATTACTCTGTCTTGGTCTGACCACAGTGCATGCCAAAGGCTATGAGCAAACTGAGTAAATATGGAAGGGATTATTCTGTCCATTCATAGAATCATTAAAGTTGGAGAAGACCTCCAAGATCATCAGATCCAACTTTCTATCCTTTATCTTCCACACTGGTACATCCCCTCTACTTGAGTCATGGCATACCAGGAACAGAAAGCCTGGGCTCACCAGGACTGCAAACAGAAATTCTGTGAAATCAAAGCAATCCATCAGTCTGGAACAGTTTTGGTTCATTTATGTTTTTACTGTGGCTTTCTAGGTTGGCCTTTTGGGGATAGAGGGGAAAAAAAAGGGTTATTTGTCAATATCTTCACTCCCTGAGGCAGTGGAGTGCCTACAAGCATCAAGTACAGAATGGGAAGCAATGAACACATTGATTTGGAGCCTGTTTTATGCTTTTAGCTTCACAGTGAAGTTTAATTCAACTGGCAGGTTGGATCAGCCGAGTATTTTTTTCATTGAGCTAATGAGGAATGTTAAAATTCTTCTTCAGCACTTAGCATGCTCCTTTTCTTAGGATTCCCTAGAGGTTTCATTTGGATGGTCTTTAGTCTTAGAGGAACTTGGAAATCATCAACACCCTTGAAATGCCACTCTTCTATTCACTGGACTTTAAATCAGATCATCAGGGTATGGATGTAACTGAAAAGCAATTTTCAGAGAAAAAACTTCTGTATTTCTGCCGTGAATCGTTCAGTTATGAACTGGATATCATGGAAAAAAATTGCCTTCATGAATCACAGTGGAAATTATGGAATTATAAGCATCAAAGAGCCTTTTTCAGCATTGAAGATACAATAGATCCTTGAATTCAAGATATATCAAGAAGTTTCATTTAAAAAATGCTGGTATCCAAGTCCTACTTTGTGTAGTAATGCTGCACCTTGTCTTTCATCTTTATGAGATGTCCCAGAGAATAATGGATTGTCATAAAACATTGTGGGTAATTGGCAATCTTTGCCAATAAAACTGAAACCTAAAGTAAATAATACACAAAAATTCATCCTTTTTTTGCTGCGGGACTTAGAATGAATGACATAAGAAGGGCTTCAAAGTTATGAGAGATAGCAGTGTTGGAATAAAACCCCAAAAAGCCCTCTAGAATGTGATGTTCATCTTGAGAACCAGGAGCATTTCAGTATTATTTCAGTACACAATTGGTTTCTGTGACTGCTTACATGCAGAACGCTCCATGGTCTTCCATGTACCTGGGATATGCCACCCAAAGAGGCATTAGATAAACAGGTAGAATGAGGCTTATTACACTATAAAATAGTTGATTTATCACTTGTTTGTTCCATGTCAATATAATTAAAGCTGAAAAGTGATGATAGCTCTTGAACATCTGTCTTTAGATTTCATATTCTTCACAGTCTGTTGGTTGGGTTATGTTTTGTATTATTTCAGTGTCCACAACTGTCTAGTGAAATGGGAGAGAGCTCATATGAAGTGGTGAGCTGAAGTCAGAAGCAGCACTTCATTTGTTTTTTACTTTAATAGACTATGACAGCTCCAGCTCTGAACAAATTGTTTTCAGTTGTTTGATGGGTCTCAGCTGCTCCCAACTGGAAGGTGACCAGATTTTCTTTTAGTTGAAAATTAAGAACTGTTGGAGGAGAGTTGTAGCTTTTTCACTTTTCCTAACATATCATCAAAGTCCTTCAAATTATTTAAGGTTCTAAAGTGCCAAATCTCTTGAGAAATTAGAGGTTATATTAAAATATTATGCGCACACAGGAAGGCCAGTGACCTAGGTGTCGCACCACATTTTCTCTTTAAAAATTTAAATAGCTTTGGTTTGTAGGATTTCTGATGATAAAGATCCCATTATCCTGTTTTTCAGGGAGTGGACACTGAAATATTCACCCATAGCTAAAAAATAATTTTTGATTGGAATTATTTTGTAGGAAAGTATCATGTCATCTCTTAATGAGCTGCACACACTTTGTGCAAATTTTTAGCATCAAAAATTATTTTATTCATATTTTGGGAGTTCAAAACAAGGAATATTTCTCAGATTCCATAGCAGAAAAGTAGGAATTCATAGAAAGCAATATACAAAACAGAGAACTAAGGTTTGAAAAGAAGTATGGACTTCTTCCAACATAATGACATCCTGTCTTGGAGGTCCATATTTAAAAAACACCTAAACTGTCCATGGGGGTTGAGACACTATGTGACATTGCTATTAGAGGACTATTCTATAAAAGTTAGAAATAATGGAAAGGTTAAAAGATCAGTGAAATCTTGAAAAGAGACTGAAATAGAACATAAAACTAAGGAATTTCAATTTTGTTAGACAAAATCAAGACTGTTTTTTAGGCTTATGGACAGAAAATTCTTCAGTAAGTTCTTTGGCTCTTTATTTATGTGGAAAAGTAAAATTTACCTGGAATGTGAACAAAAAAACCCCAAAAAACTAAAGTCTCTGTTGCCTTATAAAAGGTTTTATCTTTAATATACTGTATTATATGTTTCCCCCACCAGGAGTTTGCATCAGTGGCTCTTATTAAGTAATAGGAAACTCATTGAGCTTAGGAACAATGCTGTTTACTGGCAGCCCAAATAACCTCATTTCTATGGCTGCCAGCCAAATTTATTTATTGAAAGCTGTATTGCTGTAGAAGCCTAAAAATTCACCTCAAGGTAAAGTTATGTTAAAATATAATTAACCATTTTTTCCAGCACATAATTATTTTTCCTTGAAGGGGAAAAGTGTTCTGGTTTCTACAATAACTCTAGAGGAGCAACCTATTCAGTCTGTTTCTGAAGTACATGTGTTTTCAATCAAATTGCAGCACTTGCAACTCCTGCAGTAATCTTTTACCTCCTTACCATTTGAAACATTCAACAACAACAGGAAATAGTGAAGGATGGCAAGAAAAAAAATTAAATATTCAGCTGTATCCATGAGAATATAAGAAATCCTTGGCATATTTTTCTTCCATTCAGGCAAGGATTTAAAATCGCATTTTGAAAGGAGAAAAAGGACAGTAGTTCATCATCTACTGTAAATTACCTGCTTATTTGATTTTCTTAATTTTCTCCATAGCTGTGCTTTATGAAACATGTAATACAAAAACACTAAAGCTGGAACAGATATTTTGTTGGTCTATTTTCTTGACATTTTATTGTTTTTATATATATGGGAATTCAAGTTTCCCTCTTAGACCATTGAGAACATAATTCACTTCAACTTCATTAGAGTTTATAATACTGCTGTTTAACATCAGCAACTGAAATGTATATCTTATTTTCTCTAAAGAGAGTCCAAAACTACAGAATGAATCCAAGATAGTTTTATCCTATTTCCTTTTTAACATTTCCCTAAAACTATTCCTATCACAGGAAAATCTTTAGGCATAAAGAAAAGCAGAGTGTGGAAAGAAATAAAAAAAAAAATAACCACTCTGAAAATAAACAAAAATAAGTAGAAATTTGAAGGAAAATGTTTTTTATTTTGACATATAAATAAGGACAGGTATATTTTACAGTTACAGAAGTCACAGAAATATTTTTTAAATTATTCAGATAATGTGTGCATTTACATAGAAAATAAAAAAATATAAATTTAATAATAACTACCTATTGTCATTACAAATGTATAATCTAAGAAAATCTTAGATTTTCTTTTAGGAGAGACTATGAAGGATAAGAAGCTTAAGCTGAGACTGCTATATTAGGATAACTCCCAGTTTGTGCCAGATGACCCCTTGCAAACCAGTCAGGGCTGGTGAATGATCTGAGTCCTGACCAGGACTTTTTATGGTCTTCACCTGGAAAATGAAAGTATTTCACTGTCAACCTGCCAACATCCACGAAAAATCAGCAGATCATTTAGAGCACAACCTCTGCATCACAGTCCTTGTGGGACTCTGATAACTCAGAGAGGAAGCCGTGTGTTTGTCTCATGCTTACAGATACTCCAAGCTGTCCTAGTGGCTGCATTATTTCTGATTAAAGACAATATCCAGATTATCCAGAGAACAAAAAAAGACGAGGGGGTGAGACCCCTCTGTACTCCCCTGGATTTTTCAATTTTCATAGGATCCCCAGAAAAGAGTTAATTGCAGAAGTGTACAGTCTCCAATCTTCCCATTTGTTTCTAGACCTGAGAAAACAAAAGCAGGAAAAAAAAAGCAAAAAGCCTCTACAACAAAACTTTTGTCATTCTGGATATGGTGTGCAAATGAACATCAAAGTGTCCCACTTTGCTTCTAAGAGTCTCTAAAAAAGAAACCGACATGCCTTTTAAAATGTACCAAAGCATCTATAAAAAATGTAATTATATATTTGGGAAGAGAGGAAAGGGACTGATGTGTGGAATGGTAAACAGCACACACTTACAGCCAACTCTATAGATTTCAAATAACCGATCTTGTAGGAAATAATGAGCTATCTGCTAAGAAAGGGAAAAACAGAGGAACTGGTAATAAACAAACTCCAGCTCCCATGTGTGACCTAGTACAGTACAATATAGTTTAATTTTATTACTTGTCATTCATACTGAAAACAAATTTGCAATTTTCTGCAAATATAATGGGAATGTTCCCAGAATGCGTGAGTGCAGAAAAGAATGGGATATTTCTGTCAAATGAAACACTGCAGTGTTTGACTCCAAAAAGAAAGCAGAATGACTTGATATTTTTGCTCAGGAGAGATATTTGATTCAGACACTTACAAATTATAAATCCAGGAGAGAATGTTGTGATCATCTGGTCTGTTTTCTATATAAACCAGGCCCGGGGACTTCTCTCAATTACTTCCTGCTCAGGTCAGCCTATATGTAAAAGACTACTGTAAAACACCAGAGTTGTTGCTTGCTGTCGGTATTGATGGAGTAATCAGCTTAATTTGTAGCTAAGATACAGATCAAATATTAAGAAAATCCTTTTTACTGTAAAGACAGTTAAATACTGGAACTGGTAAGCCAGTGATCCTTTTTGAATCTGCCACTGGAGGTTTTTAAGAACACATAAGCATGGTGTGCATATAGAGGACGTTGTCTCATTGCCAGGGTTGGAAGAAGGGGATGAAAAGATTAAATTGTCTTTAGACTCTCTCCAGCTCTGCATTTCAATGGAAAAGAAACCTTTGTTTGTCAGTAGCTGTGGAACGTTTCATAGACTGAGTTCACCCAAGGAGGATTTAGAAAGAAGGCTTTAGGGCTTTTGAGGAGACCTTCCTCCCTCCTTGATTTTACAAACTGAAATGACATGATAGCTCCATATTGAAGCATTGCAGGATTTTGATCTATATTTGTCCATTGTTGTATACAATGTCTACAACTACAGGGGATTATAGGAATATAGTAGGAAATCCAAAGCAGCATAATAATTTCCTTTTTCTTTCCTAAGCAGGTACCAGTTAAATGCTCAGTGAGATAGTTTATGTTAACATAGCTGAAATGGTCAGGTAGACTGCATAGCCAAACAATCTTGAGAAAAGCACAGAAATCTCCATACTGTGGATGGAGGTTACTAGTGTCCTTCCTACCTTTTCATCACCATTACATTTAAATAAAAGACCACCATTGTTCATTGGCTTCACTTTCCATTTTTGCATATTTGTCATAACTTTGATATGCTATCTCATTTTTTTTAAACCCTTTATTGATTATTCATTTTGTTCTTAGTCCTTCTGGTATTATGCAGTTATGGATTGCTCTAGGTTGTTTTTTATTTTTTTGTGAAAAGAGCTCTCCTTTATATTCTAAAATTTTATCATTCAGTCTCCTTATACATCCCTGTGGTCTTCAAAAACAAGGTCAGAGTAAATAGATGCACTGAATTTATCTTTTCTATATCTCTTATGGCACTGTAAAATCAAAATGTATCCCTTATTCAACTCTTATTCAAATGAAAAAAGTGTCACTAAATTCCTTTTATTTTTCCCAGGTAAGGACTGCATCTAAACTAATTATTTTTGTTAATTACCATCTGTATTTTTTCCATTTAAGGCATGCAGTTCTGAGACAATGTATCCAGAACTACTCTAACATGTAAAGACAAAGTTTTATTCATAGAATGATTTTAACAGTCATTACTATATTTTAGCTATATGTCTTAAGTTTCTTAATAACAATATTAAAAAATTTATTTCATATTTAAATGGATCTGTTTGTGTAAGCTTTGTAATTGCTCAACTTTATCAATAGAGTTCTATCCAAGGGCTGAAAAAGCTGTAGCTGGAGTCTGTGAGGGCTTTTGTTCTGTCTTGCAGAGCACAAGAGAGTAAGTGAGCCCAAAAGATGTCCTCTTTGGACCACAAAAATAAGAATTGTATTAAATTAGTCTCAGCAGGAGTTCTTAGTTCTTGATGAGCAAGAGAACCCAGGATCAAAATTGCAATGAGTTGTATTTAAGCACTCTCCTATTTCCAGAATATGGAGCTCCAAACAAAGAGCCTATTTGCTCTGAGTGAGAGGAAACCTTCAGGAACCTCTCTCCACTTGTATTTAGAGTCATTAAACTTCTCCTGGCACCTAAACTAATCATTCTGTCTCTGAGAAGTAGCAGAGGCAAAGAACACACAAGGCTAGACCTTATAAATGGCTTATGTGGGTCTGTGTAAGCTGAGTTCAAATGCCTGTTCATCCTCAGTTTAAAGGCTTTAACTTTGGCTTTATCAACTTTTATGTAAACTACCTGTGGACTCAATACTTGTAATGAACCTGCCCCGCTCTGTGCTGAGTAATTGGACACTCTGAATTGAGAGAAATAAACAGCAAAAATTCAATTTCTCAGTATTTAAGGCATTGGTTAACAAAATGGGAAAGGTAAGTTCCCAACTTCTGTTTGGTGCATACCTCATTACTTTCATAACAGAAACCAGCCTGAGCAAGGAAGATTAAGACACAGCCTGCCACAGTAAATGGTCCAGTAATATTCCCAGGGGAGGGAATATCTGAGTCCAGTCCAGCTGAGAAGAAATTTCTGAACCTGAAGGATCGTTTCCCACAGATTCAATGCATGCCCTAATCACTGGGCAAACAGCATTGCCTCTTTATTACATTGTAAAGGAAATTAAGTACAAATTCCTACATTCCATAAACAAAACAGAGATAGGAATTACAGAGTTGTGATAATAGCACAACTTTAAGAAGAATAGGTACAAGTAGCAGAATATAGATAATACCTAAAAACAGAAAGCAACTTTTCTGACTCTGCCAAGTACTTTTAAAGTGTACTGAATGGTAAGAAAAACTCCAGTATATATATCTCTATACCTTGCTGTATTTACACGGAGGACTCACTTTAACAATTGACAACACCTAACTTAATTATTGTGTTAGAAAATATGCCAGCAAGGCCTGAAAATTCTATTTAATGCTGGGTTATGACTTGACCTTGGTCCTGGATTTCTTTATTTCTCTCTGCTTTCAGAAGTGTTTATCCATCTGCAGCCTGTGAACATCAACAAAATTCCCCAGATTCTCTACTTCTAGCTCTCTGCTGCAGCCTTTTCTTCTCTATAAAACCCATAAATAGAGACAAATTCAGAAAGGGACACAATTAATTGCCGACAGCTTTCTGAAAGGATTGCACTTAGCTTCTGATGGAGAACAGCTGTGGTGCACACTCTAATACATGCCACGGATGGGAAAGCATGGTTCCAGCTGGCTGAGGACAGCCACAAGGTCATTCATCAGTGAATACACTCTCCCTCAAGTGTCACGTGACAGACCCAAAATTGTCAAGAGTTTTAAGGGAATCTGCCTGTACCTTTTCCCTAAATAAACACTCCAAAACCCCAAGGTTTTCATATTCCAATGCTGCAATGCAATAATTTTTGAAAGAGTCAAATCTCAGATTTTTTGGGGAAAAATTAAAAAAAAAAAGTGTGTGGTCTGCACTGTTTGAAAGTGGGTTTTTTCCCTTCAGTCTCCTTTTCCAGTCCAAAAATATTTGCTGCATCTGTCGTTTGCAACAAATTTTGCAAAACATCTGGCACACAAACAAAATGTCTACCTTAGCTATGTGTCTGCATGGATGCAAACATGAATAGAAGCACAGCCAGCAGGCTGAGGGAAGGAGTTCTCTCATACTGATCTGTTCTTGTGAGATACCACCTGGAATTCTGCCTACACCTCCAGGGTCCTCAGTACAAGAAAGACATGGACCTCTTGGAGGCAGTCCAGGAGCAGGGCCGTGAATGGTATCAGAGGGCTGGAACACCTCTCCTGTGAAGAAAGGTTGAGAGAGCTGCGACTGTTCAGCCTGAAGATCAGGAGGCTCCTGGGACACCTTATTTCAGGCTTTCAGTATTTAAGCAGAATTTATAAGAAAAGTAAAGACCATTTGCTAGGGTCTGTAGTGGCAAGGCAAGTGATAAGGCTCTTAAACTTAAAAAGAGTAGATTTAAACTGAGTATAATAAAACACTTTTTACAATGAGAATGGTGAAGCAGTGGAACTTGTTTCCCAGAAGAGTTGTGTATGACACACTATTGAATTAGGCTTTGAGCAGCCTGGTATAGTGGAAGGTGTTCCTGCCCATAGCACAGGAGTTGCAACTAGATAATCCTTCAAGGTCCTTCTGAACCCAAACTCTTCTATGATGCAAAGTCACCACTTGGGCAATCTATTATTTTGTTCCAAACCAAATGGAGAATCTCTGATTTTGACATGAATGCAAGGACATGGGCACTCAGGCTCACTAGATGCAAATTTTGGTTCATCTAAAGTGAATTTTTTCCCAGGGTGAATGAGAACTGGCTTTTCTCTTTGCCTCACTTCTTTCTGTGGTATAGGAGTACAACTGATATGTAAAATATTATACATTAAATTTCTTAGTTAATTTTGTTAAAGGTAGCAAATAATTTCACTCTGCTGGATCTATTTCTGCAGTATCCGTGCACAGTTCTTCGTCTCTGTTGCTCATGCAAAAACAACCAATGAAGCCAACAAGTATCCTTCCTTTCTTTTGTTAGTGTCATACTTGTAACAAAATACTGCCTATACTGATCTTTGAGCTGGGTAATAATAATCAGGTGGTTTGCAACTTGAGTCACCATCATGACTCTTCTTTAGGTATATGATGCAGCATCATTTATTTTAAGCAACTGGAACCAAGGCTAGAGGGTTATATTGCTAGAATTTCTTACATCTTTTAACTCCTTTAACTTTCAGTTTACTCACTTATAAAGGAAATAAAGTATTAAATGTTTAACCAGTTTTGATTTGTTATTTTTATTATTATTTATTATATTCTGAATATTTTAACTGTATTGGAATACCATATATGGAAGGAACCTAAACTTACTACTGTCAAATGGTGACACTCAGTAGGGAGAATGAGGTTCAAGATTAATTCAAGATTAATAAAGTGTTTCACTATCTTCCTATGTTATGGTATTAAGACAAATAACAGCAAAACTTCTTATTAGAATTTAGGGGGAGAGAAAAGTCCAATCTTACCACCAGTGGGAACAAATTGCAATAGATTAAGTGGGCTTGTTTTAGAATGCTATCATTGCACCTTATATTGATTAATTCACAGAATGTAATTTATTTATTTATCTTTAATTATGGTACTATTCTATTGTGATGACCAATCATGCATATCATTAGCAAGTATGGCAAGACTTTCAAATGAAGATGAGATTGATGACTTTTCACTCACTGATGTAAATGAATCACCAAGTGAAGCAACTTCAAGGAATGTATTAAAGAGCACAAGTCAAATCTCTGGCTCTGTACACACACTGTCGCATTAAATAAACTCATACTTCATTTGTGCAGTGGGTGAAGAAAGCTAATTAAAATGAGTAAAATTTCAGCTGCAGCTTCTGGCACTGTTAATCAGTAAACAAAGTTGAAAACTTCAAATAGGGCTGGCTTCAGAGTCCAGTACACTTGTAAAAACAGATCTGAAACCAAAGCAGAAGGAAATAACAGCACTGAAAATAACATTGAAAGTGAACTTGAAAAGTTATTAAACCATCCCATAAATTACCATGTATTTCTTCCTCAAGAAATGGATCTGCTGTTGCTTCTTATTAAACTCCTTTACTAAACAACCATTTAGTCATGGAGTTACACTTCCTTGAACATTCTGGGGGCAATGAGCTCTGCAGATAAGCACATGGAACCAGGAACTAAATTTTAGCAATTTCAATTCACATAAGCTTCATAAAACCTGTTAAACAATTTCTTTTGGGATGAATTAACTCTTCAGCTTTCCTTTCAGTTTTAGATTCATCTTTGCTCCTCAGTTCAAAAAATGCAGATGAGTTTTTGAAAGTCCAGGGGCATTGTGTCATTTGGAAACAAATCTGACTTCTCTATGATTTATGTAAATCTTGGCTCACAAAACTTGGTAAATGCAAATTTTGCAGCAGCCTGTTCCATGCACTGGAAGGTACTTCTGGTACACTCTGAAAGAGTAATAAAATATGAGAGATTTAAACTGGTATATTATCACTTCCTCTGCTTGAGCCTCTAAATAACTCGCTTATAAGAAAAAAATTCTTGATTTTGGCAAAATCTAAAATATTTATTTTTGGTGCTATGAAAAGAAAAAAAAAAGATATTTGAGATATTTCAAAATTTCCTGTCAAATGAAAAAATAAAATTGAATAAAAGATTCAGGCAACGTAAGATTTGTTATTCTTCATCTTTCTTTAGATTAAAATAGTAAATTTACTGTATGAAAAACACTAAAATACTATGATGCATGTCAATTTTTATTTTACCAAGAAAAAATAACAACAATTTTGATATTGTAAAAATTAAACATTTCCACATATTCTATGCAATTTTAATGTGATTTTCATGTTATCTTGAAATATTCTATTTTTATTTAATGTAAATTTTAGGTGGATTAATTTTTTTTATTTTATTTTTGGAAATTCTACAGGATTTACATCTTAGCTATTTTTCTCATTAGTTTGAAATAAATGTTAGAATATTTTTGAGCTCTTTTATGAAAAAAACATAGGATCTTTCTCTATAGATCAGTTTGAACCTGGAGGTCCCTTTTTTTTCCTTTCTTTCCTTTTATTGAGGAAAACTTGCAGTCAGAAAAGGTCAAAAACTCAGGGTATATTTGAAAGAAAAACACTTCTTTCGGTACATCTGAACAAAAATTTCATGGTTTTCTCTTCACATAGCTATTTCTGATGAAAATCTTTTCTGCAGACAACTGTCTTACAATAATTTCATTTCAATGACTTTTTTTTTACATAAAATGAGCTCTGAGTTTTCTGATGGACTGTGATGACTTAAAGAAATTGATTCCTGTGTCTGTCAAATAACAATCTGCTCATAGAGACTGAAAACACTGATTTTACTTTTTCCTTTTCCTGTCATTAAAACCAAATATTTTTTTTAATCTATCCCAGCCATGGTCTTTTCAAACACACAACTAACCAGAAATCTTGGTCTGAGCTGTGGCTGTCTTGTTCAAGTTCTACACTTAGTTCTTCACATTGACTCACAGCACAACACTTTTGTATTGCCTTTCTCCCCGTGACCATTCCCACATGTTGGACATGCTGGTACAGGCAGAGAGATCGCTTTCCCCTCCACTTCTATCTGTCCTTTCTCCAATCCACTGTGCATTACCTTAAGATATTTTACTGGCAGAGCAGAAGGACCCTAATTCTGGAAAGTACCATGATGCAGTGAAGTACTTAAGCTCAGGTGTGGGTCCCAGTGGAACTCCATGAGCTTTAACATTACCCTGAACAGGGGCCAAAAGAGACAATAAGCAAAGTGAGAAGGAGGAAAATGTGTTACTCGTGTGCTAAGGTAAATGGAAATTCAACAATGTGTGGAGCCTACTAAGTAACACAGTTGACAATTACAGCAGTTCAGAGGATGAAAGAGAACATTTCACACTGACGCAAAAAGCAGCTCAGAATATCAACTGTTTTGTTTTTAAAGCAATACACCTAATAAACTACATACTAGAAGCGTTTTCAGAAAAAGCTCTGCTTCAAATGTTGCTTTTTCAGTGGAGAGTAATCATATAATTTAAAAAGTTAGTTTTGTTATTATTATTATTAGAATTTTTTTCATTTGGTTTGATCACCTATTTCACGCTACTTACTCCAGTGGAGGCTGAATAAATAAAGTCTACTGCCATTTCTTAAACCAGACAGGTGGGCCAACAACTATGATTAAGCTGTCAGCATTAATGAGCAGCTTGCTTTAGTTTCTGCACAGAGTAAAAACTTTTTATGTCTGGAAAAAAATCCTTGAATAGCTTATAACTAAAAAATGTGAAATTATGTTGTTTCCCATGGTCAAATCAGAAACTCATTTTTATATAGACAACACAGGCATATGTCACCTCTCAGTATTTTTAATACCACTGTAACTATGAAATCAGAGAATAGAAACACTATTAGATGTTTATTTCCACTGTGATAGGTTTCAAATATTAAGGTTGCTTGGGTTTTTTTTAAACTAAAATTAACAAGTATTTTTATTTGTTAAGGACAAGTTAAGAGTAAGAAAAAATAAATCTGTCTGATATTAGACATATAACACACGTTCCTCCTCATCCATGTAATATGTCTTGTCAGACAGAATGAACACAATCATGAACACTTTAAAGCTGTATATGCAATGAATGTAAACATGCTGAAAATAAATCCCTGAGACCAGCTGATAATGAATATCTTGAGAATTCCAGCTTCAAACTTAAACATAATCCAATCTCCTACTGATAGTTTCAATTCACATCTTGAGATTTTCTCCATCTCTTCTTGTCCCTAGTAGTAGGGATATTAGAGGTTAGGCAAAAGAGAAATCTATTACAATAAAATAAGCTGCTTTATGAGCATATATCTGAAATTTGGGAGCCAGGGTTGTCCAAAAGTATTTGATTAATCACAGAACATTTGTGAAGAAGTGTCTGAAGACCAAAACTTTCTTGTATTTCAGGACAAAACAGTATTTATCGATTATCTCATACCAGGTAGGATGATATGCATTATTTATACATTATCCCTCTTTATTACAAGTTTCAGTAATCTAACCAGAGCTTAAAACTAAAATGTTCTGACTTGAGAGCATGACTCTACAGTGCATAAATAAATAAAAGTCAACAATCAAAACAAATCTTTCACACATACTGCCTTGGCTAAAAAACATGCCTTCAAATCTTTTGGCAAAAATCAAAAGACCTGTGAATTACTGTGAGCACCCAAAAATCCACCAGCTTGTCCCTTCTTTCCTTTCCACTCAAAACCCACTGGGTGTCTGTGTGGAGGGGCACTTTGAATACCTATAGCCTGGAGGGTCAAGTGTCCCAATAGGGACCAAGGTCTGATTTCCCCTCTAATGTCCCACATATCCTTTTAGTTGCATTGGGCTATAATTCCCTACACTTGGTGTTCTGATGGTCTGTGCTTTACACAAGTGCAAACAATAAAAAAGGACAAAAATTGTGAAGTACATTTCAGATCCCAGCTGGGCCACGAGGTTCCTGAGAGAGCTGGTGAAGCCTTGCAGAGGTGAACTTGGGGATGTGGACCAGGAATGCTACAAGAGGCGTGAGAGGAAGCAGAGACAGAGCCTAAAACTTGACTCTTTTCCTTTAACCTTGACTCTTTTCTCTACATAGATTTTAAGTTTTTCAGTCATGGACTATCATTACATGGGTATCTAAAGATCCACCTGAAATGGGAATTCTGTGAAAGAATGCTACATAAATTAAAATTAATAAATTGTAACAGAATTAAGTGCTATCACATGGACAACATCCTGCCAAATTCAGTACCTTTGGCATCCAGCTGTGATGTGGCCTTAGTGAAAGTCACTTTTTTATTGTATATGACATTGTTCAAATGTTGCAGCTGATTCGCCTTGGCAGGCATCGCACTGATGTCCACTGCCATGAAACTATCTGAAAAAACATCTCTGGGGACTGATCTGTCTCTCTCTCTATAACCTTCTCCTAAGTTCACCCTATCAGAATAATTTATTTAAACTATTTTCATACACTTCTGAGAGATGTGCAGTTGAGGTTTTGTTAGCCTTTTCCTAAGGATGATCAAACAATTAATAGCAGTAAGTTGTTTTGACAGCAACCATAAATGAGGCTGATACTAGTGCCAGAGCAAATCCTTCCCCAAAGTGCACACAACTCACCTCTGTGTGAAGTGCAGTAAAGGACTGAAACACAGCTTTGTTTTGTTAGGTGTGACACGCATCACAGTAAAAAACATCTGGCCTTATATGTGCAATAAAGTGAAAGGTATCAGAAATTCTGGATCTTGACCCTGAATCTCCTGCCAATCCTTGACAAGCCATTTAACCTTTTTGGCCAAGATTCAAGAAATTATCTGGGCTTTTAGCTTCTATTTAGGACCTTAAAGTCCTATTGATTTCCTATGACTACTCTAAAACAAGCAAAAGCAAAGATGTATGCACAGCACAGCTGAGTCAAAGGTTGCTCCTGGTTGTTTTCTTTATATAGCTATATATATATATATGTCTTTATAAACCTCTAAAGAAAGAAAAAAAAATTGTCTTATTATTAATGTGGTTATGGGAGAAATGGGTGGTTTGGTCAGATCTAAATAAACTGAGAATAATGCCTCAATGAATATTTTTAGAAAAGGATAATTTTTTAAAATAAAAATACCTCAGTGATTGTATTTATCATAATAGATTTAAAGAAAAATATAGAATATGTTGTATTTGTTAAGAGTAATAGTTGATCCAATAGCAGATATATGCTGCCTTGCAAAATTTTGTCTGTTTTGATCATTCTTGGAAGTTTATTGGTAAAAGTGTGTTAAGAATTTTCTTTCTCTTCAAGAAAAACAATCTGCAATGTAGTCTAACATTTTCAAACTTTCATTTTGGCTCAAGTCTCCTTTGTATTACCTACATCCCTTGTTGCAGAATTAGGAGAAGGTGAAATAGGAATAAATAAGCTAATTAGATCACTGTGTTATCTCCTGCATGTAAAAAGTAATTACATTTCTTCTAGTTACCCTTGGATCCATTAATTTGACTCCGTTAAGATTCATCTACCTGGAAAACATCTTGTTCTCCTTATGAATACCATGGATAATTCAGTTTCCCTCTCAGGACATGATTTCAGTGGTTAATCACTTACAAGTTTCTACATTTTTGCCCAGCAAACTTCCCCTGGCATCAGGTTACCACACACTTCTGCCAGCACTTTAACCCAGAGAAGGTTTTCATAGGCCAAACACAAGATACCCCCACTTTTGTATAGTAGGAACTCAAGAATATGAGTTAAGTCATTAATTGAGAAAAATAAGTTTATTTAGAAATTGAGCTTCTGAAAAATGCTTTTTCCAGCCCACAAGTACATCTTATAACAATACTTCCATCCTCTTCAGCTTTCATCAAAGGATGTCATATTATTATACTAACCATATTTAGGCTCCTAATTTGCCACTTAATTTGATTCTTTTCCTAAGGTGCATGTATTTAGTGTTCAGTGGGACTAGCTAGATGCCAAACCACCTCTGAGGTCCCTTAGGAAGGCAAAGACACAGAAATGGAATCCAGGATTTTGTTCCCTGGCTCAGGGTCCTGATTGGCCTCTTGTTCTCTTCAATTTCTTAAATTGCACCAATATAATTTCATAAATGCTAAAAACAAACAAACAAAAAAAACAAACTGGTTGAAATTAATTTTTATTTAAACCATCCAGTGTTTAAGAAAATGAGAATTTTATTGGTTTGTCCTTCACAGCAGCAGAGAGGAAAAAGAAAACTCAGTCATGGTGTTTTCCAGTTTTCATCTTATTATTTTCCTTATACATATACCAAAAAGGGAAGAAGAAGTATGAAGACATCTTCTAAAAACACAGTTTTGAGGGCATCTGACACCAAATGTCTGAGCAGCATTTCTGTTCCAAACTATTTTGTAAGAGCTATACCAGGAGATGGTGATGGGGGTAATCTAAATATTATTTCAATGCAGTAAAAAAGATAATGAAAAAGAGTTATATCTGTGTGATCTATAAACTCCCCAAAGACCTTGCATGGCAGAAGCCACACTAAATAGAAACATAAATTTTCTGGACTTGGGAACAAGGGACTGCTGCCTGACAACTCCTGCCTAACCATTGTAGCCCATTTTCATTCATGAGCTCAAGTAGACCTTCAGCCAAAACTCATCCAAAAGTGCATGAACCACTCAGAAGTACTGAAATTTAATGAGTAATTTTGAGATAATAAATTTCTATTAAAAATATATAAAAGCATATATGTGCCATTTATAAGTATATACGACGTCAATCAGATGTCTAAGTCAAATAAATCATGGACTCATTCTCCTCTCATACACTGATCACTCCTGTTAATATTGTGCCATAAAAATATCTGTCTTAATTCAAATAATTATATTTACACCTTGGAGTTCAAGCACATATATTTACACCAGTGTTTTCAAGTACACTGTGTTACAATGCCACTGATTTTATAAGACCTAATTTTGTCACTTTTCATCTAGTTGAGTACAATGCTCTTACAATGAACCCTTTCTTGAACCAAAATCTGCTTTCATTGTTATTTACTATTGCTCTTTCATAAATATATTCTACTGATAATCATCTTCAATATGTAAAACGTAAATTATGAAAGCATTTATGCTGGCTATTTTAGGAAGCAAGGATGGTCTTGGCCTTCTAAAAGCTTGCTCTAACAGATTTTTCTTACACTGGCTCACCATGAACATGCAGATCTCTGGCACAGGCAAGGGTGCAGGCAAAGTGGCTTAACCTGAATTACAGTCCCCAGGCCACGGGGCTACAGCACCTCTCTGAGAGAAGTTTCCATGTGCCATGAGTCCTCTTCCGTGAACCAGCCACAAAAGGACTCTCCTTAAGGGTAACAGCCTACCACAGAGTGATAAACGTTCAGACATTATTTCAAACACAATATGAAGCATTCTTTTGGGTACAACAAAAGGAACAATATTTAACTTTGTTTAGCTGGGTAATCCAAATCATTGAGTCTTTTTTTGTTAGTTTTTCATTTCCTATTTTCACCAGCTCATAACCAGAGAGGACTGAGAAAGTAGGTCACACAATATTTCTTATGAAACATTTTGGATTTCTACACTTATTTCAAATGTTCCAAGCCTGGAATCATTAATAAATACTTAGCATCTGTAATATCCTTTTTAAAGACATGAAATCACAAGAGACCTTAAAAGTGAATCCACTACTGCTTACTGAGCTCTACAAATCTCCAGTTCCTACCTTTGGTAATTATTTTAAAATACCCAGGAGAAATTGTAGATTTGTCCAATTACAGCCAAAATACTAACATTGATAATCTGCTGTAAAATAGCACTTCCACCCTCATTTCTTACAAAATAAAAAGGAAAAAAAGTGCCTGTGTGTGAGCTAGAATTTTTGGTGGAAGGAATGAAGTCACAAGAAGTGACTACTAGCCTCAGGCACTGACTTACAAGTTGTTCTCTCTCCTGAAGTACATGGAAATTCACATTGCTCTCGCAGATTTAGTACAGTCACAGTCAGGTCTGGACAGACCCCATTTAACTGATCCAGGACACAAATATTCTGTACCATTGCCCAGAAACCACTGCCCTTGACCATTGGATACAGAGGGAAGTCAGGGCAATGCCACTCCCCTCAGGCACTTTATGACTCTCCAGTACAGATGAGAGGCAACAAATATCATTAATTTAGGTTTATATTACACACTCTGACATAGCAAACCACAAAACACAGCCACCCGACCTATGTGAGAGGGGAGGAACAGACAATCTATCACTAAGCTGGCCCAGTGATAATTTGTCCAGCTGGACTTGAAACATCAGGTGATACTGGAAATGCCAGAAACACTTCATTGCATACATGCCTAAATGCTTCATCACCTGATAGGAGTGGGACCTGCTGGCAGACTTCATCTCTGTGTTTTGCTATAACACTTCACTGACCAGATGTAAGTGCCTCTCTTCTGTTTGAACATGTCTTCCAGCTACCAACCTCAAGAAACCATAGAAATATTCCAGGTCAGCATAAGATACAATTCTTGACACTAGGACAAAGGTTAAAACATCCTGCAAGCTCCTAAGTACCTCCAATGGTCTAGCTCCAGGATTTTTCTCTTTCTAAAATGAAAACAAAGGCATTTTAACAAACATTTTAACTTTTTAAGATAATCAGTAACAGCATGGTGCAAATATCAAAGGACAAATGAATAAATGTAATAGTGAAAGTTTTCAAGGATGCTAATCCTTGTAAATGTCATTTCTTATACACAGGAAAAGAAATGTATTTGTGCACATGCATGGATACCTGTATAGTTGTATATGTATATGCATTACATATAAACATATTGTAATATGTATCTACATTTTATACATGTGATTATAACATAAAAATGTATAATATATATATTACACATATATTTTTATATATAAATATATATATGTACACAAAAAATGTATAGAAAAAAAATTTTAAAGCAAAAACCCCCATTTTTCTCTGCCAATGTAAATAGACTGGTTTGCAGGAATGGAAGAATATCAATATAATTTAATTGGGGAGCCCCATCTGGCTGCATGGGTAGAACAAAGCTGTGCTAAAAATATGAAGATAATTAAAACCAAAATGAAACAGAAATTCCTAAACCAGGAAGACTACAAGAGTTCAAACAAATTGTGTTTCTAATAGCAAATGGAAGGAAGATCAATAATGGCTTCCGTAGCTTCTGGATAAGCATTTCCCATAAATTCAGGCACCTATTAAAATGTGCTTACATGTGATATTAGGTAGTTTGGCCTGTGAATAAGAGCCAATTTTTCTCCTGGAAAACTCAGGGCTACATCCTTGGGCCAGTACTTTTAAACTTAGAAGTGTGAAACAGTAACTGAACAGCTAGACATTTTCCAGAGCATGTAATAAATTAATCTTGCTGAGATAGATTGGAGCAATTATTCAAAATGTAATTGGCTTTTGAAATGCCCATTTATTGTAACTTCAACTATTCCCTTAACACCTTAAAAACTACTGACACTGTGCTCACAAAAATCATATAAACAATGAAAATGTAAAGAGCATCTAGGTGTTCATATGCTCAATAAATATACCAAAATGACTTTGCTTGACATTCCCTACTTTCTGAAATGTGATCCTTTATTCTAATCAAGACAGTTCATTAAGAGCTAAAGAAAATTCAACTCAAGTGTATTCTGAGAGACTTTTTATGTGACAGCAGGTAAAAGACCTAGATCCTGACCCTCAGGGTATTTAAGTAATAATTTCTCATTTCATTTAGATTGAAACAATATGAATATGGCATTTTTTACTTCTTTAATGATCTGTGCTTCATTCTCCTTTCTGAAAAATAGAAATGGAAAAATTCATTTCCAGGGAGTCTTAAGAGGACATCCGCATTAAAATATGGGGTGTCTGGCCTGGATTAGTAATTGTATCTCTTGGTTTTGTACACCTGGGAGGAATACAACGATTTTGAGAAAATTTTCAGTTTTACTAGGTTTTTCATGGCCCTATTGTGAGTTAATAATCTCAATATCTGTCATCCGAGCACATCTCACTATGTTTAAACCTTTAGTTTAATTTTTCAATTTGTCATTAGGCAATGTGCACATTTCTTACATGTTTATATCAGCATAAACAAGGGCCAGTATTTGAGATCAAGCACTGCTAGACATTCCCATCTTACAGTGAATTTTTTAGCTCAGTGTTGAAGAGAGCATAGTTTTGGACTATTTCAACCAAACCTGGATTGTTTTGCCACAGCTCTTAGGACAAAGTCACTCAGGAATAAGTCCCTGTGTGCAGTCTGTTTGAGGAGTCTCTGCTGGCTGTGTTTAAGTAATGTGAGCACAACTCAAAGGCATGACACTTGATAAGACAAATAGTAGCATTATTTGTCATTTGACAATAGTAGCACTGTTGCCTTACCAAGACAATAGTGGCTGCCCCCTTTTATTTATCAGTCTAGACACTATCAGCATGTTTTTCAGCAGAACCTTTGATTCCTGCTACAATGTAGAAAGGCTATAATCCATAACTGATCTTCTTTTTATTTACAACAACCTCAAAATGTCACAAAGACATTAAGAACTGAAATATGGTAAGACTTTTGGTGCTGTTTGGATGTACAGCAGTCGAAGATCGCCAGACCTGAGTCATTAGGAGCAGACTGAAATCATTGTTGGGTAACTGTTTTTGAAACAGCCTTCTGACTACTGCAGTTTTTGAGCTGTATTTCCATTTTGCCCATTCCAGATACAGGAATTCACAGAAATGCTGGTTTGTTGGCATTTCCACAGTGCTGCCAGCCTGACTTTCCACTCAGGCTCAGGAGGTCCCAGTGCCAGCTCAGGTCAGCTGTGCACCTCCCCAGATGCCTCCCTTGTCCAGCCTGAGCAGCTGATGTGCGTTCCTGGTTCTCCCTCAGGAGCACAGATTTGTCTGGTGATCCCTGAACTGGTCCAACCCTGGTGACCAGATCTGATCTGTTCACTTTTCTGGGCGACTGTAGGGCCGTGTCTCATCAGTGACAGGGTTTATTCAATGCTTATTTAATCCATTTGCCTTTTGAAATCATACATAATGGTTTTGAATTCTACAATTTTCTTTTATTTAAACTACATTATTTTTCTTTGGAAGTAGGCAGCAACATTCACTTTCAACCCTCTTTTTTTTTTTTTTTTTCTTACCCAGCAGGCTTTTTTATCAAGCAGATGTGATGAAAAAGCATGTTTTCATTATTATTTTCTCTTTTAAAAAATCCTGGCAGGCCTAGATAAACTTGTCCTTTTGACACATGGCTCAGGGCATGTCTTTACTGCATTTTCACTCCTATCACATGCATCTTACAAGTACTTACCACAGGCACATTTTCAAAATAGTAAACTTTTCACACTTAGCCTCTTTTTAATACCCCTTAACAGCAAAGACCAGTGCTTGCTGCTGCAAATCAAACATCTACAGCAAGAAATGACAGTGCAAGTGAAAGACAAGAGGCAAAGGCACTTAAGAATAGAAAGAGAGAAAGAGGTACAAATGCTTTGTATCACACCTGTACACCAATTGCGATTAGCAATTTATTGTACACGAAGGAGAGATTGTGTTGTGTTACTTCTCCCTTAGTTCACCTCCTAATCTTATTGAGCCAACATGATACTTTGCTTATGTTGTCTGGAGGAATTCTCAAGTCCTGGAAACACTTTTTTTGAAAAGGAAGAATGATTTAAACTAAAATACTGAAAGCTGAACATCAATTTTCAATTCGGCTGTAGGAAAATCTCCAAAAACTAATTCTGCACAGCACCACAGATACTGGTGGTATTTACAACAAAATTTCAGCCCTTAGCTGGTTTCATAGTAGCCGTTTCAGATATCTAAAAACAGATGTGAAAGATTGTAAATGGGAATTCATAAGTGTATACACACAGAGCAACATCTGGTATAACACAAGTCTTTTTAAGACTCCAGATTCATGTTGAATTTTCATCCACCAGGGCCCCCAAGTCCTCCTTCTCCTCAGGGCTGCTCTCAGTCCCACAGACTTTACTGATACAGGGGGTTGCCCTGATTCAGTTGCAGCAGATCTTCTCCTTGACATTCCTGAACTTCACAAGGTTCAAGTGGACGCGTTCCTCGAGCCCAGCAAGGTCCCTGTGGGTGAGATCCTTTCCCTCAAGCAAATCGACTGCACCACTCAGCTTTGCTGAGAGTGCGCTCAAACTCACTGTGCGCCATTCGGGATCGCCTTTGAGAGGAGTACCAGCAACTGGACTACTCTTGTGATTTGCACATCCTCAGTAACTCATTGGCCATTTTCTAAATCTGGGTGAAAATTGTGCTGGTGAAAATTTAAGCATTTTAAAATAAATAAGATGTCCTAAAATTTTTTTATCAACCAACCAACCAAAAAAACACCAAGAAAAAAACCCAAACAAAAAAAAAAAACCAAAAAAACCCAGAAAACTACAAAAAAAAAAAAATCCCACCACTCAAATAATTTAAGTAGGAAAATTATGTTATTCCTGTTTTGTTTTAAATTAAAGACTAATTTTTAGTACTATAACCACATTATGTTTTCACATTTTTTAGTTTCCGGCTGAGTTTTTTTAAGCTATGTTTTTTATACCAGTTATCACTTTTCTGTACCAGTTAATTTCTCTTGATCAATTACAAAGGCTCTAAAATGCCTTATATATCAGAAAAAATCCAACATAGTAAAAATAAATACGATATGCTGCAAGTTTACTCTTCTGAAATGCTTTCTCTGCAGAAGTTTGGCTATATAGAAAGAAAAAAAAAAGGAAGGATGCAGAAAAAGAGCTGTTGGATAAAAACTGGAGGTTATTTAATGCATCATATTAATGAAATGAAAATTGAAAATCATATTAATTGAAAATGAAAAATGAAGCCTCAAGTACAGATGGGCAAATATTATGACTATGGTAATTTTTAAAAATCATGCTTTTTAAGCTTCATACCTCAACTTATTTTGAATTAAAAAAACCCCAAACACCTAAATCTAAAGACTTGTCTTTTTTTTTTTTTATCCTGTCACTCAGAAAGCAAATAGGCAAAAGAAATACTTTAAACTTTTCTTGTGACTACTTATTTCTAGTCACTTTAATAATATAACAGCTGAAGACGGAACTTAGTAAGCCTGACAATACAATATTTTAAAGGGGTGGAAATCTCTTCACCATTTAGCCTAGATGTAGAGGTAAAAAAGTGTGTCCTTTGTCTTTCATGTTATACTTACACTGAGATTATATTTTCAGGAAGAAAATTTCTCCAAATATATCAATTCTACAGATGCTGTTCGAGCAAGCCATCTCTATCAGTTAGGATGGGAAATTACTGCTTAGTGGATTCACCCTTTTTTGATTAGTCCATATAAGCAATACTAAAATTTAACTTTCCTGTTATTCAGAGATGTGTAAAATTATCTGCAAAGGATCAAGTTTAAACTGAATGAAGACAGTTTAAAATACTTTTAAGCTTAAAATGCTTATTTTAAATATTTAAGTAGTGGAAAGGAAAAAGAGAAAGAAGGGGATTCATAGAGCCCTGTAATGATGAGTAATTTAATTTCTAATCTTCAGAAATTAACTTATGGCTCAGTACTTGTCTTCATATATTAAGTTGTATGAGTTTGACTCTGTGAATCAAAGGAAGTTGTAGCTGTAGCTCAGAAAATTCTCCTTTTCTGTGCCATGGCATGTGGATGTCCATAATAAATCTGAATATTCCTAGGACTTTTAGACATCAGTTTACCTGCATTCTGCAGAGGTTCAGTGTTGGAAACTTGAAGAAAAACACCACCTTTATCTCCTGAGGGAAATGTTCTTGAGAGATGGACTTTTAAGGGGCTGTGGTAGAGGAACAGGGACATTTCACAGAGCAGTTTTAGTTGCATGAAGGCAGGAGCTTCTGTTGCAAAGGAGAGTGATCAGTCCAGATGAAAAAACTCCATGTGAAAGTGGTGTTATCGTGTAATCTCTCATGAAAGCAGTTTTGTGTGTCGCTTGGTGCAATGCTCTGTGATGGCTCCGAGCATCTGTTGTGCAGATCAAGCCTGTTAATCACTTTTGTTCTGAAACCTGTCAGAAGCTAAGGTGAGAATCCTTTCAGCTGGCCCCTTTTGCTGTCTATCCTGACAAGACAACCTGAAAATGAAGGAAAGATGGCAGAAGGCAGATTTTTTAAGAAGTGATGTGATTTATTCAGGTCAAGGGATGTTTGTGCTTTTTTCAGGGCATGCCAGGGTGTTGTGTGCAGGGATGGGTGTTATGGAAGACTGGGCTCTCCAGTCACACATTTGCTTTTATCTCCTGCTTTGATGAATAAAGAAAACAACACATTTAGAAATTATATTGTCAACCAATGAGATTTCATTATCACCAAGAGTATTGAAGGGGCTGAGGCTTTATAAAATGGAAATTATTGCGACTGCTGCAACTACTTATTGCTAAGAAAAACAACAACAAAAAAAAAACCACAGATGTAGCCATTTAAATCACCTGTTTTCCTCAGAGAATCTTTTAATTAATAAATCCTACCCTCTTTCAATCAGGTTCCCATGCTAAATTTTTTTTACAGTTTCTTTATTTTTAAAATTCTGTCGGAATCAAGAATTTCCTTAACTTTTGCTGTTTCAGATGCACTTCTTGGTAGTGAGTAATGATATAATTCATACTATTTTATTGCTCTTTTCTTTTCTGGTGATAGTAAAGTATAGATGATAGTATTTCCAGCACATATATTCACAGATATGACTTTGGAATCCTCCTCCACTGGGTACTTAACATCAACAAAACATCACATACAAATTTATGAAGAATACATGCAGAAAAAGAGGATCAAAAAATAAAAGTGAGTCTAATAAAGGCTCTGAAATTAGTATATTTTAATTGATCTTTTTAAATCAAAAATATTAGATTATTTTGGTTAATAAGCAATATAATATTTTCATGAAACACTATCTGCAGTATTGGAAGGCTTGAAGTTTTGAAGTAGACTGCCATCTGCAAGTATAGAAAACTTATTTTCCTAAGCACTGAAAATGTCTTTCAATATACACTTTATTGCAGTCAGGTTTCTGTTTCCAGGGTATGAAAGGTGATATTTTCTCAGCTAATTTATATTCATTTCCTGTTTCCTAAATGAAATAACCGACTTTACCACCTGAAATGTTCTTGGAGGCAGGCAGCAACTCAATTAGCAAGAAAAATAAAGTTGGTTGGTCATCTTTCAGTGAGCACAGCCCATTCAAAAGACCTACAGCCGTCCAGCTGCCTATTAAAGAGTCATCTTAGCAGTCTTCTGCACACTGATCACTTTGAGGCAAACAGAAACTTCTTTGTGAATTGTTTAATGGAGGAAAAAATTAGTGAGACCAAGTCACTTTCCTTTTAATATCTGGCTTTTTTATACAGAAACCAGTACTGCCTGGCAAACCTAATCTTTAAGGATCTGTATATGTTGATAGAAGACTGAACTTTTTTACTTCTACCTACAGGTCCTAGCACAAGGTATGACTTCTCATATGCCTTAATTAATACACATTTCCTATCTGAAAAGTCAAATGCATGGCCCTTATTTTACTGTCTCTCTACCAGAGGATCCAGATTGCCTCTAGTCATCCTGTTACCCCTTGGCAGTTGAACAGAAAATAGGCATCCACGTCAGCTCTGTTTTTTTCAGGGATTGCACTCAATACAGTGAATTACACAAACCAGGAGGTTTGTTTCATCTTGGAACATAAAATTTCATCAGCAAACAAACGGATGACTGCTTATACAGTCCTACACTGGCTAGTGTAGGACGAGCTGGGTTTCACTTTGGATGACGAACAGGGAATTTTCTTTGTTCAGATGAGCTACATGTGGTCTCTCAGTTGAAACTTTCGTGAGCAGCACTGAGTGTATAGAAGAGTCAGCATTATGTTTATGGAAACTCTCAATTTTTATATACCTCTGAAATACTTCTCCTTCTAACAATCCTCCTTGGAAGTTCACTAGGCTGCTCTACCTGCCTCCGTGTTCTGCTGCATTTCTTTTGACTTTATATGCTGCAGCACAGACTTTCACTGGACACATCTGGTCCATTTCACAGACAGTTTCTGTCACAGCCTACCAAGACCCCAGATCCTTTTGCAGAGCTTTGCCTATGCAGTGCTTTGCAATTTCTTCAGCTTTCTTTGGGGACGAAAGATACTACAGGTCCTTTAAGCATTGCTGAAAAACTTCACTGGCTTCTTCAGCAAACCCCAAACTATGCAGCTTTAACAATCTATGAACCATAACTGCAAATACTGAGTTTTCAGCCTCCTAAGCACAGTAAACCTGTCTTTGGTTAGAATTCTCTAAGGCATGAAGAACATTTCCTCAGATGATCTTTTTCTCTCTGTAAAGTTAAAATAGAATTCATTCCATTACCCATAGTTTCTGACAAAGTAGAAATGTAGGCTAGCTATCTGGGATTCCCTTTGTATTTAGCATCTCTAGGCAATATAATCAGTGGGGGAATTAATTTAATCCTAAACCAAGTGCTTACATGTGGACTTTTGTAAGCCTCCATCAACTTTAAAGCAAACCTGTGGAGACCAGCTAAGATATATATGTTTCCTTTGTAGATAGCTGAAGTCAGGAGTCAGGTCAGGTGTATATCAGCCTTACTTTTCTTCTTCTCTTGGTTCTGCAGTTTGACACTTTCCTTTATAGTATTTTCTTCATTTTTTCTTTTTTTCTTTTTTTTTCTTCTTTTTTTTTTTTTAATTTTTGCTTCTTTGGACCAAGATATCTGCAAAACCTTGAGAGACAGCTGATCTTTCTTATGCTTTGCTGAGTTCTGTACCCCAAGATGTTCCATATTTTTCTCCAGTGAATATTTTTCTATTAAATCCCCAGTATAAAGCAAAAATAACAACTTGGCCCATGCAAACAGTACAGTCAACTCCTGCAATACAGAATAAAAAGGTTGCATCTAGTAAAATTGATAATATCCAGTAAAATTCAAGGTAAGAGAGAACACAAACACAGTATACTTTTGTTAAAGGAACCAAACCAAATTTGGATCAATCCCAAAATGACACACTACCATTCTGGTTAAGGAAAAAAAAGGTAACATAATTGCATGATTGCACTTTCAGACCTCTTCCCTAGAATTGATCTGAACTTTACAAAGCTAAGCTGTCATTGGGGGGTAAGGGTTATTTTATGTACCCAGACAACCACAGAAGTTCTCTCCATGTCTATATTATGGTCTTCTTATAGTACCCATCCCTGCAGCCCCTTTCTCCTCCATTTTTCTCATCAGGATCATATTTTGGTAGGTTAAAATCTTATTTTAGAACAAAAGAAAACTTCTTTTGTACTTCTAATTCATAAAATTCATTCACACATTTTTCACTTCTATAAGAACAACAGATATAAAGCATCTATTGTATATTTATAGCAAAGTTTTAATCATTTAATACAGAAAATTACTGTTTGTTTGAGAATTTTTATGAATCAAATATTTCTCATTCTTCTTGAGTATTGTCCATGTCTAATGCTGACCAAGCATAAGAAGTTTCTTCAGTGGTTCATTACTTACATCAAGTATCCAGACAGAGTATGTTTTATTGCTATGTCATGACTTGGTTTAGGAAGAAAGAAAACTGATGCTTCCAAACCCTGTAACAGATATTTTTCACTTAAGTACCATCAATTCTTGGTGGAATTACAAGGGTCAGACACAAGCTTCTCTTTTTGACAGATCCCTCAGTCACCTCTTATCTCCAAATGTGTGGGAAAAATTTAACGTAATGTGAAAGAAAAACAAGCTATGATTCAACAAGTGAATGAAAATAATACAAGAAATTTCCCTAATGTAATTGTGTCTGTTATATAATATTAATATTATATTACATCTTTTACTTGACACATCTATTTACAGTACTGTGCTCTATTTCATAATTTTGTATAATGGAAAAGACAATATTACATATTGATATATACAATCCAGTATTACTTGTTTAGAGGCAGTAAGCAGGAGGCATAAAGGATATTTAGGCCACTGAGACCAATTTCTATTTTCAATTCTTGGACTGTGATTTTTAGTATTATATGTATTGTGTGATAATCAACAACTATGAAGATCATGACACATGCAACTTCATTTTGAAGACTAGAAAAGCAAAAGAAAGACAAAAAAGAAAAAAAAAAGCAAAGGTTAATTTTGAGCTTGCATTCTGGGGTAAAGTTCCATAAGGAAGGGTTCTGTGAACTATTTGGTGTGCCAGTTTTGCTGTTTGAGCACTTTTTAGTTACAGCGTCTCTTCCCTAAATCACAAATTTTCAGAAACCTTATCACTTACTATCATGACTTTGCATTGAAACCTTTTATTTTCCTCCACTTAAGCCTCTGTCTTTAATTTCCTTATTTGAAGATGCTGAAGGAAAACTGGAAGTGCTCATTTATTCCTAAGTTTTTGTCCGAGAACCACTTCTGCCTGTGTTAGCTCTCAGATCAACCCTGCAAAGGGAGTCGGTCTTAGACTCAAGCTTTTCTCTCACACGTCTTCCTCCAGTCACAGCTGCTAGAATAGAAACCTGTTGGTTTTCTTATTCACCAGGATCCTCACTGCTTCTACTGCCCTTGAGTTTTTAAACCAGTGCATATGTCCAGAAAGGGGGGTTAATCAGATTCTAGGATTTCAAAGTATCACTGAAACATGGAAATTGTCTTCAAAATAACAAGTAGAGAGTTTAACTTCTTAATGGAAAACTCCAGTTGTTCTGATATGCCTACCAAGTCTTGAAAAGATTGTAAAATGCTTTTATGTTATTGCAATATATTGCACATGATATCAATAATGGGAATATTTTTCTTTCCTCTGTTGCTGTCAGATGTTCTGTGAGCAGTCAGTGTCTGGTACACCTGGCTTCTGCAGTTTGCAGAATCAACAGAAGTTCTAGTTTTCTGGCTTGCTTTGGTGTTTGAGAGCAAAAGTATATTCCCAAATAATGTTTATTTTATTATTGTTGAGTACTGTTACTAGGCTTTATCTGTTCTTTAACCTCTAACACATAGTGCACATGAGGTTTTTTGTGGCATTTACTTCAGTGCATAGTTTAAGCCAGTTGTGAGCAACTTCTGACAAAGTGCAGTGTCAGGACACATGACGCATTTTTGCTTTTGTCTTTTGTGCCACCAGCTCATAGCAGCAGCCTGATTTTGTAAAGCTGAACTGAGGCTTTTGTCTGACTGCTTAAATGAGCTGCTCAGCTATTTAAATGAATCTTCACGAGCTCTCTTAAGGATTTTCAGACATTTTCCACAAGGAAAATGCCTTCTAGCAGTTCAAATGCTCTTGATGTTCTATTGGTTTTCCTTTGTGCCTTTTCTCAAAATTTTTGCTTTATCCACTAACTTACTGTTGGTGTAATTCTTTTTTAGGACATTCAAAAGTGCCAGAATGCCATATAAACATAATATCTTCAATATCCTTCAATCCTTTTCCTCTTTTTCAAATATTTCTCCTCCTTGTTTTTGATGTTATTCCCTTCAGAAATTGCTTTCAATTGACTTAGCTTTTCTCTTTTCTCTAAAAATCTTGCCTCAAGCCTTCTACTCCTATCATTCAGTGCAGACATAGAAAAAGATGGGCAATGGTGTGATACAGACTTCAATCAATTATAAATAAAGGAGGAAATATTAATGGCTATAACTCCATGATTTCATGAGTTTGTGTATGTACTACAGCTTAATTAATTTCTGCTACCACTGCTTCCAATTTAACACAAAGCAACATATATCACAGAGTTGCAAGAGAACAGCCGAGGCTGGAAGATGCCTCTGGAGAGCATCTAGTTCAAACCTCCAGTTCAAAGCAGGGTCAGCCACAGCTCAGGGCATCATCCATATTGATTTTGAATATCTCTAAGGATGGACACTGCATAATGTCCCTCGGCAGGTTGTTCCAGTGTCTGACCCTCCTTAAAATAAATTTTTTTCCCCTTATTTTAAGTAGAATTTCTTTTATTTTGACTTGTATCCATTGCATTCTGTCCTGTTCACAGAAGTCTCTGAAATGAGCTATCCTTTTTACCTCATAGTATCAGGTCTTTGTCCACATTGATTGTCCTGAATCCTCTGCTCCCTCAGTCTGTTTATATGAAAGATGCTCCAATGTTACATCTGCTTTCAGGATCTTCAAGGGCCTGAGGTTCCTAAAGGCAAATACTAACAGTAATGACTGAAGTCCTTGCTGAATTTGACCTTCTCTGTTTCACATTACTGGGTTCCCTGTGCCATTCAGTACAGGACAATGTTTTATCTAGTCTTCTCTTTACAACCAATATTCCTTTCAGGATGGTACCTGAACCAGCCTTCATTTGCTGTCCTAAAGCCAAGGGTTGTGATCCTGTATTTTGCATTTCTCCCTCTGCTTGGAATCCTGAACTCCATCTCATACAGCCAAGGTTGCTCACACCTTCAGATCCCTGCCCTTCCTTTCTTGTTTTAGGTCCAGCAGAGCACCTGCTGCCATTGACTTATTGGTTCCCTGTGTAAATAGTAAAAATCAATGGTCTTCAGAAAACTCCTGGATCTGCGTGCTTTGTTCTGTTTTCCTTGCAGTAGCTCTTGAAGAGAAAAAAATCTGGAGGATGAGGTTCTGTTGGGGTGAGGTTCTTCCTAATTTCTAGAGAAGGTCTTCTTATTTTTTCTTCTTGGATGAATGATAAGAAATAAAGGTTCACTATGATCTTGTCAATGTTGGTTTGCTGTCTAATGCCAATGCTTAAATTTTCAGTTGCCTCATCATTCATCCAAATGTACAGATCCATGCATTCTCACTGCTCTCTCATATAAAGGGCATTTACCCCTCTTCAACTTTCTGGACTGTGCTCCAATTTTGTCAACTATCCCACTCTCAGATCCCAAAGAGATCATATTCCATGTGCATTGAAAGATGGACATCTTTCAATAATTACATAATATTTTAAAATTAATATTAAATATTAATTTTCAATATTGCTATAATATGATGTGAATTCTAATTCGTAAGGATTTTTGGTTTTTCCTATATTTTTTGACACTTGTCTCCTCTGGAATACATACAGGTTCTCTCATCCTCCAACTACCTACTCACATATATAACAGTCTGTGCTTATTCACTCAAATTATCAGGATCCTACAGACTATTCATTAGGGTCCGTCCAGAAGAACCAACACAATAACAAAGCAGATTGATTCTGTATGGCATTATTTTGTCTTTCATCGCTTCACTAAGTTTCTTAGTGACTTGATAGAAAATGACCCATATTATATTATATGAATAATGAAATATGCCAGTTTTCCATAATATCAAATAATATTGCTTCATTGTTATTACAGTTTTTCATATTATTATGACCATTTTTGCAATGCCATCAGCCTGAATTGTTTCACCTGATCTTAGGTAGCTAAACAAAATAACTAAATTACTACTTTAGCTGTCTGAGCTAGTTTATCTGATGCTATTACTTTATTGTAGCATATTGAAATATTAAATTCTGGTAAGAGGGCAATGACGATATGAGGTGTTCTGAATTTTTCTCTAGGGAAACCTATATCTCTGCTAAAGAAATTTATGTGGATAGCCTCTCAACAAAAGCAGAGAGAATGGTATGAATCTGGAACATGGTGTCCAGGAGACCTTGTTAGTCTGACAAAGATGAGCAATGTGATAAACCCATTGTCTTTGTACATACACTGTGCTTGTCATGTCTGAAATTCCTCAAAATTCAAAACTAAAATTTCTCTGCACTTCACTGGTGTATTGTTCATGCAATTTCATCACAAAGAGGTTCCAAAAACCAGGGAAATATTGTGGTTTTCCTTTGCTGGAATCACATCCTTTAAATCTTCACAGGAAAAAGTCACATAAAGATTTGAAAACTTCTTCTCCAAATGTGTCTAAGTGCCTCCTTGAAAGAGCCATAACTCTGATACTTGTAATACTGATTCCATTTTGGATATTTCAGTTGGCAGTTTAGGGTTGCTGCTTTTATTCTCTGAGAAGACATAGCCAGGTATTAACCCTGAAGTTTCTTCTTTCAGTATTCAAAGAAGTTAAATATCCAACACCAGGGAAAAATCTGAAAATTTAACCCAAATTCTCCTGAGTGTCAAAATCACATACCAGAACCATGGTGCTATAAATTGTGTGGGAAATACAGAATTCATCTCTTGTACTGCAGCGTATTTGATTTTAAGTGAACTAGGAAAGAAATGTTGATTTTAACTGAAACAGACATCATAATTTACTGACATGCATTCTTTTGAAAATGCTGGCTCTGGAAAGGTATAGAGGTTGACTGTCGATTGAATTTGGCCTTAGGATATCCATCTTAGGCAGGGAACTTGCAATGAAACCAGACATCAAGTTTGCATTCAATGAACAGGACAGGCAAGACAGGTCACACTTTGGTTCTGGACAACATAATTGCATCCCACAGGACAGCAAAAATTCTGGCTATTTCCCTCTTCCCGTGAGGACTCTAGAGGCTATGCTCTTCTTATTGGCTGTTTTTAGACTTTCTCCAGTATGTTGCCAGGATCCTCTATTGTCTCATCATGTACATTCATGGCAATAGAAAGAGATGGTAACAGCAGAACACAGACTCTAGTTAACTGTAAATAGGGAAAATATATTCCATAAGAAGCATTATAAAGTCTGCTCAATGCCCAGGACAGCAATGCAGTTTTCCCTTCTTTCTCTTTTCTCAATTTGCTCTTTTTTTTTTTTTTTTTCTTTTAGTAGAGTGCATCACTGATTTATTTTCCTCTTTATCTAGATACACCAAAACAGGTGCTATTCAACATTCATATGGATCTTCCCCATCTTCCCATATCAAGTCTTAGGCATAGTTTGAGCTGCACTGAAGACAACCTTGGTAGTGCCTTCTGCACCGTGCCATGACTTCCGCAGAACTGACAACAAATGTAGTTCTCAGTCATGAACTAGAACTAATCAAGTCTAAACAAAAAGGATCTTTATTTTGTCCTTCGGTGGCTATTTTTCAGCTAGATCAGTTCCCCAAACTGATTACATTACTTGTAGCATGTGGATTACATTACAAGTTGCTTTACCAGCAGAGAAAAACACAATGACAGAGAGAGGAAAGAGAAAACTGTTCTGCTTTTAGTCTGAATAAATTTTGACCAATAATCATCAAATAACAATTTCTTGTTACTGCAAGTTTCTTTGCCTGCCTGTGGTCTCTTCTGCAGCAAGATTACTTCCTGGGTGAGGTATATTCTCTGTGGTTCTTCATTTATTGTTTTATCTTTAATATTTTCTTATTTTAACCTTTTTTCCCCCTTTAAATAAAGTATAACTTACATACAGGTACACATAATTTACATTCAGGTGCACATGCAAAAGAAATTGAGTCATAATAATAGAAGCATAGACTCATTGAGGTTGGAAAACACCTCTGAGTTCATAGAGTCCAGCCTTTGAACAAACACCACCATGTCAATGAGACCAATTAGCACCAAGTGCCACATTCCATAATTTCTTGAACACTCCCAGGGACTGTGACTCTAGCACCTCTCTGGACACCCCGTTCTAGTGCCTGACCACACTTTCAATGAAGAAATTCTTCCTAATGCCCAACTGGAACCTCCTCTGGCTCAGCTTGAGGCCATTTCCTCGTGTCTTATTGGATGATTTTGTTTGGATGGGACCTTGAATATCATGTAGTTGCAATCCCCCTGCCTCAGGTGGGAATAGCTTCCATTAGACCAGGTTGCTCAAAGTCCCATCCAAGCTGGCCTTGAACACTTGCAGGGATGGGACACACCCTAAATACATATGTATGCATATGCATGACGGAAGAAACTACATTACTATCTGGCAAATTTGCTTTTATTCTTTGCCATTATCCTTAAAGTAGAGATTTTCTGGTTGGCTGTCACAGAGATGATCACTCATGAGCATACAACGCAGGTGAGCAAAGATTTACTATCAAGCTCTCTCAAGGTAAGCACCTCCTTTGACTGGGTAAATGAGTGGGTGCAGCAACCAGTGAAACAGCAGGCAAGGGGTAGCTGGAGAAGAATGAAGGAGGAAGAACTTCTCAAAGGGACAACTGTGGGTGACATCTCAGAGGTGATTTTCTTAGCTATCATTACTTCAGCTCAGTAAAACTCACATCAGCTCAATCTTTCTAACAAAGAAAATACAAATGCTGGTAACACACAAAGCTGCTCCAATTGTGTTAAGTGCTGGGGTAAACACAGGTGTAAATTCTATATATGGCCATAATATCCCAGTGCTTTAAGTAGCTCTGAAGGAAAATATAGTAAGCTTTTGACAAGTTTTGTCAACTTCTGCATCCAAAGACAAAAACTAGTGTTTGATACAGTTCTCATTAGATAAAAAGGTTAATTTCAACTCTTATGGCTAGCACATACTAATTAATGTTCTGAAGCCCTGCTGTACTTTTACTATAAACTATCTGGTCAATGCCAGTTGCAATAAATCCTGTCAGTTGATGTGCTAAAATTTGCATAGACCTCACAAGGATCATAAGGTGCTTTAGCTATAAAATTCTAGCTGGTATCATGTATCACAAGCATCAGTTCATTTTAATGAAAGTATGATTTATAAGCATTTTCAGAGGTGATACTTAATAGATATTAGAAAAAAATTATGAACCTGTTTTATATGCTACAAATCTAGTAGTGAGAAATGTAATTGCCACAATGTGTGTTTCAAGAGATTTACAAAAGTTGCTGAGCCTTAAAAGATAAGTATTTGTAAAGAACAGGAAACTGAGATATACTTTATTTTAAATTGCCATAAAATTTTCACTCTCCTTTAGCCCTTTGGTGAAATTTTTAGATGACTGGGATTGCAACCCACTGAATGAGAAACACTGACACAGAGCCTAAGCTACGCATGTGGTTAGAAGTTTTCAAGACTTTCAACACTTATTTAATTTTATTGAGAAGAGAGTTTACATTGATTTCTTCTAATTGATCTGTCTTTTGTGCCACAGTAATGGTGAAGAGTGCTATTAAAAACCCTAGGATTGTGGAGACAAAAGAAAGTCAGAAAGAGCTGCCATGTAATTCACAACAGTTTATGAACTACATGTACTGTATTCTGCATTTTCCCAGCCACTGCTGTGATAGCTAATGTCTCCCAATAGTACAAGTGACACTTACTGATGGCATAGTTTTATGTTAACTGTATTCCATTAGCAGATTTCCCTGTGAATCCCTAGGATGCATTGATTGATAACGCAACCCCACATGGAATTTGAGTACAAACTCATCGTGTTTCTGCATATCACACTAACTGTATTTCTCAGAAAGATTTCCAGTAAAATTGCAAAAAATATTGGTCAGTCCAGTCTTGGTCTAAATATCTCCTTCAAAAAAGATCCAGGAACCTTTTTTGCCTAAGCAGTGTTTTAGGATAAATTGTAGATCAAATTAATTTGGATCAATATGTGGTAGAATTATAGAGGTATATGAGATACCCAACTGCCTACTAGTGAGTAAGACAACAGTTATTTACCAGAATGCAGTGTTACTACTAGGAAATCATTTCCTCACATATGTGGCCCATTTACTAAATAGCAAAATCATGACTACTTTCAATTCTAGAAAGTGATACTAACCACATTTCTATACAGATCTAACATGGCTCTGAAATGTGTATCACAGGGCACTGCAATAAACCAGGGCTTTTTCTATTCTTACTTTCCATGTTTCAGACAACATCTGCATTTAGCATCAATCTTTGCTTTTCGTTAACTGATCCATAAATATTTTGAGCTCTGTTACTGAGGCACATTATATTTAATTAATGTAATGAAGAAAATATCATAGCTCCAGTAAAGTCAGAGTTCGTCCTTACCTTTATTCAAGTTAAGAACAATTTCATGTAGTAAGCAGCTGAATATGACTACTATATAAGGACAATTACTTATATAGGAAATAAAAAATTGAAATACACTGCTTATTTAACATAGGGTAGCACCATCTAGCTTTAACAGATCCAGTTTGTTAATGGCATCAAAGGGTTTGAAATATTTTCTTTCATAGAATGAAACGTATGGTTCTGCTTACTCCAGTTGACTAAATGGCACCTAAATTTAAAAGGATACAAAAAATGAGCAGACAACTTAGACACTGACAAATATTTTTGTTCTTTCACTGTAACTATATAAATAAGTACTCACTCTGTCTATGTGTGATTTTTGGGATATGCAGTAATAAAAAAATCTTGAAACAATATTTCTTTGCTGTAGGACATCATTAGTGCTACACATTTTAGCTGTTCCATGCCTAGCATTTTTTACCAGCCACAAAGTATACCTGCATATTATGGTAAAAAAGCAGAATACAATCAAATTATTCTGTCAACTTTTGAAGTGCATAACTAGATTTTGGCCCTGTTATCTTTACATTCTGTTATAATGGAACTTGGAGTGACAAAGTGCAAACATCCACAAATCCTTGACTATGACATCTGCAGCAAACTGAACACACATATACCTTTGCATAATGTATGCTTTAATCCAAGCTGCAGAGAAAGTCAAACCTTCGACTAATCATCACCCCAGACTTCTAACTAAACAGCTACAAGGCAAATCTCTTCTAAATGTAATTCTGTCAATTACAGTGCAGCTGCACCAGGGATAAATATGGCCCATTGTCACCGTGATTGATGATTTGGCTACACTGGGTCAGAACTGGGTCGTAACAAGAATGTTGTTTTTGATAAATCCTCCTCACTGACTTTCTCCTTTGACATTCACTTAAAAAACAAACAAATCCAAAAAAATCACACTTTTTAGCATGATTTGTTTCATAAGGAGGAGGAGGTAGTCAAGGAAAAAATAAAGTCAGTAATGTTTTTTGCCTAAGGGGACCATTCACCCGTTACAACAATAGGGGGAGTTGTTGATTTCGGCATGTACTTTCCACTTTTCCGTTTGCATTAATGAGAGCTTTATGCAACGTCCCAGGAGTATCAATGGGAGAATAGATCATTAGGAGCCTGATAACTCTATTTGTTACTATGTATGAACTTCATTGAGCACCTGACTTTAAACCTGACTTTAAACCAAAGGTAGCTGCAACTTCTTGTGCTGAAAAAAATAACAGCTCAGGATCTAGTATCATTCATACCAAAGTAAGTATTTTCTCCTGCAGGAAATCTCAGAAAAATAATATTCAGTAGTCCCATATTTTACCACAACACTATGATCACCTGAAATAGATGGGTAGTTCTGGCTCCCAGCACTGTGTTACTACCAAATTCATTGCTGGTTTTAGATTGTGTTGCTATTACAGCTGGCCATAGACAATGCCATACACTGACAGTCTTTTTCAGAGTGATCGTAGCTTTTTTACACACTACTTTTGTTCTTTCAGGAAGATATTATCACTGAGAATATTTCAATTCTATAATTAACAGCTGTTTGTTTCTTTCATCAACCTTTCTATTTTTTTGCCTAGTCCCAGTTTCAAACTAACCACACTATTGCTACCTAGGTCAGCCTGTTTGTTCTTTTACGCTGACCTCACACTTTTGCACATCCAGTCCTATGGAATATCTTCAAGAATCCCAAAATAAAGGGTAAAAAAAAAAAAAAAAAAGGAAGAATAACATAGATGCACTGCTGAGCTCTTTATTAGGGCTGCTCTGAACTTTACAATGCTGAGACATCTGTTATTACTGGTAAGTGTTATAGAATGTGCCCAGACACTCACAGCAGTTCTCTCCATGTCTGTACTCTGGTCTGATTGGCTCCAGCTCTTGAAATATATGCTTAAATTGGAACTGTCTGCTCCATGTTTATATACTCCTTTCCCAACATCATACTTCCAGGTTTCTCAGGGCTTGTACTCTTTTTTCCTTCATCTTCAGGTGCAAAACCTGAAAAGCGGGATGCCGAGGTTGCTGCTTCCTATGGCTTTTCATTAGAACTGAGGCATTTGCTGCCCACAAGGGAATTCTTCAGAAATTCTCCATAAAAATGAGACAGGCTAGCACAACTGCTTAAGTGGGAGTATTGGACTGAAAGATAGTAAAGGGAACTTCAACAGCTTAGAGGGGGAAGACAGGGAACAAACCGCCTTTGTTAAAGAGGAGGTGATGAGCAACAGGGAGGAAAGAGTGAGATAGCTAAGCAAAAATTCTCACCAGGAATAATTGCAGACATAAACTGCTCTTAAATTCTCTTTGTCAAAAACAAGAGTGCATTTACTCCTCTTCACTGCCTACCAATAATCACCTAAATTAAATTTTATAGGATTTATCATCCTTTGATCTGCACTTCCCATGGGGATTCACGGCTGTTAAGATGTGTTTATTTCTGCCTGAGGCAGATAAAATCTTAGGATTTGGGATGAGAAGCAGGGTCAGAAGATAAACAAGTTCCCAGGACTGGTAATGACATAGAGATGAATGCTCACAGCAGCAGCAAATCAGAAAAGAGACATTTATTTGAGAATAAGAAATTAAATTTGTAAAGTGAGTTTCTGATGATGAAAATCTTGGTGCATATAAAATGATTCACAGCACTTTGTCTAATTAATAACAACCTCAACCTATCAGGATATATGAATTTTCAGAAATTGCTTTATAAAGACACACCCATACAGTAATTTGATAAATAAAATCTAAGAAATCTAATCCATCTAAGAAAGACCAGGATAAACTAGGACAACTCTCTGTCTCACATCTGTGGGTCATGACTGTCAGATGACCATTATGTTCCAGCTTCTAGGCATTGTAAATCTGAATAGCTTTAAATACTACTTCTGTACACTGTTGTTTTGTCAAATGCTCAATTCCTTGCATATTCATCCTCTGGAACCTTTTCAGCCATGCAGTGCACTATAGAAACACCAGGCTGAATTAGATTTGAGATCCAGAAGTGATTTAAACCCATTGCAGCACCATGCCAGCACAAGCTAAATTTCTTCTGAGCTAGTTTCACCCTAGAGCAGTGACACTGCAGGGCTGCATCCAGCTCTGGGCTCCCAGCACAGGAAGGGCAGGGATCTGTTGGAGTGAGCCCAGAGAAGGTCACTGCATTTGGAAAGATGGAGCACCTCTCTTATGAGGAAAGGCTGGGGTGATTGGGATTGTTCAGCCTTGAAAAGAGAAGACTTTGAGGTGACTTAATTGTGGCATTACAGTCCTTGAAGGGAGCCAAAAAGAAGGATGCAGAGGAAATATTTACAAGGGCCTGTAGAGAAATAATGGGGGGATTCAAACTGAAACTGAGTAGGTTTAAATTATATATTAGAAAAAATTCTTTACTGTGAATTTAGTATTTTTTTTTTTTAATTGTGATTCCCAGTAAAATACTATGAGGTTCACATAGCGTCACTGTTGTCTTATGACACAAAACAAAATTAAATCTTCCCATGTGACGGATTTCCTTTGGCTGTGCTGGGTTATGCAAAAATGTTTTTTATTACCATAAGATATTGCCTAAGAAGGATGTTATATTATTCACTATTTTACTGGTGGCAAAAGAAACCCAAAACAAAAACACTCGATTAGAAAAAGAGAAACACTTATTTTTACATTTCTGCCATAGTATATAATAAACTCTTCATGTCAATGAAGGTACAATATTCCCATTTTATCTAGAGACATAAGGATATGCAGGTCATTTTTTAAGATATTACTGGGAAGAAAGATCCCTGGGCTAACTGCAAAAGATAGAATTTGTCCCAGGATTGCATAGTAAATAATTAATTGTACATTTATCTCCCAGTAATTGATCATCTTTTTTAAAATGGCAAATTCTACATTTAGGCCTCAAATAATAACCATTCCAGCCTCTGTATTGTCAATGGAAATTTAAGATTTAATTAAGCTACCAAAATTTAGGTGTTCTAGTGCAATCTCAAATGCCCAGAACTATCTCCACTGATCTCAGTTTACCTCTCCTAAGAAGTAGGGATATTTCATTTATCCTGTGTAACATCTGCTAGACCCATGCATGTCTGGAATACCCTAGGTCATCTCAAACTCCAGGGGCTTCTGATCATGCAGTTGAACAGTATTCTCTGTCAATGAAACCTGAAGAACAAGTAAATTCACTCTAGAGGAGGTACTAAGCAGCACTAAATTGTGTAAGCATTGGCATCTGGAAGATTTTGAGATGACCTAAGGAACCTGAAATAGGTAAATACGACACTGTGCTTGAAAGAGATTTTTCAGAGCAGTAGGTACAAGGCAGGGTAACCCAGGGCATCAAAACTGACACCTGCATTTCCATAACTTATCCTACTTTTAACTCTGATGAGTCACAGCCCACTGTTTTTTTTTTTGTACTGATGAGATGTAGGGGGTGTACATTAAGTCACTACACTGTAGCCATCCAAAATAAGATGGATTAAAGACCATCCTTTTTTTTTTTTTTTTTTTTTTGTGGTAAGATATGCACAATTTACAATGCACTTTACCTCATCCCAAAAAGCCATGCTCTTTTTGGAGCAATTAATCTACTTCTTTTTATTGACTATAAAAGGTGCAAAAAGTACTACGTCTGATATTTACAATTTAGATGTCTCAAGTTCAGTGAGATGGATCTACACAAAAAATCTGTGAAACAAGCCAAAAAACCCATAGCATTTAGTTTCTTCAAAGATATATTTAAACCCTTCCAACAAGCAGTCCTCGTATATGGGTTTGGCGTCCTACAGGAAAATTAGAAAGACTCTGCAGTACTCTTCTTGCTCAGCCCAAAGCCCTTGAATGCATTTACTTGGTTATTCCATTCTACATGCCATAATGAGATGCCAAAATCTCCGTTTTCTCCAAGAAATAGGTCAGAGTTCAGAGGCAGGGGACAGCCTGGCTCACTACAGTCCATCCTGGAGCTGCCAGGAATAGGAGCTCTCTAACATGGGGGAATTTTCTGTTCTCTTCTCACAGGACCCACCCCTGCACCAATCTCCCTCACAACAACCCCCTACCAAAGCCTACACAAGCCAAGCTTGCTTGTGTAAGCCCAATACAAACACCAAAATCCAGTCCACTAGAAACTTGTCTTCTCCTGTGTTCACGTGCATGACTACAGGGTAAGCTGTAGAAACTCTGTCTGAAAATATACAGGGCAAAGCACACAACTGTACTGAAAACCTTTTGGTGACAGGAGATTCATCACAGGGAGTGAAAAAGCAAGTGGGAAATTGTAGAAAACAATGATGAAACACTGTGAGAATAAGAAATCATGACAATAATTTCTTGAGACTCATAGATGAGTTCAGCTCCATCACAGTAGAGAGAATGCTTCCCACCACAACAGCATTAGGAAAGAACCAAAGTAAAACACAGATTTTACAAATTTTACAAAATTCATTTGTAAAGATGAATTTTACAAAACTTTACAAATTTTATACAATTTTACGAAATTCATTTAGTCACAGAGTATGGAGCAGGTTTGAGCAGAGCTGTTCCTCTAGTGGCCATCTCAGTGGGCAACTGTGTGTGTCTGTTAAAGGATGGGAGAAATATTTGGCCTCAAGCTGTTATGTAGAAGGCATAAACAGGATATTCAGCAATATATGAAAATAGTAATCTTTCATTGTAATGGTTGGTAGTGCTATTCCCTAGAATACGGGTGGGCTGAATTTGGTGGGTGTGGAAGTATCTTCTTAACCTGTGTACAGAAAACATTTGTATCTCATCACAGATGCAGGAGTGTCAGGCAACAATTAAAGAGATGTATGAAACAAACAAGTAAGAAAAAGAAATCTTTGCTCTTAGAAGCTCCAAAGTTTACATCTGCTGAAGAAAAATGAAGATCTCCCTAATGAATGCAACCATATTTGCCTTTTCTGCCCCTATATTCACAGTATATTCTGTATCAGAGGTACAGTGTCTTCAGTATGCAACAGATACTGACCTTTCTGTCTTGCAAAGTTTACGTCAGAGGAGGCAGATTCCATAAAGAAGGAGCATATAAAATGTTTGTCTTTACAATTTTTAGTGCCTGTGCAGTTTTATATCAATTTGGTTATTTTGAAAGCTATTTTTGTAGGTTTTTTCTCCTCATCAAGACAGCTATTTAACTGGCTACCCACTGAGCTGCTCCAATTAACAGGCACCCATAGTATTATTTGTCTTCTTAATTTTTGTGCTGTGAAGGTCCAGTCATTAGAGTTCAGACTCCGCTTCTCCATGATGAATATGTCAGGAGGTGCTCTCACCTCTCCAGCACAGTCTCTATTCACATTTTAGTAACTTAAGCAACTGATTAATAACCATGTTTTGAAGAAGTCTGAACTGGATTTACCTGACTTCTCCTTACATTTTCTACCTTTGAAATGGCTGCAGTCTCAGAGACTTGCTTCCCTCACTGGGAAACGGATGGTTCCTAAGTAAATGCAATCATTCTGACTTGTACTTTGACATCTGGAGTGAAATGCCCTCACCTTGGTTATTCTTTCTTCTCTAAATAGAATACCAAGGAAAGTCAATAGTTCCTAGAAACAGAATGTGATGCATTTGCCGTGTACCAGCTCATCATCAGTTTCTTGCCTGAAATCCACACTTTTTGCACAGCTGCGAAGAGAATTCGTTCAATCTGTTCATCCTCACCCTTTCTCTCCCATGAGCTCTTTATGGGCTGTGCCACAAACATAATAGGTTGAAAAGGTGAAATTTCAAATTCTATGTAGTGAATTACAAAAGAATATTATTATCTATGTCACTAAAAGGGAAAGTGCATCCCTCATGCAGTAACACCTATACAAAAAATGTTCATAAATTTCATGACAATTCTGACATCCTCTACGTTTGCAAGGCAACAAGCCCTCCCTCCCACCTCCTAATCTCCTTCATCTGAAAGAGAAATATATTTTTAGCTGCCTCAGTGGGGCCTAAGGCATTGATTTATGAAAATAAGGTGGTGAAAATAAGGTGGAAGAATTCATGAATTTTTTCTGACCTCCATCTCTCATTCCTTAGACATTTCTATTTAAAGATATTTAAATGAATTGTCCTAATGTGGCATATTATCACCTTGGTGCTCTGTATTTCACATTACCCTAGCTTGCACACATATATTCCTGTACAACAAAATTATATGAATGTTACTTTGTATTGAGCTTAAAATGTCTTTCTGTAACTTAGTATTTTACTGAGATTTTGAGATATGTTTTTTTGGGTACTGAGTCACCCTACAAATCCTCTTGAAAGACTGGAAACATTTCCTAAAGGTACTCTATAAATGAGGAAAGACAAGCAGATGAAACTGTAGCCATTTGATACAGAGTTCTTTTTAATATAATCTACTGAAGCTAAACCAATATCTTATTCTTCTCAGCTCTTGATTCTGCAGTAAGAGCCCTGCACTTCACATACCAGTGACCTTCACTGCTCATGGTAATTAATTCTTTAGCAGTGTTACTTCTGCTTTATATAAACATCTTTGATAGTATAAGTAGTTCTCCATTAACAATATTGTTAAGTATTTTAAAATTCCAGTGAAAATTAAACTACAAATAAATCTCAGATTATGAAACCCTTGGAAGTGGCCCATGGAAAACCAGATCTCTTGTCATGGTTTAGGAATGGTATTACCCAGTTTAATAGCCCCATGAAAAAAAAACAAACAAACACACACACACAAAAAAATTCCCAAATGGATTTTTTTCAAGAAGGAAACTAACTAATCTTCTTTTTTTATATTTTTCACATACTCAGAACTTTTAATAAATTGATTTTATTTTATGCTTATTCTCTTTGAGTGGAAATCACCTGTTTGTAAAGAGCCATTAAAAAGGCAGCACACCACTTAATTCCCATTTAAACATCTGCTTAAGGTGTCAGACTTGGATGGATCTTTGGGCCATATTCACTCTGGGTCCATGGTGAATTTTACCCTGTACTGTGGGGAGCATTTTGGATAAAATGAGTGACGCCTTGGGAATAGAAGGAGAGGCTTCGCTATTCCATTTGCTGTTTCCAGAGTATTTTCTATTTCAAACCTATATCCTTTGAGTAGCTACAACTAACCTTTCAGAAGACATTTGGAACAAAGCTTCACCTTTAAGGCAACCAGGGGATGAAAACAATCTAAGTGAACTGGCCAGCAGGCAGAAGCTGTGCTGGCTCAAACAAATGTAGAAAGTCAGGTGAAAGGGCCATTAATAATAAAGAGACATCCAGAACAAATGTACTGACTTCACAGCTGAGACAACTTGTGTGAATAATAATATTACTGCTGAACTTTGCAGAACACATGGAGATGTCCTTGACTTTGCTCTTCCAAACACAGAAAAAAATCCCTAAATCTGCAATATCTTGCTACAAAATTTCCTTACTCTGCTGATATGCAGCTTCCAGAGCATATATTTATCACAGATAAAGAAATCCCTAGAGAAAGCTAAATTTAAAAAAACAAAACACTGAAACCAACAATACAAAGCCAATAGTTAGATCCATAAGAGATCACTTTGTCAGCAAATTGGTGTTACAGAAATTTTTATTTATTGTTATTATTAACAAAGAGTATTTGCATCATGGAAATACCATATTTATTTTAAATCCAGTGCAGGTAACATATTCAGACACATAACAGAAATTCTCATTCCCTTTTGCTTCTAAATACAGATTCCTAATCACTTGCTCCATTTTTTAAACTTTCTCTGTGGCTACATATCCCATACTAACTTGTTAAAAACAGAAAACATTGGAAAATAGTGTTAAAACTTAAGAGCAAAGTTTATTTTAATGTGAGGATATTCTTAATTAATTGACAAATCCAATAGTCAAACTAAAAGTTGTGTGAAAATCTACACTACTTTTAAAACCTTTGGACTTTTGTATTGCTGGCATTTGTATTCCCAAGTAACCACAAAATGTGATGGGGCCCTGCTCTCCTGGAGATAGTTGAACACCTGCCTCCCCATAGGAAAGCATGATTTTTTGCCTTCAATATTAAACTATGTCTATCTCCACCTACAAGTTTCCTAGCTTTTACCCTTCTATTTCTCTTCCTGATCCCACTGGTGGAGGAGGGATCACGTGTGGGGCTTGGTTGATGTTTGGGATTAAACCACAACAGAAATTCATAAATAAATCTAGCAATCAATTCTAAAGCATAACAGCTAAATAAATGGATAGATTTGACCTAGATGAGAAGTCTACTACACTCAAGAAAAATGCATGCCACAGGGGACTACAAAATATCGAGCAGTGTAATCCACTGGAACTACCAAAATCAGAACACTAGGCTAATACAACATCTTTTATAATGCAAGCCATGGTGTAGAGAAATGGTCTTCAATAGAAAAGGTGTAAAATATTGCAGATGTATAAAGTAATTTAAATTTATAATGCTCAGCATTGCAGTTGATCTGCATATTCTATTACTGCCTGCAGAATCAGGCCCTCACCATCCTCCAGTGGCACTGCAGTGTGTCTGAACTCTTTGCTCAGCTTAGGTTGTGGCAAATGTCCTTTTTATATCATTTGATCTTATATATTTTCACATGTGAAAGGGAATTATCACAGAAACCTCTACAGCTGAAAAAGTTGTAGAGTTCAGGGACTTAACAAGTAGTGTAATGTTGCAGCTAAAAGCATTAAGGCATTTTTTTGTGGATGAAAGGAAACACATTTGTCCGCTAATTCATAATTAATGACTTCTCCCAAATCATGGAGAAGGGATTCCTGCACTCCTCTGCTAATAGCTTAGAAAGAAAGCTCTGCCTTCTTTAGGACCCACTTTCCTCTAAGCTGCAAGCGTGGTCCAAGAAAAAGGCAGCCTGTGGCAATGAATCAGTGGCGATCACAATGCATTGGTGCCCTTTCTGGATGGTCAACAGCCAGTGTGAGTCTGTCCTGTTGGATCATTTCATGTTTTCAGCCAAAAATACAATTTATTGACGTTTTCTCTACTTCTGGGACACATGCAGCTCACAAAGATTTGAAGTATTATTAAAAATATAATAAAGACTTGATAACTAAAGTTTGACCATTTGCATTGCTAAAGCAGTACAAACTGCACTGATTACAGTATACTTCATTTGTCAGGGATGCCATTTTTTATTTAAACATAGCTGATAACTAAGAAAACAGGGGATTTAACTCTGGGTTGCAGCTGAGCTGTCTAGACCACGTCTTTCCAAAAGTCTAAGATTAAATAAAACTGGGTTTTAAGTATCTAAGGAGATATTATCTATCATTACATGCAATGAGAACGGTGCTAAGCACAAGAAGCTGAATTCTTCACTCAAAAGACTGTGGATTCAAGTGTGATATTTCTGATAGTGATATAGTCACTAGTTTATTCTTAATGCTTTAGAGGAAAGACAGGTCCTTTTTCCCATGTTAGGGCATCAGGAGGTGATTCAACCCAGCCTTCCTTGGCTATTAAAGGAGCCAGATATGTCTGCACACAGAAAATCTTTTTGTTTAGATGCAATGAAACAGGAGATCTTTCCAGATGGGAATACCTTTTCATCTTGAGACTAATTCTCAAATGTCAGTGAAAAGCCCAGGAACAATGCTGCAAGACACTTCAGAGCCAATCTGCCCACGGATGTGCTTTAAGGCAGGATCCAAACCACTTAATGCCTGGCAGGTGTTTATTCAGTCTCTTTATTTAGGAATGATATTTCACAGTCCTCTTCCTCTTGCATGAAAGTGGCTCAATACTTCATGTTGCATTATCACCCTCTGAAGGGCAGCCTTGGAAGAACTGAAAACTGAAACAGAAAAAAGACCTAGAAGGCCTCAGTGACCTCTCAGTGACCTCCAGACTTCTAAATCTCATTCAGAAGTGCTTTATCTGTCCTAAATGGGACACAAATCAGGGGATTTTTACCTTTTAAATCACCTTAACAATAAAAAATAATAATGAGCATTTAAAATTCTCCTTAATTTTTAAGTGTGTAATCAAGGCACTAAATACTAAAAAAATTAAAAAAAATAAAAAAAAAACCTCAGTATCATCAGCAAAAGTATATTTTATCTCCTAAATAAACAGAGTAGGAACTTTTTAATATATATATCTCCAGTATTTGAGATAAGATCACAGTATTTAATTTAGGTGTGAAACTCCATATACTGTATAAACAATTGCAATTTTATAATTTTTCTTTCTGTAGCAATGCTTTTGTAAATTATGTACAGCTCCCAGATGATTTGGAAGTAAGAAAAGGAAGTTTCAATATAATCCACATATATTTGCACTGTGTCTACCACTAACTAGTTAGATAACTTGTCAAAAACACTCATAGATATTTTTTGCCATTTTGTTAATGATGACCCATATATCCTTTCTTGAACTGATGGGGTAGTTCATATCAGTGAATATCATTTACTCTTTAGAGTAGCTTATAAAATACACAAACACCTCTAACTAATAGGCTTTAGAAATAATTCCTGAGTTTTCATTAACAAAGAAGGCACAAAAAGCCAATATTTATCAAAGATACTCAGGAAATTAGGTGCAGTTCTAAAGAAACAAAATGATAATAAGTATACTGGGGCATTCATTATGATTTTAAAAGTCATGAATTTCTTTCTTTAGATGCAGATAGATCCCACTTGAGTGTATGCAATTCAATAACGAAGAATCAATTCTATCATCAAAATATGAGGGATTTATTCATGAAAGCTCTCATTGCACTAATGAGAGTTGGCCTTGAATTGATTGGAAAATAGATCCACAAACTGCAGACAGCAACACATGAGAATTATATTTGTATCTGTAAAGATTCTTTGATAATGTTGATATCTGTATGGGAGTATGAGACCGTTATAATGGACTCAAATATGGGGTGTGGGCTGGAGTAAAGAAAGAAGGAGAACATTTTTGTTTAATTGCAGCATGACTAATTATTTGATGTTGTTAGTATTTTCTATTTTAATTGCATGCAGAAAAAGATTTCTAATTCAAGGATAAAATGGATGCCACATACACATTTATACTGCCGAAAAGCTGATCAGATTTGTTTAATAATAAAAGCTTAATATGCAAGAAGTTTTAGAAAATATTGTGTGAAAATTTATGATTATATTGAAATGAAATAGAAACACCAGTAGGTAGTTTACTTTGTTGTTATTTTTAAAGATTCCACTTTTTTTGATGATGCCACAAATATTTAGAGCAATCTGTTTGCAATGTCATATTCTATTTTAGATACAGAACTATGCAGAACTTTTTTTTTAATATATTTGCAACAAAATCAAATGCAAAAAATTTTGAAAAATAGTAGTCTTTGCTTTAGTTAATCCTATGTACAAAGCTTATCAGTCAGCAAGAAACAGTAATATTTGAACATGTAGATATTTCAGCACACATTTAAAACTACTTTAGGACCAAGTTGACTGAAAAAATAAAACTCCTTGGTACACTGGTGAGTTTTAAGCCCTTAAAAATTTCCTATTCAAAATATTGAAATGTGTATGAAAAATGCCTCAGGTCTTGTTATTTTATGCAACTTTAAATTTTTGCACGTGTACTTTTTCCTTAGATAGTGTATACCCAAACATAAACCATCTTTACCTGTTATCTGTTTGCATCTCCAGCTTTGTTACAGCTCATGATCTGAGAAGGGTCAAATACACATCTGGTGCAAACTGTAACAGACCATTGGCTTCAACTGAAAATGGCAATTTATGCCAAATGCAAATTTGTCCTAAGGTCTCTTCATGCAAAGCTTTTTAGCATATATTGTTACGAAGTGTAAAAATTAGTTGCTACCCAATTAGTTTCTTCAAAGTAGAGTATATGATATCACAGAGGCTAAGCTTCCCGCTCCTGGAACTCCAACACTGGAGGTAAGCAGTATAAATTGCTTGTACACAAGACTTCCAAAGGTTTGCTGGTCACTAGCATAAACTGTAGAAAATTACTCTTTACTCAGAATCTTAGAGAGTTGTCCATGTTTATGATTTATTCTAAAATCCCATGTATAGCCATAATTTAATCCCTTTAGTTTCAGAATAAGAGCATCATGCACTGCACTATTTGAAATTCTTCAACTGGTTTTAATGGAAGAATAGCTTTCAGGAAACATATAGTTTAAAAAATCCTTTCATTATCTCTTTTTAGGTGTGGAGATGGAGGGTCGAGAACTGGAAAGGAGGAGTGAGGCTATAGGGAGGTGGTTACAAAGTATTGCTGAAGCCTCTCCTCCATAAAAGTTAACCCTCATCTGACAGAAATTTTGGGTTTTTTGGGTTTTTTTCCTCTTAAATGAATAAGAGTCAAAAATTTGCTTGTTAAACAAGCTGCACTTTCGGCAAAACAGCTAACACTAATTATAGTCCTGTGTCAACCAGTTGGCTATTAGATCAGTATTTCTAGCTCTGATTTTATATTTCTGAAAATCTTCATATTTAATTTGTCAGAAGATTGGAGATAAAAGAACATAGGAACTAATGAGACACTTATGTTTTTAAGTTTAAAATCCTAATATGACCATAGTTCAGTTCGATATTTAGGCGCAAATGTTTGAAGTCAAAGGCGCTGCTTGCAGCTTTCAAGTTAACATGCTATGTTTACCTGCAAATATTTATTTGTTTGTCCAAACATCACCTCAACTAGAAATCAGGAATTCCTAGTTCTCATTTCTGATGGTTCAAAGTCACCCCTTTCATTTCCTTATGCAATTTGTACATTTCAAACATCTGAAATCAGACGCATAATCTTCAAATGGATCTACTTTTGAAGCAAACAAACACATGCCAAATTAAACCAACTCCAGTTATGGATCTTCTCAGTTTCTATTTTTCTGGCTCTTTGAGTTATTTAATTTAATATTTACTATGCCTATTACTGGTTCATTATTTGCAGCTGTATCTGTAGGTGTTAGAAGCTTTTACAGGTGCAGGCTAAAGGATCTCTTTCTCCTGTCTTCCTCCCTCATCATTCCTACAAGCTATATATTATCTCCCTTAATGACCTCTGTTGAAATCTTTTTAATAGTGTTCTAGGCAGAATTTTTCCTCAATTGCTTTAATTTATAAAGGCAAATTAAAAAAAAAGGATGAAAAAAGACCACCTATAAAAAAAAACTGAAAAAAACCGAACTAAACCACAATAAAATTGTAAGAAGAAATAGGAGCGTGCGAACAAAGAAATGTATCCTATGCAAATATAAAGATGTAAAGAAATATAAGACTCTTCTATTAAGACAGGCTGTGAGTGTTGGAACTGCTGAGCCTGGAGTAGAGGTCCAGGGAGATCTCATAGCACGCCCCAGTATCTCTAGGGGCTACAAGAGAGGTAAAAAGGGACATTTTATGGGGCCCTGTAGTGACAGGACAGGGGGGAATGTCTTAAATATGAAAGAGAGCAGGTTTAGATGAGCTATAAGGAAGAAAATTAGACTGTGAGAGTGGTGAGGCACTGGCACAGACTGCCCAGAGAAGCTGTGGATGCCCCATCCCTAGAAGTGTTCAAGGCTTGAGTATTGAGCCAACTGGCCTAGTGAACGTGTCCCTGCTCATGGCAGAGGGGTTGAACAAGATAATCTTTAAGGTCCTTTCCAACTGAAACCATCCTGTGATTCTGTGAAGATCCTTTCTAAATGTTGGAAAAACTTTTGCAGCCTGTACTTGTCTCAGCGTTAGCCTTTAATTCCAGAAAAAGAGTGCTACTGTGCTTTATCATCATTCACTAATCAGCTGTGACATGTAATTTGTATTCATATTCATGAGTCCTTTGCAATATTCTAGGTCAGCTTCACCTCAGAAGCACAGAGACAAGAGCATCTGATTCAGGGACCACTGCTGAAGTTACTGTGTGTAACCTTGCGCCCTTTCTTTATTATACGTTATTGTTGTGTTTTTCATCCCAGCTAACAGACTGTCCACTAAAAGTTCAACAATATCATCCATCACTTCAAAGCACTCTTACATATGACTTGTCTTACCCTGGCAGAGAGGGGTGAGAGATGATCTGAGACAAGTGTAATGGCTGACTACCTCCGTGTAGTCATTTTTAAACTCTCCAAGAGCAGCGTACTGAAGATGACCTCTCTTCCTGACCTAAATTGATCTCTGCAGCTAAATGGGGTCAAGCCTGGCCAGTCCTGGGAATGTAGAAATGCTTCTTACAGTGAAGTCAAAGCTTTGCATCCCTGTTTAAAAGCACAGTGCAGGCAACACAAACGGCCTGGAGGCAGTTCTTGATGAGATGCTTTGTTCTGAGGAATGGCCTTATCCCAGAGGTAGTCACTCTAGGCTAGGATGTACCTATTCATCCCAAACTGCTTGGAAAGGAACAGAAAAGTACAAGCCCTGACTGTCCTAAAAATTCCTCCAGCAGTTTAACCAAATTTCGTTTTATTTCAGGGGAGGGTCACATGAGAACGACTGGATGATGTGAAAACAATTCATCCTGCCAGGTCAGAGAAGCTGATGTCGGAGCTGAAGCTGGGAAGGAGATCTGTTTTCAGTTCTAAATTTCTAGTTTGGGAAAAAGGTAAATTGCCAGGATTGTGACTTGATATTGAGAGCCAGAAAAAAAATAACAATCAGAATCTATGATGAAAAAAACGTCTGGAGATTTTTTTTTAATTTAGAAATCACTGAAAAGCATTGTTTTCTGGGTTTGTCCAGGCCCAGCTGAAATGTCACTTTGCCCTATTTCTCTGTTTAACAGGGCAGCAGACCCTACAAGAGATAATAATCCATTCTGAAACATTTTCTTCCTTGCTACCCTCCAAAGCTAATATTTTTAGCAGTATTACACATTTCAGGTGGCTCACATGGTGCCAGGAAATGCTCCTCAGTGTGCCTAGGTGGCTGTGTGGAAGCTGGCTGACATCCAGCCCTGTTCACCCAGTGATGTGGTGTGAATCCCGTCTGCTGCATGCTGCTGTGACATACACACAACAGTCAGAGGGTTGGTGTGTGCTGCGACAATGACATAAAACATGTTAGAAAAAAGTAGAGCCAGAATAATTAAAAAAAACGCCATGAGAAAATAATTATTCTCCATTAACGGAGAATTATAATAAATATCTGCTTGGTATTTTCTCAGTCTTTCTCAGTCTTACAAATGAATGCTCAGTCTTTGGAAAATGTGTTACATTGTTAATTTGAACTGCACAAATTTCTGAGTACAGGCAGCCTGGGAGAAGCTGTGTATGCTATTGTACACATATACACACATACACACACACACAATGTGTCAGTCCTTAGTGATGGCATTCCACAATACCCCCACAATGTCAATTATTTTTCGTATGCTAGAACTACATTTCTTGAGTGGAATGAATTTTTCTTTCTCTTCCATATATTCAATGCACATAATGGAAAGATTTAAAGTATTTTAAATCCCCTTATGTTTTCTTCATATAATTGTAAGAGAAATTTGCTTTTGAAATCTAGTTTAATACATAAATCCTGAGTATGTAATTACAATTAGTGCAGCCTCTAAACCTCTCAGCATTCCATGAGATTTTATTTACCCCTCCAAGAGGAAGAAATATCACTTTTTTTTTGTTTACAGCTGAGATAAGTGAGAAAGTAGATGATTTGCCCAAGGTCAGAAAGGAGCTTCAGGCCCAGCAGAAAACTGGGTCCAAGGCACCCATCTTCCAAGTGAAAAACTAACCAATGGACCATATGGTCTTTCTGATTGCCTGAAATAGAACACCCCAATGAACTGTTCAGAAAAAAAATCCCTACTTTCACATATTCAGAATTCCCATCAAACTTGTAGAAAGATTTTCTAATGTTTTTCAACGATGTCTATAAATCAAGATGTCATCTAGACAAATGATGACACATGCATCCACCAAATGGTGAGAAACTGTCATTCATTAATGCCATATAGACAGAAGACGGTACATTTGTCTGTACAGAAGAATGAGATTAAGAGTCATGTATTCCTACAGCTCATTGTAATGACACCTTGTCCTGCTGTTTGGCTTTTTTTCAAAATTTCATTTTTAAGTTCTATCCCCATAATGCTTGCATTGCCACTGCAGCTTGTAACCATTTAAAGCCAAAAGTATGAAAAATGTTAAAATATTTAAATATAGATAATGAGATCTGGTACAAAGCAGTGATTATTTCTGCCTTATTTCAAGGAGGTGACACTTTGATGATAAAGATGGTTTCCCAACTGTCACAGTGGCTTCCCCAGCTACATTATCCCGAATCACAGGTTTGAATCACAGCATAATCCATATATAATAATCTATTTTTATCAGTTTTATGAAGCTTATTCTGGTGGAATATTCAATAGTATATTAAAAGCAGACATCTGCAGAGACTTTGTACAGCTAAAAGCTTTTCTTTTTTAGGTAAAGTCCTAATTTCAACCTCTCATAAGTGCCACACTTTTGTACATCTGGCTCACAAACACTAAGGAGGATGAATGAGCTATCAGTGTATTATTTTGTGCAGTGGGTTCCAACAGCCACAGAAACTGTTCTAAGCATCAGGGTGTTGTTAGTCTCACTGGCCCATAGTCAGATTGCCTAGTAGTGAGCCAAAGATGCACTTAAACACCTCCTGTGGCATATAAATCCAAAGGAGGATTGAATGACTGAAGACATGTGTGCTCTGAATTTGTTTGAAACTGAAGAGAACTAATCACAATGTTTGGGTGAAGCAGTGATGGCAAGCACTCTGTCTGACTTAGAAATCATGACTCCTTCTTCTCATTAGCTGAATATGGAGCCAGAGACTGTCAGCTCATAAAGTACCATCTGAATCACTCATTTCCCCTGCAGTAGGTGGCCTGAATACAGCTGTCTGCTTCCCTATCAGTAAAAATACTAATGCTGCAGGATAAATAAGACTATGAAGTCTATAGACAATGTGGGAGGTGAGTTATTGCTGAGTGTGAGGCAGCACCATCTCTCCAATTAAGACAAGAATCCAGCCTGAAGGAGACACTCTCCTATTCATAAACAAAATATCTCTTCAATTTGACAATAACACTGTATGCTTGTACAAAACTATCTCATCCAAAACATTTACTTGGTGCTCCCTTAATGCTCTGATCTCCTACTGCTGCTTGTGCCTAACCACAATGCTTCTGTTGGATTTGGTGATATCAAAGTGGTAGAGTGAGGAAAAGGGGCAACAATTATGCTTTTTTTTAATCTCAGTACTATTTATTCCTGTTTTGTGATGTGTCTAGACCAATCCACACTGTCTTGTGTTCTTTCAAGATCAAATATTAAGAAAAATATTGGAGACAGGTCTTGGGAAACACAAGTCAATCTTTCCAGCTACATGTGTCCCTGCCTTATTCATGATGAACAGATCATCTTATTTCAGTGATTTCCTGGTGTCCTATGACACTTTCACCTTATTGTGACTATTGGCTCTGTTCAGTTAGAAGAAGCACAGAAACTTTGTTAACAAAGAAGAGATTCAAGTTGCAAAATACTAAAGCTGCCAAAGGAGGATGACTCTTTTAAAACACTCTTTGAAACGCTTTACATTTTTCTTTAAATTCTGAGTGACTTGATTTACACCTGCTTGGACTGGTGTAAATCAGCAGGAGCTCCACTGGGGTCTCAATAAAGCTGTGTTGTTGCAATCAAAATGTTAGAGCCACATGTCTGCTTCCCACACACTAGATCCTGTGTGAGTTCCGATCTATCTGCCTTATAAATTATGAATGGAATGGGAATACTTTTTTTTTTATTAACATATATTTTACCACAAGTGCTGATTAGAGGGACACATTTTCTATAATTCCTTTCCTTTTTAAATTGCAGTGCAAACAGCTTCTCAGAATCATTGCCCCAGGTTCAGAAAGCGATGATTAAAGAGGTGCTCTAAATTCCCCCTTGGGTTCATTGGGAACTGAAATCGGCAAGACATGTAAAGATGATAACGAAACAAGCCAGAGGAGTAATGGTTCAGATAGAGAAATTAGTAATTAGTGCCCATTTTAAGTTTTTGGTGCATTTCTGTTGTATCTAGTGGTTTTTTTGGTGAGTGGGATCTCTTTTAAGAAAAAAGTTTGGAGTTTTTTGTTTGCAGGTTTTAACACAAAGAGAAACACTGAGATGCTCTTTGCTGAGGATTATTTCAAGGGAATCCTTTTCTAAATGTTCAAGTAATTCAATATTTCCAAGGCAGAAGTGCAAATATATACAGTTTTATTAAAATAGGATTAAGAGTATAGATAGTATATAAAGTATAAAGAAAATTTAAGACTATATGGACTGACTGTGAAAAGAACCATGAACACAGGAAAGTGAATGAAAATACTGATAAAGGACTAGAGACATAAAAGTTATACTCATTATTAGGCTGAGATGGTGTTGATCCAGCTCAGGGGACTCGATCTGCTATAGTCCAAAGGGATGCTATTATCTTAGCCATGAAAGCCTAAAGCAATTGCATTGTCAAAGTTGGTTTGTCTGAAATGCCTCAAACTACCTAAATTATGTTTTGAAATGTTTTTGTATTGATATAAGTTTTAAAGAAAAATCTTTATGAAAGATACAGTTGTCAAATGTTATCTGAAACCATATGACCTGGTTAAAAACAGATCTCTAATCAGAGGTGTAGCAGCTGTTGAAAAAAACTAAATCGCTGTTAAGAAATATTCATTAGTTAAGAGAAAATGCATTATTCAGTTCTACCAGTCTGTGTTTTTGGTCTGGGGACACAGTAGCCACAGAAGTAAAAAAGAAAACCAACAAAACTGTTGAAATATTAAGCTTTTTCAGGAATAAGACTTATTTCTTTTCTGAATTGTCAGTTTTACGATGAGAACACCCTTGAGTTTTCCTCACTTTCCAGGACAGTTTCCTTCTTCCTTTTCCACAACCATTTTCTTTTTTCTTTCTGAACAAGAACTTGTTTTAAAGATCTGAGTCTATCAAAGATGATCCTGAAGCGATTCCTGTTCCCCTTTCTGACTTTACTTCAATACTTCAGTCTTAATTGTCATCCAAACTTACAGATGTTTACACCATTTGAAAACACTGAGCTCCAAAACTAAAACAAAATAACTTCCATTTAAATATCTCAATATACTGAATGTAGGTGTATGGTAAACACACATAAGCAATTCACTTATCCCAGTGTGAGCTTTCCTGCAGTGTGTACAGCAGGTACTTTTAGTTTTGTGTTGGCAGAAAAGGCCAAGAATGAAAACCATGCAAATACAGATTCACTGCTTCCAGTAGTCCAAAGGAGTAAATCAATGACCACTGAGATGTGTTGGACAAATTTGGAATCAGATTTCTCTGGTTGCAACAAGGTGACCTATTCAATTTCTATTCAAATTATGTTATTTAATTTATAGCAGCTAGATAGGAATATTACTGCACTCAAAGAGCAGGGAAAAGGGGAGGAACAAGCAAAATTATACTTTCTCACAATTTTCTTTTCTCTTCTACCAACAGCTGATCAGTAAGGTTCATCCCATGTAGCCCTGGAAGGAAGTTCATGTTACTGATGAAGTCCACGGCAATTTATTATCAGTTGGAGAATAACTCAAGATGCCTAGGGAATAAATATGTAATTAACTTTAAGCTTCAAACTGCCATATTTCTACTTTCTGGGTTACTGCACAGAAATATGTGTGAATTCTCCATTAAACAAATAGGGTAAAAATAGCAGTTGCAAGAAGCTCTGGGCTGATGGATAAACAGATTGTCTGCATACAATACAGAGTAAATCTAATGTTCTTGGTTACAAAAATCCTACAAACATATGTTTAAGTCCACCCAACATTTCTTGGAAGCATCAGACATACTGAGGAGGGATTCAATTAATTAAAAGCAAATGCAGATGTCTGCACCTGAACTAGCCACCCTAGACTCCCTCTAAATTCAATAGAGAGAAATGAGAGTGTCTAGTGTGCAATTCATCTCATCCTAAAGTACATGTCTAAAATAGATCAAATGAATTGCGCATAAAAGTGCCTATCCTCTTCAATGGCTATAAAGGAATACCTAGAAACTAGCCCTGCTGTAGATGTCTACAGCAGAGATATCTAGAGTGTGATTGATTTTATCTTACTTTGGACATTTAAAGTTCATGTGCCTACACTCCCATTATAAGCAATAGAGATTAATTCAGCCAAACAAATGAAAGTGTCTGTCTTAGGAGGAGAAGAAAGGCCTCCCCTAAATTTTGGTGGAATTATTAGCAACATCATGTTGAGCAGGGTCCATGCTAAGACAGAGGTATCTTCTCTTCCTCATCCTACCCTGGGAGCAGTTCATTGTGAGCAAAGAAAAACAGCTCAGTCTGCTGCAGACTGGCCCTGGGGGAATTATTCAGTCAGTTCCTGAAACAATCCATCAGTTGATCTCAACAGCCTCTACTGAAGCATATTGGTGCTTATCATGGGATTTATTTTTCCTTCCAGCCCTCAGGCTGGAACAGCAACACTTCATGCAAGTTAGAAGACATAGCATCAGTAAAAGATATGGACTTGAAACATGAATTGTCCATCTCTGGGCAAGAGACCCAATATAGCACAAAATAAGTACTGACAAAATTCTTTCAAGTAGCTCCAGCTCTGCATTGAGACCTTTAACAAGAGCAATAGGCAAAGGTGGGAAATACTTGAATGCACATGTCCCCACATGAAGTTCATTTCTTCTTCTAAAATTGTGTTGCAAATGCTTAATCTAGTGTCATATTAATGCATGAACCAAGAAATTGATTCTTTGGAAAAGTCAGACGCTTAATTTCAAAGTTTGAGATACTAGAAAATAATCAGTTCTTAAATAAGTGCAGTGGATGTCAGCAAAAAATATTTGCTTCCTTTTGACAGCATTTTATCTCTGCTTCAATAGCTGATTTAACTTCAATCTGTTATAAAATGTTTCAGCACTTTCCTGGTTTAAAGTATTGGAGTGTCAGTGCTTTGCAATTTATACACATTTTTCTGTAACATACAATTAAAATCCCAAGCAATTATAAAGTTTAACATTTTCTGAAGTTCCTTTAAAAAAGAAGTGAGTCAAGAGAAATGCATGACTACATGTGGTAAAGACATATATAGTAAGATTAATAAGTGTAAAGAAGAAACTGTTAGTCATATAATTGGCAATAGTAGACCTTCTATTTTATTGGTAAATGTTTGATATGTTTTATAAATCAAAATACTTCTAATCAAAGTTACTGTTCCACATATTTTCTGGGGAAAGCTGAAGAACAAAAAATTTGATTAATTAATCTTCTCAATGTATGTGCTATTAGATGACAACAAATTTGTTGCTAAAAAAAAATATATAAATAATACTTCTAAATTTTTAATATTGATTTACTGTAGGTATCCATGTCAATCTATAGATTCAACCATCATTATTGTCTTAACTTGAATGGTGGGTTGACCCTGGCTGGATGTCAGGTAACTATCAAAGACACTCTGTCTATCCCCTTCCATAAACCAGATAGAGAGAAAATAATTAGGAAATCTTGTGGATTGAGATAAAAGCAGGGAGAGATCACTCACCAGTGACCACCATGAGCAAAACAGACTCATCTTAGAGAAGTTAGCTTAATGTCTTCTGCTTCAACACAGGTCATAACCTGTCCCTAGGTCAGGCGCCCAAGTTTTCAGATAGCTACAGGTGAATATGTCCCAATTGAACAAAATCACCTATCCTGAAACTGACTGCAAAAAAAAGGTAAAAAAAAATTCTTCCTAGTTCTTTCCTTACCTTTTTCTTGTTCTCCTGGATGGGAAAACTGTTGGCTGAAGAACTCAAGGAAGAAATATTATTTTTCTGTGTGAAGTTCCTGTTTGTTCTTCTTTACCTTGCTTTTTAAAGTAAAACTTTTGATGAAAAATAGCATCAATCTAGAATATTTAGATTTGCCTTAAAATTTCCTATTTGAAATCAAGGTATACACTTTTGTCCACATTTCTTGAAAAAATTGAGAGCTGTATAAAATGTGTATATTTTACCTTGATTTTATCTGTAGTTCAGTGATACATGAAGCCATTTCATGTTCATGCTATATGATACAACAATATTGTATCTAGATAGAAGCATCAGGAGTCATTTACCATGATTTGATTCATAGAAGCATCAGGAGTCATTTACCATGATTTGATTCTCAGTAGTCTTAAAGCACAATTGTGAAATTCACTGTGAGTAACAAGTTATGCTGGGTTTGTGTGCTGAGGGTTTGACTGCAGGGGTGGCCTTGGTGAGAAGCTGCTGGAAGCTTCCCTGTCTGACAGAACCAATGCCAGGCAGCTCCAAGAGAAACCCACCACTGGCCAAAGCCAATGCCATGAATAGACAAGGTAAATTACTCAGAAAATGATTGTAAAAGTCTGAAAACCAGCTTAGTTGAACATAAACTTAGAAAAGAAAATCACACCATGAAGCAGTTCACCCAAGCTCTTACATTTACTTGCAACTAATTTGTACTTTCTTACAAAAATTCAGTATAATTAGATGAACCAGTTTATATACAAAATTGAATTTTTTCTCTGTTTCTTGACAGTGAAATGCATTAAAAATCATCAGAGTCAAAAGAGTAATACATGCTTTGAGCATTTGAAGATAGATATACTACTTTTGTACTGTCTTTGCCTTTTAACTAAGATTTGATGTGTGAGACAACTTGAATAGGGGTCACAGCATGATTAAAACAATTTGACATTCCGTAGAATTTTTTTATACAGTTTGCATATTTAGTGTCTTCATGAAGAAGCAAATTGAACTGGAGTAGTACTGATAAGATGCAGCTGATCTCTGCCCAACCATATTTAGGATCTGTAAAATAACATTTCTCTGTTAATTTGGCAAAACCCACAAGAGAATCTCAAATCCCAAAATCTAGATCATAATGAAAGAGAGGGATCTTAACTTTCAGAAGAATGTGTGAATAGGAAACTTTCTTGTTCATCTAAGAGAATGACATATATAGAAAAACCTTAAGAGATCAGCCTATTTTTAGTTTAAAATATATATATTAATAAGTTTCATCTTTCTGGACAATTTCTGAATTGTGTGAAAGCAATTATTTGAAAAAAACCCCACCAAGAGTTAAGGAAATAATGAAGATTAAAATATAAGTTACATATAGTTTTCCTTTTGTTTTGCTAGATGAAGTTAGGAATAAGAGAACGCTTCAAATATTTTTAAAATAATATAGACACGAGTTAACCATGATTTTCCTCTTTGTTAGCAATGTTTTTAAGTTCTGTGTGAGATAACTTACAGTGACCTTTTCCAACTGCATAAAAAGAAATGAGGTTTGAAGATTCATAAGATTAACCCATAATACACTGTACAGACAACATGCCTTCCCTACTCTGCACTTTACACAAAACTGTACAAACAAAGGAATGATGCATCTCCTTCAATGATAAAGCCTTCTTATTTTAATCTTAAAACACAGTAAATTTTATTTATAATTTGTACATTGATGTGTAACTGGGTAGTTTCTTTACATTCCTGATCAGCAGCTACTTGTAATACTGTTGTTCAACTGCATTTTAAGGCAAATTTAGAGTTTTATTCTTTACAACCTCAAAGAGTTTAAAGATATATTCCCTCCTTAACACCAAGGGGCACTGATTACTGTGTTGGTATAGTAAATCATCTCTATCTTTAACAGAAGCCTTTGATGAGGAAAGCATTGATCATGAAGAACCAATCCACAAAACCCACAAATGACCAGCTGAAATTGCTGACCAATATCTCCTTGCCTGCCCTGGCAACAGGACTCTTAGTCTCTAAGAGGCCACCCTACCATATTTTATTCAACAAGAGGCCAAGGACTCAAGAGGAAGAACAAGACCTTTGTGTAAAAGCCCAGGAATTCTTTTATTTGGGCTCCCTCCTTGGAAGCAGCTTGATCTTCTTCCCTGTTGCTAGGCCATGAATAAATTACATTATAGAATGAGACAATTGAGACTGTGCTATGGGAAACTCAGGGTTGAGTTGGTAAGAAAAGATGGTCTGACTACATGAGAGTGGGGTGTGAAGGGAATCAAACAGGGCACTCATTGGGTCACTGGAGCCACTCGCTGCAAAAGGGCTTTGGTTTCCAGCAGCTGACATTTCTGGTGGTGGCAGTGTGACTGCCAGAGTGGCTCCTGAATGCTCCAGTGGGGAAATTCCCTTGACAAAGGCACCATGACCATGTGCTATAAAATGTGTATTTCCATACTGTCCCCCATATAGGAGTGAATCAAGAAGCAGATTCCAGTGTTGTGACCTGGGTGAGTATAGGAATGTGCTTCTTATTGACAGAGTGACAAAACTATCTTTTGTCCCCTTGAAAAGGAAATAAGCCTAGAAGTTTCTCTCGTTGATTATGTGAAAAAGGCATCTTATAGGACTTAGGGGACTTCACCTCAAATTTAAGTATAGCTAATTGGACAGGAGACAAAAAGTCCCTACCTGGGCAATTCACCAGAAAAAGAGAACAAAGAAATCACTTTTGTGAGGTATTTTACTAAGGGAAAGAGGGCCTCTTAAACTTAGATCAGTTTTTCTCTATAAAGAATTTGTTATTTTGCCTTTTATTAAAACATTTTTGTTTCCAACACTGCCACAGAAGCCCTCCTACTGATTTTATGCCTTCTAAGGTAGCTAAGCTATCTTAGGTGTGAAATAGATCTCCAAGAGCTTATGAGACCTAGCACAGGAAAACTTCTATTTCAGGTGAAAGGTGACAGCAACTGAGGGGCTGTTGCTGGAAAAGACCTTTACAAGTCATCTCATAAAACAGCTGCCCTTGAGACAAGCAACCTTAAGCACCTTCTAGGAAGGACCATACAGCCAAAACACTTCATAGAATCACAGAATATCCTTAGAAGGAGATTAGTACCCATAAGTATTGTCTAGTCCATCTCTTGGCCCTCCACAGGAGAGTCCCTGATAATAATAAAATGTGCCTGAGAACAATGTCCAAATATTTCTTGAGCTCTGTCAGGCTTTGTGCTGTGACCACTCCCCCTGGGGAGCTGTTCCTGTACCCAGCCACCCTCTGGGTTGCAAAACCTTGCTCTGAGCAATGGTCAGTGACATGGCAGACAGAGCCCTTAAGAGAGAAGACATATCCTGAAACTTCCCTGTAGCAAGTACACGAGCAGAAGCTCAAGGACACAGACTAAGCTCAAGGAGAGCTGAACCACCAGTGCTCTTTATACCCCTGTGGATGATGAAAAGACAGTACCTGTCTGTCCATGTGACATTGAAAAGGACAGTTCCTCCCTTAAAAAAAAAGTAGCAGTGCTGTCTTGATAAGGTGAATTATATATGTCTTTTTGGTCAAGAGGAGAAGGTGATCAAAACTGTGCACATGCTTTTATGCTTTCATTTCTCTGAGAGAAAAAGTAAATGCTTTGTGTAGCTGTGCCTCAAAAGAAGACCTTTAATCTGCAAAATGTTTCTGTGGTTTTCAAAGCCTTTCTTATGGTTGTCATAATTTTTTGTATATTAATTTTGCAGTTAGAAATTAATTTTGTCGTTACAATGGAAAGATGAAATAAGGATTGATTTTGTTGTGTGGAAAGGAAAAAGTCATTGAAAACTCTTATCTTCTGAATGTTATTACCCTTCCAGCAGTAAGAGACTTTAGTATATAAAATATATATTATTTTTTGTATACTTTGTATTACTTTGTAATCTTAATATGCTTTAGTATATAAAGTAATATATTACTTTAGTAATACAATAAAACTCATGTCATTTTGAGCTAGACCCTAAAATAAAAGTAACTAATTATTATTAATTATCAGGTAACACAGAAAAAGGCAAATATGTTTAGCATTCAGAAGCTAGTCCCAATTTTGTAAGCTTTTATTTCAGAGGAGCTAAATTTTGTGCTTAACTGCATAGTGGGACAAGTCACATACTACTAAAAACAAAACCTAAGTATACGTAGAGTCCTCATTACCCACCCTCAGCTACCAAATTCTAGCCCCTGAGGAATATTGAAGTAGTAGCAAGCATTGAGACATATCTTTGCTGAATTTTATAATGAAAACACATCCCTGAGATTCAGCAACCTGAGGATGCTCCATAAGAAAGCAGCAGATCTCAAATGCCTTAAAATCAAATCTCTGGTTCTTTATCCCTGGGACTGAGCAAGTGATATATATTTTTTTTTTACTCTGAATCCTGACCTGATTTTTCTCTCACTACTCAATGCAGTTCTACTAAGATTTCCCTGTGAATTTCCCCAGTTACAGCAATGGAATATTCCCAACACTGATAATGCTTAAATTAGTTCTAGTTAAACTTTGTTGTGAATGAATAATGTATCCCACCTTT